>OU342746.1:80206706-81406706 GCA_910589775.1 Avena eriantha
ATGTCTGGTCTTTTCATGAACCACAACTAGATTCATTGCATGTGTGTTGTTCTCAGAAACCTCATATCACCAGTGTCATTGCATGTGTGTTCTTCCCACAGACCATATCATGAACCACAACCAGTGTCATTGCATGTGTGTTCTTTCCACAGACCACACATGGATCCACCAGTGTCATTGCATGTGTGTTCTTCCCATGAACCACACAATGATCCACCAGAGTCATTACATGTGTGTTATTCTCACAAACCATGTAAGGATCCACCGGTATCATTGCATGTGTGTTCCTCTCAGAGACCACACATGGATCCACCGGTGGCATCGCATGTATGCTCTTTTCATGAACCACAGTTAGAGGCATCGCATGTCTGCTCTTTTCATGAACCACACCCACTGTCATTGCATGTGTGTTCTTCTCACAAACCACACATGAACCACAGCAAGTGTCATTGCATGTCTGCTCTTCCCATGAACCACACATGGATCCACCGGTGTCATTGGATGCATGCTCTTTGAATGAACCACAGCTAGAGTCATTGCATGTGTGTTCTTCTCACAAACCATATCATGAACCACACCCAGTGTCAGTGCATGTGTGTTCTTCCCGTGAACCACACACGGATCTAGCAGTGTCATTGCATGTCTGCTCTTTTCATGAACCACAGCTAGAGTCATTGCATGCGTGTTGTTCTCACAAACCACATATCACCAGTGTCATTGCATGTGTATTCTTCCCACATACCATATCATGAACCACAACCAGTGTCATTGCATGTGTGTTCTTCCCATGAACCACACATGGATCCACTAGTGTCATCGCATGTCTTCTCTTTTCATGAACCACATCAAGAGTCATTGCATGTGTGTTTTTCTCATAGAACACATATCACCAGTGTCATTGCATGTGTGTTCTTCCCACAGACCACACATTGATACCACATCTAGAGTCATTGCATGTGTGTTCTTCCCATGAACCACACATGGATCCAGCCAGTGTCATTGCATGTGTGTTCTTCGCATGAACCACACATGGATCCACCAGTGTCATTGCATGTGTGTTATTCTCACAAACCACGTAAGGATCCACCGGCGTCATTCCATGTGTGTTCCTCTCATAGACCACACATGGATCCACCAGTGGCATCACATGTCTGCTCTTTTCAAGAACCACAGTTAGAGGCATCGCATGTCTGCTCTTTTCATGAACCACACCCAGTGTCATTGCATGTGTGTTCTTCTCACAAACCACACATGAACCACACTGAGTGTCATCGCATGTCAGCTCTTCACATGGATCCACCAGTGTTATTGCATGTCTGCTCTTTTCATGAACCACAGCTAGAGTCATTGCATGTGTGTTCTTCTCACAAACCACATATCACCAGTGCCATTGCATGTGTGTTCTTCCCATAGACCACACATGCATACACCAGTGTCATTGCATGTGTGTTCTTCCCATAAACCACACATGGATCCACCAGTGTCATTGTATGTGTGTTCTTCCCATGAACCACGTAAGGATCCACCAGTGTCATTGCATGTCTACTCTTTTCATGAACCATAGTTAGAGTCACCACATGTCTGCTCTTTTCATGAACCACAGCTAGAGTCATTGCATGTGTGTTCTTCCCACAAACCAAATCATGAACCACACCTAGTGTCATTGCATGTGTGTTCTTCTCATTAACCACACATGGATCCACCATTGTCATTACATGTCTTCTCTTTTCATTAACCACAGTTAGATTCATTGCATGTGTGTTCTTCTCACAAACAACATATCACTAGTGACATTGCATGTGTGTTCTTCCCAGAGACCACACATGGATCCACCAGTGTCATTGCATGTGTGTTCTTCCCATGAACCACACATGGATCCACCAGTGTCATTTCATGTCTGCTCTTTTCATGAACCATAGGTAGAGTCATTGCATGTGTGTTCTTCTCACAAACAACATATCACCAGTGTCATTGCATGTGTGTTCTTCCCATGAACCACACATGGATCCACCAGTGTCATTGCATGTGTATTATTCTCACAAACCACGTAAGGATCCATCGGTGTCATTGCATGTGAGTTCCTCTCATAGACCACACATGGATCCACCGATGCCATCGCATGGCTGCTCTTTTCATGAACCATACTTAGAGTCATCACATGTCCGCTCTTTTCATGAACCACAGCTAGAGTCATTGCATGTGTATTCTTCCCACGGACCATATCATGAACCACACCCAGTGTCATTGCATGTGTGTTCTTCCCATGAACCACACATGGATCCACCAGTGTCATCGCATGTCTGCTCTTTTCATGAACCACATCTAGAGTCATTGCATGTGTGTCTTCTCACAGAACACAAATCACTAGTGTCATTGCATGTGTGTTGTTCCCACAGACCACACATTGATACCACAGCTAGAGTCATTGCATGGGTGTTCTTCCCATGAACCACACATGGATCCAGCAAGTGTCATTCCATGTGTGTTCTTCCCATGAACCACAAATGGATCCAGCAGTGTCATTGCATGTGTGTTATTCTCACAAACCACGTAAGGATCCACCGGCGTCATTGCATGTGTGTTCCTCTCATAGACCACACATGGATCCACCAGTGGCATCACAAGTGTGCTCTTTTCATGAACCACAGTTAGAGGCATCGCATGTCTGCTCTTTTCATGAACCACACCCAGTGTCATTGCATGTGTGTTCTTCTCACAAACCACACATGAACCACACTGAGTGTCATCGCATGTCTGCTCTTCACATGGATCCACCTGTGTCATTGGATGCATACTCTTTTCAAGAACCACAGCTAGAGTCATTGCATGTGTGTTCTTCTCACAAACCACATATCACCAGTGTCATTGCATGTGTGTTCTTCCCATGAACCACACATGGATCCACCAGTGTCATTGCATGTGTGTTCTTCCCACAGACCACACATGGATCCACCAGTGTCATTGCATGTGTGTTCTTCCCATGAACCACACATGGATCCACCAGTGTCATTGCATGTGTGCTCTTTTCATGAACCACAGCTAGAGTCATTGCATGTGTATTCTTCTCACAAACCACACATCACTAGTGTCATTGCAAGCGTGTTCTTCCCACAGACCACACATGGATCCACCAGTGTCATTGCATGTGTGTTCTTCCCATGAACCATACATGGATCCACCAGTGTCATTGCATGTGTGTTCTTCCCATGAACCACACATGGATCCACTAGTGTCATTGCATGTCTGGTCTTTTCATGAACCACAACTAGATTCATTGCATGTGTGTTGTTCTCAGAAACCTCATATCACCAGTGTCATTGCATGTGTGTTCTTCCCACAGACCATATCATGAACCACAACCAGTGTCATTGCATGTGTGTTCTTTCCACAGACCACACATGGATCCACCAGTGTCATTGCATGTGTGTTCTTCCCATGAACCACACAATGATCCACCAGAGTCATTACATGTGTGTTATTCTCACAAACCATGTAAGGATCCACCGGTATCATTGCATGTGTGTTCCTCTCAGAGACCACACATGGATCCACCGGTGGCATCGCATGTATGCTCTTTTCATGAACCACAGTTAGAGGCATCGCATGTCTGCTCTTTTCATGAACCACACCCACTGTCATTGCATGTGTGTTCTTCTCACAAACCACACATGAACCACAGCAAGTGTCATTGCATGTCTGCTCTTCCCATGAACCACACATGGATCCACCGGTGTCATTGGATGCATGCTCTTTGAATGAACCACAGCTAGAGTCATTGCATGTGTGTTCTTCTCACAAACCATATCATGAACCACACCCAGTGTCAGTGCATGTGTGTTCTTCCCGTGAACCACACACGGATCTAGCAGTGTCATTGCATGTCTGCTCTTTTCATGAACCACAGCTAGAGTCATTGCATGCGTGTTGTTCTCACAAACCACATATCACCAGTGTCATTGCATGTGTATTCTTCCCACATACCATATCATGAACCACAACCAGTGTCATTGCATGTGTGTTCTTCCCATGAACCACACATGGATCCACTAGTGTCATCGCATGTCTTCTCTTTTCATGAACCACATCAAGAGTCATTGCATGTGTGTTTTTCTCATAGAACACATATCACCAGTGTCATTGCATGTGTGTTCTTCCCACAGACCACACATGGATACCACATCTAGAGTCATTGCATGTGTGTTCTTCCCATGAACCACACATGGATCCAGCCAGTGTCATTGCATGTGTGTTCTTCGCATGAACCACACATGGATCCACCAGTGTCATTGCATGTGTGTTATTCTCAAAAACCACGTAAGGATCCACCGGTGTCATTGCATGTCTGTTCCTCTCATAGACCACACATGGATCCACCGGTGGCATCGCATGTCTGCTCATTTCATGAACCACAGTTAGAGGCATCGCATGTCTGCTATTTTCATGAACCACACCCAGTGTCATTGCATGTGTGTTCTTCTCACAAACCACACATGAACCACACCCAGTGTCATTGCATGTCTGCTCTTTCCATGAACCACACATGGATCCACCGGTGTCATTGGATGCATGCTCTTTTCATGAACCACAGCTAGAGTCATTGCATGTGTGTTCTTCTCACAAACTACATATCACCAGTGCCATTGTATGTGTGTTCTTCCCATGAACAACACATGGATCCACCAGTGTCATTGCATGTGTGTTCTTCCCATGAACCACACATGGATCCACTAGTGTCATTGCATGTCTGCTCTTTTCATGAACCACAGCTAGAGTCATTGCATGTGTGTTCTGCTCACAAACAACATATCACCAGTGTCATTGCATGTGTGTTCTTCCCATGAACCACACATGGATCCACCAGTTTCATTGCATGTGTGTTATTCTCACAAACCACGTAAGGATCCACCAGTGTCATTGCATGTGTGTTCCTCTCATAGACCACACATGGATCCACCAGTGGCATTGCATGTCTGCTCTTTTCATGAACAACAGTTAGAGTCATCGCATGTCTGCTCTTTTCATGAACCACAGCTAGAGTCATTGCACGTGTGTTGTTCTCACAAACCATATCATGAACCACACCCAGTGTCATTGCATGTGTGTCCTTCCCATGAACCACACATGGATCCACCAATGTCATTGCATGTGTGCTCTTTTCATGAACCACAGCTAGAGTCATTGCATGTGTGTTCTTCTCACAAACCACATATCACCAGTGTCATTGCATGTGTGTTCTTTCCACAGGCCATATCATGAACCACAACCAGTGTTATTGCATGTGTGTTCTTCCCATGAACCACACATGGATCCACCAGTGTCATTGCATGTGTGTTATTCTCACAAACCACGGAAGGATCCACCGATGTCATTGCATGTATGTTCCTCTCATAGACCACACATGGATCCACCGGTGGCATAGCATGTCTGCTCTATTCATGAACCACAGTTAGAGGCATCGCATGTCTGCTCTTTTCATGAACCACAGCTAGAGTCATTGCATGTGTGTTCTTCTCACAAACCATATCATAAACCACACCCAGTGTCATTGCATGTGTGTTCTTCCCATGAACCACACACGGATGCACCAGTGTCATTGCATGCGTGTTCTTCCCACAAACCATCTCATGAACCACACCCAGTGTCATTGCATGTGTGTTCTTCTCATTAACCACACATGGATCCACCGGTGTCATTGCATGTCTACTCTTTTCATTAGCCACAGTTAGAGTCATTGCATATGTGTTCTTCTCACAAACAACATATCACCAGTGTCATTGCATGTGTGTTCTTCCCACAGACCACACATGGATCCACCAGTGTCATTGCATGTCTGCTCTTTTCATGAACCACAACTAGAGTCATTGCATGTGTGTTCTTCTCACAAACAACATATCACCAGTGTCATTGCATGTTTGTTCTTCCCATGAACCACACATGGATCCACCAGTTTCATTGCATGTGTGTTATTCTCACAAACCACGTAAGGATCCACCGGTGTCATTGCATGTGTGTTCCTCTCATAGACCACACATGGATCCACCGGTGGCATTGCATGTCTGCTCTTTTCATGAACAACAATTAGAGTCATCGCATGTCTGCTCTTTTCATGAACCACAGCTAGAGTCATTGCATGTGTGTTGTTCTCACAAACCATATCATGAACCACACCCAGTGTCATTGCATGTGTGTCCTTCCCATGAACCACACATGGATCCACCAATGTCATTGCATGTGTGCTCTTTTCATGAACCACAGCTAGAGTCATTGCATGTGTGTTCTTCTCACAAACCACATATCACCAGTGTCATTGCATGTGTGTTCTTTCCACAGGCCATATCATGAACCACAACCAGTGTCATTGCATGTGTGTTCTTCCCATGAACCACACATGGATCCACCAGTGTCACCGCATGGCTACACTTCTCATGAACCACATCTAGAGTCATTGCATGTGTGTTTTTCTCACAGAACACATATCACCAGTGTCATTGCATGTGTGTTCTTCCCACAGACCACACATTGATACCACAGCTAGAGTCATTGCATGTGTCTTCTTCCCATGAACCACACATGGATCCACCCAGTGTCATTGCATGTGTGTTCTTCCCATGAAACACACATGGATCCACCAGTGTCATTGCATGTGTGTTAGTCTCATAAACCACGTAAGGATCCACTGGTGTCATTGCATGTGTGTTCCTCTCATAGACCACACATGGATCCACCGGTGGCATCGCATGTCTGCTCTTTTCATGAACATAGTTAGAGACATCGCATGTCTACTCTTTTCATGAACCACACCAAGTGTCATTGCATGTGTGTTCTTCTCACAAACCACACATGAACCACACCCAGTGTCATTAGATGTCTGCTCCCATTGCAGGTGTGTTATTCTCACAAACCACACATGAACCACACCCAGTGTCATTGCATGTCTGGTCTCATTGTAGGTGTGTTATTCTCACAAACCACACATGAACCACACTCAGTGTTATTGCATGTCTTCTCTTCCCATGAACCACACATGGATCCACCGGTGTCATTGGATGCATGCTCTTTTCATGAACCACAGCTAGAGTCATTGCATGTGTGTTCTTCTCACAAACAACATATCACCAGTATCATTGCATGTGTGTTCTTCCCACAGACCACACATGGATCCACCCGTGTCATTGCATGTGTGTTCTTCCCATGAACCACACATGGATCCACTAGTGTCATTGCATGTGTGTTGTTCCCATGAACCACGTAAGGATCCACCGGTGTCATTGCATGTCCTCTCTTTTCATGAACCACAGTTAGAGTCATCGCATGTCTGCTCTTTTCATGAAGCACATCTAGAGTCATTGCATGTGTGTTCTTCCCACAAACCATATCATGAACCACACCCAGTGTCATTGCATGTGTGTTCTTCTCATTAACCACACATGGATCCACCGGTGTCATTGCATGTGTGCTCTTTTCATTAACCACAGTTAGACTCATTGCATGTGTGTTCTTCGTCATGAACTGGAACAAGGCCGAGGTAATCCACGAATCTGATCAAGTGAATACCGCCGCCAAGGCCATTAACCTCGCTGGACGGATGATGGAGGTACGCCGTTTCTCCTTCGCAAATTGTAGATAATAACCATTAGTCCCCGAGCCTCCGTGGGAGTAATTTGTTACTCGGCCGGATGCTCTTTTATAGAACTAACGTAGCTCCATAATAACTTCGAACATGCACACACCTAGAGCCGGGTTAAGTTCCACTTGGCCCGGATTTTAGTACACTTCGAATATGCACACACCTAGAGCCGGGTTAAGTTCCACTTGGCCCGGATCTTAGTACATCTCGAATATGCACACACATAGAGCCGGGTTAAGTTCCACTTGGCCCGGATTTTAGTACACTTCGAACATGCACTAGGCTGACTTAAGTTTCTGTATCTTTTTCAGGTGACCACCAACCGCCGAAGTGCCGAATTCTAGCGCTTGTTGGATACGCATAAAAATCTTCGCACGAAACAGGCTGCACTCATCGCTCAGTACGAGAAAAGGGGTAAATTTCTTTCTCATTCCTTTCCTCATTTTTCCTCCACTTCACTTGCCGAATGAATCTGATTGTCCGGTTTCCGTAGCTGGGGTGGAAGCTGAAAACAAAATAATGCGAAAGAACTTGGAGCAGATCAAGGGTACGTCCTTCTTATCTGTTCTTACTGTGCTTCTCATCATTTTACCTCATTGGCTCGGCAAACATTCATACCTCAGCTCTGCCGGGCCAACACACGGTTTCAGCATTGCTTGAAGAAAGTGTGCATGTGCCTGACATGATGCTGCATTTTCTCGAACAAGCAGGACAGCATCAAGCCGAGCTGAAGAAAAAGGATGATGAGCTCGTCCTCCTCCAGACCAAAGACGATGACATAGCCAAGCTCAAAGCTGAAATGGCTAAGATGAAGGCGCAGCACCAAACCGAGCTGAAAAGGGTTGGCCAGGACTTCACCGAGGAACGCGAGTGCCTCCAACTCCAAAGTGCTAAGGATCGCGAACTCCTCCAGGAAGCCGAGGTCAAACTTGGGTCGGCGAATGCTGAGCTCGAGCAGCTTCAGAAAAGGCGTGATGCTTGCATCAAGGAGCTGACCCGGATTCACAGTCACATCTCTCGTAACTTCTTTTCTTTTATCCGCCTTACTTCTCCGGGTTATTTCTCATGTCTTATTTTCTCAACTTTGTCCTTTGCCTTGTTTCCCAGGCCATTTTCCAGAGGGTACTGCCATTGCACGTGCTGCTGTTGCCAATTTCCGCCGAGAGAGAGGTACTCCGGCCACTGTTGAGGGTGATAGCATTCCCTTTGACACGGAGGACCTGCTGGTCAGCCTGTCATCTCGCATGGAAATTATCAAGAACTACGGCAGGGACCTCCTCGATGTTTCAGTCCGGATCTTCCATGCCTTCTGGCCCGCCGATGACGCTCCAGGGAGAGTCACGCAGCTCGCTGAAAGGATTTCAGAAGTTGAGACCCAACTCGACCTCTGGCGAGAATCCGCTGGCCGCGTTACTGCAAATACCGTCCTTCACCATGTTTTGACGTGGTACGAAAAGATAGATCTCAGCCTCCTCACACGGCTGCGTACCGGGTCCAAATGGACAGATGACCCGGAGTGGGTAGCTCGGCACCAGGCTTGTGCTCACAGCCTCATTGAATATGCCCCCATTCATGAATGGACTGAGGGTCCGAGCTTCCTGGAAGCCGCAGGCGAAGAGGAAGTTGAGAACATTGAAGATGACTCGGGTGAATCCGAGGAGGACACTGCCTCAGATATCGAAGAGGGCGATGATGATGCCGAACTCCATCCTGCTGCTCCTAAATAAAAACACTTGAAAATTCATGAGATCCCCGGTATGCCGGGTGGAATTGTATTCCAAATACATGTGATATTTTGCTACTAAGTACTTATGCCGGATTAACGTGGGCGTAGTCCCCAAGTTTCTTTTTCTTGTTCGTTCAATCTTTTGGCTCGGGTCGTGTCTACCTTGATTCGGTTTTACAACTTACGAATCCGAGCCTAAAAATTGTCTTAACAATACTGGGAAACTTTTAGACTTAGCTCAAAAATAAACACGGGATTAGTCTGGAAAACAAACGTCGGATCAAATAAATTCTTTTCCTTAGTCGTTTTTCATGTGCTACGCAATTCCAAACTTGTTCTCTTGCTTGCCATGAAGCCAATTCTTGTTGGACAGCAGCAAGTCGAAGAGTTGGGTTTTTGGTGCTCACACACTATTAATCCGCGCTAAGTAGAATAACCTATTCCAGCCGACGCAGAAATAACAAAAGACAACAAATATTATTAAGGAAGTCCCCGAGTTACTGCTCGAGGTGCCAACATTTCATTGATAAACTCATTGCCGACATACATACCGACATACGAGATAACACATACACTTCTTCGCTAAGTGTAGAAAGGACGAAGGAGAGCTACATTCCATGGACGCTCGGATTCCTCACCAGATCTGTCCGCCTTGTTCTTTTCCTGTGGCTGTGCATCTATAAGATAATAAGAATCATTGTGCAATGCTTTGCTCACGATGAATGGCCCTTCCCATGGGGGGGATAATTTATGCATTCTAGTAGTACGTTGTACCAACCGAAGCACCAGATCGCCTTCCCGAAAGACTCGGGGGCACACTTTCCGGCTATGATAGTGTCAGAGATTTTGCTGATATATGGCGGATCTGGACAATGCCAGTTCTCTCGCTTCTTCCAGCAGATCAACATCATTTTGCCGGGCTTCTTGCACTTCGGCTTCTGTGTATTGGGTGACTCTAGGCGAATCATGCTCTATGTCGGCTGGTAATACAGCTTCTGCCCCATATACCACAAAAAAGGGCGTATAGCCTGTTGATCAATTCGGAGTTGTTCTTAAACTCCACAGTACCGCTGGTAGTTCTTCTATCCAGCACCCCGCGGATCTTTGTAGCGGCTCAATGAGTCGGGGTTTTATCTCGGATAATACTAATCTGTTGGATCTTTCCACTTGCCCGTTCGATGCGGGGTGGGCTACCGAAGCTACGTCAAGTTGGATCCTCTTATCCCGGCAAAAACGAGAAAATGCTCCTTCCGCAAAATTTGTGCCATTACCAGTTATGATACTGTGTGGATAACCGTACCTCAAGATGATATCTTTGAGAAAAGTTATGGCCGTAGCTCCATCACATTTTCTTATAGGCTTTACCTCGATCCACTTCGTAAACTTGTCCACCATTACCAAAATGTGAGTCATGTTTCCTCTTGCTGGTTTGAACGGGCCCACCATATCCAGGCACCATACGGAAAATGGCCAAGTGATTGGGATGGTCTTGAGTTCCGACATTGGCATATGCGTTTTTGTGGCGTACCTTTGACAACCATTACATTTTCTCACCAGATCTTCTGCTTGCTCTAAGGCGTTTGGCCAGTAGAATCCGTGTCGGAAAACTTTCGCTACCAAGGCCCGGGATGAGGCGTGATGCCCGCATTCCCCCTGATGTATATCTCGGATGATTTCAAGCCCTTCGTCCGGGTCAACACACCGTTGGAGGACATTGGTCACACTTCTTTTGTATAACTCAGAATTGATGATCGTGTAAGCCTTTGCCCTCCTCTATGTTTGCCTCGATAACACCTCCTCAGTGGGTAACGTTCCATCTTTTAGGAATTGAAATATACGCAATGCCCAAGCCGGTATTGGCCGCACGGGGAACACGTCCTCGTCTATCTCCATATGATCCACCGGCATAACTTCAACCGGACTACGCTGAGCAGTCCCCGGGTCTTGCGAAGCAGTCCCCGGGTTTGCTGAAGCAGTCCCCGGGTTTGCCGAAGCAGTCCCTGGGTTTCGCGCACCACTTCCCGTGTCAACGTCCATGGGCGCTGCTCCGGACTCTGTGTCCTCCGGGATGTAGATGGACTCGGATTCCGGGGATGGCCTGATGCATGGCTTCTTGAGGTGCTCTAATGCTACACCCGGTGGAATTGCTTGTCTGGTTGACCCGAGCTTCGACAGCATGTCGGCAGCCTCATTTTCCACCCGGGGTACGTGATGAAATTCGCATCCCTCAAAGTAACCAGAGATCTTCTGCACGTGAAATCTGTATAGTGCCATGTTTGGATCAAGAGCGTCCCATACCCCGGACACTTGCTGCACCACTAAATCCGAGTCGCCCAAGGATATAATCCAACGTATACCAATTTCCTTTGCTACCTTGAGCCCATGCACAAGTGCTTCATACTCAGCGACATTATTCGATGCGGTGAAGTGGATCTGCAGCACGTATTTCAACTGGTCCTTCTTTGGCGACGTGAGTACAACTCTGGCACCTAGCCCGGTTTTGGTTTTTGATCCGTCAAAGTGCATCCGCCAATAGTTCGGATCTGGAAGTGGTGGTTCGTACTGTACCTCGGCCCAGTCCACGAAAAAGTCCGCCACTGCCTGAGACTTTATGGCTTCTCTCCGGTCATACAGCGGAGCGTAAGGAGCTAGCTCAATTGCCCATTTGCAATTCTGTCGCTTGCATCCTTGTTACTCATTATCTCGGATATAGGGGCTTCACATATGACCCGGATGGGATGCTCTTCAAAGTAATGCTTCAATTTCTTGGCGGCCATGTACACGCCATACGCCACTTTTTGATAGTGTGGGTAGTTCTGCTTTGATGTTGACAACACTTCGCTCAAATAATACACCGGCCTTTGCACTGACTTACCTTCCTCATCACGTTCCACCACTATCACTGCACTTACAACTCGGTTGGTTGCGGCGATATAGAGCAACATTGGCTCTTTTGATAGTGGTGAGGCTGGCACTGGCGCCGTGGCTAACATTTTCTTTAGGTGGGTAAAGGCCTCATCCGCCTGCGGCGTCCAAATGAACTTATCCGACTTTTTCATGAGTTGATAGAGAGGCAATGCCTTTTCTCCTAACCGACATACAAACCGACTTAACGAGGCCAGGCAACCTGTAAACTTCTGGACATCGTTAAGACACTTCAGCAGTTCCATTCGTTCGATGGCTCGGATCTTGGTTGGATTAACTTCGATACCTCAGCTGGAAACCAGAAAGCCGAGCAATTTTCTAGCCGGGACACCGAAGGTGCATTTTTCCGGGTTAAGTTTCATCCGGAACCTCCTTAGGTTTGCGAACGTTTGCCTGATATCGTCAAGGAGCATTTTGCTTTCCTTGGTCTTGATAACCACATCATCCACATATACCTGTACATTTTGACCTATTTGGTCATGCAAACATTTTTGTATACATCTCTGGTACGTTGCCCCTGCATTACGTAAACCAAACGGCATGGTGCGATAGCAATAAGCCCCATACGGGGTAATAAATGCAGTCTTTATTTGATCATCCGGATTCAAAGGTATCTTGTGGAAACCGGAGTAAGCATCGATGAATGACAACAGTTCACATCTAGCAGTTGAGTCTATGACCTGATCTATTCTTGGCAGCAGGAATGGATCTTTCGGAAACGCCTTGTTCAGGTTCATGTATTCGATACACATGCGCCAAACCACTGCTACGTTTGGATCATGCTTCTTCTTTTCCACCAGCACCGGGTTAGACAGCCAATCGGGGTAGAGGACCTCCATTATAAATCCTTTAGCTAGCAACCGAGGTATCTCATCTCCAATGACTTTCCTCCTATCTTCGGCGAAGCGGCGGAGAGGTTGCTTCACCGGCTTAGCTCCGGGTCTCACATTTAAAGAGTGCTCGGCCAACTCCCTCGGAACACCTTGCAAGTCCTGTGTGGACCAAGCAAAAATGTCCCGATTCCCACGGAGGAAGCTGACGAGCTCGCTTTCCTATTTATCACTTAGCCCGACACCAATTGTTACGGTGCGCTCTGGGAACATGTCATCAACAGGGACCTTCTTGGTATCTTTCGTGGCCTGGAAGGAGATAGTTCCATGCGGGTTACTCAGCGCTGGCATACACTGTTGCGCGGACTGAGCCAACGCAGCCACCTCTTGAATTTTCCTTTTTTCCTGTGCGATCACAAGTGACTCGGCTAAGTTTGATCCGGCCGACGCACACTCCATCAAACGTCGGAAGTCCCCAGCAATTGTAATTACTCCATTTGGTCCGGGCAATTTCATTTTCAAATAGCTTATATGACAACTTGCCATGAACTTGTTCAGCGCTGGCCTTCCGAGCAATGCATGATACACGCTTTCTAAGTTCACCACTTCAAACTCCAGATTTTCAGTTCGGCAATTGTCCCTCGTGCCGAACAATACGTCGACCCGGACCTTGCCTATGGGCTCGCAAGAAATGCCGGGCACAATGCCATGGAAAGTTGTCCTCCTGGCCTGGAGCATGTTCTCCGAGATACCCAACTTGCGCATTGTGTCCGCTTACATGATATTTATGCTACTGCCGTTGTCGATTAGTACCTTTGAGAATCTTACACTAATGTTAGGCCCAATGAATGTAGGATCTAGCACCAACGCATACGAACCAGGGCTCGGCATGAGCTTGGGGTGATCCCTAATGCTCCAAGTGATTTCCTGATCGGACCAAGGCATGTACCTCGTCACTGCTGGCATTACTGCATTCACCTCCATATGCCTACGTTGTAAGCTTTTTCTATCAGTTTATTTTGTGGTAAATACACAGTAGCTCTGGTGATGCTCCCTGTACTTGTTTCTCCCCTCTTATCCGGGGTGCCCCTGATCCGGCTGCTGCTGATTTTCTACTTGATGCACTGCATCCCTTCTTTCATTGTTATCATACCTCGGCGGAGGGGGAGGCAACATCAGTTGTTACGTGTTCACTCCGGAGAGCAATTGCTGCCGGTGTAACTCCTGCCGAGGCTGATCATTCCGGGGTGCCTGAACATTCCCCGAACCACCTTGCTCGATCTTGCGCATCCACTCGCATTGCCTCATCGTATGACCCGCTGGGTTATTCGGATTTGGCATGTGAAACTTACACGGCTGGTCCAACATCGACTCGTAAGTATACCTCGGACCATCTTTCCTTTCTTGCCATTGCTTATTTTGCTCCGGTGTCCAAGTTTTCTTCCCACCGTTCCTTGGGGTCCACTGACCTCCAGTTTTCTGGCGCTGACTACCCCCTGCTCCGGGTTGATCTTGATTCACGGCCGCTACTTGGTGCGAACCGTACCGATGGTCCGGTCGATCATCTCTCCTTTTTCCTCTGTAATCATTTCTCCGGGATGATCCAGATCCATCCCTCTGATAGTACTCATCGCTTGACTCGTTTGAGGCGAACCTTGGTTGGGTCGGGTCACCCAATGCATACGAATCTGCGATCCGGATCATCTCTGCCAACATTGCCGGCATTTTCCGTTGCAACTTCATCCATAACTCGCTTCCATACCTGCACCCCTGTGCAAACCATGCTATAGCCTGTGATTCTATCACGCCCTCACACGAGTTTCTCACGGTGCACCACCGGGTCAAAAACTCCCGATCCGTCTCATTGGGTCGCTGTTTGCACATAGCTAGGGTCTATGGCCTATTTGGCCTTTGATACATACTCGAAAAATTGCTGATGAACATCTCCTCGAAATCAATCCAGCAGTTGATGCTTCCTGGCGGCAAATTGTTCAACCATACCCTTGCCGGGCCTTCCAACATCTGGGGTACATATCGTACGGCCCATCTCAGGTTGCCTGTGGTAATTTTTACAGCAGTAGCATAGTTTATCAGCCAATCCTCTGGCTTGGTACTACCGTCATAGGTCTTGGTCCCCCTGGGCAATTGAAAGTTTGGGACTGGTGGCTCTTTCATGATCCAGGGTCCAAAACATGCTGGACCCGGTGGACCCTGACATTCTATCTGTTCCGACCTATATAGTCGATCCAGTTTCAACCTTGCATCGTCTGGCATCAAATCCCTGCTTCCCAGTCTCGAACCTATCACATGATAGTCCGGTCTCGGATATCCCGCATTCGCCATCTCCGAATCACCGTCATTATACCGGTTTTGCTCGTGCTGCGCGCCTTTCTGTTGGATACCTCGGCTGGCACTATGCTCTTGCCTCGGCATGTTCCGCTGCTGCGGTTGTCTTGCCCCTGCTGAGTTTTGCTGCCCGGCATTGCCGTTGACAACGTTCCTCCGACCGGCATTGCCTTGGTCACGGTTACCTCGGCCAGCTTCGCCTCGGCTCACACTCCGTCGATCATCATTTTTCTGCGCTTCTTTTTCTTTCCCCGCCTGTGTCGGGTCATACGGGACAATCTGTTTGTTCCGTCTGGCCGAGGTTACCACCTCCTCTCTCCTTGGATCGCCATGAGGGGACGATGCAGCTCCAGCGGATTTCTCCGGGTTACCCATCACCGAATGGACGATCTTGGAGGCTCCAACTCTCTCCGGGTTCGTCCTGAGCAGTTCCTCGTTTTGCCTGTTCGCAATCCGAACTAGCTCGTTAACTCGGTTTTGCTGCCTTTGCCGGGCTTCACCCGCCAGTCCTTCTAACTCGGATGCAGCTGCATCCGCCGCTCTGAGGTTCTTGGCCGGGGTACTATACCTCGGCAGCCCCACAGAAAGACAATTCTCTGATTCCTCGATTTCGACATCACCTTCTTTGTTCATCTCGCTCATGAGATTCCTCCCTTTAACTTTTACAGCATAAGTTTGTTCGCCTTTGCGTACTCACGCAGCGTCATGTTCAACGACCGCTGGGTCGCGGCTATTTTCTTTGCACCCTCAAGTATTTTCTGCCGAGTTTCTTCCAGCTCGGCCTATGCGCGAGCCGGATCTACCGCTGCTACTACAGGGTTTGCCAAGCTATCTATTGCCTCTCTCAGCACGTTTTCTGGCCTCTCTAGCAGAGGACCCCTACCTTTCCTTGGTGCCTTGGGTGTCACCTCCGGATCTGGTGCCGGATCCTTGCTCGTAACCGCTCCCGGCGCTGTCATCATCACCTCTGCATGGTCCGGGGAATGAGCGATACGTCTCCCGCGAGCCACAGTGAGGGGCGGTTCGCCTACTTCAACAACATGGCGCGGATGAACGCCTAACACGTCCACCGCGACATAGACCTTGTGTGCGCCGAGCTTGAGGAAGACGCCGTTGCGCGGGAGAGGGCGTGTGCCGAAGCAGCCTGCGTTGTCGCTGACGAAGTCCCGCGCTTCAAAGCGCTGGACGAGCCCAGAGACGATGCGTTCACCAGTGGCGACGGAGTTTCCCGTCCGGATCTTGACCCCTGCTAGCGCTGCTAGCCCCACGGTGGGCGCCAACTGTCGTGGTGGTGTCACGGTAGATGCCATGTATAGGCAGAAGGTGGGGACTAATATACGCTAGGGGAATCCAGGGAGGGATAGCGAAGTGATTCTCCACACCAAAACTCGTACTGATTTTCTTCCAAGGTTACAAGTGCTCCTAGAGCTGTATTAGCGAGAGGAGGAAGAAGAAGCTCTCTTACTCTCACCCACAGACCTCACCTAAAACCCTAGATCTTAACAGAATTGTCCAGAGAATAAAATCCAACCCCCTCTACTAAAGCCCTAGCCCCCCTTTTATAGGGGAGGCTCGGTTTCAACCTAGGGCATACGTGGAGGCATGTTCCTAAGAATATGCCCCCTCCCAAAGTGGTAAACCGACCGGGGTGCTTTTTCCCCCTCGTCAGCTATGGTTTAGCTACGTGAGCCATGACAGCGCCCTCGTCAGCTGACACGGGCGTCGTCACGCTTGTCGGCCACGCCCCGGTGGTCCAGTCCTTGCTCGCTTCCCTCAGGCAGTGCGTACCGGGGCTCCTTTTGACCAGCAAGATTCCTTCCTTCTCCTAGAAGGTTACTGCGACCCGGACGATGGTTCATTCGGCCACACCCTTTTCCTGCATACATGTTAGACATACGCTTCCAACTCACCGCTTAAGTCGGATTAGGTCTAGTTAGGCGAACGCCCCCAGGTCCGGATTACCCCGTGACTCCGCCTGCCTTGAGGTGACCCGGCCAGTACTTGCTTTGACCTTGCCGGACCTCGGCTAACTCGGCCTTTCATACCCCGGCGTGACCCTACCCGGGGGTATCCCCCCAACAGGGATCGTCCTACCTGGAGGGTGGATTCCGACACCGCCGGTGCTAGGGGAAAGCTGGGAATGGATTTGTGAAATTGTTCAATGCATCCAATCCACTTAGTTGCTTGATTTGCCTTAAAGGTTGCCGCGTTGGCGCCCGCGTCATGGACAGATAACCGACATGTGGGTCCCGACCGTCTACTTCACGAGGCGGTTTAACGGAATGTTTGTATTTGGCAGGGGTGAGATGAGTTTGCCTCGAAATGGCCCCTCTTAGTAGTTGGCGGCCCAACATTTCGAAACGCGGTAATTTCAGGCAACTTAGGTACCGCCATGCACTGGCCTGCCAACTTTGGTACCGCAGACGAACAAGCCCCACATTGAGGGGGAGTCTCTTTCATATGTGTAATGAGGTTGGTCTTTTGAGCTATCTTGCAAATCCTATTATTGTCATCTAACACAAAAAGGGGGAGATTGAAAGAACATTCCATTGTTCCCTGTGTTTTGTGTGTTAGATAACAATACCGTGGAGTTTCTCATGTGCCCTAAGTGTTGCAAGGAAGTGTTTTTGGTGTTTGGGGGACAGATTATCCGCCCCCATCAAGGGCCGAATAATCCGGCCTGACCATCTTGGCCAAGGCTGGCCGCGTGTGAGTTTATGTCTGGGGGCGGATTTTCGCTGGACAATCCGAAGGTGGGGGTGGATTTTTCCCCAGCCGGATAATCCGGCCATCCTCTGGGGCTAGATAATCCGCCCCCTAGAGAATTGGCCAAGGGAGCGTCAGCGCGGGTCTCTATCTAGGGGCGGATTTCCCCCGGACAATCCGTTGTTGGGGCGGATTTTCTCCCCCAGCCGGATAATCTGGCCCTCCACTTGGGCCGGATAATCCGGTGCCCAGGAGAAAGTCCCAAGGCTAGCCCGACGCGAGCTTCTATTCGGGGGCGGTTTTTTCCCTGGATAATCCAAGTCTAGGGTGGAGTATTCCCTAGGCCGGATAATCCGGCCCCAAGTGGCTCCAACGGCTTCTTTTGGACAGGGGGTATAAAAGCCTCATCCACCCATCCTATCAGATCTCTTGGTTCATTCGAAAAATAATAGACCTATTGCATAAGCTCTCCCTCAAGATCTCCCACTTCAACCACCCGAAGGTTTTGATCTTTGGGGGAATTGAAGGTGGATACATCATTCATCGTCATCACGAATCAAGCGCTTCAACTCCTCTCCATTCACTTGGAGCAATCTAGTATTCTCGTTGATATCTAGATCTTGTGTTTGGTTATTGATAACTATTGTTCTTGTGGAAGCTTGTTGTCATTACGGGAGCCTCCAATTTGGTTGTGGAGTTGTGCCCCGCTAGTTGTGCAAAGGCGCCGGTTCCCGCCTCGAAGAGATCCTATAGTGGAAAGGTGGATCAATCCTTTGATGGCGAGATCCATTGGAGAACAGGGTGAGGCCTATTGTGGCGTGGTAGTCTTAGTACCGCCCACCGCTCCAACGCAGATGTACTTCCCTTAACAAGGAAGGAACTGCGGTAAAACAAATCATGTGTCTCTGCGTGCTCCACTACGGTTTCCTCGTTCCTCTATCTTAATCTCCTTTACTCGCTATTAGTTAGGTTTGCACATAGGGAAATTCTACATAGTAGTATATCTAGAGAATTTATCTTTTGTGTCAAACCTAAAATTCAAAAAGCATTAAAATTTGAAGTAGCACCTATTCACCCCCTCTCTAGGTGCCCACACGATCCATTTCAATTTCTTATCAAACTAGTTTCTCCACACATACCATTTCCCCATAAACAATTTTGTTGCCCCACAAATGCAACTAATCTCACATACAGAAGCGACTTGGGGATTTAGTCAAAACCATTTTTCTTACTAAGTAGTATGAGAAACTAATTGTACGCCCACATTCAAATTAGGGATAGGTAAAAGCAACTCTTTGCACAAACAAATGCGACTTAGGATTAAGTTGCTTCTACCACTTAGTTAAGTTTGGTTAGACATATTATGGACTTTGGTTTATTAATTAAGTTTGATTTATGTCCTGATGGTAGAATCATATCTATGTCTGGTTCGGTCTGACTAAGTTTGGTATGAGTTGCATTCATCCAAGATATTAGTTATTGTAGGTGTTTCATACATGAGTTCAGCCTGAATTTCTTTGCGCAATCAAATGAGTTATGGGTTGTATTCACATGAGTTGCAGGAATCCTATGTATTAGTTGGTGGAGGTGTCCTATAGATTAGTTCAACCTACTCCCTCTGATCCAAATTATTGTTCTCATATTTTTCTAGATTCGCATGTATGTAGTCATGTTTCAGTGCTAGATACATCCGAATCTAGGCAAATATGAGAACAATAATTTTGATCAGAGGGAGTAATTTTTGTGTGGATTCGGTTGAGTTGAGGGCAATACTCACATAAGTTCTAGGCATCCTAGAGATTAGTTGTTGTAGGCAACCAGATGGGGTGACTTTTCGGGGGGTTATTTGCATTCTAGAGACTCATGTAAGGGCTAGGGTATATGCAAAATCATGAATACTGTGAGCCTTTTTAAACTAAGTTTTATTACGGTTTATTAAGTTGCTCGTACAGTTTAAATTAGACTGCAAAACCAAGTTTACTATTTATTCATGTAAATTAAGGTGCTTATACCATTTAATTCAGTGATGCATTTTTTCCTTATGCGCAGAGAGGATTTCACACGACGAAAATGACTAGGCGCAACCTTCTTTTTACCTTATGGTGCTTCAAGGAAAAGCTCAGCCCCCAGCGCACAAACTGTTGACGCTCAATATCTACATAGTTGTTGTTAAGATGCACCTAAAGTTGTTGTTTGGAATTCATAGGTTGATGCCTCAGGGAAAAAGCTCAGCACCTAGCGTACAAATTGTTGCTATTTGGAATTTGTAGGTTGCTATTAAGATGCACATATTGTTGTTGTTAGAATTCTTAGGGTTCTACTCACAACATGCATAGTTTCTTCTTTTTTTTACTGGAATAGTTGCTGCAAGGATCATCTATAGTTGTTGTTAGAATTCCTACAATAGGTTGTTTCTTAGAGCCTGCATAGTTACTACTTAGTGTTCACCCCTTTTGCTTATTTAACTATAGCATTATAAAGAAAATTGCATGTTTAATTGAGATTTGAAGCGAGAGGTCGTTGGTGGTGGTGCGTCTGGTTGTCACCTGGGTGTGTCATATGGTCTGGCAGCAGTCGTTCGTGATGTTCTACTTGGGTTGGGTGCCCGAGCGAGCCATGGGATAAAGCACCCAGGAAGGACGTTTGGTCGGAGACGGACGGGGTGCTCGTTTTGTTTGTTTCTATTTCGGGGTTGTGAAGCCTACATAATATTTTTCTAATCGAGCGGTTGTTGGTTTAGATTACTCCCTAGACGCACCCAATCATTTTTTATTTTCGTCATATTGGACATGATGAATGCAAATCTTTGGAAATTCATATCTCTTGATCTGTTTGGACAATTTTTTCAAACCTTATATCCCTAGATTCCTTAGGAAATATGGAATCCAATGGATCCATTAGATACAATTTTTGATAATTATAAAATAATCGAATTTTATATGGGATATATCAAGTATTTTTTTGTCATAACTTAAATTCCATAAGTCTTTTCAATATAATTTCTTCTACAAAGTTGGACACCATGACCATACCTATCCACTATTACCATACAATAATTTCCCCAACCATGTCCATGACTATATGACGTATTCATTTGAATTTAGGCTTAAAATCAATATAGTTATAATTTGAAAATACCCAAATAAATTAGGGTTTATTCTTAATATATTTAAGAGTTGTTTAATCTAAAAGTACCATTCAAAGTTGGATATTAAAAAATAGCAGTTCAATTAAACTAACTTTTTATGACTCCTAAAGTAACACGATTAAATAGGGATTAAAGCTTTTCTGCGCATGCCTTGAACTTGTAGTGCTTTATGGTCACATTGAGGACTATAAAAGTGATTTGAAGTTTCATTTGGATTTTATGCACACTTTCCATGATTTCACCTAAATTAAATATTTTCATTTTGGAATGTTATGCTTGTATGTGTGTGTTTATTTAGGTTGTTGTATTTCTTTTTGTTGCGATAGACTCCACGGAGAGTGGCAAGGATCTATATATATAATTAAGAATAAATTATTAAGGTTATATATATTATCATCAAAGATAGATTATTGAGAGATATTATTTGGATTTCTTCTATCCAAAAAGGCAACTTATATCATACTTCACTTTCATCACCTATTAGGGATATTATAATTGACACAATTAGGAGGACTTTCACGGCCAGAGCATTTTTGACCCTACGATTGCCTTCCTCATCCTTCTGGCCATAGGATGGACCTCTGTCCTGCAATGGGCTGAAATGTCCATAGGAAAGCTACTATGGGCATCGAATTGGCCCATCCTGGTTAACTGGGTCCCAAATATGCCAAAGCCTATTTAATAGTTCCATACTGGATCGACCTGATTCTGCTAAAAAAATATTCTATCGACCTGAAAACGGGGCGACATGAAGCGGCATGGAGGCGATACGGCGAGCGGCAAGGAGCCGCCATTCCTCGCCTTTGTCCTTCAATGTGGAGTCGTGCCCCCTCGTCGTCTAGCCACCAATGTCCACCTTCGTTTCTCGTCCCGATCTCTGCTAGATAAGGCACCTCCATTGCTGTTGTCGGTGTCGCAGAGAGAAGAGAGAGCCCAACCTCGATATATTCATGGTCCCATAGGCCGTCGCGCGCCACCACCAATATCTTCGTCGGCGACCTTCCCTCGACGTTGAATTATAGCGGTGGCGTCGCCAGACCCGACATTCCCAAGTAGGCTACCGCTGAATAAGAAAAACCTAGCAACAACGCTGTCATTTACCACCATCCTGTCCAGACTCCATAGACCTCTCAGCTACAGCAAGATCTTCTGCTCCAGTGCCCTAATCTTCCTCTTCCAGCGTCCTTTCGCTTGACAGTGCTATGACTTCGGCCCAAGACGTGCAGCGACTATGAAGGTGAGAAACTGCCAGCATTGGAAGAACCACATACATAGATTATCTTTTCTGTTTATGTAGTTATTTCACACGTTTATTTGTTCACTACAAGAAATGTGTTGACTAGTGACCTTTTCTTAACGACCCTGAGTTTTTTGGTCATAGATCTATGACCATTTCGAACCAACTAGTCATAGGCTATTTGGGAGGGTACAAACCCTGAAAAACTACGACCTTTTTTTTTCAGGAAGGTCATAGCTTGATTACACCAGTTGGTCATAACATAGATATTATTGGTCCATGACCTTAATTTTGGTTGACTACGACCAATTTAAATGGTCGTGATAGCTATTCATGATTACTTAAGAAAGACCGATGGCCACATCAGCAGGTTGATCTAGGTGTCGCGTCCATGTGTCACCTTTCGACGACGTGTGTGCATATGTGTCATATCCATGTATCAATTTAGGCTTACATGTCATGTCCATATGGCGTTGATATGTTGGCTACCAATTGCAATCCTATCCAATGATATATGGGGCCTGCTTGCCATGTTGGCTTTGACCTGACGCTGATCAAATAATTAACAAAAAGAGCCATGGATCGAACAAATGACCTCACATGGTCTCAATGAGGGTCTACCACCCGGACACCAGTAATTTCATGTTGAGTACCAAATCCTTTTGATTATCTCGCATACCGCTCAGTTGGAATTAATAACGGCAAAAATAAGCATCCACGGGTCTCGAACTCACGATGTCATAGTGCTTTGAAGAGGCTCTACCACCAAGCCACAGAAAACACCTTGTTAGAGGATGAGTACCAAACAATTTTAACCAACCCCGCTCGGTTGGTATTAATAGCGGTAAAAATAAAAGGCTGAGGGAATCAAACCCTGGACCTCGAACCACAACTTTACGATGCCAACCAACATACCAAATCAACATCTGTGTCAGGAATTCACCTGGGCAATATAAGGCACAAACTCTGATGGTGGGCTTGGGCCTAAGGCCAATTCGGCCTCCAACTTACAGCCGCTTGGCCTGCTCCCTAGGCTGGCCTTGGGCCGACGGTAGCGTGCAGGGCACGATGGATTGTTGGGCTGGCCTGTTTGCCTGGAGATTCACTCGGCTAGCCACCTCGACCAATTTTTTTCTTTTTAATTCTTTTGCAACTTTTTATTCATAACTCGAAATTGAGTCAAACAAAATTCATAGAACTTGTAAAATTTTGGAGGATCTGTGAAGAAACATCATATTCTGAGTCTAAAAATGATTTTTTTTAAAATCATGAGCATTAGACCATGTACTTGTAGTTCAAACCGGACCCACTTCCTACCGATTCGGTAGACATTTGTTTTTTTCATCAGGGGTGGACGGAAAGGTTTGTGAATCACCGGTTGGGACATCATTTGTGTAAGGTGGTCTAGTATTTTTGAAAAATGGGGTGGTAACAGTTTTGAACTGAACATTTGGTGTTGTTCACAAAACGCCCCAATTTTGGCACTCAGAAAATAGAAAATGGCTTTTCCGTGCGACGAAAAGGAAAACTTCCTCCTGAAACATTGTTCGCCGTCCCAAGATGCACATGCATACATAATATGGGCAAATTATCACAAACTATGTCGTGATTTTGGCCATAACATTGTTCGTTTGGCCTAAAAGCCGTGAAACCTCGAACATGATAGGTTATTTCCGTGAAGGTTTTTTTGGGATGCAATCAATATATCAAATTCGGTATTTTTTCTTGCAACTATGTCACATAATATCACACAACGCGAAGGATTTACCGTGTTCGGATCATTTTTGAATTTTTCATGCCCATTTGCAAATTTTCCCGATTCAAACTATGATCAAAACGGCGGGCATGAAGATAGAGGACGAACCAAGCTAAAACTTGCACTGGATCTCTGAAGAAACATCATATTGTGAGTCTAAAATGATTTTTTCAAAAAATCATGAGCATTAGACCATGTACCTGTAGTTCAAACCGGACCCACTTCCTACCGATTCGGTAGACATTTGTTTTTTTCATCAGGGGTGGACGGAAAGGTTTGTGAACCCCTAGTTGGGACATCATTCGTGTAAGGTGATCTAGTATTTTTGAAAAATGGGATGGTAACATTTTTAAATTGAACATTTGGTGTTGCTTCAAAAAACGCACCGATTTTGGCACTCGGAAAATAGAAAATGGCTTTTCCGTGCGACAAAAAGGAAAACTTTCTCCTGGAACATTGTTCGTCGTCCCAATATGCACATGTATGTACAATATGGGGAAATTATCACAAACTATGTCGTGATTTTGGCCATAACATTGGTCGTTTGGCCTGAAAGCCATGAAATCTCAAACATGATAGGTTATTTCCGTGAAGGTTTTTTCGAGATGCAATCAATATATCAAATTTGGTATTTTTCCTTGCAACTATGTCACATAATATGACACCACGCAAAGGATTTACCTTGTTTGGACCATTTTTGAATTTCTTATACCCATTTCAAACTATGAAGTAACGGCGGGCATGAAGGTTCTTAGCTAGGGGATGAGGCTCGCTAAACTTTCAGTGGATCTATGATAAAATAGCATATTGTGAAGCTAAAAATGATTTATTTTAAATCACGAGCATTAGATCATGTACCTGTAGTTCAGATCGAACCCACTTCCTACCGATTCAGCACACATTTGTCTTTTTCGCAAGGGGTGGATGGAAAGGTTTGAGATATCCCAGTTTGGATATTGTCTATGTAATACCGTCTAGTATTTTCCAAAAAATATGGTGGTAGCATTTTGAATGAGCACTTTGGTTGCTTCACAAAAGGAAAACAGGAAAATGCATTCGAAAAATAGAAAATGCATTTTCTATGCGACGAAAAGGAATACTTCCTCCTACAACATTGTTCTCTATCCAAGATGCATATGCATGTACAATATGGGCACATTATTATAAACTATACCGTGATTCTGGTCATAACAGTGGTCGTTTGGCTTGAAAGCAATTAAACTTCATACATGATCACTCATTTTTGAGAAGTTTTTTCTGAGATATTCGCGATATACCAAGTTTGTTATTTTTCATGGATACTATGTCATATAGAACAACACAATGCGAAGGTTTTTCATTTTTTTCGATTTTTTTGAATTAGTTATGCAGCTCTAAATAGAGCCAGCCAATCAGAATAGAGAATCACACTACCCACGGATTAACCCACTAAAGCTGATCTCAGCGGTCTATACGCCCCATATCCAAGGCCCGAAAATGGGAGGGAAAATTTGGAACCAACGGGCGGTCCGAATCCTCTATCCCGCCTGTGTTGTCTCTAAATTTTGGCAGGCAACCCCTAATTCCCCTCCCCATGCGTCAGGTCCTAGGCAGCCCCGAGTCTGCGCCGCCGCCCCCAACCCCCATCTTTTCTCCCTCTCTCCACCGCGTGCCCGATGGGCTGCCCATCTCTGTCCCCAATTCTTCCCAAGATATTAAGATGCCGAGAGCGACGGTCCCGTCAACGGACGCCTCTACGGTGATGCAGCCGCCACAAGGCCAGAGGAGGTCTCTCGGCAGCGTCGGTCGGCGATGTAACGGGTGTGCGCAGGGTCCTCGCCATCCCTGCTTTCCACTTCGGCAGAGACAACCTAGTGAGTCCCCCCTTTGCTCATGTCTGCTTCGCACCTCTTCTCGTCTCCTTGATCTGATATTCCTATGGGTTTTCTATTGCATTCGTAGTAGATATGGGGCGGAGACGATGCTACGAAGGAGGTGATGCAGAGCTGGGGCAGAGACGGTGTTGTGCTGCTGTAGCGCAGAGTGTCTCGACATTGGTGACATGACTCTTACTTCACACACGGGATCCGAAAGATGGAGGGGGCGCTGCCGCCGCCGACGCTACGGGAGAAGCTGCCAAGGTTCCTCCAGAAGTGTGCTCAGGAGTTCTAGGACAAGCCCTGCTGTCGCGACGACCCGCGGTACCTCCGCGTCAAGATCCAAATGGTAAGCCACCCTGTTTCTACTTCTAATCCATAGTTACAGTTGAGTATTCGCCCCATGAGGGTTTCATTTCGTTGGGATCGATTAAGAGTTGGTGAAATTGATTGGAATATTAGGATTTAGACTGACATATGTTTGCTAATGCTATGAGTTACCTCCTATCATGAATGTTATCTCTAAAAACCACAGTGACTGAGCCCCGTTCTCCTCGGGATCTATTTGTGACGGAAAAATTCTCTTGGATTGCTGCTAGATAATATCGTGATTACATTTTATTGATGGTGTAACGTGAAAGCAGGTTGGTTGTGTTGTGAACCTAATTGCGCGCCCTCGTGTTAAACCATTTCTAGATAAGCTATTCAGAACGAATCATGTGCATCCCATCACTTATAGGCTTATTCCCTTAAGTGATCTCAATTACAACTTGCTTTGAAGGGATAAGCAAGCACGTGCTTGTTAGTTTTAGACCGAATTTCCTTCCTAAACATTTCTTCAAAAGAAGAGGAGGAATAATTCCTTCTTTTTTACTAGCATATTCAGTTTTCCTTTTTTGCAAAATTGGATTTGTTACATGTATTGTGATGTAACTTAATTAAATATATGTTGCTAATCACCAAGACTAGGCTTAATTAATCAAGCTTTGTGCAGCGTCATCAAGCTTAAGCTTTCATCAGTTAACTTTGTCTTGCCCAAATGTGTTAACTCACATATTCGAATGAAAACTATTTAATTTTTAACATTCTAACCTAACTACTCCCAGTGAAACATCATGCCTATGTTCTCATTATGGATGATTTGTTGATCAGTAAATAAAAATATTTTGCTAATTGGCATTGCAAAGCATTCATATACTAATGTGGTGGGTATACCAATTGTTGCAAGGTTAGAGAAGATCAGATGCACAATGATCTGGTTCATGCCATTCCGTGCCGAAGAAGAGAAGAATCATAGCAAGGAGCAGGTCCTGTCGGCTGGGCCGTGTCATGCCTTGTCGTGCTGGGCGTGCACGTGCGCTTGGAGTTGCTGATCACAGGAGGGTGGCGACTCCCTAGCTTTCTGGCCTTCCCCCTGGACGGAAATGTGTGGACGCAGTGCTGGACGTCGACATGAAGGTGCTGGGTCTGGAGGTGCTTGCTAGCCTGGTGCTGGTGGCTGTCGGGCGGGGGTTGCTGGGAGGTGTTTGTCCTGGAGGTTTTGGCCGGCGTGTTGCTTTGGGTGAGATTGTTTGCCGTGAATAAGGTGCTCGCTCTGCCACCCATATAAACTAGGTAAATCAGTAGCTGCCTGTTCCTTTTACTTCTGATGCACATGGTGATGATGCGTCCAGTTTTTGCTGTCTTTTTTGCTGTGGATAGAACGCGTGTTTGTCTACTCGTGTTGCAGCTATTTGTGATGCCCCTTTAGCCAAATGTCTGATGGTGTTTACATTCGACGAATTGTAGTCGGAAGGACATGTACTTATTTCTTCATTACTAGGAAATATGTGATGCATGGAACTATGAGTTGTAGAATAAAAGCATGCAACTTATTTTCTTGCTTCTGTTGTAAGCTTCATCTGTATTAATCTTTAAAGTTTAATGCGATGTGGGATGAATTAAAGTCTTACCGTATTGTTTGCATATGAGACAAACTATTAGCTAATCTGTTTGAAAGACCGCTTTCCTATATCTAGCTTTTGTAGAGATTTGCATCCAGGATCATCATAATAAAGGTTATATTTAGTGTACATGATTACACTACTGGCTCCTTACTACTACTGTTTTCTTACAAGTTTATTACTATGGCATAAATGGGTTTGTACATGTCATTGTTCCTAACTTGCTATTTCGTTAGGTAAGAAGAGCAAGATGTGTGGTGGTGTAGTTGACGACCTAAAAGATAACAACTGCTCTAGTTCTGACATCTATACGGTCGGAAGAAACTTTACATGACAAGGAGTATTAGCTGACGTGCAAGTAAATAGAAGACGAATGCTAATGTTTACTCATTTGCTGGTGCAGTTTGGAGGTATTGGGAACTAATGGTTGCGAGTTAATTCTAGAAGTTTTTCTACTTCGTTCTGGCACCTAGTGTGTTGTATTATGGGGACTAGTCGTATGTTGGACGAGTTTTGGGAGAATCGGCCAACACATGCAGTCCTAAATTTATTTGTTAGCACATATTCTAGGAACTTATTCTAGCTATCATTCTGTGACTTGTGATGTAATGTGACCGTTTTGAGATATTGTGATCAGATGATATTATGTGCTGTGATAATATTTATAGCTGCTTAGATATGTGCTGGAAAAGCATTAGCATTTTACTGTAAAAAGGCCTTGGCCCATATTGTAATCTGTATTGCATCAAACAAGTGAGATGTAGAGAGGCCTCACACCAAACAATAATTGACGTATTATTAAAAAGAATTAGCCGAAAAGGCCAAAAAGTCTAAAAATAAATGGACCATTCAAATGCCATGAGTCAAAAATATATTGACTATTAAAAGGCCTAATCCCAAGAATGAAATAGACTATTAAAGGGTGTGTCCTAGACAATTGAATGGTTGAATTGTTGGGCCTGGCCCGTGTAAAGCATCAAGTTGGACTAAGCTAAATTTGATCTACAACCATCTGATTTGGTTATGGATTTGCCACTAGGCGTGCCACGTCGGATGATCTGATGTGGAAATGATAGATTACCCATGACCAAAATTTTGGTCATGGGCTCTATGAACTTCTATTTTGGTCATTGTTGTCCATGATCAATTCAAAAAAAAAGGTCGTGAGTTGTCTATAGTGATCCTCGCTATGTGACCTACTGTTTTTGGTCATAGAAAGGTCATTGATGGATTACTATGACCTTTCTATGACCAATATTTGGGGTCACCAGATAGCACATTTCTTGTAGTGGTTGTGCATACCATTCTGGCCAAGATGGAATAAAAACAAATCATGCCTTTTCTTAAATATTAGTAGTACATGAGGGTTAGTTATTTGCACACGAATGACCATGGATGTTCGGTTGGATTTTCCCTCGACAAACTGGGCCTCGTTTGGAAATACCGATTATTGAGTGTTTTTCTTCATCTCTATTTCATAATAAAAAATATGTTATAATTTTAAAATTTTCACCTAGTATTGTTTGCAGACTATGAAAATGAGGCCACACAACTGCAGTACACCTTGTTGGGAAGATCATTTTTTATGTTAATGGTTGCTAGCCCATACTTTGGATAGTCTTTTTTGGCACTCAGCTATGGTCTATGGACCTATATAACCTATATATAGTCCGAGTGTTGCACTTCATATTGGTATTCAAATCTATACATTAATAAATTTGTATCCATGCTTGTGCCACAAACATCGTGTTACTCCAAACGAACGAAAGTCCTCGTTTTTAAACTTGCCAATAATAAAAGTTTCCTTTGAACTGACTAACATGTAAAATTACAATTATTTCATTGCACAAATAGACGGGCGCGGCAACGCGTGCCATCATGATCTAGTGTTTTCAACAATGCTTGCTTTTGTTTAACAAATGGTAGTATGAATCAATAGGTTGTAGTAGTATTTTGACACAAGTATATTTGCAACAACCTGGATTTACTACTCACAGGTATAGCTACGCATATGCAGTTGGATATAAAGATCAAATGTTTCCGCACATGCGATGATAGCTTTTTAAACACTATAGTAGGCTAACGGCTGGCCACATTCTCCACACGCCGTTTGCAAAACATGCATGCATGCAATAAGTCTTCACTTGGATTTTTTGAATGCTAATGTGAACGGTAACACCTTTTTGTTTGCATGCTAATGTGGATGGTAACATTTTTTGCATGCTAATGTAGATGGCTGTATTTTTTCTGCATGCAAACTTACTACCATTGAATATAAGCTTATATTTTAATTGGGCACAAGCAATCATTCTCACCCATAAGGGAGACACAAATAAGCATATAAAATCTGCTTCCATGGAGTTTTATAGATAACTAGGGGTGGATGGTCTTTTTGTTTACATATAACAACAATTTGGCTAACAAAAAACCGTTAAATGAAATAGTCTTACACCGCATGAGAATAAATAAACCAACCACCATAATCAAAAAAACATGCGATAGGAATTTCACCCATAAGGGACACACAAATAAGACTCTAAAACCTGCTTCCATGAAGTTCTCCATCTAAACTAAGATGGGTAGTCTTTTGGTTTCCATATAACAACACTTTGGCTAAAAAATTGGAAGAAATAGCACGCAAATGAAGGAGTCGTATACGCATGATAATAAACAAACCAACCACCTTAACCAAAATAGCATGCAATAGGACTTTCACCCATAAGGGATACACAAATAAGCACCTAAAACCTGATTTTATGGAGTTTTGCATATAACTAGGAGTGGGTAGTCTTTTGGTTTACGTATAGCAACACTTTGGCTAATAAAAATCTGGAAGAAATAACGTGGAAATGAAAGAGTCATATACGCATAGGAAAAAACAAACTAACAACCATAACCAAAATAGTATGCAATAGGACTTTCACCCATAACGGAGACTTAAACAAGCATCTAAAACCTTCTTCCATGGAGTTCTGCAGATAACTAGGGGTGGATGGGCATTTGGTTGGTAGAACATGCTCTCGGTGTAACACCGTTAGTTTTTGCATGCCTATATCCTTCCTTCCCGTGTGCTCTCTATATTTATTTGTCTGTTATCCAACGGCCAGCTGCATATGCTCAGTTATGCTCAGTTGTTGGATAACTCACAAATAGATATAGAGAGCACACGGGAAGGAAGGATATAGACATGCAAAAACTAACTACGTTACATCAAGATCACGTTCTACCAACCAAATGCCCACCCACCCCTAGTTATCTGCAAAACTCCATGGAAGTAGGTTTTAGATGCTTGTTTATGTCTCCCTTATGGGTAAAAGTCCTATTGCATGCTATTTTGGTTATGGTGGTTGGTTTGTTTCTTCTCATTCGTATATGAATATTTCATTTGCACGTTATTTCTTCCATATTCTTATTAACCAAATTGTTGTTACATGTAAACCAAAAGACTACCCACTCCTAGTTATATGCAAAACTCCATGAAAGAAGGTTTTAGATTCTTATTTGTGTATCCCTTATGGGTGAAAGTCCTAGTGCATGCTATTTTGGTTAAGGTGGTTGGATTGTTTAGTATCATGCGTATAGGACTCCTTCATGTGCGCCCTATTTCTTCCAGTTTTTAGCCAAAGTGTTGTTATATGCAAACCAAAAGACCGCCCACCCTAGTTTACATGCAGAACTTCATGGAAGCAGGTTTTAGAGTCTTATTTGTGTGTCCCATATGGGTGAAATTCCAATCGCATGTTTTTTTTATTATGGTGGTTGGTTTGTTTATTCTCATGCGGTGTAGAACTATTTCATTTAACGGTTTTTTGTTAGCCAAATTGTTGTTATATGGAAACAAAAATACCACCCACCCCTAGTTATCTATAAAACTCCATGGAAGCAGATTTTATATGCTTATTTGTGTCTCCCTTATGGGTGATAAAGATTGCTTGTGCTCAATTAAAATCAAAGCTTATATCCAATGGTACTAAGTTTGCATGTAGAAAAAATACAGCCATCCACATTAGCATGCAAAAAATGTTACCGTCCACATTAGCATGCAAAATATATTGTCATATACATTAGCATGCAAAAAGGTGTTTCCATCTACATTAGCATTCAAAAAATCCAAGTGAAGAAATATCGCATGCATGCATGTTTTCAAATAGCGTGTGGAGAATGTGGCCAGCCATTATCCTACTATCATGTTTAAAAAGCTATCATCGCATACAAGGAAACATTTGATCCTGCATATGCGCAGCTATACCCGTGTGTAGTAAATCCGGGGTGTTGCAAATATACTTGTGTCAAAATACTACTACAACCTCTAGATGCATACTACCATTTGTTAAACAAAAGCATGCATTGTTAAAAACACTAGATCATGATGGCACATGTTGCCGCGCCCGTCTATTTGTGCAATGAAATAATTGTAATTTTACATGTTAGTCAGTTCAAAGGAAACTTTTATTATTGGCATGTTTTAAAACGAGGACTTTCATTCAGGATGTTTGTGGCACAAGCACAGATACAGATTTATTAATGTATAGATTTGAATACCAATATGAAGTGCAACACTCGGACTATATGTAGGTCCATAGACCATAGCCGAGTGCCAAAAAAGACTATCTGAAGTATGCGGCTAGCAACCATTAACATAAAAAATGATCTTCCCAACAATGTGTACCGCCATTGTATGGCCTCATTTTCATAGTTTGCAAACAATACTGGGTGAAAATTTTAAAATCACAACATATTTTTGATTATGCAATAGAGATGAAGGAAAACAGTCAATAATCGGTATTTCTAAACGAGGCGTGGTTTGTAGAGGGAAAATCCAACCGAACATCCATGATCATTCGTGTGCAAATAACTAACCATCATGTACTACTTATATTTAAGAAAAGTCATGATTGTTTTTATTCCAGCTTGGCTAGACTGGTATACACAACAAACAAACTTGAGAAATAACTACATAAACAGAAAAGATAATCTATGTATACGGTTCTGTCAATGCTGGCAGTTTCTCACCTTCGTAGTCGCTGCACGTCTTGGGCCGAAGTCATTAGCACTGCCGGGTGAAAGGACGCTGGGAGAGGAAGATTAGGGTGCTGGAGCAGAAGAGCTTGCTGGAGCTGAGAGGTCTACGGAGTCTGGACAGGATGGCGGTAAATGGAAGCACTGTTGCTAGGTTTTCTGATTCAGCGGTAGCCTACTTGGGAACGCCGGGTCTGGCAACGCCACCGCTGTAATTCAACGTCGAGGGAAGGTCGCTGACAAAGATATTGGTGGAGGCGCGCGACAGCCTATGGGACCATGAATGTATCAAGTTTGGGCTCTCTCTTCTCCCTGCAACGCCGATAGCAGCAAGCTAGTAGTGGAGGTGCCTGATCTAGGCCGAGATCGGGATAGGAAACGAAGGTAGACATTGGTGGCTAGACGACAAGGGGCGCGACTTCACATTGAAGGACAAAGGCGAGGAATTGCGGCGCCATGCCGCTCGCTGCATCGCCTCCCTAGCGCTTCGTGTCGCCCCGTTTTCAGGTCGATACAATATTTTTTTTCCGGAATCAGGTCGATCCAGTATGGAACTATTAAATGGGCTTTAGGATATTTGGGACCCAGTTAACCAGGGTGGGCCAGTTCGATGCCCAGAGTAGCTTTCCTATGGACATTTCAGCCCATTGCAGGACAGAGGTCCATCCTATGGCCAGAATGATGAGGAAGGCAATCTTAGGGTCAAAAATGGTCAGACCGTGAGATTCCTCCTAATTGTGTCAATTAAAATATCCCTAATAGATGATGAAAATGAAGGATAGTATAACTTGTCTTTCTGGATAGAAGAAATCAAAATAATATCTCCTCAATAATTTATCTTCGATGATAATATATATAACCTTAATAATTTATTCCTCAATTATATATATAGAACCTTGTCACTCCTCTTGGAATCTATCACAACGAAAAGAAATACAACGACATAAATAAACACACACATACAAGCATAACGTTCCAAAATGAAAATATTCAATTTAGGTGAAATCATGGAAAGTATGCATAAAATCTAAATGAAACTTTAAATCACTTTTATAGTCCTCAACGTGACCATAAATCATTACAAGTTCAAGGCATGCGCATAAAAGCTTTAATCCCTATTTAACCGTGTTACTTTAGGAGTCATAAAAAATTAGTTCAATTGAACTATTATTTTTTTGGTATCCAACTTTAAACGGTACTTATAGATTAAGAAACTCTTAAATATATTAAGGATAAACCCTAAATTTATTTGGGTGTTTTCCAATTAGAACTACTAGTCATGAACCCGTACACCTGCACGGTTTAGTTTTTATGAATAGGTTATTGGTGAAACCTTTTGAAAGAAATTGTCTTGTTGGATCTCTAATTTTTTGGAAAGCATTACAACAAATATTGTATGATTGATGAATATATAGAATTGGTAAAAATCTCTTGATAGCTTTTTATTGATAACACAATAATTAATTGCAAAATATTTGTATTTCCTTCTGGAACACGTGCAAGAACAAAAAATTCAAAATGGCTTGGCTAATCTAATCAAGCTTTCAGAAATAAATTTTGTGCGATCCACGAAAATTAGACGAATAGTGACTGCTTACCTGGCTTATGACTTTTAGTGCCAGAAAATACCAATCAGTAGTAGACACAAAAAAGTGTACCATTAACCAATATGCAGTTCCGTCTGTAGTAAATTTTATTGCAGCAATAGATTTTTTGTCCAGCTACCAACTCTCATAATTTATTCATTTTGCTATTAGTTACCTTTATCCGGAGTACTCAAAATTAATAATCCTATTCCTTTATGATCTTGGAGGGATAATTTTCTAATAAGCTACAAACTCCTATTTCTCGAATTATCTAAGAATATGTAGATCTGCAAGTATTTTACTTAAACGTGTAGAATCATTTTTGGTGACTTCTATTGTTGAGAGTCTTACAATTTTGGACAAACAAATTATTTGAACTTATTTTAATAATTGTGAATATATTTTTGTGCCAACGGTATGAGAATTTCATAAAGAAAACTACATACGGGACTCGTGCCTGTAGAACTTGAGGCTCCAATCCAGCCTGCAAATCTGCAACAACATATCCATTTTTGCATAAGGTTACTAGTGATAACATACGGTTATTATTAATGAAAATGTAACATTTGGACCACATAATTTTTTCGCCACTCCAGTATATTGATCTTATTGTATGGAGACGAAGTTTCTGAACAATATTTACATCACAGCTAGGAGCAATTTTTTCAAAAATAATCACACGTTGCTCTTGAGAATAAACAACATTTAAAGAAATCAAAGAAACATAACAGGGTTACAACTGGACAAGAAAGTTAGACATGTATATTTAGCTATTTAAAAGTTTAAGATTGGATTGGTGGGGTGTTATCGTAATGGTACAATATTAATTTCTAGCACTGGGTTGTTAAGCATGGAACTTAACATCTGAACCGCCAAGATCTTTATACACTACATGAGTTAGCCGTAGATAAATCCATATGAATTCCATGGAACTATTAGTTTTCCTATACAATGGGTGTTTTCGTTTTATATTCAATTTTATCACAATCAGCATACACGATAGAGATGTAGCGATAGCTTTGTTCCACCTTTGTGACATGAATCAATCGAAAACTGGCAGGCAGGGGAGGTGCCTGTCTAAAAATTCATCAAGGTTAGAACCAACTATTACTACTTCTGCCACAACCTTTGTCTTTGTGGGATTAACATGGAGGCTCAATATCAATTTAGTAAATAAACGTAAATAAGCTTGTGTATTTTTCATCAACTATAATAACCTGTTCTTATGTAAGAAAAGTTTTATGGGGAATCCTTTAAAACTAACTTACAACTAAGGCACAAAAGAATCGAAGCAGAAGTTAATTTAGTTCCTACAATGCCTCCACCTAATAAAAATGCACTTGAACAGAGAAGCATGGTAGAAGAACTCTAAATTTAAACCGCCAGTCATATGGCACTCCTAGTATGTTACGCAGTTGAAAAAGGAGACAAATGCTTAGTTGTGCCTGTATACATACAAAAATCATGGAATAATAAGTTATCTTTTTGGTAGATCTCTGAGCTATGCACTGGAGAGGCACTTCTTGGTTTGACACAAATGTAACAACATTATCAATATGCCATGACCATTCCGGCATTTGTTTGATATAAATATATTTTGCACTACAAAAAACAATTAGAAGTGGACCGGTGGAATTTTCTTTCAGTTTACATACATATTTTGTCATGACAGTGAAAGGCGTCGGGGAGGCAAAGACATCTGTTCCACCGTGCTCTTTTGTAACTCGAGCTAGTTAGTGGAGGGTTGGGAGATGGAGTATCTTGTCCCTGCTCATTTTTATCTGACAATCTGTAGTTTTTCCTAGGATTTTTCCTCTTGGGATTGACTTGGAGGCTAGAAACCTACAATTAGTAACCTTGTCTTGTATAGGATTGAGAATCCATTAAATACAAAGTGACAAATAAGCCACAAAAGAATAGAAGGTGAAATAATTAATCCAATTCTTACAGTGGACTCAATAAATCTAAATCAAAGTGAACTTGAACTGTATATAATGCTAGAAGGGTACTAAACAGAAACTACATGGGAATATGAAACGCAAGAGTACAAACACAGAGGGTACCTTAGATAGTTCTTTTTCCATGCACTGTCACATGGCAACCAACTATTTAATAGCTCCATCCAACATATTGTTATATTCTAATCCCTGTAGTGTTATAAACGGGAGTACATACAAAAATTGCGGAATAACAATTACTAATGGACTTGTCTATCAAGAAATGAAAGCACTTGATGTCATAATTTAAAACATATACAATTACAGGATTTCACTTGAATTATATGTGAGTTTTACAAACTTAATACATGTAATCATCTAGGAGATCTTACTCTCTTTTACTGTGAAATATTGAGAGATATCACCTTATAACTATTTCTACATCATATAAACCCAGTGCATCCTTATGCTCTTTCTTTAAGAACCTACTTTTCCAACTAAGCCTGAGGTGCTAATGTTTTGTTAGTTAAACGATACAATGCTAGAAGAATTCTACACCATAGTGTCAACGTGTTTTATTCCTGTACCGCATTGCATCTTCTACCCTGTGTTCTAATTACACATCAAAGCAGCCGTTTGTTGTTTCGTGATCCAATGCTGCTAAGATCCCATCCTTGGGAATACTCTTCACCATGGGCATAGTCAGTTTGGGAGCTTCAGAAACAATGAGTGAATGCAAGAAGGGCATGTTAATTTAATTTATTCTTTTGAAGAAACCGACATCATGTTCATTTCATGGTAGTACTTTGATAGATCAAAAAGTTTATTTCTTTATCCATTAACTATTAATAATTGCATAACTTAGCAGATTTTTTTCTAGATAGGAATCCATAATCGGCAAAAACAGACATGATGGCGCATCATTTACCACCACACAATACTGGGTGATACTTCCCTTGGAAATCGTCCTTCCAATGTGTCGCCGACCATTGGATATCCTCACCTGCTTGCTGTGATGGCTGGATCAGAACTGATGTGACGGTCACTAGACATCCTCACATCATTTAGTGTCAACGTGTTTTATTCCTATACCGCATTGCATCTTCTACCATGTGTGCTGATTACACATCAAAGAAGTCGTTTGTTGTTTCGTAATCTGATGTTGATAAGCTCCCATCCTTGGGAATACTCTTCACCATGGGCATCGTTAGTCTGGGAGCTTCAAAAACAATGAGTGAATGAAAGAAGGGCATGTTAATTTTATTTATTCTTTTGAAGCATCCGACATCATGTTCAGTTCATGGTAGTACTTTGATCGATGAAAAAACTTTATTACTTCATCCATTAACTATTAATAATTGCATAAGTTAGCAGAATGTTTTCTAGATAGAAATCCACAATCGGCAAAAAGAAACATGATGGCGCATCATTTACCACCACACAATACTGGGTGGTACTTCCCTTAGAAATCTTCCTTCCAATGTGTCGCCGGCCATTGGAGATCCTCACCTCCTTGCTGTGATGCCTAGCTCGGAACCGATGTGATGGTCGCTAGACATCCTCACCTCATTTAGTGTCAACGTGTTTTATTCATGTACCGCATTGCATCTTCTACCTTGTGTGTTGAATACACATCAAAGCAACCGTTTGTTGTTTCGTGATTCGATGTCGCTAAGCTCCCATCCTTGGGAATACTCTTCACCATGGGCATCGTCAGTCTGGGAGCTTCAGAAAGAATGAGTGAATGCAAGAAGGGCATGTTAATTTTATTTATTCTTTTGAAGCAACCGACAACATGTTCAGTTCATGGTAGTACTTTGACCGATGAAGCAAAATTATTACTTTGTCCATTAACTATTAATAATTGCATAAGTTAGTAGAATTGTTTCTAGATAGGAATCGAAATCGGCAAAAACAGACATGATGGCGCATCATTTACCACCATACAATACTAGGTGATACTTCCCTTGGAAATCGTCCTTCCAATGTGTCGCCGGCCATTGGCGATCCTCACCTCCTTGTTGTGTTGGCTTGATCAGAACTGATGTGACGGTCGCTAGACATCCTCACCTCATTTCAGTAATGCCGGACATCGTTGTTGCGAGGATTTCAAAAGGACGATGTAGTTCCTAACGACGGCAACCATAGGTTGCTGATGCATGGATATCTTCTCCTCCGCTACCTGTCCCCGATGTACAAATTAGATTGTAGACACAGAAAGTCCACCGTCTAACTCACATATTTAATCTTAATAAGCATGTTATGTTTACATTTGAATTTGAGTATGTAAATAAAACCTATGTATTTGTAGAGGGGTACTAGAATTTAAATAGCTGAGTTACCTAGAATTTTTTTTTAAACCTTACTGACCCTCGATTGGCAGAACTACATATGGAATTAATTGCTGAGCATGACATATGTTCCACCTAGATGGGATACGAAGACCAAACAATCATCACAAGTGGCAGCCAGTGATATCACCAAGAAACAACGATGGAGAACGTCCCAGATTAAATCGAAAAATAGAGAGGCACATTGCTTACCATTAATAAGCCAGACTACTACTCACATCGAATCTAGACCCGGCAGGCCAATCCCCAAAGAGGTGCGGGCATCCACAAATATTGGGCTTTGCATCCACGGACGCGGGGCCAGAGGTGTCCACCTTGCATGCATAACATGAAGTAATCGGCTGCCAGATCAAACTCTTCATTCCTGCCTGGTTTCCAGATCAGGAAATAACATAAAAAAGAACTGTTGCCACAAATCAAATGGATAAACACATGAGGAAGGCTGCGGCCTTTTCTGTGGCATGAGATCAAGGTGGCATTGCTTGAGCTGATTGTAGTTTGCCATCGTAGGAGGCGCGATGGAGTTGCAGTCTCATGGATGTGGCCATCACAGGCAGCGGCGATGCCTCTATTGGAGTCAAATAGGTTTTTTTTTGTTTGGTTCTATAAGATTTAGATTTGGATTATAGATTCGTACGCTTGTAGGACTCTTAGGATCTGGAGAAAATAACTTGCTATCCTGTTTGTAGAATTTGGATCCGACTGCTAGTTTAGATGTTTTCTCCGGGATTAACGTGGTATCTACTACTAACAATCTGTAGTTTTTCCCATCCTTTTTCCTCTTGGGATTAACTTGGAGGCTAGAAACATATAGTTAGTAACCTTGTATTGTATAGGATTGAGAATCCATTGAATACAAAGTGACAAATAAGCCACAAAAGAATAGAAGGTGAAATAGTTAATCCAATTCTTACAATGGACTAGAAAAATCAAAATCAAAGTGAACTTGAACTGTTAAAATGCTAGAAGGGTACTAAACATAAACTACAGGGGAATATGAATCGCAAGAGTACGAACACGGAGCGTACCTTAGATAGTTCTTTTTCCGTGCACCGTCACATGGCAACCAACTATTTAATAGCTCTATCCAGCATATTGTTATATTCTAATCTCTGCAGTGTTATAAACGGGAATACATACAACAATTATGGAATAACAATAACTAATAGACATGTCTATCAAGAAATGAAAGCACTTCATGTCATAATTTAAAACATATACAATTACAAGATTTCACTGGAATTATATGTGAGTTTTACAAAGTGCATACATGTAATCATCTAGGAGATCTTACTCTCTTTTAATGTGAAACATTGAGAGATATCACCTTATAACTATTGCTACATCATATAAACCCAGTGCATCCTTATGCTCTTTCTTTAAGAACCTACTTTGCCAACTAAGCCTGAGGTGCTAATGTTTTGTTAGTTAAACGATACAATGCTAGAAGAATTCTACACCATAGTGTCAACGTGTTTTTTTCCTGTACCGCATTGCATCTTCTACCCTGTATACTGATTACACATCAAAGCAGCCGTTTGTTGTTTTGTGATCCGATGTTGCTAAGATCCCATCCTTGGGAATACTCTTCACCATGGGCATAGTCAATCTAGGAGCTTCAGAAACAATGAGTGAATGCAAGAAGGGCATGTTAATTTTATTTATTCTTTTGAAGCAACCAACATCATGTTCATTTCATGGTAGTACTTTGGTAGATCAAAAAACTTTATTACTTTATCCATTAACTATTAATAATTGCATAAGTTAGCAGAATTTTTTCTAGATAGGAATCCACAATCGGAAAAAACTGACATGCTGGCGCATCATTGACCACCACACAATACTAGGTGATAGTTCCCTTGGAAATCGTCCTTCCAATGTGTCTCCAACCATTGGAGATCCTCACCCCCTTGCTGTGATGGCTGGCTCGGACTGATGTGACGGTCGCTAGACATCCTCGCCTCATTTAGTCTCAACGTGTTTTATTCCTGTACTGCATTGCATCTTCTACCCTATGTGCTGATTACACATAAAAGTAGGTGTTTGTTGCTTCGTGATCTGATGTTTCTAAGCTCCCATCCTTGGGAATACTCTTCACCATGGGCATCGTTAGTCTGGGAGCTCCAGAAACAATGAGTGAATGCAAGAATGACATGTTAATTTTATTTATTCTTTTAAAGCAACCGACATTATCCTGAGTTCATGGTAATACTTTGACTGATGAAAAAATATTATTAATTTATCCATTAACTATTGATAATTGCATAAGTTAGCCAAAAAAATTCTAGATAGGAATCCAAATCGGAAAAAACAGACATGATGGCGCATCATTTACCACCACACAATACTGGGTGATACTTCTCTTGGAAATCGTCCTTCCAATGTGTCGCCGGCCATTGGAGATCCTCACTTCCTTGCTGTGATGGCTGGCTCGGAACTGATGTGACGGTCGCTTGACATCCTCACCTCATTTCTATAATGCCGGACATCATTGTTGCGAGGATTTCAAAAGAACGATGTAGTTCCTGACGACGGTAGCCATTGGTTGCCGGTGCATGGATGTCTGCTCCTCCGTTACCTGTCTCAGATGTACAAATTAGATTGTAGACACAGAAAGTCCACTGTCTAACTTACATATTTAATCGTAATAAGCATGTTATGCTTACATTTGAATTTGAGTATGTAAATAAAACCTATGTATTTGCAGAGGGGTCCTAGAATTTAAATACCTGAGTTACCTAGATTTTTTAAAAAATCCTTACTGGCCCCTGATTGGCAGAACTACATATGGAATTAATTGCTGAGCATGACATATATTCCACCAGAATGGGGTACTAAGAGCAAACAATCATCACGGGTGGCAGCCAGTAATATCACCAAGAAACAACGATGGAGAACGTCCCAGATTAAATCGGAAAATAGAGAGGCACATTGCTTACCATTAATAAGCCACACTACTACTCACATCGAATCTAGAGCCGGAAGGCCAATCCCCCAGGAGGTGCGGGCTTCCGCAAATATTGGGGTTTGCTGCCAGTGATGTGGGGCCAGAGGTGTCCACCTTGCATGCATAACATGAAGTAATCGTCTCCCGGATCAAACTCTTCATTCCTGTCTGGTTTCCAGATCGGGAAATAACATAAAAAAGAACTGGAGCCACAAATCAAATGGATAAATGTGTGAGAGGAAGGCTGCGGCCTTTGCTGTGGCATAAGATCAAGGTGGCATCGCTTGAGCTGATTGTAGTTTGCCATCGTAGGAGGCGCGATGGAGTTACGGTCTCGTGGATGTGGCCATCATAGGCGCCAGGGATGCCGCTATTGGAGTCGAATAGGTTTTTTTCGTTTGGTTCTATAAGATTCAGATTTAGATTACGGATTCGTACGCTTGTAGGACTCTTAGGATCCACATAAAATAACTTGCTATCCTGTTTGTAGAATTTGGATCCGACGGCTAGTTTTGATGTTTTCTGCAGGATTAACGTGGTATCTACTACGGTGCCTCCAATTAGTAAATATAAGATATTGATTTTAAGCCTGAATTCAAATAAATACATCATATAGTCATGGATATGGTTGGGAAAATTATTGTATGGTACTAGTGGATAGGTATGGTAACTACACTCAGGTGTAGTATAAATATATCCTATATATATATTATATGTATATATATAGAAACAATCCTTCTTACTCCTGGATGTAGTTACACCGATGCCTCATATACTCCATACGAAAATATATATGATGCTTTATGAGTTGAAGTATGTTCATATACTATATTTAAGATACTTCAAATCAAGTTACGTGAGAAAAATGCAAACGGCACAATAGTTTGCACTATATTTCAGAAATACCCTTTATATTTGTACGTAAAATAAGAGTATGTGAAAAAATTATACATACTACCTCAAAAGTAGTATATACTACCAAATAGTCTTATAATACTTTATACTATGCGTACATACTCTTCAGTATGACAGATACTACTTAGATGGTCTCAAACATACGTGGGTGTAGTTACACCCGGGAGTAGTATGAATATAACTACACCCATGTGTGTTTCACACCATGTAGACAGTATCTATCCTACCGAAGAATATGTGCGCGTAGTATGAAGTATTATAAGACTATTTGGTAGTATATATACTACTTTTGAGGCAGTATGTATAAATTCTTTACATACTCTTATTTTACATGTAAATATGAAGTGTATTTTGGAAATATAGTGCAAACTAAGGCCTTACTTGCATTTTTTTCACGTAACTTAATTTGACGTATCTTAGATGTAGTATATGAACATACTTAAACCTATAAAGTATCATGTATACTTTCGTATGGGAGTATATGCGACATGGGTGTAACTACAGCCAGGAGTAAGAAGGATTTTTCCTATATATATAGCTCTGCTATTCAAGAACCGGTTCAGGAAAACTATTCAGGAACCCCATCCTAACTTTCAGGAAAACATATTTTAACTTTCGGTCCCTCCTTGAGGCTTAGGGTTTCGTGGGGATAATATACGCCAAAGAGGAGAGCTGGAGGTGGGCCAGGGTGGCCACACCACCTGGTGGCGCGGCCAGGGGCGGCCCGCGCCAGGGGGTGGTGTGGGCCCCCTATGGCACAACTCCGTCCCTCTTCTGGCATCCTCCGTCTTCTGGAAAAATAGGATTTTTCATGTATTTTCTAGAATTTTCTGATCTTCACGAATTTTGCCTCCAAATAGTGCTTTTTCCATAAGAATCCTGACTTTAGCGGTCCATCCTCCAAAATTCATCAAACATGCAAAAAAAGATAAAATTACATAAGTATCATCTCTTAATATGAAATATATCAATTAATAACAGTAAATTATGATATAGAATAGTGATGCAAAATGGACGTATCAACTCCCCCTAAGATTAGACTTTGCTTGTCCCCAAGCGAAACTAATCTCAATAAACATGACCTCATGTTTATTAAGTGATGAGTCGATAAAAGAATACAAACAAGAAGCATCATATTTATCAATACAGAAATCATAATAGAAGACAACTCACTGTTATATAACTTAACTTGTAATAAGTAAAGGAAACACAATAAAGATGCATAAAGTAAATCATAATTGGTAATGGCAAACTTTGCTCTTGGTCAATGTATAGTTAACAATTTGTAGGAGTTCAAACATAATGGGGTTTTCAATGATAATTTTCAAACTAATAATAACTAAGATAAGAGCAGTGTGTAAAACAAGGAACATATGTAACATGATTGAATAAATCATCATATAAATGAATGAAACAGAACAACTCAAAATACTTGCTGAGATAGAAAAGAATAGGTTTACTGACTCAACTAGAAAGTAAAAGATAGGCCCTTCGCCGAGGGAAGCAGGGATCTCAAGTTTCATAAATAGCTTCCAAAAATTATGGTACTTATTAGCTTTCAGCTCTCATTGCCCCTATCATAAGCATCTTTAGGTGATAAGGTTAAAGTGAACAAACTATGGAGTATATGCTTCACAAAGTATAAGTTGGCAATCTCATGTCCCTTGAATACGAGGGCCTCTCCTCATGCTACTCAAGTTTAGTTACCGGTAAGTTCTTGTCATAGTAAGTACATGTGTATCATAGAGAACCGCCAACGGGGTACCCCTTGCACATGATACATGAGCTACCCCATTATCAAAATGACAAGGTAAGAAGACAATGACCATCTCATCAATCTTCTTATTTACCATGGGAAAATGGTGCTTTTTTCTCTCTTTCCTCTTTTCTCATTTTTTTCTTTTTCTCAATCTAAATCTCTTTTTTTATAAGAAGAATGCTTCATAGATTGCTCACTATGGTAATGCTGCAAGTTTCCACAATGATTAGGCATGGCTTAGGCTAGCTGCCCAGGTGTTTCTCTAACACACATACATAACTCCATGGACTTACAGTCTCCCATTTCATTTCACACCGACGACATCCATAAAAAAGAGCATGATATGAACTGGGTACAATGTACAAGTGCAATGTTGAAAGCATTCCCCATGACAACATGGTTCTTCTAATCCCCAACGTATAAGTTCAAGCATATACAACATAGATGACACAATGGTTCAAGTTTATTAGGTGCAAGAAAAGTAAAGTGTGCCTTCAAGTTCGTGAGAGATTTAATCACTAATTTTCACATAAAAAGTTTAATTCAGAAGGTAGATAAAAACATGAATTTACTTGGAATAGCAATAGTGCTAATAGGTATGTATGGTGGACATAAATGACATAGGTTTTGGTTTAAGGATTGGATGCACGAGAAGCATTCCCTCTCAGTACAGGTTTTTAGGCTAGCAAGGCTGGGTAGCAAGCATAAGAGTTGAAGGAAACAAAGAAACATACAAGTGATAAAACAAACATGCAATCTTCCTTGGAAGCACAAAAGATCTTAACTAGAGAATACTAAGCTTATGAGCAAATCAAGAAAGATTATGAAATTATATTTCTTAAGAGTACTTTTATCTTTTTCATTCAATTCTCATAATAGTAGTGCTACTGACCGAGCCAGGTTTGCCAAAACCAACTAAATCTACTTAATGATCCCAAAGTGATACCAATACTAACAACAAGATCAATCATATAACAAAAATTGAAAACTAAAATAAGATATGCAAAAGAGTAAATGATAGAACTTCTCATTAATATTGCATAATAGCAACTCACACCAAGGGATACATAGATAACTAACGAGAGAGGGGACACTTCCATAATGCAAACCATCCTACATGATATCTTCTCTATTCATGATATGACTCTACTTGAAAGGTAAAAAGATAAAAGATAGTGATGTGATACCGCGGTACTCCCCCAAGCTTGGAACACACCAAGGGGATGCCAAAACCTGATGATGAATTACTACTTCGTTGGTGGTGGTGTTCTCTCGATTGGGGCGAGAAAATCTTCCAGCATCTTGCGAAGCCTGTTATTCTCCTCTTGAAGCATATCCACCTTCCTTCTCAGGACTCGGTACTTGTCGCAGAACTCATCAGTTACTCGTAGAGATTCCACTGTTGCAGGGCAGGAACTGAGGTTTAGAGTTGGAGGTATTAGCCCCTTCATGCCTACTGACATGTCCTTTACTTCCTCCCCGACGTTCTGAACCATGTCTTCACACCTAGTTGTGATCCTTTTTTGTTTCACCCATCCCACGAGAGTCTCCTGCTCAAGGTTATGATGGAGCTCACGATGGCGTCGCAGCTCGTAACCCTTTGAAGACGAATCCTGGAACAACATCTGGAACAGAACAGATTGAAACAAAAACATGACGAGAACACGATATACGAACCTCGAGGGATCCGGGGGATTATATATTATGAAGTTTAACAACAAAAGGAAGGTACTGGGATAGAACGGGTCGGAGATGGGCTCCGGGGTGCCCACACCCCTGGTGGCGCGGCCAGGTGGGCTCGTGCCACGGGGTGGTGTGAGCCACCCAGGCTCCATTTCCGTCCCTCTTTCTGCTCATTGCTTTCTATGTTAGAAAAAATTGCAAAAATATAACATGACAGATTTTTTACGGACCTTTTCTTATCAGAACTGTTACCTATTCGAAAATGGACTCTGCAGGTCTCTGAAGTTGGCCTTGATAAAATTTTCCGGAGTCACCGCTTGAATAACATCAATATCTTCGTCTTCATACACATATTGCTTGAGTCATTTAACCATTCACCATCTTATTACACCATTTTCTTCTACAACTTGGAAATTTCTTTCACAAAAAACTCTACACAATTCTCACTACCAACATTAGTGCATGCAAGATAATAAACCTTTAAGTTTAATTTCAATTGAAATCCATCAAAACAAAAGCTGCTGAATTAACTCCTCTCGAAAGCCCAAAAGGAATTCAAAAAGGAAATCAATTTAAGAGGCAAATGCAGAAGTGGCAAATATCTGTCAAAATATACCAGCAGGTAAAGATCAATTTTTTTGAAAATCTTATGTTGCTCAAATCAAAACGTACAAAAGTAACGAAAGTTAAATAACAACCTGGGGCCGAAGCACAAAAGTTTACAGCTCAAACCAATGTACAAAGATTTTTCATGAATTTTTACAGTGGAGCACAAAAATATTTTTCGGGACAGCAACTTCCCCAAATCTTACTTCTCTCTCATTAGAGGTTGATCTTGACATGAAAACCAAACAAAAAGATAAGGAGAGGTTATTGCAGAAAAAATAAGTTCCAAGACTCAAATAAACAAAAACAAAATGAAGGCAAAAAAATATTGTGTTGTCTCCCAAAAAGCTCTTTCTTTATAGCCATTAAGATGGGCATGATAATTTCAATGATCCTCACATAAGAATATGAATTGAAGTAAAAGAGAGCATCAAGAAGCAAAAATACACATGTTTAAGTATAACCCACTTCCTATGCAAGGGAGTTTTGTAAGAAAATAGATTGTTGAAACCAGAGGCTGCTAGCATAGGAAGGCAAAACAAGTGGAACATAAAGACTTTCAGCATAAAGCGAGGAAACTTAATATTATTGAGATGCATAAGAACAGTCTTCCCTCTCTCATAATAACTTTCAGTATCATGCATAAATTTAACGATATAACTATCACATGAACCATTGTAGCAATGATCACTTATCCTAACAAAAAACATAGGGACACTAGCTCTCATAGCACTACTTTGTGAAACAATAGTAGAAGTATCCTTACAGAGGATAGTGTGTCCATTTTCTACATATTTAGTGACAAAGTCTTTCACATTTGCTATTACAGGTTCATCATCCACTTGTTCATCAGGTTCAAAAGCTTTATTTGTACTTTCATTAACCATACTAGCTATCATGGAATGTTCCTTTATCTTAACGGGGAGAGGCATTTTATCAATGTAAGGTTCAGGTAAAACATGATTAGCAGTATAAACTTCGGTATTTCTCGCAGGAACACTATTATCAATTTCTTTATATGGCTCATCATACTTATTCCATTTATTTTTAGGAATTTGAATATAGGAAGCAAAAGCCTTAAAATAAGTTGCAATAGCTTGAGAGTCTAGACCATAAGCAATACTAGTATTACGAAAGTCATCAGTTCCCATAAAAGATTTAATGCATTCATAATCATAATTTATACATGACTTTCTTCCATGCGTGTAAATGATCTAGCACAAGAAGCATGCAATAGATCCTTATCATGAAGAGAAAGTCTTGCATAAAAGTTATTGATAATAATGTTGTGAGGGAGCTCATGAATAGGACATATGAGCATTAGTAGCTTCAATCTCCCCCAAGCTTGAGCTGTACTCTCTCTATCAAGAGGCCAAAAGTTGTATATTTGATTCCGATCTTCATGAATCTCACTAGGAGGATAAAATTTAGAATAAAAGAGAGGTACTACTTCCTCCCATTCAAGAGCTTGACCATTTTTCAGCAGCTTATACCATTCTTCAGCTCTTCCTTTCAGTGATAATGAGAATAACTTCTTCTCAACTTGATCTTTTGAAATACCCGCACACTTAGACAACCCGCATAATTCATGTATAAAGAGCAAATGATTACCGGGATGGACAGTTCCATCTCCAAAATAGTAGTTATCCATAACATGATCAATAATTCTTGTAGGTATCTTGAAAGTATCATTTTCAGCAGGTGGTGGTTCATCTACTACCTTAGCAGTGGTAATAGCATTACGAAATAAGAAACTAAGTGAATTATCCATATTGAAATAAATCAACTAATAGAAATAAACAATACTTATAGTAGAAGTTTCCTTTACTAGTTCCACTCTCCAATAGCGCTTCATTCCTCGGCAACGGCGCTAGAAAATAGTCTTGATGACCCACAAGTATAAGGGGTGTATAGAAGTATTTTCGATAAGTAAAAGTGTCAAACCCAATAAGCTGCAGAAGGTGTTAACGAGTGGCTTGGAGCAGGAATTCTCTCTAAATACTTAGCAAACGGATTTTTAGGGGTTTTGATAATAAAGATAAATAAAGTACGAGTAAATAAAAGACAATAATAATAAATGCAGCAAGTGGCCCAATCTTTCTTTAGTAAAGGACAAGCCAGTTGTATTACTTAAGATGACCAAACATTCTCCAGGACACATGGGAATATCGTCAAGTGCTTTCGGTTCATATAGTTGATTAATCTTCTTTAGTTTGATAAGTGTTATGTGGGTGAACCTGTGCTAATGTACCGACCTTCCTAGGACTACTACATACTTGTGATTAAACCCCTTTGTAAGCATCCGCAAGTACAAGAAAGTAATTAACATAAAAACCTAACCACAACTTTAAACTCTGAGATCCTACACTCCCTTGTGCAAAGGTTTCCTAACGGGGGTTAAGATTTCTGTCACTCCGGCAACCCCTAAGATTAGTAGCCAAATACACAATGCATTCCCCTAGGCCCATAAAGGTGAAGTGTCATGTAGTCGACATTCACATGACACCACTAGAAGAATAACACCACAACTTAAATAACAAACTATTGAATCTTTCTCAACACAATTCCACTACTAACAACATGACTTCTCCCATGTCCTCAAGAACTAAACGAAATACGCACAATATATCATATGGATCAAGATCAGAGATGAAATAATGATAAGTAACAATCTGAACATGAATGATAATTCAATGGTTCCACGCAATAGCATCAACTACAATAAGTAATCAACACCGGGAAAGTTTTCCCTAAGAAATATGCAAGACTCAACCCAATTGTTACAGCGGTATGAAGTGGTGATGATGGTGCCGGTGGAGATGATGATGATGATGATGATCCCGATGAAGTCCATCTTAATGGTGGTGTTGATGGTGACGATCTCCCCTCTCCTGGAAGGAATTTCCCCGGCAGATTTCTGCCTGCCGTAGAGCTCTTTGTCTATGTGAAGTTTTTCGCCCCACAGAGGCGGCGGAATCTTTCTGTGGTCCCTCCCTCAGTCTTAGGGTTTTGTGGGGATAATATACGTCAAAGAGGAGAGATGGAGGTGGGCCAGGGTGGGCATACCACCTAATGGCACGGCTAGGGGTGGCCTGCGCCAGGGGGTGGTGTGCCCCCCTGTGGCCCAACTCCCCTCCCCCTTCTGGCATCCTTCGTATTCTGGAAAAAATAGGATTTCAATGAATTTTCTGGAATTTTCTGATCTTCGCGAATTTCGCCTCCAAACAGTGCCTTTTCCATCAGAATTCTGACTTCAGCGGTCCATCCTCCAAAAGTCATCAACCATGCAAAAATAGATGAAATAACATAAGTATCATCTCTTAATATGAAATATATCAATGAATAACAGTAAATTATGATATAGAATAGTGATGCAAAATGGACGTATCAGCTGCGCGGCGGTGCACGAGACCGTAGCTGAAGCTGGCGTGTGTGGTGGTCATGGAGGGGACAGAGGATATTGGGATCTTTGGGAGGGCCAGCGGGAAAAACTGGGGGAATCGGGACCATAGAGGTGAGCAGAAAAATAATTATGATCGTGCCCCTGAGCTACCAACTTTAGAATGCCCATTTGTCGTCTGAACAATGGGTAGATTTGGAATTTTAAATTCTAAAGTTTTTGAAACGGTAGGGCGTGAAATGCTTCAAGGTTGGTGTGTGGTTTTGCCGCTCGATTGAGAATTTGAATTTGACTTGCGCCCATCTAATAATAATAATAGAAAAATGGTACTTCCCCGGTCGGTTGGATATTTTGGCCCAAAGTTTTTGAAACGGTGGGGCGGGAAATGATTGGTAGGTGGGTGATTTTGCCACGCGATTGAGATTTTGAATTTGGCTAGTCTCCATCTACTAATAGAAAAAGGTAGTATACCCTACGCTACATGTCCAGGAATTCAAGACCGAGAGTCACATCAACTGATCATCCATAAACATTTTTTTGCACAGAAACTTGGATACCTTCCATTCACACAGCATAGGCGGTAAATTTTGCTGCTTGACTCATATTTTAAATTTGGCTAGGGTCCATGTAATAATATAAAAATGGTACTACCTCGATGGGTGATTTTTCCTTAAATTTTTTGAAACAAAGGGGCTGCGAAATGCTTCGGGGTCGGTGAGTTATTTTCCCGCTCGATTACGATTTTGAATTTGGCTGCCGGCCAAGTTTTTATTACTAGAAAAAAGGTTGTGTAGTTCGAACGTCATCTGGTCAGGAATTTAAGGTGGGACTCACATAAACTGATGCCTCCGATTCAAACGTGGTAGGCGGTAGGTTTTGGCGGTCAACAATGATTTTGAATTTAGAGATTGTCAAAAGAATAATTAAAAAATAGGTCGTTCTCCCTCTATTTCAGGAATCCAAGTCAGGGAGAGTGATTATCTACCACACATATGAAAATGCAGATCTCCGATACAAGAATGTTTGTTTAACATAACAACAAACAAATATCTGAAATAGCTCTGATTCAAGCATGTGAAAATGGTGTGCAACCAAGGTCTATTAATTATTTAGGTGTCGGCACAGACTCTTCTACAAGAAGCACTAACTAAATGGTAGTACTAATTCAGATCAAATAAAAAGCCTGCTGCGAAACAAATACTCCTACTACAACATACTATCAAAATACAAAGACCAGCTAAAGTATATGGATAACAAATAAAACAAGATTTCATCACGCATACACTACTATATAGAGAACACCATTTCATCATATAAAACAATGTTTTATCAGACACACATAGGCCCCCAAACGAACAGACAACTCTAATATTCCAGCCCCTGCTACTGTGACTGTGGAACAAACCAAGGTGCCGCCACAGTTCTATCAGCTACCAAAAAAACAAATAGCAGACTACAACTCCAAATAACACAACCTAGGAAAACAAATGCTTGCCCAAAGAATCCTTGTTTGTTCATCCGAGTGTTATTTTCATCTCCTTGATGTTGAAGTCTGAGTCAGCTATGTTGTTGATAAGACTTCCTTTTCGTTTCTTTGATTTAGTACTCCGAATCATGTCGGTTGCTGAAGAAAATGAACAAAATGATCAGCAAAATCATAGGTGTACAAAAATGCAAGGGTTGCACATGAATGACTGCACTAACTAGGTGTCCTAATGTAGGGATGTAAAGTACACCAACGTTTACGAGATCTGAACTTCTAAGACTTCATGCTGCTGAGATCTAATTCGAATACTCCCTCCTTCATCCATATAACCACCATTTATCTATCCTAAAATGCGTAGAGTAACCTTACTTCATCTTTCCCACCATATGCCCATGATTTCTCAAGGCCAAGGAGAGTATCCAACTCAACCTTTATATGAGGCACCCAAGCTTCCCATTTGCCTATTGATGATCTTGCACTAGACCACGTGTTTAGACTGAAGTCTCTTATAACCGCAAGGGCAACATCTCCATTATGCCCATTAGCGATGACAAAATTGCGTCTGGAAATATCATGTGTCTCATGGGGGCACTTAATATAACACAGTTTTGTTGTCACGTTATCGAAGGTAATTATATATTTGGAGTTCATTGTTGGCCAGTACAAAATGTCCCCTATGAGAGTTGACGGACTGCGATCAATCTTAGCCAGCATCTGAGCAGGTTCAATCCAGTCCTCTCATTTTCCTAACTCTGATGAGTACCTCTACACCAGTGCTTGGTTACCATTGGTTACTATCCAAACAACCCAGAAATTACTGCAACAGTGTGAAGATAATTACCCATGATTTCTCGAACAGATAATTGTGCCGCTATTATACTCACGTCTCCGCCAAATTGGTGGTTCTGGTATCAGTGTTTCACTTCCACTGATGGGATCCCAGGCCTTTATCATGTTAGACCCTTGCGGATAATGAAGTAGCACCCTACCATTGCGACATCCGAGTACATATGGTTTGTAGGCTTTATGTACTTGCACCAGCCTATTCAACTTATGGAAGATGGATTGGTCAAGATTATGATCTGTTAAGAATCGAGCATCCTCGGAGCTATTGTTGAAAAACCCAAGTAACGACATTCCTCTGTTGTGTGATAGGGTTAGCCATTTGAAATTCTTGCTTCCCATGAAGTCCATCCAACATTTTTGGGCGACTAATGCCCTCAGTATGTAGGATGGGTGCGTAGGAAGCCTGACAAGAATATGACCAAATACATCGCCTAGCAAGTCGTTGATTGTTGTATATGTTCTTCCACCAAAGCTAGTAGGATGATGCAAATAGCACAAGTGCATCCTCAGAATTATGTAAATAGCACAATGCACAATGCACAACCCTAAAAAAGAATTAAGTAAACACCACAATGCATCATACATTTTGACAGGAAAATTTATCATCAAAATTTCCTAAACTACACTGATACGTCCATTTTGCATCACTATTCTATGTCTTAATTCACTATTATTCATTGATATATTTCGTATTGAGAGGTGATACTTATGTTATTTCATCTATTTTTGCATGGTTGATGACTTTTGGAGCATGGACCACTGCAGTCAGGATTCTGATGGAAAAGGTGCTGTTTGGAGGCAAAATCCGGGAAAATATACGGAAAATCCTATTTTTCTAGAAGACTAAGGATGCCATAAGATGGAGTGGAGGTGGGCCAAGGGGGCCCACACCACCCCATGGCGCGGGCAGGCCTAGGCCATGCCTGGAGGTGGTGTGGCCGCCCTGGCCCACTCTAGCCTCTCCCCTCTGGCATATATCATCCTCCTGAAACCCTAAGACTCGGGGAGCGACCACAAAAATATTCCGCCGCCTCTGCGGGGCGGAAAACACCGAGAGAGAAAGATCTCTCCGGCAGACAGATTTCTGGCGGGGGAATTCCTTCCAGGAGAGGGGAGATCCTCGCCATCAACACCACCATCAAGCTGGACTTCATCGGGATCATCATCATCATCATCACCACCATCATCATCATCAGCACCCTCATCCCCATCTCCATATTGCTGTAACAATTGCGTTGAATCTTGCATAGTTCATAGGGGAAACTTTCCAGGTGTTGATTACCCTTTGTAGTTTATGCTATTGAGTGAACCATTGAATTATTGTTTATGTTCAGATTGTTATACATCATTATTCCATCTCTGATCAAGATCCATATGATGTCTTGTGAGTAGTTCGTTTTGTTCTTGAGGACATGGGAGAAGTCTTGTTGTTAGTAGTGGAGTTGTGTTGAGAAAGATTCAATAGATTGTTATTTAAGTTGTGGCGTACTTCTTCTAGTGGTGTCATGTGAACGTCGACTACATGACCCTTCACCTATATGGGCCTAGGGGAATGCATTGTGTATTTGGCTACTAATCGTAGGGGTTGCCGGAGTGACAGAAACCTGAACCCCTGTTAGGAAACCATTGCACAAGGGACGAAAGGGTCTTAGAGTTTAAAGCTGTGGTTAGGTTTCTACCTTAATTACTTTCTTGTACTTACGGATGTTTGCAAGGGGTATAATCACAAGTATGTATTAGTCTTGGATGGGGCGGTACATTAGCATAGGTTCACCCACACAACACTTAGCAAGCTAGAGAAGATTAATCGACTATATGAAGCGAAAGCACTTGATAGTCTTCCCATGTGTCCTCGAGAACGTTTGGTCATCTTAAGTAATACAACCGGCTTGTCCTTTGCTGCATAAAGGATTGGGCCACTTGCTGCATTTATTCCTACTGTCTTTTATTTACTCGTACTTTGTTTAGTTGCTTTATCGAAAACCCCTAAAAATCCATTTGCTAAGTATTTGCAGAAAATTCCTGATCCATACCACTAGCCAGCACCTCTGCTCCTCGTTGGGTTCGACACTCTTACTTATCAAAAATACTGCGATACACCCCCTATACTTGTGGGTCATCAAGACTATTTTCTGGCGCCGTTGCCGGGGAGTGAAGTGCTATTGGAGAGTGGAACTGGTAAAGGAAACTTCTACCGTGAGTATTGTTTACTTCTGCTAGTTGCTTTATTTTCGTTATGGATAATTCGCTGAGTTTCTTATTTGGTAATGCTACTGCCATTGCTAAGGTAGTAGATAAGCCACCACCTGCTGAGAATGATATTTCCAAAATACCTACAAGAATTATTGATCGTGTTATGGATAACTACTATGTTGGGGATGGAACTGTCCATCCCGGTGATCATTTACTCTTTATACACGAATTATGCGGGTTGTTCAAGTGTGCAGGTATTACTACAGATCAAGTTAAGAAGAAGTTATTCTCATTATCACTGAAAGCAAGAGCTGAGGACTGGTATAAGCTGCTGACGAATTGTGAAGCTCTGGAATGGGAGGAAATAGTGCCTCTGTTTTATTCAAAGTTTTATCCTCCTAGTGAGATTCATAAAGATCGGAATCAAATATACAACTTTTGGCCTCTTGATAGAGAGAGTACAGCTCAAGCTTGGGGGAGATTGAAGTTACTAATGCTCAAATGTCCCATTCATGAGCTCCCCAACAATATTACTATCAATAACTTTTATGCAAGGCTCCCTCTACATGATAAAGATTTATTGGACGCTTCTTGTGCTGGATCATTCACTCGCATGGAAGAAGAAGTTAAATGGGACCTTCTAGACCCTATTTAAGACAATGCAGAAGCCTGGGAGAATGACAAAGGTATAAAGTCAGGTATAAATTATGATTATGAATGCATAGAATCTTTTATGGGAACTGATGACTTTCAAAATATTAAAGATGTGGAATAAGTATAAATTACTGCTTCTTATTTTAAGGCTTTTGCTTCCTACATTGAAGTGCCTAAAAAGAAGTGGAATAAGTATCATGAACCTTATAAAGATGTTGCTAAAAGTTTTCCTGCAAGAAATACTGAAGTTTATACTGCTAATCATGTTTTACCTGAACCTTATATTGAGAAAATGCCTTTTCCAGTTAAGGTAAAGGAACATTCTATGATAGCTAGTATGGTTAATGAAAGTATGAAAAAAGCTGTTGAACCTGATAAACAAATGGTTGATGAACCTATAATAGCAAATGTGAAAGACTTTGTCACTAAGTATGAGGAAGAGGGACACACTATCCTTTGTAAGGATACCTGTAATATTGTTTCACATAGTAGTGCTATGAGAGCTAGTATTCCTGTGTTTTCTGTTAGAATATGTGATCATTGTTATGATGGTCCTTGTGATAGCTATATTTTTAAGTTTATGCATGATACTGAAAGTTACTATGAGAGAGGAACAAGTGTTCTTATGCATCTCAATAATATCAAGTTTCCTCGTTTTATGCTGAAAGTTTTATGTTGCACTTCTTTCACCTTATGCAAGTAGCCTTTGGTTTCAACAACTTGTTTGTTTACAAAATTCCCTCGCATAGGAATTGGGTTAGACTTAAATGTGTGTGTGTTTTTGCTTCTTAATGCTCTCTTTCACTTCAATTCATATCCCTATGAGAGCTTTTTCAAAATTATCATGCCCATCTTAATGGCTGTAAAGAAAGAGCTTTATGGGAGACAACCCAATTTGTTTTTTCTTTCAGTTTGTTTTTCTTTCTTTGAGTCTTGGAAGTTATTACTTCGGTAATAACCGCTCCTTATCCGTTTTGTTTGGTTTTTGTGTCAAGATCAACCTCTAATGAGAGAGAAGTAATATTTGGGGAAGTTGCTGTCCCAAAACAGATTTTTTGCGCTTTACTGTAAAAATTCGTGAGAGATCTCTTCACGTCGGATTGAGCTATAATTTGTTGTGCTTCTGCCCCAGGTTGTTATTTAACTTTCGTTAGTTTTGCACTTTTTGATTTGAGCAACAGAAGATTTTCGAAAAAATTGATCTTTACCTGCTGGTCTGTTTTGACAGATTTTGCCACTCTTGCATTTGCTTCTTTATTCGATTTCCTTTTTAAATTATTTTTGGGTTTTCGGAAGGAGTTGCTACAGTAGCTTATGTTTTGATGGTTTTTAGTTAAAATTGGACTCGAAAGGTTTTATCACTTCACATATACTAATGTTGCTAATGAGAATAGTGTGAAGTTTTGCGTGAAAGAAATTTCTAGGAAGTGGAGATAATGTTGTAATAAGGAAAAGAAAGGTTTTATGACTCAAGTAATAAGTGTATGAAGATGAAGATATTGATGATTCAAGTGGTGACTCCGGAAGGATCCACTAAATACCAAATTCAGAGACCTGGAGAGTCCGTTTCCAACTAGGTAACAGTTCTGGTAAGAAAAGTTCCACGAAAATACAATCCAACTATATTTTTGCAGTTTTCAGTCAATAAGGAAAGCTATGAAGCGAAAAAGGGACGGAAACGGAGCCAGGGTGGCTCACACCACCCTGTGGCGCGGGCCCACCCCTGGCCGCGCCACCAGGTGGTGAGTCCACCCCGGCCTCCGCCTCCGACCCGTTTTCTCCCAGTACCTTCCTTTTGATATGAAACTTCGTAATATATAACCCCCCAGATCCCCCGCGGTTCGTATATCGTGTTTCCGTCGTGTTTTTGTTTTGATCTGTTTCTGCCAGGACATCCTATTTGAAAGCTTAAAAGCACCATGGTGTCTGCCAAGGATAAAGGGAAGGAACCTATGGAGGAAGACCTCCAAGACCCCGAGAAGGAGAAGGAGATCAAGAGTGAAGGTGAAGAGGAGGAAGGCCAACATCCGCATACCGGCACTACCATTGCAAGCATTGGAGTGGTGACAAAACCTGCCAGGGTTAGACGGACGGCATGGATGCAGACTGGGGGGAAAGTTCCCCGTCACAGTTTGGATCCACGGTCACTTCTTCCACACACCAAGAATACCATCCATACCTTTATCCATAACCATGCACAAAAAGAAGACTCCAAGAGGGAAGAATGGAAAAAGAATCACAAGAGCTGGGATCCACAAACTGAAATGATTATGAGCCGTATTGAGCCCAACTCGGAGTTGATTCGTACTCTCATCTTCGAGATTGAGGACTTTGGGAAACTAATCAAAGAGCTGATTGAGAGGATACCACCACCTCCAAAGGAGTAATTTGTCATCAGGTTTGGCATCCCCTTGGTTTGTTCCAAGCTTGGGGGAGTGTCGCGGTACTTATCAGTATCTTCTATCTTTTTACCTTATTAGTAGAGTCATATCATGAATAGAGGAATTATTGTGTAGGATGGTTTGCATTATGAAGTGTCCCCTTTCTCGTTAGATATGTATCCCTTGGTGTGAGTTTCCGTTATGGAATATTAATAAGAAGTTCTATCATTCACTCTTTTGCATAGCTTATATTAGTTTTCAATTTGCGGTTATATGATTGATATTGTTGTTAGTATTGGTATCACTTTGGGATCATTGAGTTAATTTAGTTGGTTTTGGCAAACCTGGCTCGGTTAGGAGCAACACCTTTTTGAGAGTTCAAAAGAAAAAGATAGAAGTACTCTAGAGAAAAATAATTTCATCATCTTTCTTTCTTGATTTGCTCATAAGTCTAGTATTCTCTAGTTAAGATCTTTTGTGCTTCCAAGGAAGATTGCATGTTTGTCTTTATCATTTGTATGTTTGTTTGTTTCCTTCAACTCTTGTACTTGCTACCCAGCCTAGCTAGCCAAAAACCTGTACTGAGAGGGTATTCTTCTCGTGCATCCACTCCTTTAAACCAAAACCTTTGCCATTTGCATCCACCATACCTACCTAGTAGCATTATTGCTATTCAAAGTAAATTCTTGTTTTGTCTACCTCCCAAGTTAAACTTGTTATGTGGAAATTAGTGATTAAAGCTCCCACGAACTTGATGGCACACCTTACTTTCTTGCATTTAATAAACTTGAACCATTGTGCTCACCTATGTTGCGTATATGCTTGCGCTTTGTAAGTTGTGAATTAGCAGAACCATGCTGCCATGGGGAATGCTTTCAACATTGCACTGGTACTTTGTACCAAGTTGATATCATGTTCTTTTGTCTATAGATGTCGTCGGTGTGAAATGAAAGGGGAGCTTGTAAGTCCATGGAGTTATGCATATGTGTTAGAGAAACGCCTGGGCCGCTGGTGTAATCCATGCTGACATGGTGGAAACCTACAGCGTAACCATAACGAGTATCTATGAAGCATTCTTCTTATAAAAATGAGATTGAGAAAAAAGAGAAAAAGAAAAGAAAAAAAGAGATTATGAAAAGAGGAAAGAGAAAACAAAATCACCATATTCCCATGGTAAATAAGAAGATTGCTGAGATGCTTGTTGTCTGCTTGCCTTGTCATTTTGATATGGGGATTCTTCCGTATCATCGGGAAAGGGGTACCCCGTTGGCGGTTATCAATGATACACATATGCTTACGATGACAAGAACTTACCGGTGACTAAACTTGAGTAGCATGAGGAGCGACCCTCGTATTCCAGGGACATGAGATTCTCAACTTACAACTTGTCAATGCATATCCTCATTTTTGATCACTTTAACCTTAATCACCTAAAGATGCCTATGATAGGGGCAATGAGAGGTGTGAGCTAGTAAGTATCATATTTTTCGGGAGCTCTTTATGAGACTTGCAATCCCTCCTTCCCTCTTTGAAGGGCCTTTCTTTTACTTTGTAGTTAAGTCAGTAAACCTATTCCCTTCTACCTCAGCAAGTATTTTGAGTTGGCGTGTTTCATTCATTTATATGATGATTTATTCAATCATGTCTCTTATGTTCCTTTTTTGCACATTGCTCTTATCTTGATGTTTACTACTTTGAAAGCTTTCATTGAAAACCAGCTATTTGTGAACTCTAGCAAATTATCAACTATTCTTCTACCAAGAGCTAAGTATGCCATTACCAATTATGATTCACTTTATGTATCTTTATTGTGTTTCCTTTACTCATTGCACGTTAAGTTATATAATAGTGAGTTGTCTTCTATTATGATCTATGTATTTGATGAATGTGATGCTTCTTGTCCGTATTCTTTTATCGACTCTTCACTCCATAAACCTGAGGTCATGTTTATTGAGCTCAGTTTTGCTTGGGGACAAGCGAAGTCTAAGCTTGGGGGGAGTTGATACGTCCATTTTGCATCACTATTCTATGTCTTAATTCACTATTATTCATTGATATAATTCATATTGAGAGGTGATACTTATGTTATTTCATCTATTTTTGCATGGTTGATGACTTTTGGAGCATGGACCGCTGCAGTCAGGATTCTGATGGAAAAGGTGCTGTTTGGAGGCAAAATTCGCGAAGATCAGAAAATCCTAGAAAATATACGAAAAATCCTATTTTTCCAGAAGACTAAGGATGGAGTGGAGGTGGGCCACAGGAGGCCCACACCACCCCATGGCGCGGGCAGGCCTAGGCCGCGCTTGGAGGTGGTGTGGCCGCCCTGGCCTACTCTAGCCTCTCCCCTCTAGCGTATATCATCCTCCCGAAACCCTAAGACTCGGGGAGCAACCACAGAAAGATTCCTCCGCCTCTACGGGGCGGAAAACACCGAGAGAGAAAGATCTCTCCGGCAGACAGATTTCTACCGGGGGAATTCCTTCCCGGAGAGGGGAGATCGTCGCTATCAACACCACCATCAAGATGGACTTCATCGGGATCATCATCATCATCACCACCATCATCATCATTAGCACCTTCATCACCATCTCCATATTGCTGTAACAATTGCGTTGAATCTTGCATAGTTCATAGGGGAAACTTTCCCGGTGTTGATTACTCTTTGTAGTTGATGTTATTGAGTGAAGCATTGAATTATTGTATATGTTCAGATTGTTATACATCATTATTCCATCTCTGATCATGATCCATATGATGTCTTGTGAGTAGTTCGTTTTGTTCTTGAGGACATGGGAGAAGTCTTGTTGTTAGTAGTAGAGTTGCGTTGAGAAAGATTCAATAGATTGTTATTGAAGTTGTGATGTACTTCTTCTAGTGGTGTCATGTGAACGTCGACTACATGACACTTCACCTATATGGGCCTAGGGGAATGCATTGTGTATTTGGCTACTAATCGTAGGGGTTGCCGGAGTGACAGAAACCTGAACCCCCGTTAGGAAACCATTGCACAAGGTACGAAAGGGTCTTAGAGTTTAAAGATGTGGTTAGGTTTCTACCTTAATTACTTTCTTGTACTGACGAATGTTTGCAAGGGGTATAATCACAAGTATGTATTAGTCTTGGATGGGGCGGTACATTAGCACAGGTTCACCGACAACACTTAGCAAGCTAGAGAAGATTAATCGACTATATGAAGCGAAAGCACTTAACAGTCTTCCCATGTGTCCTCGAGAACGTTTGGTCATCTTAAGTAATACAACCGGCTTGTCCTTTGCTGCATAAAGGATTGGGCCACTTGCTACATTTATTCCTACTGTCTTTTATTTACTCGTACTTTGTTTACTTGCTTTATCGAAAACCCCTAAAAATCCGTTTGCTAAGTATTTGCAGAGAATTCCTGATCCATACCACTAGCCAGCACCTTCTGCTCCTCGTTGGGTTCGACACTCTTACTTATCGAAAATACTACGATACACCCCCTAAACTTGTGGGTCATCATGCACCCATCTGAAAAACTACCTAAAAGTAGAGCATGTCAACAAAATAACCTAAACAGCACAAGGAATCAACCATAGTAGTACAAAAGCACCGCATAATGCTTCAGCATGTCGGAACTGGGTAAAGGGAATGAAGAACTTTTTTTGGGTCACCAGGGCGGACAGAAAGGCCCCCACATGAATTTTCTGGTTTTATCATAAAGAAGAGGAGAAAAAACGGACGCAGCTTCAGTGACTTGGTGAACCCAAGTCTCACGGTGACTTTCCCCTGGATCCACCTTCCATCTTAGTTCAAACGTATGACAATAGCTCAGATTTTGAACTAAAAAGTTAAACTATTCGAAAAAATTGACAAAAAATCAGTAAATCATCGGTGCCTTGGTTTGAATCCTGTGAAAGTTTCATCCGATTTGGATCACTAGTTTGTGATTAAATAGATTTTTATGTTCCCAGTACTACTAGTTTAAACTAATATCCACTTCATCCAGAAAAAACCCTGGAGCAGAATACACAAAAGAGGGAGGAAGTCAGGGAGACAAAATCCAACACAGAACATACAATGGGGTCGACGAGTTCTGAGCAGATGGACCAGGCGCCACCGACGAATGACGAGCCACTACCGTTGACGCTGAAGAAGCATGACCACGAGTTGACACATTCCTAGCATCCCACGCAACTGTCCCTTTGGCAGCGGCATCCAACATAGCCGAATTTGTTCCAGCAGCAGCCGACGAGGATTTTGACTATGCCTCCACCGCTTTCCAAGCATCACTCAACACTGCGGTACAAGCATCAGCCTCCGCATCCGCTTCACATGTATCCGCTGGTGCTGCTTCAGCATCCACCTATGCTTTACAAGCATCCACCGACGCAGCAAATGCAGCTGCCAACGCAGATTTCATTTCTTGTTAATGCCATGAGCTTATTTAGCTCGCAATGCCCAAAAATAAATGCATTCTGTCCTTTTGAAAACCCGTAATGGCTGGAGGTTGGGGACATACATACCAGCGAACGGCGGTACGGTGGTGTTCAATGGTGGAGTGGCGGGGACGGTCCGATCGAGGGAGGGCGGCCAGGCGGAGAAGACGACGATGGGGTCGAGGGGCACCCGACTGAGCTACCTCGAACTCCAAACTAACTTCCACCCCACAATTTATTTTTATTTTTGTGCGAACCCCATTTTTTTAGGGGAAACCCTGGCTGTATTAATAGTCGCAATCACACAACTGATACAAGTTTGTGCACTTGCGTTGCTCCGTTTCCCGCCTACAGACATCAAGTTTGTATACTTATTCGTGTGGTACAATCAATTACTGGGTAAAATATTCTAGGTGGTAGAAGCCTTCCCTTTCTATGATATAAAGATCTAGAGTTCAAACATCGACCTGAAGTTCCACAATCTACAACTACAAGTTTTGGTTTACTACCAGAAACATGCTAACAAATCACTTGCAACTAGCATTAACATCATCATTAACAGATCTCAGAAGGAAAAAAAATTGAAAGATAAAAACCACCACAAGTTTGAATAAGATGACTGTTGTTGCCAAATATAGTCACATAAAGCCAGGTCCAATATATATGTCATAATAGTACATCAAATATATAGATTCGTGGACACCACACACCAGCAGAGCAAAAAAAACCAGTTATAGTACCTGACTTAACAAACAGTCATCCTCACAAGAGACCCAAACCCTTCAAAAATGAAAGTAGAGCGGTCAATATGGTTTATAGATTTCCTCATCTTTTGCAGGATCATGACTATATGGGCGTGGAGAATTTTGAATTTCTGTAAGGGTCTCATATGCTTCTAGAGCCAAATTGAAAACATTGTCAGCTCGCATTCCCACCCGTTCTAGGATCCGGTCGTACACATGTCCAATCAGCTCGTCTCCATCCACATCAGGCAACACGGGAACTATTTTGTCAGCCACAAACTTTTGAAAATCAACAGCAGTATCATGAGCAACTAAAATTGATGTGGACAATTCTTCCTTCAGGCACCTAATCTGTTCGTCCAGGTGTTTCACTTTTTCTTGAAGGCACGAAATCATGTGTCTATGAGCTTTGTATTTCTCTCAGAGACGGGAAATTGTCAAATCCTTGTAGTGACCAGCACCATTATGCCATGAGCAATATGAGTAAGCTGGAAACTTCAGATAACAAATCCAAAATTAAACCAGATTCTCATTTTAAAAAAATAAACCAAATTCTCGTTTCACAATCCAAATTCAGCTGCACACATCATCCAAGCTCCGCAATGGTACCACAAATGGCAAAGAACCATAGAGGCATATTTCCCAAACATGGGAAACAGAACTGACATGAAAAGGGCCGTACTTCAGGGTTTGCCTTCTTAGCTGGCACATGCGCAGTCCTGGCCTTAGTAATAAGTGGCAACTGATCAGAATGACTTTGTTTCTACAAATCATGATGCAACAAAAATGATAAGTATATTTTGGGCACATTTTAAGTAATAAAACGCTCTTATCGAAAAAAATGTTTTCAGGGACAAAGTATAGGTTACTGAAATTCTAGCAAAGCAGCTAGGTTACTGAAATTCTAAAAGTATAGGTTACTCGATAGTGCCTCCTCCACTGGTGGGACATGCGCATGATGCGAAATGAAATGCAGCAAAACCGGTAAATTTTAGGAAAGAACACATCAACTTCGCAATGCAAAGAAGGATACGTGCATTTATCTGATGCCAAGGATTGGGCGTGTTTCCTTTTGACAACAATATAATTTAAAGAACTCAGCAATGCAGGACACCAGCAAACAACAATCTGTTTATGAATGATATGCAGCAAATTACATCTGCATTGTTCAACTGAGGTCCGTTCTGTGAAATAAAGCCAGGGGCAAGCTTCCCATCCTCAAAAGACTCTTCTTGGTAGCATCCTCAGTGGACCTTATAACTAATTCCATGGCTACATCCATGGTGATCCCAGCTTCCTAATGTGGCATATAGATGTACTATTTCAAATAGCAATCACCTAAACAACTAACTGGATGGTTGCAGACTTACCAGAGATTGCACTGATGTGATGGAAAGGTGGACACTACTGGGTAAAGAAGTTGCGCGATGGGGGAGGTGCACAAATGTGCAAAAAATATAGAGATGCTCGTATATAGATAGAGATAGCAATAACACATAAACCAGATCAGTTAGTAGTAACCACAAACTCCAGAAGGGCTGTAAGTATACTGTCAACTACTCCCATATCAATTAACCTAGTATAATTTATGGTGGCAGTACTATCAGATGGTGAGTACTAGTAAAAATGGGATTACTTAATTATTAGTGGAATCTACAGCCAGCCACCAAAATCATGAGCATGCTAAATATCTAGATTGCAGACCATACTTGGTTAAGAACCTAATGTCCAGCTCTAGTTACCCAAATCTAAGAGGATCTATCCTATTTACAACTGAGTGTGGTGAGTTGGAGACATCCGTTAACTCTGAGCCATCTCCTCGGCATGCATCTGATGGTGCTCCAGCTCCTCCTCTTTGATGTCATCGCGGATCTCGAGCTGTAACCACATCGACATAATCTCGTGTTGTAGTGAAAGTGAGTGCGATAGATCTACCCAGTGGACAAACATGCGGTGCTCACATTCATAGTTGCAACCAAAGAACTTGTTGTTGAAGTTCGTTCCCTCGAACGCAACACGACGATAGGGCGCCAGGGTGCAGTCGCACCAGAGCTAGAGATCCACATCGGTAACGATGTCGTACCAGTCCGCGTCTACCATTCGTGCCGGCATCTGAACCCAGGAAACATCGTCGATCGAGACGGGGAGAATAGAGAAAAACCCCCAAAGGAGAGAACCCATGAGCTGAATTCGAGAAAATAAACTGAGATCGTGAACTCTGGTGTACTTACCCTAACCCGGCCTCCTCGCGTATCAAGATCCCCCGTGGTTCACCGGACAGGCATGACTGAATCCGCCGACATTGCTCGAAAAAAGAGCGCGCCTTCAAATCCTAGCACAGAGGCTTCGCGGAGCAGGAAGAGGTAGGGGACCCGGTCCTCACATTCGCTGGCTACTACTCTATATTGGATTTAACTCGACCACTGATAACTGGTACCCACGCAAGATAGCCCGTGGGCCCCAAACATCACTCACCTAGTTTGACTTGCATTACATGGATTACTTTTGGAAACCATATCAAAACTCAATAAATAAACCAAAGGCCCCCATATCTTCTTGCGAAAATCCATTACAAAACAGAGACGCTCACAAATGCGTACACACATTCACCCCTATGAATGCAGGTACGCACACCCTACACCTATGAGCACTTGAGAAAGACTGGATCGTGAGAATGATCCCGCGGGGCTTGAGCTTGATGAAGTCACCATAGGTACCTCACTATATATTGACGGGAACGTCGCCTCTCACTACCCTCATAACCATCCTTCAAAGTCAAGCGCCTAGGCTTCATGGCGAAGGAAATATTAGCGGGTTGGAGCTCATATTCGTTGGCTGCTATGGGATGTAATTGAACCACTAATAATGTGGCCCCCGGTAGTGAGCCCATAGACCCTAGACACTAGTGACCATTACATTACTTTGGGAAAACCGAGCAAAACTTAATACAAACGGAAGGCCCATCTCTCTCATTTTTGCGAAAATCCACTAAAAACGCACACGCTCACAAATACATACACACACTCACCCCTATGAATGCATGAACGCACATCCTACCCCTATGAGCACCTCCGAAAGATTGTGTCTTCAAACTGTTCGGGGGGGCTTGAGCTTGACGAAGTCACCATAGGCACCTATTTCCCTTGTAACCATCCTTTAAAGCCGAGCATCGAGGATTCATCGTGAAGGAAGAGCTAGAGGAGTTAGAGCAAACATTCGTTGGCTGATATAGGAAATAACTAGACCACTACTAACAATGGGGCCCCACGGTAGTGAGCCCATTGGCCCCAGACATCAAAGCAAGCATAGTGTCAAGTCTTAAACATATATCTTAATGGTGGAGTGGGTAGTGCTAACAAAAAGATTCTTCAAGGTGATTCTAGTGCTAGACTTATGTCTAAAAGAATCAATTGGGAGGGCCCACTATTCAGTGGGTAACAGTCTATTTTTCTTTTTAGCATGGTTGTGTGGAACCACTTCAGTTCTAAACGCTGGACCAAAAGTAGTTTTCATAGCTACTTATAGACACTACACACACCCTTACTATATGTATCTTAGAAATCTACTAGCCTCGTGTCTAAGAAAATTGTAGGTTGCTTTCAAAGTTTTTCGGAAAAGCTTTTGGAGGTACCCATCGAGGGGTCAATTAATATATCACAAAACACCAAGAGTTTTAAAAATAGGTTTTGCATCTTGACAATTTAACAAAATTAGATCAAACTTGAGCTACAAGTAAGCGCGATATAGATTGCTCTTGGATTAAATGTCTTTTCAGAGGTCTATAGGTGCATCTTGTTGTAGTAAACAATTCCATCACTATGTGTTTCTTACTATCTCAGGAAAGAACATTCTCAATTTTCTGAGTGTGATGAGCAGATTGTTCTTTCCCGTAAAGCAAGTCTGAAGAATATGGATCTGAGTGACACACGAGGCAAGTTTTCAGACATATACTGTCGACCAACATGTTGTACTTATGATTTCCCATGTTTTATGAGTTCTCAAACTTGCTAGCTAACTTCGCCCACTTGATTGATTTTATGCCGATTTATCGAAATTATTAGGTACAAATAGAACTGCCACAAGTAAATTGTAGGTTGCTTTGAAAGTTTGATGACAGATCTCTCTTGGAGGTACTCATATATATCGGGGGGGGGTCAATTAATATATGGGAAACCACTAAGTGTTTTGATGATATATAGGTACGGTTCAACTTCTTGGTAAGATGTTGCATCAATTTAATCAAAATTAAGTTAGACTTGAGGTACAAGTAACCATGATAGACTTCTCTTGAATTAAATGTCTTTTCAGAGGTAGATGGGTGCATCTTCTTATAGTAAACAATGTCGTCGGTGTGAGTTTCCAACTACCAGGAAAGGACACTCTCAACTTTCCGAGTGATGTCATGATCATTCTCTCCCGTAAAGGAAGTCTGATGAATATTGATCTAAATAAATGGCACAAGCCAAATTTTCACACACACACAGGCACGTGCCACACTCATATATACTATATGAAATGTGATTTAACAAACATTAAGTTTTTATTAACTAATAGTCTTGTTAGAGAAAAGGAATACATTAAGTATATTAATAATAACTATTTAGAACATGGTGGAGTTTGCTCTAGATACTGTTCAACACGAATCCATCTACTCTGAACCATTGGATCTAACAGCCCAACAATCATGATTGGTGCTATGGATCCAATTCAAAACTTCCTACCTAACTCCACCCACTTGAATGACTTTATATCGATTTATCGAAAATAGGTCAGATTTGAAAAGAACTAGTATAAGTAAATTTTAGGTTACTGTGAAAGTTCTACGAAATAGCTTTTGGAGGTACCCATCGGGGGTCATAATTAATATATGAGAAACCATCCAACGAGAGTTTTGCCGACAAGTTGGATGAAGACTCGCAAATCCAAACATTTTGCTAACTGCTAGATCTTCTTTTCCATTCCTAGCATGTAAAAAGATTCTACTAATAGTCTTGATGAGAACGATGAACGCTAGTATGAGCAAACCTAAATACACACACTTCATTGCTCAGTTTTAGCGTCCTTGTGCTACATGCATGGAATTGGATGCAATTTTCATTTTTATGAGGTCATTGATATGTAACTTGTACTTCCACCGACCGTGTTCACTCTCAATCACATCGCACCTACTAGACCAACCATTAGATCGGCCATCCGTAGTACTTCTTATTATTTTATCGTTATCTTGTCTTATCTCTTACAATACCATACCATACCACACACTACATATAGTGTACAGATTAACTTTGAACATGGACCGTTGGATCAAGACTGGCAAATCCAAACATTGCTAACCGTTGGATCTTCTTTTCCATTCTTAGCATCTAGAAAGATTCTACTAATAGACTTTAGCACGATGACCGATAGTATACGTAAACCTCTAGCTCAAAACACACACTTCATTGCTTAGTTTCAGGGTCGTCCTTGTGCTAAATGCATGGACTTGGATGCAATTTTTATTTTTTATGAGGTCCTTTATGTAAATTGTAATTCTACCCACCATGTTAACTCTCAAAGAACCTCGCTCCTACGAGACCTACCATTAGATCGGTCATTCACAGTACTTCTTATATTACCTTTATCTTGTCTCTTATCTCTTACAATACCATGCATACCACTACTACATAGTGTAGGGATTAACTTATTTGAACATTGACCGTTGGATCAAGACTGGCAAATTCAAACATTGCTAACCGTTGGATCTTCTTTTCCATTCTTAGCATCTAGAAAGATTCTACTGGTAGTGTTTAGCACAATGAACACTAGTATGCACAAACCTCAAAACACATAGTACTTCATTACTCGGTTTAAGGGTCCTTGTGCTAAATGCACGAACTTGTTGGATGCAATTTTCATTTTTATGAGGTCCTTAATGTAACTTGTACTTCCACCGACCGTGTTAACTCTCAAGCACCATGCTCTTACGAGATCTATCATTAGATCGGCCATTCATAGTACTTCTTATCTTATCTTTATCTTGTCTCTTATCTCTTACAATACCATACCACTACATATATATTTTAGAGATTAACTTTGAACATTAACAGTTGGATCAAGACTAGCAAATCCAAACATTGCTAACCGTTGGATCTTCTTTTCCATTCTTAGCATCTGGAAAGATTCTACTAATAGTATTTAGCACGATGAACGCTAGTATGCGCAAACCTCAAAACATAGTACTTCATTGCTCAGTTTCAGGGACCTTGTGTTAAATGCATGCATGGACTTGGATGTAATTTTCATTCTTTATGAGGTCCTGATGTAACTTGTACGTACTTCCACCGAACGTGTTAACTCTCAATCACCTCTCTCCTACGAGACCTACCAAGGTGAAAAGAAAATGCAACCGCCCCAATTATCACACAAACTAGACCACGGTTTCTTATACGTAATACCCAAGTTTTTAGTACTAGGATTCCTAGATAACTTCGCACACTTCGGTGACTACTTGTCAATTTAACGAAATTAAGTCAATATTTAGCTACAATAAGTGTGATAGATTGCTCTTGAATTAATAGTCTTTTCGGAGGTAGATGTGTGCATCTTCTTGTAGTAAACAATGTCATTGGTGTGAGTTTCCAACAATCATGAAAGAAAATTCTCAGTTTTCTAAGTGATGACGAGATGATTCTTTTCCGTAAAGAAAGTTCGAAGAATAATATGGATCTCAACGCCATAAGCCAAGCTTCTAGACATATTAGCTAGGTGGACCAATGTGTTTTACTTACGATTCCCATGTTTTATAAGTTTTCAAGGTTCCTAGCTGACCCCGTCCACTTGTAGAATGACTTTATGTCGATGTATCAACATAAAAGGTCAAATTTGAACTACAAGCAATAAATTGCAGCTTGATTTGAAAGTTTTATGTAAAAAGCTTTTGGGAGTACCCATCGAGCGGTCAATTAATATATCTATTGAGACTGTTCGACTTCTAGCTACTAAGATTTTGCCTCTTGAAGAACCCCTTTTGAAAATGATCACATGAAATAAGGAGAGAGGGGAAATGATTTTTCTATTCTCTATGGTCAACAAACAAGATTAAGGTGCACCTTAGGCTTAAACATACTTTATAGTTTCCACTATGTATAAGGTGAACCTTAGCGGATGCCACATACTAGGCCTTATTAAGGTGTGCTTTTTATCTATATCGAGTACTATAATGCAGCAGTTTTGAATTGGATTCGTATATAGCACCAATCTTGACCGTTGGGACGTTAGGTCCAATGGTTCAGAGTAGCTAGATTCGTGTTGAATAGTACCTAGAGCAAACTCCACCATGTTCTAGAACCATCGTGTCACCAACCCCAAAATTTCAAAGAACAGTAGGTTGTATTCTCAATATGTGTAGATAGTTATTATTAATAGACTAAATTTATGCATTTTGGGGGTGGTGACATGATGGTTCTAGAACATGGTGGAGTTTGCTCTAGGTCTGTACTCCCTCGCTCCGTCCCAAAATATAAGGCGCCTAAGGATTGGTCAAAAGTCAAACCTTACTAACTTTGACCAAATATTTAAAAAAATATCTACATCTACAATATTGAATGGGCATATTACGAAAATATACTTTATGGTGAATCTATTGATATTAATTTAGTATTCTAAATTTTTATATTTTTGTGTATAATCAGGGTCAAACTTCAAAAATGATGACTTTTGACTAATCCTTAGGCGCCTTATATTTTGGCGGAGGGAGTACTATTCAACATGAATCCAGTTGCTCTGAACCATTGGGCCTAACAGCCCAATGGTCATGATTAGTGCTATGGATCCTATTCAAAATTGCTCCACTATAGTAGCAGGTAGAGAGAATACAGTCTACTGTGCTATGAAATTTTGGGGGTGGTGACTTGATGGTTCTACAACATGCATGGTGGAGTTTGCTCTAGGTACTATTCAACACGAATCCAGCTTCTCTGAACTATTGGATCCAATAGCCCAACGGTCAGGATTTGTGCTATGGATATAATTCAAAACTGCTCCACTATAGTAATAGAGACAGAGATATCTTATCTTATCTTATCTTACCACTATATTGTGTATGAATAACTTTGAATATTGACCGTTGCATCAAGACTCGTGAATCCCAACATTTCCACCCGTTGGATCTTCTTTTCTATTCTAGCATCTAGAAGATTCTATTGATAGTCTTCAACATAATGAATGCTATGCTCAAACCTCAAAACACACTTCTCCATCATACTAGAATCTTCTCCCTCGTAGCTAATAATTGTTGACTTCTACATGATCTTATCTTATCTTACCATTATATAGTTTACGGATAACTTTGAATGTTGACCGTTGGATCAAGACTCGAGAATCCTAGCATTTCTAGCTATTTGATCTTCTTTTCCATTCTAGAATCTAGAAGATTCTATTGATAGTCTTGAACACAATGAATGCACTATGCATAAACCTCTCAAAACCCACTTCTCCATCATACTAGAATCTTCTCCCTCGTTTCTCTAGACCATGTTACCAGAAATTTCAAGTGTTAGGTAGCTAGTAATCTTTGACTTCTACACATGATGATAGAAAGTACAAGGACCAAATATACACCCATACTTTATAGATGTTGATCAAATTTATAATTTTTCGTGCTTTACCAATTATAATTTTATATAGTGATGATATGTCATACGTCTAATATCTGGGCATTTTTAAGGTGTGCGTTTTTACACAATGCGGGAGTAGTATATTTCTTTGCTTAGACATATGGTCACCTATGTCCACGCGTTGTACATGCTGAGAGAATAAAATGTTGGTAGGGGAACAGGACAGCATCGAAGAGAAGTTGAAGGCGGTTCCATGTCAGAGCAAAGTTATGATGGGTTTCTGACACGAGGTACTCCTGCGGCCACTCTACTAGTAGTAAATTTCAGGACCTATGCACGCAAAACAAATCGTGTGTTTTGTCTCTCCTTCCCTATGCTCCATCTCTCCTCCCCTTTCCCCTCGCGCACCAGTTCGGCTAATCTCTCTCCCCTCGTCCACAACGTGGCGTTGCGCACGTGTGCCTTGGTACGGAGGCTCTATGTCTCTAGCGTGTTTGGCAGTCGCGCCTTGGTGTGGATAGGGACGAGGATTACATAGGAAGGAAACCACTTTGGTCCTTGGCGGCACAAAAATTCAAAGTATTCTGGTTTTCAAAATCTTCACTTGCTTCCCAAACGTATGACATCTAGAAAGATTGACTGTTGACTTTTCGATCAAGACTTGCAAATCAAACTTTGAACATTGACTGCTGGATCAAGAGTGGCAATTTCAAACTTTGCTAACCGTTGGATCTTCTTCCCATTATTAGCATCTAGAAAGATTCTATCGATAGTCTTTAGCACAATGGACACTAGTATGCGCAAACATCAAAACACACACTTCATTTCTCAGTTTCAGGGTCCTTGTGCTAAATGCATGCATGGACTTGGATGCAATTTTCATTTTTATGAGGTCCTTGATGTAACTTGTACTTCCACTGACCGTCTTAACTCTCAAGCACCTCGCTCCTACGAAACCAACCATTAGATCGGCCCTTCATGGTACTTCTTATCTTATCTTTATCTTGTCTTATCTCTTACAATACCATACCATCATTGTATAGTGTATGAATTAACTTCGAACATTGACTGATGGATCAAGACTGGCAAATCCAAACATTGCTAACCGTTAGATCTTCTATTTTTCCTTACCATCGAGAAAGATTCAATTGATAGTCTTTAGCACGATGAATGCTAGTATGCGCAAAGCACAAAACACACACACTTCATTATTCAGTTTTAGGCTCGTTGTGTTAAATGGATGGAGTTGGATGCAATTTTCATTTTTTATGAGGTCCTTTATGTAAGTTGTACTTCCATCGATCATGTTAACTCTCAAGCACCTCTCTCCTTCGGACCTACAATAGTTAAAAGAAAATGCAACCACCCCAATTATCACACAAACTGGACCAATGGTTTCTTATACGTAATGCCCAAGTTTTTAGTACTAGGATTTTTTAAGCTTCCTATAAAACTTTGCACACTTCAGTGTCTTCTTGTTGATTTAACGAAATTAGATCAAACTTGAGCTACAAGTAAGCGTGATAGATTGCTCTTGAATTGAATGTATTTTCGTAGGTAGATGGGTGCATCTTCTTCTAGTAAACAATATCGTCGGTGTGAGTTTCTAACTATGAGGAAAGAAAATCCTCAGTTTTCTGAGTGATAACGAGATGGTTCTTTTATGTGTAGAAATTATGAAGAATGTGCATCTCAATGCCATAAGCCAAGCTTTTAGACATATTAAGTGGACCAACTTGTTTTACTTACGATTCCCATGTTTTATGAGTTTTCAAACTTCCTATATAACTAATTAACTTTGCCCCACTTGAATGACTTCATGTCTATAGTTATCGAAATTTGGTTAAACTTGAACTACAACAACTAAATTATTGTATGTTTCTTCTAAAGAATTACAAAAAACTTTTGGTGGTGTACCCATTGGGGGCTCAGTTAATATATCAGAAAACAACCGAGAGTTTTCACAATAGGTTTTTAACTCCTTTCTAATTAAGATTTTTCATCTTGACAATTTAACGAAAAATTAGCTCAAACTTGAGCTACAAGTAAGCGCGATAGATTTTTCTTTAATTAAATGTCTCTTTGGAGGTAGATGGATGCATCTTCTTGTAGTAATCAGTACCACCGGTGTGAGTTTCCACCTATTAGGAAAGAACATTCTCAATTTTTTGAGTGATGATGAGATTATTGTTTGTTTTCGTAAACAAAGTCCAAAGGATATGGACCTCAACGCCACGAGCCAAGAATTTAGACATATATAGTGGACCCTCATGTTGTACTTATGATTCCCGTGTTTTATGAGTTTTCAAACTTATTTTATAGCTAACTTTTCCCACTTGAAATTGATTTTATGTCGATTTACTGAAATTAGTTCAATTTTGAACTACAAGTAAATTGTAGGTTGCATTGAAAGTTTTACGTTTTTTGGAGGTAACCATTAGGGTTGATTTAATATATCACAAACCACCGATAGTTTTTACAACAAGTTCAACTTCTTGCTAAGATTTTGCATCTTGACAATATAACGAAATTAGATCAAACTTGAGCTACAAGTAAATGCGATAGATTGCTCTAGAATTAATTGTCTTTTCGGAGGTAGACGGGTGCATCTTCTTATAGTAAAGAATGTCGTTGATGTGAGTTTCCAAATATGAGGAAATATCATTCTTAATTTTTTGAGTGATGTCGAGATTGTTCCTTTCTGTAAAGACACTCTGAAGAGTAATGGATCTGAATGCCACAAGCCATGTTTTTAGACATCTTATCTTACCAATATATAGTGTACGAATAACTTTGAATATTGAACGTTGGATCAAGACTCGCGAATCCGACCATTTCCAGCCACTAGATCTTCTTTTCCATTCTAGCGTCTAGAAGATTCTATTGATAGTCTTGAACATAATGAATGCACTATGCATAAACCTCTCAAAACACACATCTCCATCATACTAGAATCTTGTCCCTCGTTTCTGTAGACTATGTTACCAAAAATTTCAAGTGTTAGGTAGCTAATAATCTTTGACTTCTACACATGATGATACAAAGTAGAAGAACCAAATATACACCCATCATTTATAGTTGTTGATCAAATTTATATTTTTTCCACTCTACCTATTATAATTTTATATAGTGATGATATGCGAGACGTCTATTATCTGAGCTTACTAGTATCTTATCTTATCTTATCTTATCTTACTACTATATAATGTACGAATAACTTTGAATGTTGACCATTAGATCAAGACTCACGAATCCCTGCATTTCTAGCCATTGGATCTTCTTTTCCATTCTAGCATCTAGAAGATTCTATTGATAGTCTTTTTCATAATGAATGCTATGTACAAACCTCAAAACACACTTCTCTGTCATACTAGAAGATTCTCCCTTGTTTCTCTAGACCATGTTATCAAAAAAAATCATGTGTTAGGTAGCTAATAATCTTTGACTTCTACATGATGATAAAGTACAAGGACCAAATGTACACCCATACTTTATAGATGTTGATAAAATTTATATTTTTTTGTGCTTTACCAATTATAATTGTATATAGTTATGATATGTCATAGTTCTACTATTTGAGTCTCACATGCAACTTACTAGTAACTAATAATCATTGACTTCTACATGATCTTGCCACTATATAGTGTACAAAAAATTTGAATATTGACCGTTGGATCAAGACTCGCGAATCCCAACATTTCCAGTTGTTGGATCTTCATTTGCATTCTAGCATCTTGAAGATTCTATTGATAGTCTTCATTACAAACCACTATATAGTGTACGAATAGCTTTGAATGTGGACCATTGGATCAAGACTCGCGAATCCCTGCATTTCTAGCCATTCGATCTTCTTTTCCATTCTAGCATCTAGAATATTCTATTGATAGTCTTCAGCATAATGAATTCTATGCACAAACCTCAAAAAACACTTCTACATCATACTAGAATCTTCTCCCTCCTAGCTAATAATCATTGACTTCTACATGATCTTATCTTATCTTACCACTATATAGTGTACGGATAACTTTGAATGTTGACCGTTGGATCAAGACTCGTGAATCCCAGCATTTCTAGCCGTTGGATCTTGTTTTCCATTCTAGCATCTAGAAGATTCTATTGATAGTATTGAACACAATGAATGCACTATGCATAAACCTCTCAAAACACACTTCTCCATCATACTAGAATCTTCTCCCTCGTTTCTCTAGACCATGTTACAAACAAATTCAAGTGTTAGGTAGCTAATAATCTTTGGCTTCTACACATGATGATACAAAGTACAAGGACAAAATATACACCCATACTTTATGGATGTTGATCAAATTTATAAATTTTTGTTCTTTACCAATTATAATTTTATATAGTGATGATATGTCATACATTTACTATCTGAGCCTTATTAAGGTGTGCTTTTTTACACAATGCACCAGTAGTATATTTCTTTGCTTAGACATATGGTCACCTCTGTCTACGCAGTGTACATGCTGAGAGAATAAAAAGTTGCCAGGGGAAGAGGGCATCAGTGAAGAGAAGTTGAAGGCGGTTCCATGTTAGAGCAAAGTTATGATGGGTTTCTGACACGAGGTACTCCTGCGGCCACTCTACTAGTAGTAAATTTCAGGACCTATGCACACAAAACAAATTGTGTGTTTTCTCTCTTCTTCTCTATGCTCCATCTCTCCTCCCCTTTCCCCTCACGCACCGGTCCGGCTGATCTCTCTCCCTGCACCGGTACGACGGCTCTATGTCTCTGGCATGTTCGGCAGCCGCGCATTGGTGTGAATTAGGGATGAGGAGTACATAGGAAGGTAACTTGGTCCTTGGCGGCACAAAAATTCAAAGTTTTCCAGTTTTTGAAATTTTCACTTGCTTCCCAAACATCGGGAGGGAAGGTCATTCAAAAGATCGGCCAAACATCGGGAGGGAAGGAAATTTTGAACCTGTTTTAAACATTGATCACATTGAATCAACGAAAAACAAAAAACAAAAGTATTACTCATGATGTCCTATCATGTCTTGTGCACCACATGCCTTGAAAACTATAATCATGGGATTAGATAAGTTTTGGAAAAATAGCTTCACAATATTGTCCTACCATGTGTATGGACACTATCAGGTTTATTTCAAGCCGAACGACCAAGGTCATCAAGGCCATATTTACATCATTGTTTACAATTTTATAGAGTTCGCATGATAGTTTGGTAGATGGGTACATCTTGGCGTAGTAAGCATTGTTGCATGTGGGAGTTTCCAACAATTAGGAAAAAAGAATTTCAATTTTCCTAGTGAGGATGGTGATGTTTTTTATGAAGAAAGTTCAAATAATATAGTTTAGAATGCCACAAGCTAATGGTTTCACACATACTATAGTGGATCATGGTTCCTATCTAACTTCAGCTAAAAATTTACATATTACGATGGGTCATGACACGCGGTACTAGTACACGTACTACATAGTTGATTTTCTCTCTCCTTCGCCCCCCCTCTCACCATCCATCCACTATTCTCTCTATTTCTCCTTCCTTCCCGTGTAAGCTTTCACGCAATGATTATACTTATAGTCTGAGATGCAGCGGTGAAGAAAAAGATGAGCCCCACACCATATCACCATCAATCAAGTTTAGTAACACAACTTTGTGAAGAGTATAGGTATACTAGTAGTACTGTAGCTAGATAAGTATCTACTACTATAGACACTTAATTTTTAACGAAGGAAGTAAGAGACACCAAGTAATTCAACATGATCTACATGATTCTCTTCATTTTTGGATAAAGCGGGGTGCCTCCTGAATTATCTGGACCGAGAAAAATCAAGAACTGACAAGTCTGGTATAATCCCTTTTTTTTGTTGACGGGACGAGTCTGGTACAATCTATTTACGATATTTTGCGATAGTTTTCAGGGTATTAACACAAGCATGAATTTAAATAGACATTATAAATTGCAACAGTACGCACCCCTCCTTTCACCCAAAACACCCAACCCACCGTTCCTTAGAACTAGATCTCTCTCTATTTCCTTCAAAAATGTCGTATGACAACTCTCTCCAGAACACGTCGATTGACCTGGCAAATGGGAAAGGCCCCGAAACTGCACGTGGAAGCCCAAACTCAGTCGATGGGCCACTCCTCTAATGAAGAAGATAGCCACTGGCAATGCTTTTTTGAAGGGACACCACCACCAACGCCGAGCGACTCCGATAAGACGGAAGATGAGACTGAGGAAGAGGAGGAGTCTGAGGTCGACCTTGAGGAGGAGGCCGAAGACGACGACACGGAGGAGGTTGAGGACGATAATGGGGAGGAGGCCAAGGACGACGACAAGGAGGTCTCTTCCCGCCCCCCAACGAAGAAGTGTGCCCGAGTGCAAAATTAAATGGCGTCCAGAGAAGAGGCGGGGAGTTACTATATCTCGTTCACGAAGCATCTTGGCTTCAGTAAATAATGTTGTCAATGAGAGTTCCGAACTTTTAGGAAAATGCTTTTCAATTTCCAAGTGATAGGATTTGTTTTTAGTAATTAAGTACGTATGGATAATTTGTCTTAGAGTGCACTCACTATATTCTAGCAAAATAAAGATAATTTCCACCGCATGTTAGTACTATATGAAAATACTTATTTCAATGTGTGTCATAATACATAGTTTTTTGTGGGAGGGGGGGATGCTAATGATACATAGTTGAAACTTAAATGGTGTTGATACGTCCATTTTTGCATCACTATTATATATCATAATTTGCTATTATTCATTAATATATTTCATATTAATAGATGATACTTATGTTATTTCATTTTTTTGCATGGTTGATGACTTTTGGAGGATGGACCGCTGAAGTCAGGATTTGATGGAAAAGGCGTTGTTTGGAGGCAAAATTTGCGAAGATCAGAAAATCCCAGAGAATATACGGAAAATCCTATTTTTCCAGAAGACGAAAGATGCCAAAAGGGGGAGAAGAGATGGGCCACAGGGGGCCCACACCACCCCCTGGCGTGGGCTACCCTAGGCCATGCCACCAGGTGGTGTGGCCACCCTGGTCCACCTCTGCCTCTCCCCTTTGGCGTATATTATCTCTACGAAACCCTAAGACTCGGGGAGTGACCACAGAAAGATTCCGTCGCCTCTACGGGGCGGAAAATTGTAGAGAGAGAAAGAGCTCGCCGGTAGGCAGAAATCTGCGAGGGAAATTCCTTCCCAGAGAGGGGAGATCGTCGCCATCAACACTATCATCAAGATGGACTTCATCGGGATAATCATCATCATCTCCACCATCATCTCCACCAGCACCATCATCACCACTACATACCGCTGTAACAATTGGGTTGAATCTTGCATAGTTCTTAGGAGAAAACTTTCTCGGTATTGATTACTTGTTGTAGTTGATGCTATTGAGTGGAACCATCGAATTATCGTTCATGTTTCAGATTGTTACTTATCATTATTTTATCTCTGATCTTGATCCATATGATGTCTTGTGAGTAGTTCGTTTAGTTCTTGAGGACATGGGAGAAGTCATGTTGTTAGTAGTGGAATTGTGTTGAGAGAGATTCAATGGTTTAATATTTAAGTTGTTGTGTTATTGTTCTAGTGGTGTCATGTGAACATCGACTACATGACACTTCACCTTTATGGGCCTAGGGGAACGCATTGTGTATTTGGCTACTAATGATAGGGGTTTCTAGAGTGACAGAAACCTAAACCCCCGTTAGGAAACCTTTGCACAAGTGAGTGTAGGATCTCAGAGTTTAAAGCTGTGGTTAGGTTTCTATCTTAATTACTTTCTTGTACTTGCGGATGCTTGACAAGGGGTGTAATCACAATTTTGTATTAGTCCTGGGAAGGTTAGTACATTAGCACAGGTTCACCCACACAACACTTAACCAACTAGAGAAGATTAATCAACTATATGAAGCGAAAGCACTTGACGATATCGCCATGTGTCCTCAATAACGTTTGGTCATATTAAGTAATACAACCGGATTGTCCTTTTCTAAAGAAAGGATTGGGACACTTGCTACAATTATTATTATTGTATTTTATTTACTCGTACTTTATTTATCTGCATTATGAGAAAACCCTAAAAATCTATTTGCTAAGTATTTAAAGAGAATTCCTGCTCCAAGCCACTCGTCAACACCTTCTGCTCCTCGTTGGGTTAGACACTCTTACTTATCGAAAATACAGTGATACACCCCCTATACTTGTGGGTCATCAAGACTATTTTCTGGCGCCATTGTCGGGGAGTGAAGCGCTATTGGAGAGTGGAACTAGTAAAGGAAACTTCTAGTGTGAGTATTGTTTACTTCTATTAGTTACTTTATTTCAATATGGATAATTCACTTAGTTTCTTATTTCGTAATGCTACTACCACTGCTAGGGTACTAGATGAACTACCACCTGCTGAAAATGATACTTTCTAGATACCTACAAGAATTATTGATCGTGTTATGCATAATTACTACTTTGGAGACGGGACTTTCCATCCCGGTGATCATTTGCTCTCTATACACGAATTATACGGGTTCTTCAAGTGTGCAGGTATTACAACTGATCAAGTCAAGAAGAAGTTATTCCCATTATCACTGAAAGGAAGAGCTGAGGAATGGTACAAGCTGCTGAAGAATGGTCAAGCTCTTGAATGGGAGGAAGTAGTACCTCTGTTTTATTCCAAATTTTATCCTCCTAGTGAGATTCATAAAGAACGGAATCAAATATACAAGTTTTGGCCTCTTGATGGAGAGAGTACAACTCAAGCTTGGGGGAGATTGAAGTTAATAATGCTCAAATGTCCTATTCAAGAGATACACAACAATATTATTATCAATAACTTTTATGCAACGCTTTCTCTTCATGATAAGGATCTATTGGATGCTTCTTGTGCTGGATCATTTACACGCATGGAAGAAGGGGCTAAATGGGATCTTCTAGACCGTATTCAAGACAATGTTGAAGCATAGGAGAATGATAAAGGATGAAAGTCAGGTATAAATTATGATTATGAATGCATTAAATATTTTATGGGAACTGATGACTTTCATAATATTAGTAATTCTTATGGTCTAGACTCTCAAGCTATTGCAACTTATTTTAAGGCTTTTGCTTCCTATATTGAAATTCCTAAAAAGAAATGGAATAAGTATCCTGAGCCATATAAAGATATTGTAAATAGTGTTCCTGCAAGGAATACTGAAGTTTATACTGCTAAACATGTTTTACCTGAACCTTACATTGAGAAAATGCCTTTCCCCGTTAAGATAAAGGAACATTCTATGAAAGCTAGTATGGTTAATGAAAGTACAAATAAAGATATTGAACCTGATGAACAAGTAGATGATGAACCTATAATATCAACAGTGAAAGACTTTGTAACTAAATATGTAGAAGATGGACACACTATCCTCTGTAAGGATACTTCTAATATTGTTTCACAAAGTAGTGTTATGAGAGCTAGTGTCCCTGTTTTTCTTGTTAGGATAAGTGATCATTCCTACAGTGGTTCATGTGATAGTTATATCATTAAATTTATGCATGATACTGAAAGTTATTATGAGAGAGGGAAGAATGTTCTTATGCATCTCAATAATATTAAGTTTCCTCGCTTTATGCTGAAAGTCTTTATGTTGCACTTGCTCTGCCTTCCTATGCTAGTAGCCTCTGGTTTCAACAATTTATTTTCTTACAAAACTCCCTTGCATAGGAAGTGGGTTAGACTTAAACATGTGCATTTTTGCTTCTTGATGCTCTCTATCACTTCAATTCATATTCTTATGTGAGCATCATTTAAATTATCATGCCCATCTTAATGGCTATAAAGAAAGAGCTTTTTGGAGACAACCCAATATATTTTTGCTTTCAGTTTTTTTTGTTTACTTGAGTCTTGGAAGTTATTGCTTCTGCAATAACCTCTACTTATCCTTTTTGTTTAGTTTTTGTGTCAATATCAACCTCTAATGAGAGAGAAGTAAGATTTGGGGAAGTTGCTGCCCAAACCGATTTTGGTGCTTCACTACAAAAAAACGTGAAGAATTCTAGAACTTCGTACTGTTCTGTAATTTTTTGTGTGCATGCCCCAGGTTATTATTTAACTTTCGTTAGTTTGCACTTTTTGAGTTGAGCAACAGAAGATTTTCGAAAAAATTGATCTTTACCTGCTAGTCTGTTTTGACAGATTTTTGCTACTCCTGCATTTGCTTCTAATATCGATTTCCTTTTTGAATTCCTTTTTGGGCTTTCGGAAGGAGTTGCTACAGTAGCTTATGTTTTGATGGATTTCAGTTGAAATTGAACTTAAAAGTTTTATTACCTCGCATGCACTAATGTTGCTAATGAGAATTGTGTGAAGTTTTATGTGAAAGAAACTTCTAGGTTATTGGAGAAAATAGTGTAATAAGATGTTGAACGGTTACATGAATCAATAATATGTGTATGAAGATGAATATATTGATGTTATTCAAGTGGTGACTCCGGAATTTTTATCAAAAACCAAGTTCAGAGACTTGCAGAGTTTGTTTTCGAATAGGTAACAGCTCTCTTAAGGAAAGGTCCGCGAAAACTCTGTCAATTTATATTTTTCCAGTTTTTATCTAACAAGGAAAGCAATGACTCAAAAAATGGATGGAAAAGGAGCCCGGGTGGCTCACACCACCCCGTGGCGCGGGCCAACCTGGCCACGCCACCAGGGGGTGTGGCCACCCTAGAGCCCGTCTCCGACCCGTTTTCTCCCAGTACCTTCCTTTTGTTGTAAAAATTTCTAATATATAATCCCCCAGATCCCCCGAGGTTCGCATATCGTCTTCTCATCATGTTTTTGTTTTGATCTGTTATGTTTAGATGTCGTTCCAGGGTTCGTTTTCGGAGGAATATGAGCTACAACGCCGGCGCGAACTCCATGCCGACCTTGAGCAGAGGACCTTTGCAGGATGGGTAGAAGAAGAAAAGATCACAGCTAGGCACGAAGATATGGATCGGATCATCGAAGAGGAAGTCAAGGGCATGTCGGCAGGCATGAAAGGACAAGGGTTGATACTTCAAATTCTAAACCTCGGTTCCTGCCCTGCAGCAGTGGAAGCTCTACGAGCCATTGATGAGTTTTGCGATAAGTGCCGAGTCATGAGGAGAAAGGTGGAGATAGTACAAGAAGAGAATAACAGGCTTCGCAAGATCCTGGAAGGCTTTCTCACTCTGATCAAGAGAACACCACCACCACCGAAGGCAGAATTCTTCATCAGGTTTTGGCATCCCCTTGGTTTGTTCCAAGCTTGGGGGAGTGCCGCGGTATCATATCACTATCTTTTATCTTTTTATATTTTCAATAGAGTCATATCATGAATAGAGAAGTTATCATGTAGGATGGTTTGCATTGTGGAAGTATCCCCCCCTCTCGTTAGTTATATATGTATCCCTTGGTGTGAGTTGCCGTTATGGAATATTAATGAGAAGTTCTATCATTTACCACTAGTGGAGAATTGCTTATCAGTGGAGCATATTTTTTTCTATCAGTGGCGCGTATGGAATGCGCCACTATTGTTGCGCCACTGATAATTAAGTACCAATGGTGCATATCAAATATGCGCCATTGATAATGAGACAACCAGTGGCGCATATTCAATATGCGCCATTGATATTTTACTAGTGGAGCATTTCTACATAATACGCCACTGATACTAGATGCGCCACTGGCTGAATAAAAGATGCGCCACTGATGTTTCTTACAGGTATACATAATACAAGGCTCTCAGGTATTTATGTAGGTACATATACATGTATTTATGTAGATAACACAACAGTATGAAAACAGAGATAATAATACAAATAGAATTATACATCATCACATCAATTAGAACCCGATATAGTGATAAGTGCCCAAATATTATACAAGTCTAGAATAAGTTGATCTCATCTTCTCATACATTAAACATTACAACAAGTTGATCATCATCATTAGCCAAGTCTTAAACTACTAAATGACCAAGTAGAGTACAACCACAATGGCGGTGATGAGCAAGACAGGGAGCACGATCATCAAGGTCTTCATCTGGTTCCTGTCTCTCTGCTCTCCTAGGAGGTGGTTCCTCCACCTAGATTTTGCCTGCTCTCTCGTCAGGTACCCTTTGTTTCTTTTGCCACTTAACTTATTCACTTGCTTGTGACAATCCTCCCACTCGTCATAGACTCCTAGGACCCTCCCTCTAAACACCACATAGCACGGCATCTCTATACACAAGCCATATAAGTACTATATCATGCAACATAAAGAATTAGAAGGTTCATCATATGCATCTCCACACAAAAAGAAGGTTTCGATCTCAGGCAAGCTATTAAGTTTCATACATATGGTAATAAGTAAACGAAGTCCAACAACAACCGTTTCGAGCTAAGGCAAGTTAAAGTTTATGACACACACACACACACAAGATACACAAACCGGCTGAGCGCTAGCTAGCTAGGAACACTACATCATGAAGACTTTGTTTTACATGGCGCCGGGAACGGTTTGTAGCCGTCTTTCGTTGTCCATGTCCTACGGTCACCCTGCGCCACGAGCCGTGCTTCGATCTCGCGCTTACTGAACGCTCTTTTGCAGGATAAGGCCCCCCCCTTGTGATGACATCGTCTTACACGATGGTCGCAATCTGAGTCTGGATGCGTAAGAAGTCGTCCTTAAGTTCATCATCATCCATTCTTGCCTCAGCTTCGGCCCATGCTCGGAGACTAGATGGCAACGTAATGATGTGTGCATCCCGGATGATCGCCCGCAGGTGGTGGAGGGCGTAGTAGGCCTCCTTGACACTGTTATTCGGCTGCTTGATGCAGGCCTACTTCATTACGTGTTTGAACACGTGTCTGCCATCCCTGAAATTTTCCGCCCCCTTCTTGAATTCGCCTCCATTTTCGGTGTAAACCTCGAGAGCATCATCTAGAAGACTCCTTAGAAGACTCCCCGAGTACAAGTACGTGGCTAGTGAATAACTCGGGTGAATGAGGATTAGTGTGCAGTATTTTTCTCTGCGCAAAACAATTGAAACGAAGCAATGTTGGAAAAAGAGCAACCGAAAACTAAGAAAGGACAAGTTACAACGACGAGCGAGTGTGTGCACTTACTCGGAAAAGAAAGGCAAAATAAGCTATTTTCCACTCTTGTTGTCCACCATGAAATTTTGGAGGTAGTTCTTTGCACTGGCCCGGGTCACCGGATCCACCAACTGGCTATCAGGCATGAAGTAGGGGTCCACTATCGCGACGCTAGGGGTCTTCTCTCTGTTGACCTTCATCGCCCGATGAAGCCCGTATAGGCGGACCAAGTTATAGTTCATCTGCTTGCCATGGAAAAGCTTGAAGATGTCCTCATACGATATGAAGAAGATATCCGCGGGGGCATTTTCGATGAAGCCCATGCCCATTGGAACATTGACCGTGAAAATAGGGTACGATGGATTTTCTCCTTTAAGAAGGCACTCCTCTAGATATAGAACACCATGATGCAGGTTATCCATCGCTCCACTTGCATTTTTGATTAGCTCCTCACTCAGAATCGGTTGACCATCTATGTGAACCCTGGTCAAGGTGCCCTCAGGGGGCTGTGTTAAAGGGTCATCCTGAGCCCGGGCCTCTTCGGACCCGGCTGGCTCAAAGACTGCCTATTCTTCTTGGTTCTCTTGCGATGCTTCTTCGTCTCGACATTAGCAGCCATCTGCTCATCCTCCTCCTTATGGAGTGTGGTAGGGCTAAAAATGATTCCCTGGGTGCCTTTATAAGGACCAGCGGCACCAGCATCCGGAGGAGTCTCCTCTAGGGTACCATGGAAGTCCAGACGTGTGCATGTTCTAGTACAAGCATTTGGGTCGTCAGCAACGGGGTAGGTCTCGTCCATGTTTGGCATGAACAATGAGTCCGTGACGCCAGTGTTGATCCACTGATCTGGGTTATCATCATCATCATCGTTAATGTTGTCCCTAGGTGCATCCTTGGGCGGTGGGGGGCGCAGCGGTGGCCTTACCATGTGGAGGCGGCAGTGCGGCAGCGGCCTTGCCATATGGAGGTGGCAGCGCAGCGGCGGCCTTGCCATGTGGAGGCAACAGTGCAGTGGCGGCCAACAACTGCTGGTGATGAGAGGTGGTGGCGGTGACTGGTTATTGTGGACGCCGTGGCAAGGGCACATGTGGCCGTTGAGTTAGTTGTTGTTCCTTCACAAGCTGAATCTGGGTCTTTGGCCATGTCAAGACCCGGCTACAACAATCTTGAAGGTTCTTATGATCATCAGCGCCTCGAGGTTGGCTGGGGGGGTCCATGTATTCGCACCCCGGCAACACCCAAGCCAGCCGGACCTTGAACACGTCATCCTCCATCGACTTGTGATGCAGTGTGTGGCTATTTGGTTGAATAATTGTGCCCTTGCCAACATCCTTTAGATCACCGTCCACATAATGCAAGAGCGTGCAAGGAGTGTCCTACAGAAGAACAAGCATCGTGAGATGGCGCTAGCTAGTCATCAAAGGCAAAGGAGATGAAATGTTACCAACATGCATGTGTTGGCCGACGTCATTACCTTGGAGCTGGCATTGAGCTCGGCTAATGTTGAGACATCGGTATCATCCTCCTGCTGAGATGCCTTACGAAGCACCGTCGGGTGCACCTTAGTTTTGGTGGGAGGGGGCATTGGTGTGACCTGCGGCTTTGTGTTGGCGCCAGTGGGAGGTGTCACCAGAGCGACCTCTGGCTACGCGTTGGTGTTGGCACCGGCGGGGGAGGGGGGCACCGGAGCGACTGGGCGCATCTTGACGTTGGCCGACTCGGGCGTCACCACGTTTCGCGACACATGCTGGATCGAGTTGCTGCCAAAGAGGCTGGGCACCACGAGTGGCCCTCGTCGACCTGCCGCATTCGAAGCAGCGATCCCCTCCCACAGCTCATTGGGAAGCATCTCGCGGATATTTTCTTGCACTTTCTCGTCGATTAGGCTTGGCATCTAACGGGGGTTTAACTCATCAATTCCCATTGTTATTGACGATGGTTTAACTCATCAATGCCCATGTTATGGACTTGGGTTTTGGAGAAGGAGGGAGCGCTGGAGACATCTATCGGCTATCAAACAAGCACACAGGGGACTCGAAGATTTACCCAAGTTCAGGCCTCGTAGAGGTCCCTACTCCTGCTTGTCTGCTCGTGGAATTATCAAAGGAATCGAAGATTACAATGGTGCGCAGATGCAATCTGGCGAGGGTTGTGGAAACTAGGGTTGCGTGTGTCCTCCTCGCTGCCCCCTCCTATCCTTTATATAGATAGGCTAGGTCTCGAGTAGCAGGTCGAGTCGGTTATAGGTTAGGGTTTTCCCCTTTGAACTTTCTATCTTTAGCTTCTTCTTGTTCTTCAAGCAATCAAGAGTCCGTAGGTTACTCGAGTTCTTCATTTGGGCCTTGGCGACACCGTGGGCTTCTATGTATTCAGGCCGTATATACCAAGCTCAAGTACATGTAGGGTATACCCATGTCAGTAACCCCCGAGTGTCTATTGGAATTGCAGATTCGACTGGAGACTTTATGAAGCCTTTCGAGTGCATGAGTGAGTACATTTTCAACTTCTCTATTTATGTCATAGGGTTTGTTGATGTGCGTGCCTAATTTTAACCGATGTATCGGTATCAGTTAACTACGTTAGGGTAAAACAACGCCATCTACTCGAACTCGAGTCCCTGGACTCGAATCCGGAAAAGTGCTGGTGTAATTCGACTCAAGCCGCGGAGGTCTTATAGGAGTCGAATTCCAGTATATGGGTGTGAGCACTTGACGCGTCCATCAAGGCATGTTCATCGTACTTGCAGGCACGGATATATTTCTGGTAGTGCGCAGCTTAATGCGTTGCCATGCCTTATTCGGGTCTTATCTTCACGTTGTAAGCGCGACATCCAAATTTTATCATCGCGGAGATGATTCGGGTGACCCAGGAGACGCGGCCTATTTTTAGGGAAAAATTATGAGGCGGTGTCGCCATATACTTCGAGTCTGGATGTTATCAACACACAGTACTTTGTACAAATAATCATAGGGTGCGCGACCAGCGCTCCCTATGGGAGTAGCCCCCGAGTGCCTGGTTGAGTCGAAGACTCACACAGGGATTAAAGAACTTTTGCGACTGCTGTTTGTCTTTTACTTGCTTGTGTCAGTCGAATTTTCTTCCGGCGCTCCCTATGGGAGTAACCCATGTCCATAGTCGAACCGTACTTCGAGTGATTGGGTTTTTGCTTTGATTGTTCATGTTCCTGTAAAAGAGAAAAAATCGTAGGGTGCACGACCAGCGCCCCCTATGGGAGTATCCCCCGAATGCTTGGTGGAATCAAAGACTTGAGCAAGGACTAAAGTAGTCGAAGTCTTCTGCTGCATAGTTTTTGATGATGTTAGTGCTAACGATTTCATGACCTCAGTTGCCCGTGTGAGTGAGTTTGACGGGACGTGACGAGCGGTGGGTCCCACTCCCTGACTCTGATTTGACTGGGCGTGCGTAATCTTTATTTTAACCATGCCTCCTTGATTTCCGCGCGTAATGGGAGTAGTGGGGGACTGTTCGTGTTTCAACTCCTCCACGTGTCGAGCACGATGAACGCCACGCATCCAGTAGGGTTTTTTCTGAGCCGTTGGATTGCATCTTTCAGGGGTTCAGTAGTGACGCTGTGATGGTAAATTTCTCATCTGCTTTCATTCATCCTTTGCCTACATCGCCATTGCCGCTGCTCCTCTGCTTTCTCTGCGCTCTTTTTCCTCCGCGGCACTGGACCAGCTCCGCATGTTTCCCAGCTACTTTCTCCGGTCGCATCGCCGCCGCGCAATGGGGAAGAAGAAAGGAGGTGCTGCAGCCGATTCCGCTGTTGTCGTTGCTGCGACGAAGAAGAAAGGCGGCTCCGCCGCTGCGGGCACCAGCACCGCCGCGGGCGGGAAGAAGAAGGGCACGGGCACCCGCGTCACGAATGGCGCGTGGCGTCCATCTGTCATCAAGTCCTCGGATCTTCGTCTTCTTTGCCAAGACGGAGTGTTGTCCACCGCAGTCGCCAGCGCGCGCGTCCTCGGTGGCGTAGTAATCCCCTCTCCTCCTGCCGGTTTTCGAGTGATGTTCCTAGCGTTCATCATTCGCGGCCTCTCTTTGCCCCTGCATCCTTTCTTTAGGGGCCTTCTTTGTTTTTACGGGGTCCAGCTCCATCAGCTGTCCCCCAATTCCATCCTCCACGTAGCTTGCTACATCACCCTCGCGAGTGCTGGCTCGGAATCGAGCCACGTTTCAGCTTCTTCAAGCGCCTCTTCAAATTGAAACGCCAATCTGCATCTAGCTCCGTAGTCTATGATGTAGGCGGCTGCGGAATCCATGTCGATCCATCCGCCACATACTTCGACATCAATCTGATGATGTCCGTCCAAGGGTGGAGGGACAAGTGGTTCTACGTTCGCGACCAGAAAGCTGACGGAGAACACTTTGGACTCGCACCCTTCGACCCCGCGACGCCGTGCCAAAGGAGGCGCTCCTGGAAGAATGTGGTCATGCCTGGCGAATCCGCGTGCGACCTCGAGAGTCGCATAGGCAAAGAGGAGGGAGGATGCACGCTCATTCGCACGTGGCTGCGCCGTCGCGTCTAGCCCCTATAGGCCAGAGTCCATCCCATGTTTAAGTGGGCTGGCGCTGATGATGCCACTCGCGTGTCTGTCGATGGCATGTCCACGAGTGAGGTAGATAAAAGGGTTCGACTTGTTACTAGGTACACCGTCAAGGACGTGCTCCCCAGTGAACTAGTTGTTCCTCCGTTCGATGTTGCTAACCCTCCTCCTGAGGTATAGTTGTGCTACGTAGTAGCTTAGTTTGTTGATTGCTCCTTTGCTGTTTCTTAGCTTTGTGTTAAATTGTGGTCTGTATGAAGGATTGGGCGGTGTCACCCTGTATGCCCCCTCTTCCTGAGGGGGTTATTCCTCACGAAGCCTTGGAAGAGGACGAGTCGGAGTTGATCGTCCCATCTGATGTGGAGGAGGAAGCCCCCGAGTCAGGTAGTCCGGATACTCGCAAGCGTCCACGCAGCGAGGATTCCGATGCGTCGTCTCCTTCGACTCCGGAAGGTGCAGGCATTGGTGTGGAGTTGCCGATCCCTGCCATTCCTGTGAGTGCCGTGGCGCCGTCTTCTTGCAAGAAGATGCGACTGCCAAAGGAGTCCTCATCAGAGTCGGGGAGCCCACTTTTGACTTTGATAAGTTTGATTGGTAAGTTTTCTAGTTGCCCTTTTTGGGTTTTCTCTGGATTTACTCCTTTTGGTTCTTCTCTGGATTTTCCCTTTCTTGATGTTGATTTTGTCTTGCAGCCAGCAGGCGTCATCATCTTCTGGCGACGTCCAATTTTTGAAAGAATCGGGAGTCGCAATCTCAAGGGCCAAGAAATAGGTCGAGCATTCTCCTTCTCCTCCATTTGCGGCCCACTCCAGGCACAACTCTTCAGCTCTCCGCATGAAGGGGAGCATCGAATGGTTGCCCAGATGACTGCACACCAATCGACTTCGGAGTCATTGGAGGATCGTAGGATTTCTTCTTTTGATGTTGCAGTCGATGTTATCTATGGATCCTACTGATCCTTTGTTGTTTTTTTCTTTTGCGATAGCTCCTTGTGAAGGAAGCCGCTCACTTGGCAGAGAAAGTGCTTGCGATGGGCCGCCAGCATGCAATGCTGGAGACGCGCCATTGCATGGTCGAAAGTAAGTGTTCTTCACTTCTCCTTCTTCGGCATTGTTTTTATGTAGTTGACTGATAGTCAATTCCTTTTGTTTTGTAGCTAAACATAATGCCCTTCTGCGCGATGCCGACACCATGGAGAAGACACTTGCCGCGGCTCTGAAGGGTCGTGATGAGGAAATCGCGGCGCGTGACGAGGCACAAAGGCACGAAGAGGATCTGCGTGCCTCCATGGCAGCCAGGGAGAAGTTGTTCGAAGAGCAGGTTTTCTCGATTGCCAAGGCCCTCTCAGGTACCTTGCTTGGATATCATTATTGTTCTCTGTTCAATTTTTGCCATTGGCGCTGATGTTCGTGTCCCTGTGTGGGTTTATGTATAGATGCTGGCGATTTGAACTTCGACCCTCAGGCCCTCCGCTGTGACGATGCCTTGGCGGGTGCGCTTTTAGCAGTCGAGGACCGCAGCACCGCTGTTCAAGATATGCTCTCCAAGGCCAAGGACGTGCTCAGTCGCCTCCGGGAGGAGTTGATGCCCAAGGCTGAGCTAAGTGAGAACATGAACGAGCTAGTGGATTCTCTCGTCGGGGGTGTTCCTGCAAGCTTTAAGAACTCGCATTGTGCGGCTGGCGCGTCAATGTCACTCACCATGGTGCAGGCCCACGGAGTCGAGGTTGATCCTGCAGCGATTTCGAGGGCGATGCCCATTAGCGCGGACGGCCAGCACGTAGTCTTTGCTCCCTTCGCGACTGCCTGTGGCAAATATGGACCGCAGCTGATTACCACAGTTGCGAAGTACTCTGAGGAGCTGCAGCGAGCGAAGAAGGCGGCAAAGGCTATGACATCGGGGGCTGGCGCAAAGTCAGTGGCATCTGATACCGCCACGGACTCGATGAGGCCCCCAAAGCCGTCTAAGTCGAAGAAGCCAATCGCTCCTCAGTAGCTTTGTAATAGTTGATTAGTTTATGTCTTTTGTCAAGAACATGCCTTTGGCGAGTGTATCTGCTGATACTTTTGCCAATTCTTGAATGCACTCGAATTTTTTGCCTATGTTTCGATTTGATCTTCTTATTGCTTCTTTCTTGGCTTGTGGTAGGGTACATCAAGTGATTCTTTGAGGGAACCTCAGGATTCGCCGCCCCTTGATGATACTTTGGCACCACTGCGCTCTAGGGTGGATGAGTTGTCCCTGCTTTCGCGACTGCGTGATCGCGTGAAGCAGTTGGAGCGTGAATTGCCCGTGCTCCGCGGTAACGCAGATGTATGGAAGTCAAAGGCAGAGAAGGACGCCGCCCGAGAACAGTATCTGCTAGAGGAGATGACGCAGCTAGGCGACCAATTTAAGTGTTAGTTTGCGTACTCTTATCTTTTCCTTGTAGTCACTCACAGTGATGTGATGTCCTTATTCTTCTGCTGTTGTTTTGTATAGTTGTCAGCGCGCGCCATCCGCATGATGAGAAGGATAGGATTGCTATTCGTATGCATGATCTGACCCAAGAGCAACTTCAGGAGAGTGGATACTTCTGGGTGGATTATGATCGTGCGATTGTGCTGGCGACCCTGCAGGATCGTGTGTCGCGAGTACTGCACTTTCTGAAGAAGTTGCAGTCATGCTTGAAGAACATTTGTCGGACGATGTTTCCGCTAGATGTTGCTCCATCGAGCCTGTTGGCCCTCCTTGCCAAGTTCCAAGACCTGGCTGCGGTTCGCGAGTGCGTAAGGCAACAGTTGGTGGCTGGTGCCAAGGCCGCTCTGTCGCTGGTACGACTGCATAGGCCTGACATAGACCTTTATGCAATTGCGGCTGGGCCACCTGTCCTGCCAGCGGGTTCTGCTTGGAATATGGTGCCGCATTATCAGGCGGTGGATCACATAGCAGAGGAGATTGTCGACTTCTTCGAGGAACAAACCAACGTTCTCTTCTTGCAGTAGTGGTTTATTTTGTATCCTGCACATAAATGTATCAGTGTTCTAAAGTTCATATGTAATGATGTGCATAACTGATTGTCAATGATGTATAAAAGAGCTTGTTTTTAGCATGTTATGTTTTGCGAGTTCGCTGCACTGTGTGATTCCTTTTCGTTAGGCTGGCCATGCGCTTATCTCAGTCCCTTGTCAACCTGTTAGATGCGTTGCAACTGGGTTGTTGTGTGTCAAGGGTTTCAATTGATGTGCCAGCTACTCAGGAATATCACGTTTTAGTTCGTAGAGCAGATGTGTGTAGGGTGGCGCAGCCCCTGAGTGGATAAGTTGCAAAAGAATATAGGAGAACACAGAGTTTTGGGGCACTTAGCTTTATTTATTCGCGAGACAGTACGAAGTACAATGTGTGGCTAAGTAGCCTTGGCTGAGTGCCTTATTTGCAATGTGAAAGAAAAAACGACTAAGGGTAGAAGCGTCGCAGCTATGCGACGTTCCAGGGGTTGGAGTATGCGACTCCTGTCTCTAAATCTTAAAGGCGATAGGCGCCACCTAGGATTACTTCTGTAATCACGTATGGTCCCTCCCAGGGGGACTCGAGCTTGAGATGTCCTGCTGCTTTAGTCGCAGGATCAGGTCACCTTCGACGAAGGATCAGGGGCATAACCTCCTACTATGGTAGTTCCACAGGTTCTACTGGTAGATCGCTGATCTTTCCGCGGTGATTTCCCTTGCCTCGTCTAGGAGGTCGACGGAGTCTTCGAGTGCAAGGGATGACTCCTGCTCGCTGTAAGCGACCACGCGCGGCGCTTTGTATCATACCTCGGCGGGCAGCACCGCTTCAGCCCCGTGGACCATAAAGAACGGGATGTAGCCTGTAGCACTGTTTGGAGTTGTACGTAGGCTCCAAAGTACTGATTGTAGTTCGTCAGGCCAGCAACCCGCGGCTTGTTCGAGTGGCCGGAGGAGTCGCTTCTTGATGCCGCCGCAGACGAGCACGTTCGCTTTTTTGACCTGACCGTTGGTCTGTGGATGCGCTACCGAGGCGTAGCTGATGTTGATTCCCAGGTTCTCGCAGAATTCTTGGAACTCCTTGGATGTGAAGTTCCTTCCATTGTCTGTGATGATGTTGTGTGGAACCCCGAAGCGGAAGACGATGGACTTGAAGAACTTGACTCTGCTATGCCCTGATTGATTGGTCACTAGCATGGCCTCTATCCACTTGGTGAACTTGTTGACTGCCACCAGGAGGTAGACGTAGCCTCCTCGTGAGGACTTAGGGAGCTTGCCGACCATGTCGAGTCCCCATTGCGTGAAGGGCCAGGCCAATCGAATTGGCCGGAGCTCTGCGCCAGGTGCGTGCGGCTTGTCCGTGAATCGCTAGCAGACGTTGCACTTCTGGACGATGTCCTTGGCGTCACGCATGGTCGTAGGCCAGTAAAACCCAGCTCGTAGAGCTTTGGCCACGAGGGCGCGACTGCCAATGTGGTGTCCGCAGGTTCCCACATGGATGTTGAGGAGAACAACTCTTCCATTGTCAGTGGAGACGCATCGCTGGAGTACTCCTGTGATGTTGTGCATGTATAGTTCGCCGTTGATAACAGCGAAAGCCTTGGATCGCCGCGTGACGTGTCGTGCATCAGTTAGATCGTCCAGTAGCCTTTTGCTGAGGAGGTACGTGATGTACGACTGAGTCCATGATGATTTGATCATCATGACGCTTATTGGTCCTTCGAGTCCTGTATCTAGCTCCAGGTCATCGAGTGCGATTGGCTCATTGGGTGGCGTAGCCCCCGAGTCTGTTGCTGCGCTTGTTTTCTTCTCTACTGCCTTTGGCTTGATGGAGCGTTCACAGATGTGCTCGAGAAATACCCTAGGTGGTATGGGGGTGCAGGTAGAGCCTATGTTGGCGAGTGCGTCCGCCTCTTCATTGCTTTCGCGACCTACGTGTCACAGCTCGCAGCCGTAGAAGTCCGCTTCGAGTGTGTCGTAGAGGTCGCGGTAGGCAATCATGTTGTCGTTCAGTGCATCGCACTCATGCATTGTTTGGTTGATGACCAACTTGGAGTCGCAATATATAATGAGCCTCTTGGCGCCGCAGGCTTTTGCCATCCTCATCCCGTGTAGCAGCGCCTCATATTCAGCTTCGTTGTTTGAGGCAGTGAACTGCATTCGTAGGATGTATTTTAGCTTGTCCCCTTGGCGCGATGTCAGTATGACACCTGCGCCTGGTCCGTCCTTCCGCTTGGATCCGTCAAAGTGCATTGTCCAGAGGTAGGACATATCTGGTTTGTCGGGGAGCTGGTTCTCCATCCAGTGCACGAGGAAGTCAGGAAGAACTTGCGACTTGATTGCGTCGCGCTTTTCGTATGTAATGTCTCGTGGAGACAATTCGATTCCCCAAAGCATGACTCGTCCTGTGGCTTCGAGGTTATTGAGGATATGCCCTAGCGGGGCGTTGTTGACCACCACAATTGGGTGTTCTTGGAAGTAGTGGCGCCCTCGCCGGGCGGTCATGAAGACGTTGTACGCCAGCTTCTGGTAGTGCAGGTACCTCTGTTTTGTTGGCGTGAGGACCTCGCTGAGGTAATAGACTGGGCGCTGTACCCTGTGGACCTTGTTTTCCTCGGCTAATTCGGCTACGAGCACTGTGCTGACCACCTGGTTGGTGGCGGAGATATACAGCAATAGCGGTTCCCTTTCTCGTGGGGTCACCAGTACTCGCGAGGTGGATAGTAGGCGCTTGAGGTCTTTGAATGCTTCCTGCGCTTCGCTGGTCCACTCGAACTTTTCAGCTTTGTGGAGGAGTTGGTAGAAGGGCAGTGCCTTTTCACCCATCCGGCTGATGAATCGACTGAGGGCCGCGATTCGCCCAGCCAGTTGCTGGACGCCCCATATGTTTTTCGGCTTCTCCATGGCCAGTATGGCTTTTGTTTTCTTCGGGTTTGCCTCGATTCCTCTCGCGGAGATGAGATACCTGAGTAGTTGCCCAGATGGTACGCCAAAGGCGCATTTTTCCAGATTGAGCTTGATCTGGTAGTGGTCGAGGTTGGCAAAGGTTTCGCGTAAATCGTCGATTAGGGAGGCTTCCTCCTTGGTCTTGATTATTATGTCGTCGACATAGACTTGAATGTTGCGACCAAGTTATTCCTTGAGGCAAGCCTGCATGCACCGCTGGTAAGTGGCTCCTGCGTTTTTTAGCCTGAAGGGCATTGTGTTGTAGCAGAACACACCGAAGGGCGTTGTAAATGCTGTTTTTCTTGATCTTCCTCCTTCATTCGAATCTGATTATAGCCTGAGTAGGCGTCGAGAAAGCAGAGGCGCTCGCATCCCGCGGTGGAGTTGATGATCTGGTCGATTCGTAGCAATGGGAAGTGATCCTTTGGACAGTGCTTATTCAAAGAGGTGAAGTCCACGCACATCCGCAGGATGTCCGTGTCCTTTTTTGGTACTAGCACCATGTTAGCGAGCCAAGTGCTTTTCTTGATATCGCGTATGAATTTGGCGTCGAGGAGTCTGTTGATCTCCATTATGACTGCCTTTACTCTTGGCTCAGATAATCGCCGGATTGTTTGCTTGACTGGCCTTGCGTCTGGGTTGACGTTGAGTGCGTGCTCGGCAAATTACCTAGGAACTCCTGGCATATCCACAGGACACCAGGCGAAAATTTCCCAGTGCTCAGGGAGGAATTTGACGAGCGCGAGTTCCTATGCGGGGCTCAAGTTGTTAGCGATGAGGGCCGACTTGCCGGGATCCGATGGGTGGACCTGCACTTTCTTTTTGTGCACCGATGAGTCGAAAGATAGATCGGGTGAACTTGGCCGGCTTAGAGGAGGCAGACTGTTGTCTGTCGACTCCTTTAGTCTCGCGAGTTCTTCCTGCATGCCGAAGGACTGGGAAATTCTGTTGAATTCTCTGTCGCAACTGTCGGATCTCTCAAAGCTCCCGTTGACTGTGATGACGCCATTGGGACCTGGCATTTTCATTTGCAGGTAGGCGTAGTGCGGCACTGCCATGAACCTAGCGAACGCGACACGTCCGAGGATGCAGTGGTACTGTGAGGACCAGTCGACGACCTCAAAGCCGATGCGCTCGCGCCGAAAGTTTTTCGGCATGCCGAAGATGACGTCGAGGTTGATTTTGCCCAGGGGATGCACGCCCTTGCCTGGGACAATGCCGTGGAATGTTGTGTCTGAGGCTTCTAAGCAGCTCAGAGGGATCCTCATTGCTCGCAAGGTACTCGCGAATATAAGGTTGATGCCGATTCCACCGTCCATGAAGACGTGGCTCATGTCGAAGCCTCCAATTTGTGCCTCGAGTACGAGGGGACAATGGCCTGGACGAGGTACTTGACGCGGATGATCGCGTTTGTCGAAGGTGATGCAGGACTCGCTTCCGCTGAGGTACTCAGTGGTAGATGGTGGCGAGTGTGTGGCCAAGTTGACTTGGCGAGTGATGGCCTTATGCACTCGATTCGAGGGCATCCCTTTTGGATCATCATGGTACCCATGGCCTATGGGTATGGCTCGCCTCCGTGGTGCTAGTCCGGCGTAACACCATTTGGGGGTGGTCCGGGTGGTGGTGGCAGAGCTCCATGTGCTACGACGCCTAGGGCAGCCCTGTAACCCCTTTCGACTACGTTCCGATTCATCGGAACCAGTCCCTCATGTAATTTGAGGAACTTGCGGCAGTCCTTGAGGAGGTGGCTGGACATCTTCTTTCCATCATGCTTGTCGATGTAGAAGTGCACCGTGCATGGCCCGGACAGTTTTTCTTCGATGGATGTCGCGGTTACCTCATCACGATTGCGGCGTTGCCACACTCGCGTGGTTTTCCCGGAGTCGCGGTATCCACCGCTGCGGTATCCGCTGTTGCAGTTATGATCGCGTCTGTGGGCGTAGCCAGCTGCGACCATGTTGACGTCGTCGCGGTCATCGTAGATGCGCATACGGCGTTTGCCTCAGTGGTCGCGTCTGCGCTCGAGTTCTGCCTCCTCGTCAGAGTGAACGCGATTTTTCACCGAATCTTCTCCATCGGCCCACCGATTCGCGATTTCCATCAGGTGGTCAATGGTCTTGGGCTTTGAGTGGCCCAGCTCCTCCCTGAGCTCTATGCGTCGGACGCCGCCGTTGAATGCGTCAATCGCGCGATCCTCCGAGATGTTCTCTTCGGAGTTCTTGATGATGGACCACCTTTGGATGTAGGAGCGCAGCGATTCGCCCGATCTTTGCTGGCAGCATCTCAGCTCTTCGATTGATGCAGGCCACTTGTATGTGCCCTTGAAGTTGCACACGAAGCTATAAACCAGCTCATCCCAACTGCGAATGGATCCGTGTGGGAGGTTGTTGAGCCATGCTCGGGCGGCGCCTTGCAGCTGTAGCTGTAAGCATTGCAAGGCCGTGCTTCGACTGCCGCCGTGGAGCCTGACGGAGGAGATGTGGTCCTCCATCCAGATCTTTGGGTCTTGTAGGCCGTCAAACTTCGGGTTCTCCGACGGGAGTTTGAACCCCTTCGGCATTCGTTTTTGCCTGATGGACCTGCTGAAGCATCTGGCGCCGCAGAGCTCCACATCTTCCTCTTCCGAGTCAGTCGACCGACCACATCACGCCCTTGATTTGTTGATCTTGCGCTACGTGATGTCATCACGCGCGTCGTAGTCGTGGTCGTTTCGCCGTGAGCGGCGACGTCGAGACAGGTCGTGACTGTCATCACTGGATGAGGGCGAGGAGTAGCGCTTTGCTAGCGCTTTGCTTTTCTTCAGTTCTGGTGTTGTCTCATTTTCGAGGGCGGCCTCGATTAGTCCCAAGCCTGCGATCGTAGATCGGTGCATGGCGGCTCGGGGATATCCAGCTGGCGGCTGGTTATTTAGGAGGTACATGGTGGCCGCTGTAACTGTAGCCTGTGGCGTCTTTGGGACCACATTGCCCTGTGTGTTGATCGTCATGGAGCTGAAGTCGAGGACCTTTGCAGCCTCTGCGTTCTTCCTCAGTGAGATGGGCCATCCAAGATCGCCTCTTGTTTGCGAGTTATTTGTTTCCCTTTGAGGAGGATTCTCCGTGGGAGGAGATCCCAGCACGTCAAAGACTGGACTCATCTGCCGCTCTTTTGCGTGCTTCGAGTTGCGCAATTGTTTGCGCTTGGCGCTTAAATTCCTCCTTCAGGAGCCAATGGTAGCCCATCAGAAGTTCTTGCGAGGAACTGGGGGGTAAAGGGTTGCCCCGTAGGGCCTCGCGGCAGCGAGCCCATTCAAGATCATTGAGCCTAACCACGACGCGTTCGCCGGTCTGCTCGTTGGTTATGGTAGGAGGTTTGATTGCTCCTCCATTGTTGACGGGGGTGCAATTGCCACCGTTGCCGCCATTGCCACCGAGGAGCGGGTCGGTTTTGTTACCGCGATTGCCCATGTTGTCGCGGTTTGTGGAGGTGTCGCATGCATTGATGGCGGCGCACATGAAGTGATTGGGGAAGCTGCTGCTCCCACAGCTTTCAGATCCGGAGCTGTAGGCTCCATCTTCAGTTGCCAGATCGCTCAGATCGGAGTCGCGACTGCTATCGCTGACCGTGTTCTTGACTGTTGTCGGGGGGTTGAGCTTACTGAGGGTGCCGATCGATGGAGGGAACCATGATGCTGGGGCAATCGACGACACCATCGGCTGGTCAGGCATGCGAAGCGTGCCCATCTGACCAACCTGGAAGCGGAAGCTCCCTATTGGCATGCTGATTCCGTCGCCCACGGACTCGAATGCCGGGCGAGTGGCCGGCGTGTGGACGGTGAAGCCGAACGCGCCGAAGTGCTGGCGAATCTCCGCTGTTGCGGAGTTGTAGATCGCGGTTGATAGGGCCGAAGAAGCCGCAACATCAGCACTCCCAGTTCCCATAGACGGCACCAATTGACGAGGGTTTAACTCATCAATGCCCATTGTTATGGACTTGGGTTTTGCAGAAGGAGGGAGCGCTAGAGACATCTATCGGCTAGCAAACAAGCACAAACGGGACTCGAAGATTTACCCAGGTTCAGGCCTCGTAGAGGTCCCTACTCCTGCTTGTCTTCTCGTGGAATTATCAAAGGAATCAAAGATTACAATGGTGCGCAGATGCAATCTGGCGAGGGTTGTGGAAACTAGGGTTGCGTGTGTCCTCTTCGCCACCCCCTCCTTGCCTTTATATAGATAGGCTAGGTCTCGGGTAGCAGGTTGAGTCGGTTACAGGTTAGGGTTTTCCCCTTTGAACTTTCTATCTTTAGCTTCTTCTTGTTGTTCAAGCAATCGAGAGTCCGTAGGTTACTCGAGTTCTTCATTTGGGCCTTGGCGACACCATGGGCTTCTATGTATTCAGGACGTATATACCAAGCTCGAGTACCTGTAGGGTATACCCATGTCAGTTATGGACTTGGGTTTTGGAGAAGGAAGGAGCGCTGGAGACATCTATCGGCTAGAAAACAAGCACATAGGGGACTCGAAGAATTACCCAGGTTCAGGCCTCGCAGAAGTCGCTACTCCTGCTTGTCTGCTCGTGGAATTATTGAAGGAATTGAGGATTACAATGGTGCGCAGATGCAATCTGGCGAGGGTTGTGGAAAATAGGGTTGCATGTGTGTCCTCCTCGCCGCCCCCTCCTAGTCTTTATATAGATAGTCTAGGTCTCGGGTAGCAGGTTGAGTCGGTTACAGGTTAGGGTTTTCCCCTTTGAACTTTCTATCTTTAGCTTCTTCTTGTTCTTCAAGAAATCGAGAGTCCGTAGGTTACTCGAGTTCTCCATTTGGGCCTTGGCGACACCGTGGGCCTCTGCTGTATTCAGACTATATATACCAACCTCAAGTACCTGTAGGGTATACCCATGTCAGTATCGCCCGAGTGTCCAGTGGAATCGCAGATTCGACTGGGACTTTAGGAATCCTTTCGAGTGCATGACTGAGTATGTTTTTTGACTGCTCTGTTTATGTCATATAGATTGTTGATGTGCATGCCTGATTTAACCGATGTACCGGTATCAGTTAACTACCTTAGGGTAAAACAACGCCATCTACTTCGAACTCGAGTCCCCGGACTCGAATCTGGAAAAGTGCTGGTGTAATTCGACTCAAGCCGCGCAAGTCTTATAGGAGTCGAATTCCAGTATATGGGTGTGAGCCCTCGAGGCGTCCGTCAAGGAATGTTCATCGTACCTATAGGAACAGATATATTTCTGGTAGTGCACAGCGAATGCGTTGCCAGGCCTTATTCAGGTCTTACCTTCACGCTGCAAATGCGGCATCTGAAATTTTTCATCGCGGAGATGATTCGGATAACCCAGGAGATGCAGTCTCGTTGTGGGGAAAATATGAGGCCGTCTCACCATAAACTTAGAGTGTGGATGTTATCAACACGCAGTACGATGTACCAATAATCATAGGGTGCGCGACCAGCACTCCCTATGGGAGTAGCCCCCGAGTGCTTGGTTGAGTTGAAGACTCAGGCAGGGACTAAAGAACTTTTGCCACTGCTGTCGTCTTTTGTTTGCGTGTTTCAGTCGAATTTGTTTCCAGCGCTCCCTATGGGAGTAACCGATGTCCATAATCGAATCACGGATTCGAGTGGTTGGGTTTGTTTTGATTCCCATGTTCCTGCAGAAAAGAAAGAGAAAAAATCATAGGGTGCACGACCAATGCTCCCTAAGGGAGTAGCCCCCGAGTGCTTGGTGGAGTCGAAGACTCGAGCAAGGACTAAAGTAGTCGAAGTCTTCTGCTACGTAATTTTGGATGACGTCAGTGCTGACGAAGCGATGACCTCAGTTTCCCATGTGAGCGAGTTTGACTGGACGTGACAAGCGGTGGGTCCCATTCTCTGACTCTGACTTGACCGGGCATGCGTAATCTTTCTTTTAACTGTGCCTCCTCGATTTCTGCGTGTAATGGGGGTAGTGGGGGATGGTTCGCGCTTCAGGTCCTCCACGTGTCGAGCACGATGAACGCCACATGTCTGGTAGGGTTTTTCTTGGCCGTTAGATTACATCTTCTAGGGGGTTAAGTAGAGATGCGGCGACGGTAATTTTCACATCTGCTTCTTTTCTCTGCCGTTGCCTCCATCGCCATTGTCGCTGCTCTGCTCCTTTGTGTTCCTCTCTTTCGCGATGCTGGACCAGCTCCGCATATTTCCCAATTACTTCCTCCGGTCACACCGCCACCATAGAATGGGGGAGAAGAAAGGAGGTGCCGCAGCCGATTCCGCCGCCGCCACGGTTACTGCAAAGAAGAAGGATGGCTCCGCTGCTGTGGGCACTAGCACCGCCGCCGCCGGGAAAAAGAAGGGCACGGGCACTCGCGTCACCAATGGTGCATGGCGCGCATCCGTGTTCAAGTCTCCAGAGCTTCTTCTTCTTCGCCAAGACGGAGTTTTGTCTTTCGCAGTTGCTGACACGCGCGTCCCTAGCAACAAGGTAATCCCCTCTCCTCCTGCCGACTTTCGGGTGATGTTCCTAGCGTTCATCATCCACGGTCTTTCGTTGCCCCTGCATCCTTTCTTCAGGGGCCTTCTCTGTTTTTACGGGCTCGAGCTCCTTTAGCTGTCCCCCAACTCCATCCTCCATGTAGCTTGCTACATTACTCTTTGCGAGTGCTGGCTCGGAATCGATCCGCACTTCGGTCTCTTCAAGCGCCTCTTCAAGTTGAAGTGCCAATCGGCGTCTGGCTCCATAGTCTACGATGTAGGCGGCTGTGGTATCCATGTCGACTCCTCCACCACATACTTCGACATCAAGCTCATGATGTCCGTCCAAGGGTGGAGGGACAAGTGGTTCTACATCCACGACCAGAAGGCCGATGGAAACCACTTCGGACTCACGCCCTTCGATTCCGCAATGCCGTGCAAGAGGAGGCACTCCTGGAAGAACATAGTGATGCCCGGCGAGTCCACGGAGACAGGTGTGATGTACGAGCACGTCTGCGACCTCGAGAGTCGCATGGGTAAAGAGGAGAGAGGTTGCGCCCTTATTCGCACATGGTTGCGCCGTCGCGTCCAGCCCCTGTAGGCCAGAGTCCACCCTATGTTCCAGTCGGCTGGCGCAGACGATGTCACTCATGTATCTGCCGATGGCATTTCCGCGAGTGAGGTAGATAAGAGGGTGGTACTGGTCACCAAGTACACCGCCAAGGATGTGCTCCCCGGTGAACCAGTCGTACCGCCATTCGATGCTGCTAATCCTCCGCCTGGGGTATGGTTGTGCTATGAAGTAGCTTTATTTTTCGAATGCTTTTGTTTGCTTAGTTTGTGCTTATTTTGTTCTCTCTATGCAGGATTGGAGGGTGTCATCCTGTATGCCTCCTCTTCCTGAGGGGATTATTCCTCGCGAAGCCATGGAAGAGGACGAGTTGGAGTCGACCGTCCCATCTAATGTAGAGGAGGAAGCCCCCGAGTCGAGTAGTCTAGATACTCGTAAGCGTTTGCGTAGCGAGGATTCGGATGCATCATCTCCTTCGACTATGGAAGGTGCAGCTGTTGGTGCAGAGTCGCCGATACCTGTCGTTCCTATGAGTGCCGTGGCGCCACCTTCCCGCAAGAAGATGCGGTTGCCGAATGAGTCGTCGTTAGAGTCAGGGGATCAAACCTTCGATTTTGACAAGTTTGATTGGTAAGTATAAAAGTTTTCCTTTTGGTTCTTCTTTTTTGATTTTCCTTCTCTTGATGTTGCTTTTGGTCTTCAGTCAGCCGGCGTCGTCATCTTCTAGCGACGTCCAATTTGTGAAGGAATCTGGAGTCACAACCTCCAAGGCCAAAAAAGAGGTTGAGCGCGCTCCGTCCCCTTCTTTGGCGGCCCACTCCGGGCATAATTCATCGATTTCTCCACATGATGTGGAGAATTGGATGGTTGCTTGGACGACTGCGTGTCAATCGACTTCGGAGGATCATGTATGTGTAGTATCTTTTCTTCTAATGTTGCAGTCGAATTTTTATCGATGCCATCGGTTGATCATTTACTGTTTCCTTAATTACAGCTCCTTGTGAAGGAAGCCGCGCAACTAGCGGAGCATGTGCTGGCGATGGGTCGTCAGCATGCGATGCTGGATAATCGCCATCGCGCGGTTGAAAGTGAGTGCTCTTTACTTTTCTTCTGCATCCTTGTGATATATTCGACTGACGGTTTATCTTTTCTTGTGTGACAACCGAGCATAATGCCCTCCTTCATAGCACTGCTTCCCTAGAGAAAACGCTTGCTGCGGCGGTGAAGACCCGTGATGAGGCAATCACGGTGCTAGACAAATCGCGGAAACGCGAAGAGGATTTGCGCGCCTCCATCGTAGATGGGGGGAAGTTGTTCGAAGAACAACTTTTCTCGATTGCCAAGGCTCTCTCAGGTATTTCTTGGTCTTCAATTTCACTAGTTGCATCTTCTGTCGACTTTGCTATTTTGTGCTTATTTTGTGCCAATGCTTGATTCTTGTTTAGATGCCAGCGGTCTGAGCTTTGACGCGCAGGCGCTCCACCGTGACGATGCATTGGCGGGTGCCATCTCAGCAGTCGAAGACCGTAGCGCTGCCATGTAGGGGACGCTCGCCAAGGCTAAGGGCGTGCTCAGTCACCTTCGGGAAGAGTTGACGCCCAAGGCTGAGTTGATCGAGAATATGGATGAGCTGGTGGAGTCTCTTGACGGAGGCATTCCTGTGAGCTTCAAGAACTCGCTTTGTGCGGCTGGCGCTTCAATGTCACTCGCGATGGTCTAAGCCCACGGAGTCGAAGTTGATCCTGCGGCGGTCTCCAAGGTAATGCCAGTCAGCGCGGATGGCCAGCATGTAATCTTTGCTCCTTTCGCAACTACTTGTGGCAAGTACGGACCACAACTGATCAACACAGTTACGAAGTACTCTGAGGAGCTGCAGCGAGCCAAGAAGGCGGGGAAGGCTGCGGCGTCAGGGGCCGGCGGAAAGTGTGTTGCGTCTGATACCACCACGGACTCGATGAGGCCCAAAGTCCAAGTCGAAGAAAATAGTTGCTCCTCAGTAGTCTTTCCTTGTAATAGTTGAGTAGCTTATTTTTGCGTCGAAAACGTGCCTTTTGGCGAGTGTATCTGCCGATACTTTGTTAATCTTGAATGCACTCGAGTCTTTTGTCTATGCTTTACCTTAGTCTTCTTATTGTCTCTTGCTTGACTTGTGATAGGGCACATCGAGTAATCCCTTGAGGGAACCTCGGGATTCGCCACCCCTTGATGACACCTTGGCGCCACCGCGCTCGAGGGTGGATGAGCTGTCTCTGCTCTCGCGACTTCGTGACCGCGTGAAGCAGTTGGAGCGTGAATTGCCCGTACTCCGTGGTAATGCGGATGTATGGAAGTCAAGGGCGGAGAAAGCCATCGCCCGAGAACAATATCTGCTGGGGGAGGCGATGCAGCTAGGCGACCAATTCAAATGTTAGTTTTCTTCTTCCTTATCTTTTCCCTGTAGTCACTCACCATAGTTCATTGTCTTCATACTTCTACCCTTCCTTGGTATAGTTTTTAGTGCGCGCCATCCATGGGATGAGAAGGATAGGATTGCCATTCGCATGAATGACCTGACCCAAGAGCAGCTTCAGGCGAGTGGATACTTCTGGGTGGATCATGATCATGCAATCGCATTGGCAACCCTGCAGGATTGTGCGTCGCGAGTGCGTCACTTCTTGAACAAGTCGCAATCATGCTTGAAGAATATTTACCAGACGATGTTCCTATTGGACGTTGTTCCGTCGAGCCTATTGGCCCTTCTTGCTAAATTCCAGGACTTGAGTGTGGTCCGCGAGTGTGTACGGCAACAGTTAGTGGCTGGTTCCAAGGCTGCTCTGTCGCTGGTGTGACTACATAGGTCTGATGTGGAGGTTGCAGCAGTTGCGGCCGGACCGCCAGCGCCGCCAGCAGGTTCGACTTGGAACATGGTTCCGCACTACCAGGCGGTAGATCGCTCAGCGGAGGAGATCATCGACTTCTTCTAGGAGCGGAACAACGTTCTTTTGCTGCAATAGTAGTTTAGTTTGTATCCTGCACATAGTTGTACCAGCGTTGTAAAGTTCCTATATATGTTGTGTATAATTGATTGACAACGATGTGTAAAAGAGCTTGTTAGCGTGTATGTTTTGTGAGTGCGTTGCACTATGCGATTCCTTTTCGTTAGCCTGACTTGTGTTTATCCCAGCCCCTTGCCAACATGTCAGGTGGGTGGCAGCTGGGTTGGTGTTTATCAAGGGTTTCGATTGATGCGTCAGCTACTCAGGATATCGCGTTAGTTCGTAGAACATATGTGTACAGGGTGGCGCAAACCCCCGAGTGGATTAATTGCGAAAAATAAAAGAAAAACAAAGAGTTTCGGGGCACTTAGCTTTATTTATTCGCGAGATAGTACGAGGTACAATGTGTGGCTAAGTAGCCTTACTAAGTAGCCTTATTTGGAATGTAAAAACAGAAATTACTAAGGGTAGAAGCACCGCAGCTGCGCGACGTTCCAAGGGTTGGAGTATGTGACTCATGTCTCTAAATCTTTAAGGCGATACGCGCCACCTGGGATTACTTCTGTAATCACGTATGGTCCCTCCCAGGGGGACTCGAGCTTGAGATGCCCTTGCTGCTTCAGTCGCAGGACCAGGTCGCCTTCGACGAAGGACCTGGGGCATAGCCTCCTGATGTGGTAGTTGCGCAGGTTCTGCTGGTAGATCGTTGATCTCTCTGCGGCGATTTCCCTTGCCTCGTCAAGGAGGTCGACGGAGTCCTTGAGTGCAAGTGTTGACTCCTCCTCGCTGTAAGCGACCACGCGTGGTGCTTTGTATCGTACTTCGGCGGGTAGCACCGCATCAGCTCCGTGCACCATGAAGAACGGGGTGTACCCTGTGGCGCTGTTTGGAGTTGTGCGTAGGCTCCAGAGTACCGATTGCAGCTCGTCTGGCCAGCAGCCCGGGGCCTGTTCGAGTGGCCTGAGGAGTCGCTTCTTGGTGCCGCCGCAGACAAGCCCGTTAGCTTTTTCGACCTGACCGTTGGTCTGTGGATGTGCTATGGAGGCATAGCTGACGTTGATTCCCAGATTCTCGCAGAATTCTTGGAACTCTTTGAATGTGAAGTTCGTCCGATTATTCGTGATGATACTGTGTGGTACTCCAAAGCGGTAGACGATGGACTCGAAGAACTTGACTGTGCTGTATCCTGACTTATTGGTCACTGGCATGGCCTCTATCCACTTGATGAATTTGTCGACTGCGACCAGGAGGTAGACGTAGCCTCCTCGTGAGGACTTTGGGAGCTTGCCGACCATGTCGAGTCCCCATTGTGCGAAGGGCCAGGCCAATGGAATTGGCCAGAGCTCTGCACCAGGTGCATGTGGCTTGTCTACGAATCGCTGGCACGCGTTGCATTTCTGGACGATGTCCTTGGTGTCACGCATGGCCATAGGCCAGTAGAATCCAGCTCGTAGAGCTTTGGCAACGAGGGCGCGACTGCCGGCGTGGTGTCCGTAGGTCCCCTCATGGATGTCGAGGAGAACAACTCTTCCATCGGCTGTGGAAACGCATCGTTGGAGTACTTCTGTGATGTTGCGCTTGTAGAGTTCGCCATTGATAACGGCGGATGCCTTAGATCGCCGTGTGATGTGCCGTGCGTCAGTCGGATCGTCCGGTAGCCTCTTGCTGAGAAGGTACGTAATGTATGGTTGAGTCCAGGATGGCGTGAGCATCATGATGCCCATTGGTCCTTCAAGTCCTGTATCCAGCTCCATGTCGTCGAGTGCCATTGGCTCATTGGGCGGCGTAGCCCCCGAGTCTGTTGCTGCGCTTGTTTTCTTCTATGCGGCCTTTGTCTTGATGGAGCGTTCTTAGATGCGCTCGAGGAATACCCCAGGTGGTAAGGGGGCGCAGGTAGAGCCTATGTTGGCGTGCGAGTGTGTCCGCCTCTTCATTGCTTTCGCGACCTATGTGCCACAACTCGCAACCGTCGAAATCCCCTTCGAGTGTGTTGTAGAGGTTGCGGTAGGCGATCATGTTGTCGTTCAGTGCATCGCACTCGTGCATTGTCTGGTTGACGACCAACTTGGAGTCGCCATATATAATGAGCCTCTTGGCGCCGTAGGCTTTTGCCATTCTCATCCCGTGCACTAGGGCCTCGTATTCAACTTCGTTGTTGGAGGCGGTGAACTTCATTCGCATGATATATTTCAGCTTGTCTCCCTGGGGTGATGTCAGTATGACACCTGCGCTGGCCCCGTCCTTTTGCATGGAACCGTCGAAGTGCATTGTCTAGAGGTAGGACATATCTGGTTTTTTGGGGAGCTGGTTCTCCATCCAGTGCATGAGGAAGTCAGGGAGAACTTGCGACTTGATTGCATCGCGTTTTTCATATGTAATGTCTCGTGGAGACAGTTCAATTCCCCAATGTGCAACTCGTCCGGTGGTGTCGGGATTGTTGAGGATGTGCCCAAGTGGGGCGTCGTTGACTACCACGATTGGGTGTTCCTGGAAGTAGTGGCGCAGTCGCCGGCCATCATGAAGACGCCGTACGCCAGTTTTTGGTAGTGCGGGTACCGCTGTTTTGTTGGCGTAAGTACCTCGCTGAGGTAATAGACTGGGCGTTGTACTCCATGGACCTTGTTTTCCTTGGCTCATTCCACCACGAGCACCGTGCTGACCACCTGGTTGGTGGCGGAGATGTATAGCAACAGTGGTTCCCGTTCGCGTGGGGTCACCAGTACTGGCGAGGTGGATAGTAGGCGCTTGGGGTCGTCGAATGCTTCCTGTGCCTCCTTGGTCCACTCGAATATGTCGGCTTTGTGGAGGAGTTGGTAGAAAGGTAGTGCCTTCTCGCCCATTCGACTGATGAATCGACTGAGCGCCGCGATTCGCCCAGCTAGCTACTGGACGCCTCTTATGTTTTTTGGCTTCTCCATTGCCAGCATGGCTTTTATTTTCTTCGGGTTCTCTTCAATCCCTCTCGCGGAGATAAGATACCCGAGTAGTTGCATAGATGGTACGCCGAAGGCGCAATTGTCCGGATTGAGCTTGATCCTGTAGCGATCGAGGTTGGCCGAGGTTTCGCGCAAATCGTCGATTAGTGAGGCTTCCTCTTTGGTCTTGATTACTATGTCGTCGAGATAGACTTGAATGTTACGACCCAGTTGGCTCTTGAGGCAAGCCTGCATGCACCACTGGTAGGTGGCTCCTGCGTTCTTTAGCCCGAAGGGCATTGTGTTGTAGTAGAACACACCAAAAGGCGTTGTAAACGCTGTTTTTTCTTGATCTTCTTCCTTCATTCGAATCTGGTTATAGCCTGAGTAGGCGTCGAGGAAGTAGAGGCGCTCGCATCCCGCGGTGGAGTCGATGATCTGGTCGATTCGCGGTAGCGGGAAGTGGTCCTTTGGACAGTGCTTATTCAAAGAGGTGAAGTCCACACACATCCGCAGGATATCCGTGTCCTTCTTTGGTTCTAGTACCATGTTGGCGAGCCAAGTGCTTTCCTATATCTCACATATAAATTTGGCGTCGAGGAGTCTATTGATCTCCATTCCGACTACCTTTGCCGTGGTTCAGACAGTCACCAAATTGTTTGTTTGACTGGCTTTGTGTCTGGGTTGACATTGAGTGCGTGCTCGGCGAATTCCCTAGGAACTCCTGGCATGTCCGTTGGACACCAGGCGAAGATTTCCCAGTGCTCATGGAGGAATTCGACGAGCACGAGTTCCTATGCGGGACTCAAGTTGTTGGCGATGAGGGCCGTCTTGGCGGGATCTGATGGGTGGACCTGAACTTTCTTTATGTGCACCGATGAGTCGAAAGATAGGTCGGGTGAACTTGGCCGGCTCAGGGGAGGCAGACTGTTGTCTATCGACTCCTTTAGCCTTGCGAGTTCTTCCTGCATGCCGAAGGACTGGGAAATTCTGTTGAATTCCCTGTCGCAACTGTCGGACCTCTCGAAGCTCCCGTTGACTGTGATGACGCCATTAGGGCCTGGCATTTTCATCTGTAGATAGCGTAGTGTGGCACTACCATGAACCTAGCGAACGCGACACGTCCGAGGATGCAGTGGTACTGTGAGGGCCAGTCGACGACTTCGAAGTCGATGCGCTGGCGCCGAAAGTTTTTTGGCATGCCAAAGATAACGTCGAGGTTGATTTTGCCATGCGGATCCACGCCCTTGCCTGGGACGATGCCGTGGAATGTTGTGTCTGAGGCCTCTAAGCAAGTCAGAGGGATCCTCATTGCTCGCAAGGTACTCGCGAATATAAGGTTGATGCCGCTTCCGCCGTCCATGAAGACGCGGCTCATGTCGAAGCCTCCAATTTGTGCCTCGAGTACGAGGGGACAGTGGCCTGGACGAGGTACTTGGGGCAGATGGTCGCGCTTGTCTAAGGTGATGCAGGACTCGCTTCCACTGAGGTACTCAGTGGTAGATGGTGGGAGTTTGTTGCCAGATTGACTTGGCGAGTGATTGCCTTCTGCACCCGATTTGAGGGGCATCCCTTTTGGATCATCATGGTACCCATGGCCCGTGGGTATGGTTCTCCTCCGTGGTGCTGGTCCGGCGCAGCTGCATTTGGGGGTGGCCCAGGTGGTGGTGGCAGAGCTCCATGTGCCACGGCGCCTGGGGCGGCTCTTTAGCCCCTTTCGACTGCATTGCGATTCATCCGAGCCAATCCCTCATGTAGTTTGAGGAACTCGCGGTAGTCCTTGAGGAGGTGGCTAGACTTCTTTTTTCTGTCGTGCTTGTCAATGTAGAAGTGCACACTCCATGTCCCAGACAGCTTGTCTTCAATGGATGTTGCGGGTGCCTCATCGCGATTACGCGCTGCCATACTTGCGTGGTTTCCCCGGAGTCGCGGTAGCCGCTATTGCGGTTGTCGTCGCATCTGTCGGCGTAGCCTGCTGCGACCATGTTGATGTCATCACGGTCATCGTAGATGCTCATGCGGCGTTTGCTTCGTTGGTCGCGTCTGCGTTCGAGTTCTGCCTCGTCATCGGAGTGAACGTGATTTTCACCGAATCTTCTCCATCTGCCCAGCAATTGACGATTTCCATCAGGTGATCGATGGTTTAGGGCTTCGAGCGGCCTAGCTCCTCCCTGAGCTCTATGCGGCGTACGCCGCCATTGAATGCGTCAATCGCGCGATCCTCCGAGATATTCCCTGCGGAGTTCTTGATGATGGACCACCTCTTCCCAACTACAAATGGATCTGTGTGGGAGGTTATTGATCCATGGTCGGGCGGCGCCCTGCAGCTGTAGCTGTAGGCACCCCATGGCCGTGCTTCGACTTCCGTCGTGAAGCCTGACGGAGGAGATGTGGCCCTCCAACTAGATTTTTGGGTCCTATAGACCGTCAAATTTTAGGTTCTCTGATGGGAGCTTAAACCCCTTGGGCATTCACTTTTTCCTAATGGCCCTGCTGAAGCATCTAGCACCACAGATCTCCACATCTTTGTCTTCTGAGTCAGTCGATCGGGCACGTCGCGCCCTTGACTTGTCGATCTTGCGCTGTGTGATGTCATCTCGTGCGTCGTAGTCGTGGTCATGTCGCCGGGAGCGGCGACGTCGAGACAGATCGTGACTGTCTTTGCTAGATGAGGGTGAGGAGTAGCGTTTTGCCAGAGCCTTGCCTTTATTCGGTTCCGATGCTGGCTCTTTGTCGAGGGCGGCCTCGATTAACCCCAAGACTGCGATCGTAGATCGGTGCATGGCATCTCGACGGTCTCGAGCTGGCGGCTGGTTGTTGAGGAGGTACACGGTGGCCGTCGTTACCGTGGCTTGCGGCATTTTTGGGAGCATGTTGCCGCGCGTATCCACCATCATGGAGCCGAAGTCGAGGACTTTGGCGGCCTCTACACGTTCTTGTTCGGTGAGGTGTACGAGTCGAGATCGCCTCTTGCTAGCGAGGTACTCGTTGCACTTGGAGGAGGATCCTCCGTGGGAGGAGAGCCCAGCTCGTCGGAGGCTCGACTCATCTGCCGCCTTTTGTGTGCCTCGAGTTGCGCGATTGTTTGCACTTGGCGCTTGAATTCCTCCTTCAGGAGCCAATGGTAGCCCATCAGCAGTTCTTACAGGGAGCCAAAGGTTAGAGGGTTGCCCCATAGGGCATCACGGCAGCGAGCCCACTCGAGTTCGTTGAGCCTGATTACGACGCGTTCGCCAGTCTGCTCGTTTATTATAGTTGGAGGTTCGACTGCCCCTCTGTTGTTGACGGGGGCGCCGTTTGGCAGTGGTCCGCCATTGGGTATGCCACCATTTGGCGGGTCGGCTCCGTGGCCACCATTTCCCGTGTTGTCGGGATTGGCGGAGGAGTCGCCCGCATTGATGACGGTGCACATGAAGTTATTGGGGAAGTTGTTGCTCCCACAACATTCAGATCCGGAGCCGTAGGCTCCATCTTCAGTTGCCAGATCGCCCATATCGGATACACGACTGCTGTCGTTGTCCGTATTCTCGACTGTTGTCGAGGCATTGAGTTCGCTGAGGGTGCCGCTCGGCGGAGGAGACCATGATGCTGGAGCAATCGATGGTATCGTTGGCTGGTCAGGCATGCGAAGCGTGCCCATCTGACCAACTTGGAAGTGGAAGCTCCCAATCGCCAGGCTGATTCCGTCTCCCACGGACTCGAAAGCCAGGCGAGTGTCCGGCGTGTGGACGGTGAAGTCGAAGGCGTCGAAGAGCTGGTGAATCTCCGCTATGGCGGAGTTATAGGTCGCAGTTGATGGGGCCGAAGAAGCCACAACATCAACACTCCCAATTCCCACAGACGTGCCAATTGACGAGGGTTTAAGTCATCAATGCCCATTGTTATGGACTTGGGTTTTGGAGAAGGAGGGAGCGCTGGACATATATCGGCTAGCAAACAAGCACACAGGGGACTAGAAGATTTACCCAGGTTCAGGCCTCGCAGCGGTCCCTACTCCTGCTTGTCTGCTTGTGGAATTATTGAAGGAATCGAGGATTACAATGGTGCGCAGATGCAATCTGGCGAGGGTTGTAGAAACTAGGGTTGCGTGTGTGTACTCGTCGCCGCCCCCTCCTAGCCTTTATATAGATAGGCTAGGTATCGGGTAGCAGGTCCAGTCGATTACAGGTTAGGGTTTTACCCTTTGAGCTTTCTATCTTTAGCTTCTTCTTGTTCTTCAAGCAATCAAGAGTCCGTAGGTTACTCAAGTTCTCCATTTGTGCCTTGGCAACATCGTGGGCCTCTGCTGTATTCACACCATATATACCAAGCTCAAGTACCTGTAGGGTATACCCATGTCAGCATCTGTTGCATCTGCTCCCAGAGGACTTCAACCTCATGTTTTTCACTTGTCGCCGCCGCCGCGGCCTTCCTCTCTTTCTTCACCTCGGGGTCCTCTTTCCTAAAGTCGCCAACCTTTTCGTACGTACAATAGCCGGATATGCAGCCAAATGAAGTCGGCGGTGCGGCCCTTGGCCCTCCCCTTGAACACGTTTGTCGCCCTTTTGAAGGGCGTGTCCCACCGCGGGTCCGCCGTCGACCCCTGGGACGAGCTCGCACTTGACGCACAAGACTTTTCTTCGGATCTTTGAAGCGAAGGAAAGTGATCCCATTTAGAAATTTGGCTTCATTAGTTAATTAGAAACAACAGATCTACTCCGAGATTAATTCCTTACAAGATTTTTTTGGAACTTCCTCACATCGTCGTCGTCGGTAACAAATTCCTTGAGTTCGGGGTGGAGATAGTAGCGGGCAGTCTAGGTGACGCCTGCGGGGATGCGCCTGGTGCGGTAGAGCCAGTCCAGGTCAGCCTGGCAGACCCAGGATCTGGCCCATGCACCGCGGTCCGCCGTCGCAGCGTCTTCCTCCATCTCATGCTCGGCGACGGCGAGCTCCTCTTCGGTCATCTCGTGTTCGCTGCCCTCACTGGTGCTAGCGGCGGTGGGGGGCAGCGGCTTGGACTGACAGCGACCCGTGGCGGAGAAGGTGCGCAACGGCGATGGCGACACAGATGCGTGTGGAAGCAGTGCGGCGGCAGCGCTACTACACAATCGCAGTGGCGGCGGTGCTGTCGCGGGAGAAAACAAGGAAGAAGAAAGGGTAGAGGGGAGCGGAAATGGGGAAAGGACCCAAGGGGCGCACCCCTCCCCTATTTATCCGCTCCCTCTGCGAGGAAGTGGGATCGCGTTTGCGGGCAGGCCACATCATGTGGCCGTGTACACACCAGATTAACCAATCAGCATCAGGCCACACGGAAGGCCACAGGGCGCAACGGATCCCATGACACGACGCATTGATGCAGTTAATGAGGAGGCACGCGTGACGTGACGTGCGCACAGTAACTCCTGACAGTAACTGTGGCGGTTACTGTGGCTAGCCCTTAAAATGAGGCGATATGATGATTAGCCTCCACGTGGGGAAGCGTACGAGAGAAGGAAGAACAACCCGGATGAGAATGTGGTAACCCGGCCAGCAAGTGAAAACTTGGAATGTGCCAAGGGAAAGTAAATCCATAGAATCCGAGATAAGGCTGTAACTCGGAAATAAGATCCAAAGCTCAGTGAAATAGAACCCGATGTGGCCTTAGCAGCCATGGCAGCTAAGACTGCACCAGCTTCGGGGACTAATGTTGGGGGGGATACCCCCGGGTAGGGTCACGTCGGGGTATAAAGGCCGAGTTAGCCGAGGTTCAGCAAGGCTAAAGAGGACGCTGGCCGGTTCACCTCAAGGCAGGCCGAATCACAGAGTAACCCGGACCAGGGGACGTCCACCTAACGTGGTCTCAACCGACTTAAGCCATAAGTCAGAAAGATGTATCTAACTTTCATGCAGGAACAGCTGTGGCCGGATCAACTGCGATCCGGGTCATGTCAAGCTTCTAGGAGAAGGAAGGAATCTCGCTGGTCAAAAGTAGCCCTGGTACGCACGGCATGAGCGAAGCGGACAGAGGCAGGACCAGCAAGGCGTGGCCGACAGAGGTGACGGCGCCAATGTCGGCTGACGCAGGCACCGTGGAGGCTCACGTAGCCTCTGCATGGGTGACGCGGGGAAAAGCGACCCGGTCGGCTTACTATTTTGGGAGGAATATGCCTCCACATATGCCCTAAGTGGAGACCTAGCCACCCCTATATAAGCAGGGATAGGGCCTCTGTAGAAGGGTGAGGTTCTACGGGTTGATCTCTGGTTGGTCTTGTACGGGTCAGCCAATGGTGAGAGTAAGAGAGTCCCTTCTTCGTCCTCTCCCCAATACAGCTCTAGGAGCACTTGTAAACCTTGGAAGTGAACCAAATATAAAACTTCTGTGTGTGGAATCACCTCACTATCCCTCCCTGGATTTCCCTAGTGCATTTAGTCCCCACCTTTAGCCTATCCATGGCATCTTCCATGACACCACCACAACAGTTCGACACTCTTACTTATCGAAAATACTGCAATACACCCTCTATACTTGTGGGTCATCAGGTGTCCTCTTATATTTGTGCTTGTTTGGACGAAAACTACAAACATGGATTTGGAGAACTTTCGAAAAACTTGCTACACAATATGGTCATAACCATGTATGAACATTGTTCACATTTTAAGCCAAGTTACCAATGTCAAGGTCATATCTGCATCACTCGTCCCGTTTATTGGGGTAAATTAAACAAAAGTAAAGAAAACAATAAAAAATGTTAAGCACTTATGTATGGTGTCCTCTTCCGTAAATGATAAACATGAATTTTGACAAGGTTTAAAACCACTTCTTCATAATATGACCAGCGATGTGTTAACATACTCCCTCTGTCTCAAAACAGATGTCTCAAAATTGTTTAAATTTGGATGTATCTAGCCACTATCTAGTCTAGATACATCAAAAGTTTTAAAAAATAGCGACATCTATTTTGAGACGGAGGGAGTACTTGGGTTTCAAGTTAAATAATGACAAAGGTCGTGTCCGTTTCGGGTAGACGGGGTGCATCTTGGCGTGGCATACTAATGTTGTTAGTTGGACTTCTCAACTTTTATGTATAGAATTTTGTTAAATTATTTTAGAAGTGCCACATATAATTATTTTTTAAAGAAAAGGCAAAGAATATGGCTCCGAATGCCACAACACACTAAATTTCATACCAAATAGAGTAATTTTCATGGTTAACAAGTTTCATGAATTTTCAGGCCTTCTAGCTAATTTCGCATAATTAAATGACATTTTGTCAATAAAACCAAAGTAGGCAAATTTTGAACTACAAGTGCGTGATAGATTGCTTGTAAATTTGTCAGAAATTCATATAGTACTAATTATTGTACCCACGCAGTCATACTGAAAACCGACTATTGTTTTGAAAGATACAACTTCTTTGTATGAATTTTCATGCTGACACTGACCATGTTTCAAAAAAGTGAAAGAAAATAAGGAAACATGCACACATCCTTTTAGTAGTACTCCTATTAAAAATTCATACTTGCAAAACAGTAAAACGGCACTGTTAAAGTTTCAATACAAGGGACCTGGGAACCTTCACCGGCCCTCCAAAGACCGGAGCTCCCCGTGGGAAGAAGAAGATCTAGGTGACGGAGACAAAGGCAGTGGAGAAAAAGAAGACATGTCACCGGCTTCTGAATCCTGCTCTGGCCACTCCAAGTCTCCGTCTCGCACCAGGGAACCACATGAAGAAGCAGGTGTCGAGGTCCGTTAAGGCTGGGCTGCATTTCCCCGTCGGCCAGATCAGGCGCTATCTCAAGGAGTGTCGGTACTCCTAGCGCATATGCTTCAGGGGTCCCGTCTACCTCGCGGTCGTTCTCGGGTACCTCACCTACATCATCCTGAGGCACGTGATGCTCGGTGTCATGCGCGATGAGGAGCTCAACAAGCTATTGGCCGGTGTTACCATCATGCACAGCGTCGTGCTGCTGAGCATCCACGAGTCCCTGCTTGGCAATGTACAGTGGAGGATGCAACCAAGTTGCCCGTGGGGGTGCTGCCAAGTCGCCTAAGAAGACCGCGGAGTCCCCCTAGAAGTCGTTAAGTTGTACTACTACTACTCCGTATGTGTTTGGGTTTTCTCTGTTTGCTGTCTGGTTAATCATTAGTGTCAATGTAATGTTCAGATCTGTGATGCTAAGAAAAAGCTGGTGAGGGTTCTAAAAAATGTTGTTTTCCTAATCTTATCCTATACTCCATTTATTTAATACTCCCTCTGTTTAGAAATATAAGACGTTTTAGCTTTGTGAAGTGAATGTATCTAGACGCCTTTTAGTGTATAGGTTCACTCTGAACTAAAAGAGGTCTAGATACATTCGATTCACAGAGCTAAAACGTCTTATAATTCTAAATGGAGGGGGTATTACTCAGCATAATAGGTTTAGTCAAACGTTACAAAGTTTGACCAACTATATACAACATTAAATAATATACTCATTGAAAAAATTCAATATACAGTAAACAATGTCGTCGGTGTGAGTTTCGAACTATCAGGAAAGAACATTCAATTCTCAATTTTTTGAGAGATGACAAGCGAGGTTGTTATTTTTCGTCAAGAAAGTCCAAAGAATATGGATTTGAATGCCACAATCTAGGTTTTCAGACATATATATATATAGTGGACTGACATGTTGTACCAATGATACCCATGTTTTATGTGCTTTCAAACTTCCTATCAAACTCTGTTAACTTGAATGACTTTATCCCGAATTATCAAAATTATATTAGGCCAAATTGGAACTACAAGTAAATTGTAGGTTCCTCTGAAAGTTTCATGAAATAGCTTTTGGAGGTACCCTTCGGGGGAGGGGGTGAATTAATATATCAGAAACCACTATGAGCTTTGATGATAGGTTCAACTTCTTTCTAAGATTTTGCATCTTGTCAATTTAACAAAATTAAGTCGGAATTGATCTACATGTAAGCACGATAGATTGCTCTTGAATTAAATGTCTTTTCGGAGGTAGATGGGTGCATCTTCTTATAGTAAACAATGTCGTCGGTATGAGTTTCCAATTAATTCAGGAAAGACCATTCTCAATTTTCTGAGTGATGTCAAGATTATTCTCTCTCGTAAAGGAAGTTCGAAGAATATCAATCTAAATGCCAGAAGCTAAGTTTTCACACACACATATATATAGTGGACCAACATATTGTACTTATGATTTCATGTTTTTTATGAATTCTCAAACTCGCTACGTAACTTCGCCCACTTGAATGACCTTATGTCGATTTATCAAAATTAGGTCAAATTTGAACTACTACAAGCAAATTCTAAGTTACTGTGAAAGTTTTACGAAAAAGCTTTTGAAGGTACCCATCGGGGGTCACAATTAATATATGAGAAAACGAGATTTTTGATGAAAAATTCAACTTCTTGCTAAGATTTTGCATCTTGCCAGTTTAACCAAACTAGGCCAAACTTTAGCTACAAGTATATATAGGTTCCTCTTGATTTATAAGTCTTTTTGGAGGTATATATAGGTGCATCTTCTTGTAGTAGACAATGCCACCAGTGTTAGTTTCCAACTATCTTAGGAAAGAACATTCTTAATTTTTCGAGTGATGACTAGATTGTTCTTTCCCGTAAAAAAAGTCCAAATACTATGGATATGAATGCCACAAGCCAAGTTTTCACACATATATAGTGGACCAACACGATGCACTTACGATTTCCCATGTTTTATCAATTCTCAAATTTCCTAGCTAACTTCACCCACTTGAATGATTTTATGTCGATTCATCGAAATTAGGTAAAATTTGGACTACTATAGGTAAATTGTAGGTTGCTTTGAAAGTTTTACGAAAAAGCTCTTGGAGGTACCCATGGGGGGAATGGTCAATTAATATATATCAGAAACCACCGAGAGTTTTGACGACAGGTTCATCTTCTTTCTAAGATTTTGCATCCTAACTATTTCATGAAATTAGGTTAAACTTTACTCACTATTTAATGAAATTAGTTCAAACTTTGCTAACCGATTAACTTTCAACATTGACCGTTGGATCAAGACTAGCAAATCCAAACATTGCTAACCGTTGGATATTCGTTTCCATTCTTAGCATCTAGAAAGATTCTACTGATAGTCTTTAGCACGATGAACACTAGTATGCGCAAACCTCAAACCACACAATACTTCATTATTTACTCGGTTTCAGGGTCCTTGTGCCAAATGCACGGACTTGGATGCAATTTTCATTTTTTTATGAGGTCCTTGATGTATCTTGTACTTCCACCGACCACTCGAGCACCTCGCTCTTATGGGAGCTACCATTAGATCGGCCATTCGCAGTACTTCATACCTTTATCTTGTCTCTTATCTCTTAAAATACCATATATACCACCACTACATAGTGTAGGGATTAACTTATTTTGAACATTGACCGTTGGATCTCAAGACTGGCAAATCCAAACATTGCTAACCGTCGGATCTTCTTTTCCATTCTTAGCATCTATAAAGATTCTATTGATAGTATTTGGCATGATAAACACTAGTAGGCGCAAACCTCAAAACACACAGTACTTCATTACTCGGTTTCAGGGTCCTTGTGATAAATGGATGGACTTGGATGCAATTTTCATTTTTTATGATGTCCTTCATGTATATTGTAATTCTATCCAACGTGTTAACTCTCAAGAACCTCACTCTTACGAGACCTACCATTAGATCATCCATTCGCAGTACTTCTTATCTTATCTTTTATCTTGTCTCATATCTGTAACAATACCATACCACTACATAGTGTAGGGATTAACTATGAACATATTAACCATTGGATCAAGACTGGCAAATCCAAACATTGCTAACCGTTGGATATTTTTTCCATTCTTAGCATCGAGAAAGATTCGATCTATTGATAGTCTTTAGCACGATGAACGCTAGTATGCGCAAACCTAAAACACACAGTACTCCATTGCTTAGTGTCAGGTTCCTTGTGCTAAATGGCATGGACATGGATGTAATTTTCATTTTTTACGAGGTTCTTGATATAACTTGTACTTCCACCGATCGTGTGAACTCTCAATCACCTTGCTCCTAGGAGACCTAACTTTAGATCGGCCAATTGCAGTACTTCTTATCTTACCTTTATCTTGTCTCTTATCTCTTACAATACCATGCAGACCACCACTAAATAGTGTAGGGATTAACTTATTTGAACATTGACCGTTGGATCAACACTAGCAAATCCAAACATTGCTAACCATTGGATCTTCTTTTGCATTTTTGCATCTAGAAAGATTCTACTGATAGTATTTAGCACGATAAACACTAGTATGTGCAAACCTCAAAACACATAGTACTTCATTACTCGGTTTAAGGGTCCTTGTGCTAAATGCACGGTCTTGTTGGATGAAATTTTTATTTTTTGTAAGGTCCTTAATGTAACTTGTACTTACACCGACCGTCTTAACTCTCAAGCACCTCGCTCTTACGAGACCTACCATTAGATCGGCCATTCGCAGTACTTCTATCTTATCTTTATCTTGTCTCTTATCTCTTACAATACCATACCACTACATATAGTGTAGATATTAACGTTGAACATTAATAGTTGGATCAAGACTGGCAAATCCAAACATTGCTAACCGTTGGATGCTTTTCCAACCTAGCATCTAGGTCTGTACTCCCTCACTCCGTCCCAAAATATAAGGCGCCTAAGGATTGGTCAAAGGTCAAACCTTACTAACTTTGACCAAATATTTAGAAAAAAATATCTACATCTGCAATATTGAATCGTCATATTAAGAAAATATACTTTATGGTGAATCTATTGATATCAATTTAGTATTCTATTTTTTTTATTTTTCTGTATAATCATGGTCAAAATTAAAAAATATTGACTTTTCACTAATCCTTAGGCGCCTTATATTTTGGCGGAGGGAGTACTATTCAATATGAATCCAGTTGCTCCGAACCATTGGAACTAATAGCCCAACGGTCATGATTAGTGCTATGGATCTAATTCAAAACTTCTCCACTATAGTAGTAAGTAGAGAGAATACAGTCTACTGTGCAATGAAATTTTCGGGGTGGTGACATGATGGTTCTTGAACATGCATGGTGGAGTTTTCTCTAGGTACTATTCAACATGAATCTAGCTTCTTCGAACATTGGATCTGACAGCCCAACGGCCATGATTGGTGCAATGGATCCAATTCAAAACTGCTTCACTATAGTAGCATAGATAGAGATATCTTATGTTATCTTATCTTACCACTATATAGTGTATGAATAACTTTGAATATTGACCGTTGGATCAAGACTCGTGAATCCCAACATTTCCATCTGTTGGATCTTCTTTTCCATTCAAGCATTTAGAAGATTCTATTGATAGTCTTCAGCATAATGAATGTTATGCACAAACCTAAAAACACACTTCTCCATCATACTAGAATCTTCTCCCTCGTGGCAAATTATCGTTGACTTCTACATGATCTTATCTTACTACTATATAGTGTACGGATAACTTTGAATGTTGACCGTTGGATCAAGACTCGCGAATCCCAGCATTTCTAGCGGTTGGATCTTCTTTTCCATTCTAGCATCTAGAAGATTCTATTGATAATCTTGAACACAATGAATGCACTATGCATTATGTGTTGCTACCTAGTATATTTGTAAAATGAAACACCAGTTTATATTTTTTTCCTGTTAGTTATGTGTAAAAACTGTCATATACTAGTACACATTGTCTACTTTTAGTTTAACTCTAATAACCTCTAATTATAACTTCTATCATTCATTTATCTTTACTTCCTATATTTTATGTGCATTATATGTGAACTTTACATCTTTGAACTTTTATAATTTAGTGTTACTCCCAACTTGTTTGTATCTTAACTATTTAAATATTTGCATCTAACTTTCGTATTTAAATTTAGACTACTAGTGCACATTGTCTACTTTAGCTTAACTTTGATAACTTCTAATTATAACTTTTGTCATGTATTTATCTTAACTTCCTAGATTATGTGCATTATATCTGAAATTTATAGCTTTGTGTTTAGTTTTCTTGGAACAAATGCCAACTTTGTAATAACATCTTATCCAGTTTTTTAATCTAACTTTTGTTCTTATAGTAACTGCATTCATTTTTTATTACTAATGCATTTGTCTTTCTTATACTAGCTGATGAAACTATTAAGGAAACTTTAGACATGTTGAGTGATGATTATGTTGATCCCGACTCACCTAAAGAAGTTGTTGTTGCATCTGATACTGTGCATGCCAGTGCTTTGTTGCCCAATGGTGTAAGAGGGCAACCCTATTATGATGAGCATACACCTGATCGTGGAGCTGATGTAGACGGTTCTGGTGAGATGACAGTTGGACCTATTTTTGATAGCACAACTAGTGTGCAGGAGAGGACAGTTGGACACGCCATCTCAGTCTGTTGATGGTACAGAGGAAGTTACACAAGAACATAATGTGAAAGCGTAGTGATACATTGCAAATGTATCTATAATTTTTTATGTTCCATGCTTGGTTTTATCTACTTTCTTGTGTTTTGTCCACAATTTGGAGTACTTTTCATATGATTTATTGGACTAACCTATTAACAAGAGCCATAGTGCCAGCTGCCTGTTTTCTGCTGTTTTTGGTTCCAGGAAAGTCAGAAAATGAATATTCTCGGAATTGGACGGGTTAAAAGCCAAAGTGCCTATTTTTTCGGAAGACATCTCATGCCAGAATACGAGACGGAGAAGGGCTGGGGGCCAGCCACACCACCTGGCCACGCGGCTAGGCCTGGCCCGCGCCAGGGGGTGGTCTGGCCGAGCCCAGCACCCCCTCGGCCTCTCCTTCCGCCTATATATTGCCTTCAGGACGAAAACCCTAAGGACCCGATCAAAGATCCACGAAAGAGTCTGTAGCTGCCGTCGTCTCTATCCCTAGATCAGGAGGGATCTGAAGCTCTTGTCGGCACCCTACCGGAGAGGTGAATTCACCCTGGAGGCCTTCTTCATCATCGTGCAAGCCTCCGGTGTGATGCGTGAATAGTTCATCTCTAGACTACGAGTCCATGTAGTAGCTAGATGGCTGGTTCCCCTCCTTTGTGCTTTCATGTCTAGATCTTGTGATCTTTGTTCATGATCAAGATCATCTATTTGTAATTCTGCATGTTGTGTTTGCGGGGATCCGATGGATATTGAGATGCTATTTCAGATTGATTATTGATTCTATTATGTCTTTGTTATTTGTGATCTTGCATGATTTCCGTTGTTAGTAGCTATCTTGGCCAAGTAGATGCTAGCAACTCCAAGAGTTAGTATTTATGCTCGATAGTGGGTTCATGCCTCTAGTAATCTGGGGAAGTGACGGAAATCTCTAAGGTACTAGATGTGTTGTTGCTATTAGGGAGAAAAAACAATCCTTTGTTGATAGAACAATCGTATTGTTTACATTACACGCAATTCGTAAAGCAATAATCTGTTGCTTGCAACATAATACTGGAGGGGTTCAGATGATAACCTGAAGGTGGGTTATTAGTCATAGATGCAGTTAGATGGCGGCCTATGTATAATGTTGTAATGCCCAATCAAGTTCAAAAGGAGTCAAGATGATTAGTATATACATGTATTGCTTTCTCGATGTTTGTCAATTGCCCCACTGTAATTTGTTAACCCAGCATGTTATCTATCTTAAGGATAGCCACCTCTAGTGAACTATGGATCCCGGTCCTTTCTTTTACATACAATCTACAAACTGTTTACTGCTTTGTGTTTACTTTCTGCAAACTATTACTTCATTCCATTTGATACGTTTAATCCTTTGTTTTCAGCAAAACCGGTGAGATTGACAACCTCATCGCAAGTTGGGGACAAAGTTCTGTGGTTGTGTTGTGCAAGTCTCCACGTTGCTACTAGCACCGGTAGTGCGCCCTGCCAAGGCTCAGCTAGCAACACCTTTGAGGTGTTTCCTTGCTCCTACTGGTTCGATTAAACCTTGGTTTCATAACTGAGGGAAACTTGCTGCTGTGCTCATCATACCTTCCTCTTGGGGTTCCCCAACGATCTCTACATCAACACTGAGCCATCAAGCATTTTTCTGGCGCCGTTGCCGGGGAGTCAAGGACATCTTCACAAGGGGAGTCCCTCATAACCAATCTCTTTACTTTGTTATTTTTGTTTTGCTTAGTTTACTTTTTGCTTTGTTTGCTTGTTTCTTTATCAAAAACACACAAAAATTAGTCTTACTAGTTTGCTTGCTTTATTAAAAACACAAAAAAATGACTACTCTTGAAAACACTAAGTTGTGTGACTTCACTAGCACAAACAAGAATGATTCTATGAGCACACATATTGCTCCACTTGTGCCTGAAGATACTTTCTTTGAGATAAAACCTACTTTACTCAATCTTGTTATGAGAGAACAATTTTCTGGTATTGGTAATGAAGATGCTTCTACCCAACTAAATAACTTTGTTGAACTTTGTGAGATCTAAAAGCATAGGGATATAGATGGTGATATTATTAAGCTGAAATTGTTTCCTTTCTCTTTGAGAGGAAAAGCTAAAGAATGGTTGAATTCCTTAACTAGGAATACTATTGATTCTTGGACTAAGTGCAAAGATGCTTTCATTGGAAAATACTATCCTCCTGCTAAGATTATATCTATGAGAAGTGAATAATGAAGTTTAAACAATCTGATAAAGAACATGTTGCTCAAGATTGGGAAAGAATGAAATCTTCGGTTAAGAATTGTCCCACTCATGGACTGACTACTTGGATGATCAGCCAAAAAATTTATGCAGGATTGGACTATTCTTCAAGAAACCTATTGGATTCTGCTGCTGGAGGGACCTTTATGACCATTACTTTGGGTGCTGCAATAAAGCTTCTGGATAATATGATGGTTAACTATTCTGAATGGCATACTGAGAGAGCTCCACAAGGTAGGAAGGTAAATTCTGTTGAGGAATCCTCCTCCTTGAGTGATAAGATTGATATTATTATGTCTATGCTTGTGAATGGGAAAGCCCATATTGATCCAAATAATGTTCCTTTAGTCTCTTTGGTTGCTCAAGAAGAGCAAGTTGATGTGAACTTCATAAGAAATAACAATTTTGGCAATAATGCTTATGGTAATAACAATAATAGGCCCTACCCTCCTAATAATACTTATGGTTATAATTGTAAAACTAGATTACCTAGTGAAGGAAGAATTTTAGAAGTTGAAAGAGCCACTAAAAACTTCACGCAAATGCAAGATGAGCAAAATAAACTATTTACTAAAACTATGGAGGAACAATCTACCATATTGAAGAACATTAGCCATCAACTTGAAAGTCTAAATAGGGAAATTCCTAGTTTACAATTGAAACTCTCTAATGCTGAAAGGAATATATCATCTTTGTCTGAAGCTCAATCTTCATTGATTAATAAAATGGCTGCTAAACCTGAAACTAATGATAATCCATTTGTAGCCACTAATGCTATACAAGTAAGAATTGATGAAAATGTTAGACTATTAGCTGAATTACATGCTAAGTAGGAAAGAGAAGATGAAATTTCTAGAAACATTAGTGTTTCTACTATCACCACCACTAGTGTTGAGGCTAGTAATAGTTCTACTACTTTAGATGATAATTTTGATTTTGATCTTGATGGTTGCAATATCTCTAAAGTTATTAAGTTCCTACAAAAGCTTGCTAAAAGTCCTAATGCTAGTTCTATAAACATGGCCTTTACAAAACACATTACTGATGCTTTCATAAAGATTAAGGAAGAAAAGATGAAACATAAAGCTTCTATTCCTATAAAACAAGAAGATGGTTGGGAACATATCATTAATATGAGAGTGAATGATTTTGATTTCAAAGCTTTATATGATCTTGATAGTAGTGTTTCTATTATGCCTATAAGGATTTATGATATGCTTGATTTGCCACCACTTGAAGATTGTTATTTGAATGTCCCACTTGATGGAATTCTAAAAAGAAATTCATGGGGAGTATTAATGATGTTCTTATTATGGTTAACAATGCCTATGTCTCCGTTGATTTCTATGTTTTGGATGTTGAATGCAATGCTTCTTGTCATATTACTTTGGGAAGACCTTTTCTTAGAACTGTTGGTGGCATTATTGATATGAAAGAAGGCACCATTAAATATCAACTCTCACTCAAGAAAGGTATAGAACACTTCCTAAGAAAAGAGAGAGAATATTTCTTTTGCCTCTCCTATGAAAACAAAATTTGGTCTTAATGCTTCTTCATTTGAGAACACTTGATTCTTTCTTACTTCTTATGCCTAACTTAAAGGCGTTAAAGAAAATTACTTATTGGGAGATAACCCAAAAGTTTTAGATGAGTCTTTACCTGCTGGTCTGTTTTGATAGATTTCTGCCATTTTCTGCATTTGCTTCTTGTTGGTTCCTTTTTGAGTTCTTTTGCAGAATTGAGGTTTTTGAGGGAAGTGCTACAGTAGCTAGTGTTCTAATGGAAGTTTATTTGGTGTTAGAAATGAACCTAAAAACTTATTATCTTGAGTGCACTAATGTTGCTAATAAAGATTGTATGAAGTTTTGTATGAAGGAAAAATTTCAGGTGTATGGCAGGAATGAGTAATGCGATGAAGGATGGACTAAATCTCAAGCTTGGGGATGCCACGCATGTCACCCCAAGAAATATCCAAGAAGTACAAGCGTCAAAGCTTGGGGATGCCCAAGGCATCCCCTTCTTCATCAATAAAAATCCCAGGTTTCTTCCAAACGCTTCATTTTTATTGTTTCATGCACAGTTGTGTTGTTCTTGGAGCGTCTTCTTTTTCATTTTCGTTTTGATTTTTTTTTTGCTTAGTTTTCTTAGTTTGCTGAATAAATTGGTTGGACCCCCCTTTCATACATTGGTTTTCAAATAGTTTTGTTTCGTTTGGAAAAGAGTAGGAAAGCTCATGCTTAAGTGGTAAAAGAGCTTGTTTTTGACTGTGGCCTATGCTTTCTCATGCCATGCTTGATATTCTTTTGGCTTTATGCTTAGTACTCTTTGTTGTAGCATGAATTGTCATAAACAATTGAGATTGCTTAATGTGCCTTGGATGAATCATGCGTTGCTTTAGCATATTAAAGCATAGTATAGTGGTATTCTCCTTTGATGCTTTATTTGGGTTGACTTGGCGCATGCTCACACCATGTTATGACTATCCCAAGTCATGATAGCCTTGATGATCATTTAGTTTTCAACTTGTAGTATCACTTTATGCTTTGATCAATGATGTTTTGTCGCTCTGCATGATTATGGCCATTATTGCTCTCTTAATTTGTCGCTCCCAGTCTTTTGCTAGCCTCCACAACCAAGTATGAGTTCCACTCATGCATCCAACTCCCTAAACCAAGTTATTCCAAAGAGTCCAGCATACCTACCTACTATCTTATGCTAATTCCAAGTATATTCATGTTTTTGTTTACCTTCCAAATTAAACTTGTTATGAGAAAACTAGTGATTAAAGCTCTCACGAACTTGATGGCACACTTTACTTTCTGCATTTAATAAACTTGAACCATTGGGTCCTTATTTGTTGCGTATATGCTTGCGCTTTATAAGTTCAAATTAGCAGAACCATGTATCATGGGGAACGCTTTCAACACTGCACTTGTACTTCGTACCCCGTTGATATCATGTTCTTTTGCTTATGGATCCCAGCGGTGTGAAATAAAAGTGGAACTTGTAAGATCATGGAGTTTGTATGTGTGTTAGAGAAACACCTGGGCCGCTAGCCTAAGCCATGCCTAATCATGGTGGAAACTTGCACCATCACCATAATGAGCACTCTATGAAGCATCCTCAATAAAAACCTATGAAAATAGCAAATAAAAAGATCGCTGAGATGCTCATTGTCTGCTTGCCTTGTCGTTTTGATCATGGGATATCTCCTGTGTCATGTGCAAGGGATACCCCGTTGGCGGTTCTTTATGATACACATGTATTTACAATGACAAGAGCTTACTCATGACTAAAGTTGAGTAGCATGAGGTTCGGTCTTCGTAAGTAAGGGGCATGAGATTTCGGTTTATAACTTGTCAAGCATATCCTCTTAGTTGTGTCACTTTAACCTTAATCACCTTCAAGATGCTTATGATAGGGGCAATGAGAGCTGAAAGCTATAAGTACCATAATTTTTGGAAGCTCTTTATGTGACTTGAATCCCTACTTCCTTCTATGAAGGCCTTTCTTCCACCATTACATTATGTCTCCACCTTCTATCTTTATGCACCTACTTTGAGAGCATAGTGGCCATTCTTAGTTATATGTGCATTGTCACAAGACTAGTTGATTGATGCATAACTTGATGTTGCTTGTTTTAAACTATTTGTATCTAGTCACTCTTATGAACTTTGAAGGTGTCCTATGCATTTATATTTGCTACTCTATGAGGGACAAGCTGAATTCTATTATGCTATGTTTTCTTTATGTGAAACAAACAAACGTCTTGCAAAGCATTGTTATTCATGAATCTTGTGTTTGTGCCTGTTCATGTTGCATCATATTTTCTTTGTCTTATTGCTAGAACTTTGTCTTTCATGTTATGATTGAAGTACTATGATCCCATCCTTGAATGTTTTACAAATACTTTGATCAAGTCTTTAATGGTGCATGTCACCTAAAAAATTATTCTTTCTTTTTATCACTTACCTACTCGAGGACGAGCAGGAGTTAAGCTTGGGGATGTTGATACATTGCAAATGTATCTATAATTTTTGATGTTCCATGCTTGGTTTTATCTACTTTCTTGTGTTTTGTCCACACTTTGGAGTACTTTTCATACGATTTATTGGACTAACCTATTAACAAGAGTCATAGTGCCAGCTGCCTGTTTTCTGCTGTTTTTGGTTCTAGGAAAGTCAGAAAATGAATATTCTCGGAATTGGATGGGACAAAAGCCAAAGTGCCTATTTTTACGGAAGACATCTGATGCCAGAATATGAGACGGAGAAGGGCTGGGGGCCGGCCACACCACCTGGCCGCGCGGCCAGGCCTGGCCCGCGCCAGGGGGTGGTCTGGCCGACCCCCGCACCCCCTCGGCCTCTCCTTCCGCCTGTATATTGCCTTCGGGACGAAAACCCTAAGGACCCAATCAGAAATCCACGAAAGAGTCTATAGCCGCCGTCGGCTCTGTCCCTAGATCGGGAGTGATCTAAAGCTCTTCCCGGCACCCTGCCGAAGAGGGGAATTCACCTTGGAGGCCTTCTTCATCATCATGCAAGCCTCCGGTGTGATGCGTGAGTAGTTCATCTCTGGACTACAGGTCCATGTAGTAGCTAGATGGCTGGTTCTCCTCCTTTGTGCTTTCATGTCTAGATCTTGTGAGCTCCGTTCATGATCAAGATCATCTATTTGTAATTCTGCATGTTGTGTTTGTGGGGATCCGATGGATATTGAGATGCTATTTAAGATTGATTATTGATTCTATCATGTCTTTGTTATTTGTGATCTTGCATGCTTTCCATTGTTAGTACCTATCTTGGCCAAGTAGATGCTAGCAACTCCAAGAGTTAGTATTTATGCTCGATAGTGGGTTCATGCCTCTGGTAATCTGGGGAAGTGACAGAAATCTCTAAGGTACTAGATGTGCTGTTGCTACTAGGGAGAAAAAACAATCCTTTGTTCATAGAACAATCGTATTGTTTACATTACACGCAATTCGTAAAGCAATAATTTGTTGCTTGCAACTTAATGCTCGAGGGGGTTCAGATGATAACCTGAAGGTGGATTATTAGTCATAGATGTAGTTGGATGGCGGTCTATGTATAATATTGTAATGCCCAATAAAATTCCAAAGGAGTCAAGATGATTAGTATATGCATGTATTACTTTCTCGATGTTTGTCAATTGCCCCGCGGTAATTTGTTCACCTAGCATGTTATCTATCTTAAGGAGAGCCACCTCTAGTGAACTATGGATCCCGGTCCTTTCTTTGATATACAATCTACAACCTGTTTACTGCTTTGTGTTTACTTTCTGGAAACTATTACTTCCTTCCATTCGATACGTTTAATCCTTTGTTTTTAGCAAAATCGGTGAGATTGACAACCTCATCGCATGTTGGGGACAAAGTTATGTGGTTGTGTTGTGCAGGTGTCCATGTTGCTACTAGCACCGGTAGTGCGCCCTGCCAAGGCTCAGCTAGCAACACCTTTGAGGTGTTTCCTTGCTCCTACTGGTTCGATTAAACCTTGGTTTCATAACTGAGGGAAACTTGCTGATGTGCTCACCATACCTTCCTCTTGGGGTTCCCTGACGAGCTCTACATCAACACTGAGCCATCACGCAGGAGGTTATTGCTTACAGTGAGAAGGTTAAGATGTACTATAGGAAGCACCCGTCGAATTCAAACAACAAAATGCTGGTGTGTTAGGCATGCAAAAGGGTCCTCCAGCAGAGCCATATTCTCCCACAGCACCAACCCAGAAAAATAGAGTTGATCTTGCTAAGAGGTCGTTGTCTGCTATGACTCCTTCTCGTTGTAGTCCTCCTGTTGCTGTGATGAGGAATGATAGCATTTCTGCTCAGCAAGCATCACATGTGAAAGGTTCATCTTTTAAGAATCATCGTACCATGGATGAAACCTATGTGCCAGACGTAGATGATGATTCTGGTGGCGAGGATGCCACTGCAGCTTGTCCCCAAAAGGTTAACTTTCATCTTTGCTACCACTTTTTTGTGCTAACTTCTTGTATCATCAACGTTAAATGTCATTATATTGATATATTTTTTCCATGTTTTCAATTGTTTTTAATTAGCCTACAAGGAATAAGAGGGGTAGAGTTGCTGTGGACAAATCTCCTAAAAAGGTTGGTGAGAAAATTAAATTTGATGTGACGAGGAAGCCGCGGCATAAAAAGAAACAGGAAATGACAACAATGCTCGAGATCGCTTCCAACAGATTGTTTCTTGTTTGTTGGTAGAAGTTCTGGAGGCTGTGAAGTTGCTAAAGGATGCTCACATAAATAAGGCAGAGAAGCAGGTTTCGGATGTGTGTTTGATTGGGTGTTGGAGGGCAATGTTTCACGTGTTCTCATGTGTTTCCTGCTCAAGAATATTGACACAACAACTATGAAAATAGATTGCGGTGTTGGAAGGATTCTATGTGTAAATAGGGAAGCAGTGCATCACATTTTTGGGTTCCCAATTGGAGGTGAAACAGTCCCAAGGCCCGCAGGGAGTGGCCATGATTCCTCAATGGCGAGTCTTAAGGCGGAGCTTGGTTTTGAGAGTAATGTTGCTATTGATACCAAGGATCTTCGTAAACTGCTTCCTGGGCTTGTTAAAGATGAATCAAAAGTTGACACAGCTAGTAAGGTGTTCTTTGCTATCATTTTCACGAAGCTTGTATGTCCTAGATCTGCCGTTCGTCTTGTTAGAGAGGCGGCAATGCTTGTAAACATGGATTATAAGAAGATGGCGTCAAGTGATTTCTTCTAGTTATTTGTTGATGAGTTGAAGCGTGAAGCGGAGAAATATCAGGATCCCAATATAGCACAGACCGGTCCTGAGGGGTGTGGTGTTGTGCCTATAGTTATGTATTTGGACAGTTGTCATTCGAAGAAACATTCTGTGATGCATCTCAAGACCCCTCATGCTAACTTCTGGCATGAGAAACCATTGAAAGCCCTTTATTCTGAGGACATTATCAAGAATGGAAAAAGTGATTTGTCCAAGTACATTTTTGGGAAGCTTCCGGCCAGTAAACCACCCCCATGCATTTTATGTTCTATATACGATGAGTGAACGTGTGTTCCCTATTGTTATTTATGTTCATTCTTACTGTTATAGTTAACGACAATTATTTGCAGAGTGTTTAACCTCCATTTATTCCGCTGTTAACTTCTCGTTTTATATAGTTAACTTCTTGGTTTTATACATTTAACTTCCTTTTATTTTCAGTTAACTTACTGTAAGTTTTATTCCTATTTTGAGAATAGAATTCGACATGCACTTCATAAGAAATTTAGGATACATGGCTTTTTTATAAGGGTGTTTACTTCGACCATACTAAAAGTTAGCCTCCTAGATTTTGAAAGTTTTAAGTTTTTGTTTTTTATGTATGATTTTATTTGTTTACATGGTGGTAACATCCATCGTTTATGAAAGTTAATTACAATTTTTATGAAAAGTTAACTTCCACCTTTTTCTGTCTAATCCTAATGTGAATTTTGATTCATTTATTTTGTCTATACCCTTTTTATTGATATGTAGTGGAAGGGTCGCAATGTATTTTTTATTCATACTCCATTCGCGTGGAAGATATGTACATCGATGACATTCAGTCCCATGATCCATTCGTAATATCTCAGCATCCTCATGATCATATTGAGAGGTTGGAGCATCGTGATGAGCCTATTGAGAGGTCTCAACAACATGATGAGCATATCGAGAGGTCTCAGCCCGATTTGGTGAGTGAACAGGATCTAGTGGATGGTGAGAGGTTTGCTGACACATCAATGTGTTATAAAAGTGGAAAGTCTACATATTCTATGGCCATAAAAGATATTGATCAGCTGCTGCAGAAAGTTAGTGATACTGTTAAAGTTGTTCCGACTATAGTTGATCGTCTTGGTAGGATAGCTGGCCTTTTTCCTACTGGGCCTACCGAAGAAGTTATGAAAGAGGCTCCTGATCTTGAAGTTAGTTTCCTTGGCGACATGGTGTCTGCTGTAAAGTTTTTGCACAAAGGATTTGCTAATTTTGGTCGTAAGCAAGATTTGATGTGCACATCCTATGAAAGAGAAGCTGATACAATAGCAAGATAGCTGAATATGAATGATGATGTCCCTGCTCGTGGTGGCGTTGACAAATCCACCCTCACTATAGTTCTAGGGCAATCAGCTGCCGAGGCTCAGGTATAATGTTTTCTCTCTTTCCCATTCTTGTTGCTTAGAGATTTTTTCATTGCCCTTTTTGTTTTTATTATTTAAAACACTTGAAAAATGTTATGTATCTTGTTTCATAATTTCTAGGATTTATGTAACTTAACTTCTAGGATCTTTGTAAGTTAACTTCTTTTTTGTAATTTCTAAAAGGTCATATTTTTGTATTTTATCCTTTTGTTAATTGTTAACTCCTATAACTGTAAGAAGTTAACTTTTGGGGCTATATGATGTTTTTAACTTCACTATTGTACTTTTTTACTAGTATTGTATTATATAGTAGACATCTTTTATTTTTAAAACAGATTTGCATCTTGTTTATTTTTCATGGTTTTGTTAACTCCCAGTTGTTAGTTTTATTTTCTTGGCATCTTAACTTCTCACAGGAAGAAGCTAGAGTAGCTGAGGAGAATTCTTCGCAAGATATTGAAGAATTCAGTGGAGGAGTGGATGGATGCATTCTCAAGGAATCTAGTCCTTGTGTTAACCGTGCGCAAGTTCCTGTGTCACCACCACAGGCCTACAGTGATGAAGATGATGATGGTTTTGATAATTTAGAAGAGAAAAATGACGCTCCCCTGGTGGGTTTTCTCTAGAGGATGTTGATATCAACATTGTAGATGATCATCATGTTGCTGATGATGGTGGGTGCTTCTATTGCCCATTATATATGTTTGCTGTCACTTCAGAACATTATTGATTGTACTGATGTTTTGTCTTTAGCATATTCTGAGGCAGATAAATGCACTACCAGCTGAGCCACCTATTGTGGATAATAAATTTCCTAAAAATGAAGATCAGGCTACTCCAACTTCTTTTGGTATTCATGAGTCTAATTCAGCGGGCAATGCATTGGTCTTAAGCGAAGAGAAGATTTCCCCAGCTGATGTTGGTATTGTGGACGGGGATATATCAGCGAACAAGAATGAAGACTCAAGCAATATGCCAGCTGCGCATGGTGCTATGTCCTCTAGTCTTGATCCCATTTTGGAGTTTTTTAACCTGCTGTAGATAATCATATGCAGGGGCAAGCTGGAGATAAGGAGACACGGGAGCAAGATACATGCAATGATTCCAGAGTATAATTTTCTAATATTCCTATGCCCCTACCACATACCCTCATATTTTCCCCATTAGTACTTTTGTGTTTGTTTGTTTTTACTCCTCACATCTCTACTGTTATGTATTATTATCCCAATATCTACTTTTACTTTATTCTAGGTAAGCACTAGGTGGGGGGACGCGGGTGGTAGTGGGTGAATTTTTTTAATGTTGTAATGTGATAAGACTTCAAAATGATATATGTATTGTACAGTTTGTTCCTTTTTTATGTTTTTGTATATAATGTGTGTCATTTCTTTGTTTTTGTCCATGCGGAGTCAGAATTAATTATGTGTTTACTGTCATGTGAACTTCCTTTATTTTTACTTTTTTAACAACATCCAATGTGTTCTCTACCCCGTCCACTACTCTATCTTTGGAGAAGATCAGAGAGGTTTATCATGCAGTATGTGATACGTTGCAAACGTATCTATAATTTTTGATGTTCCATGCTTGGTTTATATTTACTTTATTATGTTTTGTGCACACTTTGGAGTAATTTTTATACACATTCTTGGACTAACCTATTAACAAGATGCCATGGTGCCAGCTGCTTGTTTTCTGCTGTTTTTGGTTCCAGGAAAGTCAGAAAATGAATATTCTCGGAATTGGAAGGGACAAAAGCCAAAGTCAATATTTTACTGAGGGGGACACGGAGCCAGAATATGAGACGGGGAGGGGCCAGAGGGACGCCACCACCTGGCCGTGCGGCCAGGCTTGGCCCGCGCTAGGGGTGGTGTGGCCGCCTAGAGAACCCCTTTGACCTCCCCTTTCGCCTATAAGATGCTTCCGATACAGAAACTCTAAGGACCCGATCAAAATTCCATGAAAGAGTCTGTAGCCGTTGTCATCTCCATCCATAGATCGGGAGGGATCTGAAGCTCTTCCCGGCACCCTGCCGGAGGGGAGAATTCACCCTGGAGGCCTTCTTCATCACCATGCAAGCCTCTGGTGTGATGCGTGAGTAGTTCATCCTTGGCCTACAGGTCCATGTAGTAGCTAGATTGTTGGTTCTTCTCCCTTGCGCTATCATGTTTAGATCTTGTGAGCTCCGTTCATGATCAAGATCATCTATTTGTAATCATACATATTGTCTTTGCGGGGATCTGATGGATATTGAGATGCTATTTCAGATTGATTATTGATTCTATCATGTCTTTGTTTTTTGTGATATTGCATGCTCTCCGTTGTTAGTAACTATCTTGGCCGAGTAGATGCTAGCAACTCCAAGAGGGAGTATTTATGCTCGATAGTGGGTTCATGCCTCTAGTAATCAGGGGAAGTGACAGAAATCTCTAAGGTACTATATGTGCGGTTGCTACTAGGGAGAAAACAACAATGCTTTGTTCATAGAACAATCATATTGTTTACTATACACGCAATGCATAATGCAATAATCTGTTGCTTGCAACTTAATACTGGAGGGGGGTCGGATTGATAACCTAAAGGTGGATTATTAGTCATAGATGCAACTGGATTACGATCTATGTATAATGTTGTAATGCCCAATCAAATCTCATAGGAGTCAAGATGATTAGTATATGCATGTATGCTTTCTCGGTGTCTGTCAATTGCCCCGCAGAAATTTGTTCACCCAACATGTCATCTATCTTAAGGAGAATCACCACTAGTGAACTATGGACCACGGTCCTTTCTTTTACCATGAATCGACTACTTACTGTTTTCTGTTTACTTTCTGCAAGCTTTTACTTTCTTCCACACAATACGTTTAATCCTTTGTTTTCAGCAAAACCGGTGAGATTGACAACCTCACTGTAACTTGGGGGCAAAGTTATGTGGTTGTGTTGTGCAGGATTCCTAGTTGGAAACAACACATTGGAGGTGTTTCCTTGCTCCTACTGGTTCGATAACCTTGGTTTCATAACTGAGGGAAAACTCGTTGTTGTGTTCATCATACCTTCCTCTTGGGGTTCCCCAACGAGCTCGACGTGTTGAGACGATAATCAAGCTTTTTCTGGAGCCGTTGTCGGGGAGTCAAGGAGATCTTCACAAGGGGAGTCCCTCATAACCAATCTCTTTACTTTGTTATTTTTGTTTTGCTTAGTTTGCTTGTTTCTTTATCAAAAACTCACAAAGAATATTATTAGTTCCTATCTTAAGTTGCCATTATGTCTAGCATTGCTCCAATTACTATGTCACTTGAGGAAATGATTTTTACTTTTAAACAAGGAATTGAAGAGAGTTTCAATGAAGCTTGGTCTAGAATCTCTGATCTACATGAAAAAACAGAACCTAAAATGACTCAAAGTTTGTTCCTTAGCAGTTTTTACCTTGGAATTGCTCTTTGCTAGAGATATGCTTTGGATGATGTAGTGGTAGGAGATTTCCTCCAATGCAATGAGTATGATGCTTTGAATGACATAAAGAAGTTGGCCTTTACTTACAACTTGCCTAGCAAAACCGATTCTTCCTTTATAAACATATTTGCTAGATTGAACACTCTTGAGACCCGCACTACTTGTTTAAAAGAATGCTATAATATGCTTAGAGAGCATCATGATTATGTTCCAATAAATTCTGAACCCTCAAAATGGCTTCCTACAGTAAAGATCGTTATAAATAATGAAACCTTTCATGCTCGTTGTGATATCATGTCTGAATTCTATCTTATGCCTAAAGATATCTATGAATCTTTGAATATTTGGGGACTTTCTGAAGGAGAAGAAATATTTCTTGCTAATAATGCGACATATCACCAATTGGAATAGCTGAAGTAGTGTTTACAAAGATCCCAAGGAAAACGGTTTCTATTGATTATCTTGTTATTGAATGTGTAGGAAAAGGGCAAATTACACTTGGAAGATCCCTATTGAAACTCCTTGGAGCAATAATAGATGTGTAAAAGGGCACAATGCACTTTGTTTCTCTCCCAAACAATCATATGTTCCCCAAGGTTAATAATAAAATTAAGAGAGGTAAAGGCAAGAAATTTGGTTTTAATGCTTCTTCATTTGAAGACACTTGATTATTTTCTTGCTTCTTATGCCTAACTTAAATGCGTTAAAGAAAAGTACTTATTGGGAGATAACCCAAAAGTTTTAGATGAGTCTTGGAATTTATTACCTCTGTAATAACCGCTCCTTATCCTTTTATATGCTTTTCGTGCCAAGAGTAACCTCTAATAAGAGAGAAGTAATGATTGGGAAAGTTGCTGTCCTGAAACAGATTTTTCTGCTTCACTATAAATATTCGTGTAAAATCTCTGTACGTCTTTTTGAGGCATGATTTTTTTTTGCTTCTGCCCCAGGTTGTTATCTAACTTTCATTAGTTCAACCCTTTTCGATTTGAGCAACAAAAGATGTTCTAAAAAATTGGTTTTTACGTGCTGGTCTGTTTTGACAAATTTCTGCCATTATTTGCATTTGCTTCTTGTTGATTCCTTTTGAGTTCTCTTTGGGGAATTGAGATTTTTGAGGGAAGTTCTACAGTAGCTTGTGTTTTAATGGAAGTTTTTTGGTGTTGAGACTGAACCCAAAGACTTATTATCTTGAGTGCACTAATGTTGCAAATAAAGATTGTGTGATGTTTTGTATGAAGGAAAAATTTCAGGTGTAATGGAAGAATGATGTAATGAGATGAAGAATGGACTAAAGCTCGAGATTGGGGATTCCACGCGTGTCACCCCAAGAAATATCCAAGAATTAGAAGCGTCAAAGCTTGGGGATTCCCAAGGCATCCCTTTCTTCATCAATAAAAATCATAGGTTTCTTTCAAACACTTCATTTTTGTTGTTTCATGCACAGTTGTGTTGTTCTTGGAGCGTCTTCATTTTCGTTTGCTTGCTTTTCTTAGTTTGCTTGAATAAATTGGTTGGACCCCCTCTTTCATACATTAGTTTTCAAATAGTTTGGTTTGGATTGGAAAAGAGTAGGAAAAGTTCATGCTTAAGTGGTAAAGAGAGCTTGTTTTTCACTGTGGCCTATGCTTTGTCATGTCATGCTTGGTATTGTTTTGGCTTTATGCTTAGTGATTTTTTCTGTAGCATGACAGGTTATAAACAATTGAGATTGCTTAATGTGCCTTGAAAGAATCATGCGTTGTTTTAGCATATTAAAGCATAGTATTGTGGTATTCTCCTTTGATGCTTTATTTGGGTTGACTTGGCGCATGCTCACACCATGTTATGACTAGCCCAAGTCACCATAGCCTTTATGATCCTTTAGTTTTCCACTTGTAATATCACTTTACGATTTAATTAATGATGTTTTGTCGCTTTGCATCATTATGGCCATTATTGCTCTCTTAGTTGGTCGCTCCCAGTCTTTTGCTAGCCTCTATAACCATGTATTGGTTCCACTCATGCATCCACCTCCAAATAAAACCAAGTTATTCCAAATAGTCCACCATACCTACCTATTAGCATTTGCTATTCCAAGTATATTTACGTTTTTATCTACCTTCCGAATTAAAGTTGTTATGTGAAAACTAGTGATTAAAGCTCTCACGAACTTGATGGCACACTTTACTTTTCTTGCCCTTAATAAACCTGAACCATTGTGTCGTCTATGTTGTATATGCTTGCACTTATATGTTGGGGATTAGCAGAACCACGCTATCACGGGGAACACTTTCAACATTGCACTTGTACTTTATGCCTAGTTGAAATCATGCTCTTTTGTCCATGGATGTCGTTGGTGTGAAATGAAAGGGGAGCTTGTAAGTCTATGGAGTTATGTATGTGTGTTAGAGAAACGCCTGGGCTGCCGGTCTAATCCATGCCTAATCATGGTGGAAACCTGCAGCGTAAGCATAATGAGCTATCTATGAAGCATTCTTCTTAAAAAAGAGACAAATATTGAGAAAAAGAGAAAAAAATAGATATGAGGAAAGAGGAAAGAGAGAAAAAAGCACCATTTTTCCATGGTAAATAATAAGATTGTTGAGATGCTCGTTCTCTGCTTGCCTTATCATTTTGATATGGGGATTCTTCTGTATCGTCGGGCAAGGGGTACCTCGTTGGCGGTTCTCTATGATACACATGTACTTACTATGACAAAAACTTACCGGTAACTAAACTTGAGTAGCATGAGGAGTGACCCTCATATTCAAGGGACATGAGATTTCCAACTTATACTTTGTCAAGCATATACTCCATAGTTTGTTCACTTTAACCTTAATCACTTCAAGATGCTTATGATAGGGTAAATGAGCGCTGAAAGCTAATAAGTAACTTAATTTTTGGAAGCTCTTTATGAAACTTGAATCCCTGCTTCCTTCTATGAAGGAATTTCTTTTACTTTTATGTTGAGTCTCCACCTTCTATCTTTATGCACCTATTGAGAGAGCATAGTGGCCATTCTTAGTTTAATGTGCATTGTCCCAAGACTTGTTGATTGATGCATAACTTTGATATTGCTTGCTCTTAAACTATTTGTATCTAGTCACCCTTGTAAACTTTGAAGGTGTCCTATGCATTTATGTTTGCTACTCTATAAAGGACAAGCTGAATGCCACTATGCTATGTTTTCTTTCTGTGAAACAAACAAACGTCTTGCAAAGCATTGTTATTCATGAACCTTTTGTTTGTGCCTTTTCATGTTACAACATAGTTGCTATGTCTTATTGTTAGAACTATATCTTTCATGCTATGTTGAAGTACTATGATCCCAACTATCAATGTTTTACAAATACTTTGATCAAGTTTATGATGGTGCATGTCACCTCAAAAATTATTCTTTCTTTTTATCACTTACCTACTCAAGGACGAGCAGGAGTTAAGCGTGGAGGTGTTGATATGTTGCAAACGTATCTATAATTTTTGATGTTCCATGCTTGGTTTATATCTACTTTCTTATGTTTTGTCCACACTTTGGAGTACTTTTTATACACTTTCTTGGACTACCCTATTAACAAGATGCCACAGTGCCAGCTGCCTGTTTTCTGCTATTTTTGGTTCCAGGAAAGTTAGAAAATGAATATTCTCGGACTTGGACAGGAAAAAACCCAAAGTCAATATTTCACTAAGGGGGACACGGAGCAAGAATACGAGACAGAGAGGGCTAGAGGGCCGCCACACCACTTGGCCGTGTGTCAACACCCGGATTTTTAATCCCAGATGCCTGTTATGCCATACCTCGCAATCCCAGGATTACCATTTTTGCGAGACATAACAGATTGGATATCACAGTACATCATCCATTACAAACAATAATAATGTTTTACACAAATAAAGGATCTCATGATCAAGTCTTAATACAAGCAAGCAGTGGAATAGTAAAGCATAGTAGTGGGCTCCATCTTCAGTGTCACAGGCAATGCTGACGATGGGAGATGATCCTAGTTATCGTAGCGGTCCTGCTGTCCATCTTTCGGAAAGTCCTCCTCATAGTTTGGCCACAGGATTAGCCAGGGACAAAGCCATGAGTACTCTTTAAGTACTCACAAACTATCACTAGCAAGTAAGGTAGTTCTAATAGGAATACTAATCTCTAAGTTTATTTGCAAAAGCTAGATTTATCTTAAGCTGAGTTCAGAAGTAAAGAAAACTAATCTAATGTTCTAAAACACTTAAGTGGGAAACTAGTTTTCATGTTCACAACTCTATTGTGGTCAAGTCGAAGTCACAAATCATTTCACAAGTCATTTTGAAAACATCTGACAACGGAACAGTATGGCCACTCCAACTGTCCATGACCGCGGACGCGGCTATTCGAATAGTTTGACACTCTATAGAGGTGGTACACTTTCACCACAAAATTCAATACATCCATCAGGGATAACCCTGAATCATCATACTTAGTATGCGGATAATCAATCATAACCTTTCAATTACACACTCTAGTATAGGCACCTCCCCTATGAGCTTGGCCTCACAGCCATGGCCATCTGCCATCCTGGGCACTGCATAGGTGGACATCATCAAGAGGTAGCCTTAACTCAAACCTCTCCCGCGAGGGAACCCATACTAAGGCATATAAACTTCCGGCTAAGCCCTACCCAATTCAGGTATTGTGGTTGTACGGTAAAATTGGAATGGTATCGCATCCGAACCCAACCATCAGTTTTGGTAAAAGGGCTAAGGCTCATGCCTCAACATTTTCATCATCAAATCCATTTGTGTTTCTCAACACATGTCAAAACATTTCAATAGAATGACTCATCATTCCAAGGTTTTCATAATCATGTTCACCAAGTATTCCCATCTAAAGTGATCAAGTTTTATGCTTAGCACTATCCACTAATGTGAAGAGTGTTCACTATGAGGGGTACCAATCTTCAATCGCATGTCATAGAATGACATCTAAGTGTAACTAGATAGGCCTAGTTTTATACTCTTTATCCTATCTATATTAAGAGTAAAGAACTTTAGTAAAGTAAAAGAAAGTAAAGTTTGCAAGTAAAACTTGGGATGGGTAGAAATCAAAATATATAACCCAAGCATGCCTAATGCATCTTGCTTAGGTTAACTTGTATCTAGTGATGGCTTACCTTGATTGGTGCAGTGATTGAAGTTTTGTTCGTCTTCTTCAAGGTAGAACTCCTCCTCCTCGTAGACTTGGTCGGTACTATCTCTATAAATGAATACGGGGTACACAATCACCAAAAAATACTTATCTATTGCTATAAAGCACCCTAAGGAACACACACTTGATTATCTAGCATCATCACAATCATCACATGATTTAAAGAACTAGTTTCATTTATTTTATTTGAGAAAAGTAATTTCTACTCATTGAAACTAATTAAGATTTAATATTCTCCAAATAGAATATGGGATCATGTGGACACATGTCATCACCACATATTCTAATACATGGGAATGGGATTTAAAGGGTTGGTCATATTTTATAAAGTTGAATATTATTATTTAATCAATTTAAAGTGACTACAAATGCCCTAATAGCATTATTTTGGTACTAGCCCAAAGTCACTACATACAAACCTAAATGGTTTTACATATTCAGATAGATATTATCAAATGTGCTTTTTGAGAGTTGGAATCAACTCAAGAGCTATTATGGTTGATTTTTGAAAAATGTTTGAAGTTGTAAAAGTCTCTGTGTTGTTATTTTTACTATAGATTATCTCTAACTTCAATTGATTTAAATCCAACGGTCTTGGATAGATAATTTAATTTCCTTTCTAGCAAAATTTGAATCATGCAATTTGGTTAAGTGAAACTCTCTGAATTGATTTTTGAATATGTGGACAGAAACTAAACTAAAAAGGGAAAATCATATTTGAATTCCCTAGGCTGTGCGGGAAAGCTAAATGGGCCAGTCCAGTGGCACTCCGTGGCGCAGCGGGCTGCTGATATCGCGGACCCACTGGTCAGCGAAACTAACTAAGCGAAATGGTATGGGCGAATCTGAGCCGTGCGATCAAATTCTAATCTGACGGCTAAGAGTCATCATCGACGACGAACAGCTCCGGCGAGGAACTAGACCAAGCGCGGGGGTGGGGGTCTCACGGGGCTCACCTGGGCTCCAGCTAGGCTCGGCGAAGGGGGCAAACGATGTGGTAGACGACGGCGAGGCGAGGCGTGGTCACGATAGGGCTCGGGGTGGTCGCAATCGACGACGCCTTTCTCTCTAGCAGTGGCGAACTCCGGCGCAATTCCGGCACAGTGGTACTCTCCTTGCTCTGGGGAGAGGTGGGGGCGTTGCTGTGAGGAGTGGGGAGTCGAATGGTGTGAGGATTGGAGGCTGGGGTGGCCTCCTTTTATAGCTTGACAAGGGGACAAAACGGTGCGGGCTGGCGTCTCCGGCGAGAGTGGCACATAGAGCTAAGGGCATGGGCGAGGGGGTAGGACGGTGCGGTGCTCCCTGGCGGTTCTCATGGACTTAATGGTGTGGCGTGGGGTGGCGTGGAACGGTCGGGCGCGTGCGGTGCTCTAGGCGGAGGCAGTGATGTTTGGCGGCGCACTGGAGCTACGGGTCGCGCGGCGGCGAACGGGGGTGTCTACCAGGGTGCTTCTATCATGGCGGGTCTATGCACGCGAGGGGAGGTCAAGGCGCGAGGCGTGCGAGCTGGTCAAGCGCGGTGCACTGGCGCGCTCTGGACACGGTGCAGAGAGGCGGTGCGCGGCAGTGCTAGTCTGGTCCAGGTCTGGGCTTCGACCGTGGGGTGGACAGGGGGTGGTGGTAGGAGCTCGTGTGTCTGGTGCGCGTCTTGGGCGAGGCTGGCATGGCTCCTGGCGTGCTTCCCACTGTTGGACGGCGATGACCAAGAACAAGCGGTGCTCCACTGTACCAGCGGCTAAGGGGGTTGCTGGTCTGGGCTAGGTAAGGCATAGAGGGGACAGGGGGTTAAATTGGAGACTAAATGGTCAATGATCACTATACCAAACAGTGAAGCTAGGCTAGTGTTTATTCTATGCATGCCAAGTGTTTGATGAAATGGCAGCCTGAAACTTTCTTTTGAATTTTTGATTCAAAATTTTTGAGTGATCTTGCATTAAGCTTGAGAGACTAGGTTTGCTGGGATAAGTCAAGGTGAACTCATTTGGTGGGTTTTGGAGAAGTGTGAGCTTAACACATACACTTGATTCAATTTTCAAATGTCCATTAAATTGATTTGCTAGATGTTTTTGTCTGTTTATAAAGTGGGCCTTGATACATCTTTACATGGTCTAGAAAGGGGGGAAAAGAGTTGGAAATGTTTCTGTTAGAATTCTCCTCCTAGGAACACCCAAAGTGGCCTAGTGGTTTAAAATGGTTAAAATGACCATTTGCCTTTTTTAATCTTATTTGATTTCTTTCTCTTTGTATTTTGTTTGTAAATGGTATAGATGATGTGGCATTCACCTTTAAACCATTTTATAACATTTAGAAAATCAAGCATGGCATTTCAATCAAATCTACACTAATGCAAACACACATGCATTCATATGCCTTTTCTTTAATAAAAGTTTTTGTTAACCCTAAATTGGGTGATTAGAAGTTGATAACCTTGATTAAAGTTTTGTGGTTTTACACCGTGCGGCCAGGCCTGGCCCGCGCTACGGGTAGTTTGGCCACCTAGGGCACCCCCATGGACTCCCCTTTCGCCTATAAGATGCCTCCGATACAGAAACCCTAGGGACCCGATCGAAATTCCACGAAAGAGTCTGTAGCCGCCGTCATGTCCATCCCTAGATTAGGAGGGATCTGAAGGTCTTCCCGGCACCCTGCCCGAGGGGAGAATTAACCCTGGAGGCCTTCTTCGTCACCATGCAAGCCTCCGGTGTGATGCGTGAGTAGTTCATCCTTGGACTACGGGTCCATGTAGTAGCTAGATGGTTGGTTCTTCTCATTTGTTCTATCATTTTTAGATCTTGTGAGCTCCGCTCATGATCAAGATCATCTATTTGTAATCATACATGTTGTGTTTGTAGGGATCCGATGGATATTGAGATACTATTTCAGATTTATTATTGATTATATCATGTCTTTGTTATTTGTGATCTTGCATGTTCTCTGTTGTTAGTAACTATCATGGCCGAGTAGATGCTAGCAACTCCAAGAGGGAGTATTTATGCTCGATAGTGGGTTCATGCCTCTAGTAATCTGGGGAAGTGACAGAAATCTCTAAGGTACTAGATGTGTTGTTGCTACTAGGGAGAAAACGAAAATCCTTTGTTCAGAAAAAAATCATATTCTTTACTTTACACGCAATGCGTAATGCAATTATCTGTTGCTTGCAACTTAATACTAGAGGGGGTTCGGATTGATAACCTGAAGGTGGATTATTAGTCATAGATGCAGTTGGATTACGGTCTATGTATAATGTTGTAATGCCCAATCAAATCTCATAGGAGTTAAGATGATTAGTATATGCATGTATGCTTTCTCAATATTTGTCAATTGCCCCGTTGTAATTTGTTCACCCAACATGTCATCTATCTTAAGAAGAATCACCACTAGTGAACTATGGACCCCGGTCCTTTCTTTTACCATCAATCTACAACTATTTACTGTTTTCTGCTTATTTTCTGCAAGCTTCTACTTTCTTCTACACAATACATTTAATCCTTTGGTTTCAGCAAAACCAGTGAGATTGACAACCTCACTATAAGTTGGGGGCAAAGTTCTGTGGTTGTGTTGTGCAGGATTCCAAGTTGGAAACAACACCTTGGAGGTGTGTCCTTGCTACTACTGGTTCGATAATCTTGGTTTCATAACTGAGGGAAAACTTTCTATTGTGCTCATCATACCTGCCTCTTGGGGTTCCCCAACGAGCTCGATGTGTTGAGCCATTAGTCAGTATGCAGGCTGAGAAATGACAAGAAGAAAGAGCACTTCTCTTCACATTACTTTTTTCGTTATTTTTGTTTCTATCCATCACCATATTTGTTTTCCTGTGTGATTTTTCTTGATTTATTTTGATGTCTGTGATATTTTGTTTTTTTGAGGGGCATCACACTCTTCAGTAATGACGAGTGTGATTGCACAATAGGTAAAATTGCAAGGGCTTTCTAGCCAACTAGGTTTCTTTGCTCATACACAGTATCTGTCGGAACTTATCTGCTTGGAAAAAAATACAAGGGATCAGAGAAGTGGACTGTACTGTATATTTGTTGTGTAAGTTAATTCCTTTTATTTTTGTCTTAACTACTGTTTTTTGTTTTGTTATGGATGGATACATAATATTTGTGTATTCTATTGTTTTTAGATAGTTAACCCCAATAATTTTTTAAGGAAACTAGTTTATTGGATGTCTTTTAGGTTTATCTGCTCTGTCAATGGAAGTTAACTTTCATTTATCATAAACTTAACTTCCTAATTAAAAATAGTAATTACCTTTTTTCTTCATGCACGGCTTCATGAATGTTAACTTCTAGTGTTTCATTAACTTATCTTCCTAGCCCCTTTTATGATTTTATATTTTTTATTTACATGGACTATGATGGTTTTAATAAGAGGCATATTTTTGAAGGAAACCTGCATAGCAGGCGTGTGCAGAAACTTTTCAGTGTAGATTCGGAAGACCGTTTGGACCACAAAGATATTATAAGTGTGAAGATTTTTGTTTAACATATTGTTTCTCTCTGTATTTTTGTTTTAGGTTCATTTTTCAGTTCGTTTCATCATTATATTCAGTTAACTCTTGATCCTTTTTTTATTTCTTTTGTAGATTCTTTTTGCTACTTTCGATCCACCTGACCCTCTGGTCCGTGGTGTGGTGGGCCACTTTTGTGTTGTTGGTATCAACATGCGCAAAAAGCGTTTTTAGTTCCTTGATTATATGCGTGGTGTTGATGATCCAGATGCTCAGAGGGTAATACACACGATGGTTCAAAACATTAGAAAGTTATGGAGGAAAGCTGCCAATTCCAATGGTGAAAAGTTTGATCCACCAAATATTGATAGCTAGGGCATTGACTATGTCAGAGAGCCGAAACAGTCAACTCCGTAAGTTTTATTGCAATATTTATAATTTTCATGCTAACTTTCTCTATGCTTTCCATTGTATGTGTTGTGTATTTGAAAAATCTTGCTATCTGCGATTTTAATATTTGCATTTTTTAATATTGATCTTCTTCTTTGTTTTTTGATTCAGTCATTGCTGTGGGTGTTTCATGCTCCAATTCTTGTTAACCTTTGATGGACACAGTTTGGTGACTTTTGACCAGAAAGATATATTAAATATAAGGATGACCGCATTATATAGTTGGTTAACCGATACTAATTTTAAAATTGATTTAACAGAAATGTTTGCTATTGATCCAAGTATGATGTCTCTTTTTTGCCCCTTTACTTTAAAAAAATATATGTGCACCTATTGTTTGTTTTATACCTAACTTCCACTGTATATGATGTTAACTCCTACTTTTTTTCCATTTTTTGAACTGTTATTTTTTGCCTCATAATAACTAGTACTGTAAAATGAGACAAACTATAACTTTAATGTTAATTTTTTAATTATTTATGTAATATATTATGTTTGAGTAAATACTATTAGTATAGAGGAAGAAACCTGTCTCTATGTTTTTTTGTTTTAACATAACTTCTGTTATAGGAGGGTGTTAATCCCCTCATTATATCTTAACTCTTCAACTGTTTGAAGTTAAGTTCTACTATAATATGATGCTAACTTCCCATGCTACACTAAACTGTTATTATTTTTTACAGTGTTGTTAACTTTGCATACGTGTTTCAGGAATTCCTCTTGCCATAGACGAAGATAACTTCGTGTTATTTGAAACTCAGTTCTTCAGACCAGAAGTTATAGCCTTACGGGAAGAAGAATTTCAGTTGCAAGATGTTATCAAGGCAAAGAAGGCTATCGGAAGACTACATGGTTCTCCGGTGAAGCAACCAAATACCACTAAGGAATTAGTAGATGAGAAGGAGAAGGAGAAGGTATTAGTAAATGTGGATGACGACGATGATGATTTTGTCTCTCCGCCACCCCTGAGGGCTATTCAGAAACATGCAGTTATCTTCTCAGCTACCAGCAACGAAGACTTTGTAACTTAGTTTCGAAAGTATCAACCACCTACCCAACCTCTTGTACTTTCTAACAAGAGGCCGACCAAAGTCTCTAAGAAGCTCATTAAAGATGTCCCCGAGTTTGTTCCTTACAAATTACCATGCTTAGTCAAGGCCAAACAATTCAGAGATTTAATTTTAAGCCCGGGATACCTGAAGGAACATGGGGAGTAAGTACCATTGCTATCTTTTTCTCCCTTTTTCTGTTGTTTTACGCATGTTTTATATGTTAATTTGTTTTTTGCTAGCTGGTGTGTTACTCGAATCTAAATTTATGCTTTTTCGTCATTTTTTGTCTTTTTTGCAGGTCTACTTTGGTTATGTTCACAAACACTTATGATGATCCTGTATCTATTGATGGCAATTACAAGTTCAGACTTTTTGGCCCTGGTCAATAGATGGAAGCTGAGATTCTGGATTATATTTTCTCTTTCTGGATGGATGATCCCACTATAAAGAAAATGTTTGAGTCTGGGGAGTGCGTTTTACTTTCACCTTATTCTTTCCTGTAAATTCCACAAACATATGTTCCTTTTGCTAGTATTTTTTCTCATTTGTCATTTTGTTTTTTATTGGTTACTTTTTGTGTGTTCATTTTGTTTTCCAATACCTTCTTGACTTCTCACCATGGTTGTCAAAAGATGCTGATGGAAATGATATTCCAAGGAAAGCTTTTGATGTTAAGACATCGGCCAAACAATTCTCAGGTTTTGTGAGGGAAGGAGAAAACCTGCTGGATGCAAATCTGGTAATTTTTTGTCCCTTTTTTACTTGTGTGTGTAAATTGTTTTTGCATGGTGGTACTAAAGTTAACCTTCTACATATGCATCACTTAACTTCCATATTTGTTTGCTACACAGATTCTTATCCCTTAATTCAAGAGAAATCATCACACTCTTTACGTGATGAATCGGTACACTCAGATGCTTGATGTTTTTGATTCAAGGAGGTACTCTAATCTTCATAACTTATCTAGGAGCAAATTCCACGCTGGCCGTATCGAAATTGTATGCTTTTCTTTTTCTCTTCCATTTCAATTTTAAAATCTGCAATATCCATGTGTTTTTCCAAACTCTAATGTTTTATTTATTTATTTACCCTTTGTGTTTTGTTCTCAAACACAACCAAACAGATCAAAAGAATGGTTGTTGTTATGAAGGAGGTTTATGGTGTTTCTTCTTTCAGCAAGAAAAACACAGTCCAGTGGGATGTAGCTGCAGACAGGTGCATATATGTTCTGACCCTAGAGCAGGGTGTCAACGAGTGCGTATTTTATATGATGAAAATGGCTCTTGTCTACACGACATTAAGATTACGGAGTAGATAAAAAATAAGAATGATAGTTTTTACATTTTTTCCCTAAAACGTTACCACTTTTTTCTATTTCTGATATTGCTTGAACTCCACTCCATTTTTCTCAACTTACTTGTATTTTTTTGGCTTTATTTTTTTGAAATCAGGTACGCGTTAAAGACTAGAAGGCTGAATTCATGTTCCAGCTCTTGTTCCACAAGAAGAACGAACTAGGTCCATCAGATTGGCCAAGTGTTTTACATACACTTGTTTATGAATAGGCACTTCTTTGAACCATCCACTAGCAACTATCAATCAATTGTTCGGGTGGTAGCAAGATGCATTGTAGTTCTATGAAAAGATGTTGTACATTCAATATGATATGTATTTCTAATTTTTCTACTATTTTGATGTATTGCTATATATTATTGGTATTTTGTGGACGTACTAGATTTGTGAACAATATTTGTTGTTTGTCTAGTATTTGTTGTTAGCAGCTGAATCATGTTTGTTTTATGAAAGTTAACTTCCAAGGTTTCTGGAAATTACTTCCGGGATTACAGAAACTTAACTTCCAATATATTTTTATAAAAGTAAACTAGTGAATGTTCATGTTTACTTCGAGTTATCTCTCATTTTATCTACAAGGGTATATTATATTTTTCACAACAAAGAATTTAAAGGAAGATGAAGCCCATATTATTGTATAGTTAACCTCCATTGTCTGTAATTTTAACCTTCAAATTTTTTACAAGGGATTAATTCTTGTCCACTTCATTTTTTATAAGCTTACATCTACTATTCTAATTATTTATCTATCTTTTCTTTTAAGCTAACGTCCATGTTGTTCTAATGGTAACCTACTTTATTATAAGATAAGCCCCAGATTTTTCTAATGTTAACCTGCATCTTTTACAAACCCAACCTCTACAATTTTTTCTAATGTATACTTTAATTTTCTATATGTTAACTTCAGTAGTGTGACATACTTAACTTCAAAACTTATTGTAAGTTAACTTCCATGTTGGTCAAAGATAACTTCCAGTTTTCCATATATCCATACATCCATACACATGTAAATGTGCCACTATTAAACAATACTTTTAATTAATTAACGTACAATGTGTCCACTGGAAAAAGTCATCCCAATGACAAAACCAACAAAAATTTGCAACCAAATAAATTAGTAGAATTTTGCAAGGATATATAATCACCCCGGAAGTCCAACGTTTTTAACAAGCACTAAAAAACATCTATATAAGTTTTATCTATACAACACTATCCGATTTTCTGGCTGTATTTTTTTGGATACATATATGATCTCTTCAACTTTTCTTAAATCTTCTGCTCCTTTGATGGGGATATGCCAAAGGGAGTATGCCCAGCAGGAAGTTCCGATTGGGCCGAAGGGCTTGTGAGTGCGCTTGGATGATGGCGACTGGACTACGACAGAAGGAGAGGCCCAGCGACTGGTGACTGGAGGCCCAGGAGCGTAACAGAAGCCCAGTCGGATTACGTCAAAACCTGTGAATCCTTATCTGGTTCGGTGGTAGCTTGTAAACCCTAGCGAGGTGCCTCATATATAAATCTCCCTAGGATATCCTAAGGACTCACGTTCCATCATACACCCCCTCAAGCGACTCGCTGCTTAGACGTCGAGCTCGCCACCCCTGTAACTCGCTCTCCAATAATCTAACCTAGCAGGAGTAGGTCTTTACCCTCTAGGGGGCCGAACCTGGGTAAACCCATGTGCATCCGTCCCCATCTCGCACCGCAGATGGCCACCAACTCTTTCTCACGAAACAATCAGCCGTGGCCATTTCCACGACTGTGGCGCCCACCGTGGGGCATAGCGGGACTCGCCTGAGTTCTGCGGCGAGACCCTACTCGCCGATCGATCGGCCACTCGCCACCGGTCGCATGATCGCCATCGGCGGGATCTTACAGATCCTGCCTAGCAGCTACATCCCGGCATCACGCCCGGTCACTCACGGCGCGGTGATGCCGGTCGGTTCCATCAACCTCTTCGTCGGCTTCACCGGCGCGGTCGACCCAGCTGCAACGGTGATTGTCGGCGGATCGCCGCCACACCGCGATCTGCTCTCGGAGGAGCAGGTCCGCTCCATTAGGAGCCTCGTCACCAAGTACGACTCACCAACGACGATGCCCTAAACGACCACGCCGACTCCGCGACCCCTTCCTCGGTCGACGGATCCATCACTGCCGCATCACTAGAGGACTCCATCACGCGAGTGTCCAACCCTGAGGACTTCGAGGACTCCTCCATCCTGGGGATCTTCGACTCCGATTCCGGCTCGGAGTTCCCCGAGGATTTTCGCGCCAGATCCAATCGCTTCAACGCGATCTACAAGGCAGGCAGCACGGCCGCCCCGCCAGATCCGTTCGCCACGCCGATCCCGCCGACTACGACGGTCACGGATGTGGAGGAAGCCTGCCTGTGGCTCACGGAGGCGCAACGTAACGAACTCGCCGAGCTCGAGAAATAACGCCTCGAACGGGAAACGGCGCGGGAGCTATCGCTCTATCACCAGCGCCGCATCAGGACGCGCCTGAACTCCAACGTCTAGGGCCGTGTCCTGAACTTCAACGACGAAAGAGACCCCGCATGCGCCGCCGAGCGCGGATACTTCGAGAACGCGCCGCCAGGCGGAAGCAACCCCACGAGACCACCACCTGGCGCACCGGCAACCGGAGCCCCTCCACCACCCATGGGTCGTGCGCCCCCGCTGTACAAACCGCGGATCATCATCTCGCCTCAAGCCCGCGACGCCAATGGGCTACCATTATACTCCACCCCGATGGACAACGTCGTCGCGGCCGACGCCATGATCGCCAACCTCGACGTCCAAGGCGACGGCGCGCTACAGATCCAGTACTCCAAGGCCCTACTCGTCAGTGCCGTCGAGCAACAAGCCGCGGGAGTCGACCCGCGGGGGTGGATGTACTCCCGCTCATCAGCAAGCAGGGCGGCATCAAGCGGCCACCCCACCATGGGCAACACATTAATTTGCCCACCACCGCAGCCCCTGGCGAACCAACCACGGGCCACCAATCCCGCGATGTCAACAAATGAGCCGCGACCGGCGAATAACACGGTCGGTGCCAACGGGCAGCCCCTCGATGCCCGAACGAACATCATCAACAACCAGGCGTGGCGGTCGCGCCAGCCCAACGACTCGAGGCACACCCTCACCAACCGCGGCGACCCGGAACCAAGAGGCTCGCTTAGTCGAGTTGGGCCGCAATGCTTCGGGCCCATGATTCACGGGGAAAAATACCCCGCCAACTTCAAGGCCCCTAAGGATATTGAAAAGTACGACCCGACGTACGATCCCGCTGTCTGGCTGGACACATACCTCATGGCAATGGGAATCGCAGGCCACACCGACCTGCTCGCCGCTCGCTACCTCCCCCTGATGATGGAGGGTGCGACCCGGCAATGGATCAACACGCTCCCCACCGACAGCATCGATCCCTGGGAAGAAATGCAAGACGCCTTTGTCAGGCACTTTGAGGGCTCTTACACCCGTGTTACCACCATAGAGGATCTCGAGCGATGCATCCAGGGACAACGCGAGTCGACGCGCCGCTGGATCCAAAGATGGCAAGAACTATGGATCAACGCCTCCGGCATCCACCCAGACACGGCGATACATTGCTTCAAGAACGCGTGTCGGTACGAACCCCTGGTCGCTAAGATCAAGAGGGTCTACCAAACGGTCGACAACATCCCCGACATCCTCGAGATCGCCAAGTGCTATGCGGAGGAGGACCCCAACCAAGACTCCAACGACGAGTCGGGAGGAAGACGCCGCACCAGCATCCATGACAGCGGACGCCTACGCGACATGCGCTACAGCAACACCCGCATCACCGGCAAGCGCCGCATGGATGGGCGAGTCGACTTCGTCGCCAATGCCAGCTACGGCCAGCACGACTCCAAGAACTACCGCTGCGACGGAGGAAACTACCGCGATAGCGGAAACTACCGCTCCAACAACACAGCAAGGCCTAAATTCGACCCCGCTGCCCTGCTCAATCAGCCCTGCATCTACCACAGCAGGGAGGGAAAACCCGCCACCCACACCACCGCTGATTGCCACTCTCTCAAAGAGATTGAGAAGGCGAGGCGAGCAAGGGAGGACCCCAATAACAACCCACCTCGGGACAACGGGAACGGCGGCGGCTTCGGCACCACCGTCGGCTCGCTACACACCTTCACCGGACTCGGCACTAAACGCGAGAAGAAGGTGCTCACCCGCGCGGTCGCCGTCAACGCGGTGACACGTGTCGACATCCCTCGCTTCCTCAACTGGTCCGAGCAGAGCATCACCTGGAGTCGCCAGGACCATGCGCCAAGGATCGAATACCCAGGGCAAGTCGCCCTGGTAGTCAGGCCCAAGGTGGCCGACTACTGGCTGCCCAAGACACTAATGGACGGTGGGAGTTCCATCAACATCCTGTACCTGGACACGTTCAAGAGGCTCCAGCTCCCAGAAACAGCCATTGAGCCAACCCTAATGACCTTCCACGGTATCGTCCCCGGTCGGAAGGCGTACCCGATCAGGAAAGTGACGCTGCCAGTCACCTTCGGCACTCCGGCAAACTACCGCACAGAGAGGATCGTATTCGAGCTGGTGAACTTCCGCAGCCCCGACCACTGCGTCCTGGGTCGCCAGACATTCGCAAAGTTCATGGCGACCTCGCACTATGCCTACAACATGATGAAGCTCCCCGGGCCAAGCGGCATTATCACCATCCACGGCGACCCCGACATGGCCGTGGAATGCGAGGAGAAAGTGACGTTGTCATCACCGCGGAAACCGATCATGCGGAGGAGCTCGCGAAATACACGGGCAACATCAACAAAGACGACCCCACCATCTTGAAGAATCCAACCGCCGTGAACTCCACGTTCGAGGCGACCACGGACACCCACACTGTCGAGCTCGTCCCAGGCGACTCCAGCCAGACGGTCACCATCGGGGCGCACATGATCCCCGCATAGGAAAGCACGCTCAACCGGTTCCTCCATGAGAACCGCAACATCTTCGCATGGAAGCCATCTGACGTGCCAGGTGTCCCGAGGGAACTCGCTGAGCACAAACTCAACGCCGACCCCAAAGTGCGACTAGTAAACCAGTCGCTACGGCCCTTCAATGAAGAGCGTTGTCGAGCAATCGCCGAAGAAGTTCAACGCCTGCTAGCCGCAGGCTTCATCCGGCCAATCAAATACTCCAAGTGGCTGGCAAACCCAGTCCTGGTTCTAAAAAAGAACAACACATGGAGAATGTGTATTGACTACACCAACCTCAACAGCGCCTGCCCGAAGGAGCAGTTCGTCCTACCGCGCATCGATCAGATCATCGACTCGACCGTGGGATCAGAGTTGCTTTGCTTCCTTGACGCTTACTCTGGTTATAACCAGATCAAGATGGTGATTGAGGACGAGGAGAAGACGGCATTCATTACGCCATTCGGTGTCTTCTGCTACACGGCCATGACGTTCGGCCTCAAGAACGCAGGCGCCACATACCAGAGATACATGTAGGAGTGTCTAGCGAGCCAAATTGGCCGCAACATCCACGTCTACATCGACGACGTGGTGGTAAAATCCACCCGCTAGGATGACATGCTCACCGACCTAGCCAAAACCTTCGCAAACCTGCGGAGGTACAACATCAAGCTGAACCCCAAAAAATGCACCTTCGGCGTCCCCACCGGACAGCTCCTGGGATATGTAGTCTCCAAACGAGGCATCGAAGCCAACCCCACCAAGATCGACACCATTGCGCGACTCGGGAAACCTGTGTGCATGCGCGACGTCCAGAAGTTGGCATGGCGAGTCACGGCCCTCAGTCGCTTCATCCCCCGACTAGGCGAGAAGGCAATGCCCCTCTACCGCCTGATGTGCAAGAACCCCATGTTCCAATGGGACGTGGAGGCGGACGACGCACTCAAAGAGCTCAAAGAAGTGCTACTCGCGGCCCCATTACTCGCTGCTCCACTCGACAAAGAGCCAATGCTTGTCTACGTCGTGGCCTCTACTCGAGTCGTCAGCGCCGTGATGGTCGTCGAACGACCGGAAGATGGCAAGGAGCGCCTCGTACAGCGCCCTGTCTACTACATCAGCGAAGTCCTGACGGACTCACGACAGCGCTACCCGCAATACCAAAAACTGGTGTACGCGGTATTCCGAGCACAGCGGCGACTCCCACACTACTTCCAAGAGCACCCAATCATGGTGGTCTCCTCCGTGCCCCTACAAGACATCATACGCAATCGCGAGGCGACTGGGCGATTCGCCAAGTGGGCCGTCGAAATCGGTGTCCACAATATCAAATACGAGCCCCGCAAAGCGATCAAGTCACAAGCCCTAGCTGATTTCCTTGCAGACTGAGAAGAAGCACAACAGCCAGAGAAGCTCCCGTACCTCCACTACTAGTCGCTCCATTTTGACGGCTCCAAGAACGCCGACGGCGCAGGGTCTGGGGTCATACTGACCTCTCCCAAAGGAGACAAGCTCCGCTTTGTTCTCCACCTCAACTTCAAGCCCTACACCAACAACATGGCAGAATACGAGGCCCTCCTTCACGGCATGAGAGCTGCCGAGGAGATGAACGTCAACCGCCTATGATGTTATGGAGACTCCGTCCTAGTTGCCGGCCAAGTCGCTGGGACATGCGACGCCGTCTCCCCAATAATGATCGCGTAACGCCAAGCTGTCGACCAGTTGGGAGGACACTTCGACGGCTACTCCATCAAGTGGATCGACAGGCGCAAAAACGAGGAGGCAGACGCCCTTTCCCGCATCAGATCGACATGACAAGCGCCACCAGTAGGCGTCTTCCTCAACATCATCCACAAACCGTCGGTCAGCCCACCAAAAGATATCAATGTCGGGATACCACTGCAACCAGAACCGGCCTTAGTCGCCATGGTTGTGGAACCTAGCGACTGGACAGCACCATACGTCGCCTTCTTGGAGCACAAAATCCTACCAAGCAACGAGACAGAGGCGTGAATGATCGTGCGCCGCTGTAAATCCTTCGTCATCATCAACGGCGAGCTCCACAAACGCAGCATGACCGGTGTGTTCTAGCGCTGCGTACAGGCAGAAGAAGGCCCCAAGATCCTCCAGGACATTCACGCTAGCGACTGCGGCCATCATGCCGGCGCCAAGTCGCTAGTCACCAAGGCCATGCGGCACGGTTTTTACTGGCTCACCGCACAGGCCGATGCCACCAACATCGTCCAACGACACGTTGGGTGCCAGAAGTACGCCCACCAGACGCACCTCCCTGGATCAGCACTCAAGACCATCCCCATCACATGGCCATTCGCCATATGGGGCATGGGCATGGTGGGCCCGTTCAAGAAGGCCCCGTATGGCTTTACTCACCTCCTGGTCGCAGTCGACAAGTTCACCAAATGGGTCGAGGCCAAGCCAATAAAAAAGTGTGACGGCAAGATGGCCACCAAGTTCTTATGCGAGCTCATCTACCGGTACGGCTACCCGCACAGCATCATAACAGACAATGGCACCAACTTTGCCAAGGGGGCCATGGCAGAATTTTGTGAAGAACATGGCATACGACTCGACCTCGCATCAGTCGCCCACCCGGATTCAAATGGCCAAGCAGAACGCGCCAAACAGAGCGTCCTCCATGGGCTCAAGCCATGACTCCAGGTGCCCCTCGAGCGCACCCCAGGATGTTGGGTCGACGAGCTCCCTTCTGTGATATGGGGGATCCGCACCTCCGTCAATCGCTCCACCGGGTTCACGCCCTTCTTCATGGTGTATGGCGCCGAGGCCGTAATGCCAACTGATATGGAGCATGACTCACCTCGAGTTGCCAACTATGTCGAGGCGACCAATGAGGTTGCCCGCCAAGACAACATCGATCAACTCGTCGAGGCACGCGACCTGGCTCACTCCCGCACCACCATATACCAGCAAGGACTCCGCCGCTACCACAGCCGCCGAGTGCAAACTCGCACCTTCCACGAAGGCGACCTGGTCCTACGACTGGCCCAAGACAAGAAAGGAATGCACAAACTCTCCCCCCCATGGGAAGGGCTATTCGCCATAGGCCGGGTCCTTGGCAATGACGCCTACTATCTCATCGACATACGGGGTGACGGCCAGCTCGAGGTCAGGAGGCTATGGAATGTAAACCTCCTCAGAAAGTTCTATACTTAGAACCTCACATTGTACTCCGCTGGCATATATAATGAAATTCATCCGGATCGCACGAATTGTGTCCACTCGCCATATTCTTGTGCCACTCGCACTCGTACATATTAGCAATACGCTACTTATGGAAGTCAACCTCTGGTCGAGCGACCGGCACGGCTAAGTAATGTGGCACAAGGGCACCGGAAATATTCGGGCCTTGGGTCGTCCACGAAAACGCCAACCCGGAGCCGCCATTGGAGTCGCCTAGCCCGACTGGCCCACCGGGCCAAGACAACCGGTACACACTTCTCACCGCGACTTGTCCCTCCCATCCTCGTGCAAAGCGACTCGAACGGTTAAGTACCACGCATGGGGACTCCGCAAAACGGGAACCACCACGCCACTCGGGAACACACCAAGTAAGAGATCTGCCTTGGACTCGCCAAGCGACTAGCTCTCCGGGCCAGGGAGAGGACGCGTTACAAACAACTCATTCACAACATACAACAGGAACATGACCAATATGGTCCAGCACCACGCTCGAGGCCTCGCCTACAAATCAGTCCTACTCGCGCTCGGGGCCTCGCCACTCTGAAGACGCGAGAGATAAAACAGTGCACAACCAAAACAATACACAAAAGTATACAATCGAGTTATACCCCATTAAAGGGCGGACACGCTCAGGGACTCGCTCAACCAAACACAAACACACCACACAATCCTAGTCGCAATACGAGTTGATTGACTACCCTTGGCATACATTGCAAAGTACATTACAACAGTCGCCACTTGGCATACATCACAAATTGCAGAATTACATTGTTTATTCCACAGGACGTGATGAAGAAGCAGCGCCACCCCCCTTGACACGAACAAAAGGCTGCCACAGGTTCGTCAGGTATGTCGTCAGCGACTTTGACAACGACGACCGGAAGGGCTTCTCCGACTTCATATCGCGATGCTCCGGCTCGGGGTCGCCAGGCGCCAACACCGTCTCCTGGTACGGCAGCAGATCCCCCATAGCCAAGACCCAATCGGCGTAAGGGGCGGCCTTTGCGGTCAGCTTCAGCACCTCCGACATCTCCACCGTGTCGGTCACCGATGGGTAGCCACTCGTCACGTCATCAAGGTTGAAGTCGTCGGGGAAGTGGGCGAGACCTAAGCTCAACGCTGTGGTAGCCCTGCGACTGAACGCTGAGCATGCCGTCCACTCCACAACGGCAGGCACCTCCTCTAGATAGCACCACACCTCCATAAGCCCCACAGGAATAACTTCGGTGGGGGACATGCCTTGAAGAGACGCTTGGACGCACAACACGGAAGCCGTGGCCGCGTTCACCATGGCAGTCACGCACTGTAAAGCATTGTAGGTCTGCACCACCGGATAGCTTTGGCCTATCACAGCTGCAAAATCAGGCGTTAGTGAAACTATGAAACTCCCCAATTAGGGACTCGACAAACGGGTCAGGCAAACACGGAGATTCACCAAGGAGTTTGCGGCAGTTCTCCATGACATGCTTCTCCAAGGCGGTTTGCTCGTTGTGCAGCCCCACGATGATGGATTATGTGGCTTTGTGTTCTTCCTCAGCCACAGCAACGACAACCTTCGCTCGCTCCTCCGAAGAAACTGAGGCCGCTTTCGCCTCCTCCAAGTCTTGGACCAAGGAGGCTATTCGTCCATTCGCCGCGTCTAGCTCGGCGACTGGAACATACCCTTCACAAGCCTTGGAAATCGCAGCCAGGAAACCATCTGAATGAGAAGCCATCAACATGCTGTACACCACTAGTTCACACCCGACAGATCATGCTCCAAGCGCTCTCTCGCGGCCTGCCAATCGGTCGACTCCCTTTGCAATCCCTACAAACAAACAACAGATCTCAGAATTTGACAAAACAAAAACCCAGTTCCCAGCCACCGAAATTCAGCGACCAGGAACTCGGGGACTTGAGAGTAGAAAGAAGCTCAATTCCTAGCCACCAAAATTCAGCGACTAGGAATTCAGGGACTGGAGAGGAGAAAGAAGTTCAGTTCCCAGCCGCTAAAATTCAGCGACTAGGAACTCGGGGACTCGATATACCTGAATAGCGGCGCCGAGCATCTTGTGAAGTTCTCCGGCGTCAGTAGACGAGATCGTGAAGGAAGTGCGCCCACGACGGGACCCAATGTCCACATTCACGATCTCTGGACTCTGCGGAGACTAGGTGTCTGCCACGCCTGGAAACCCCCTATCCATAAAGCGCGGGAACGTCGCCGACGCTCTGGCGGGAGCACTGATCGTCGGGGCCGGTGCTTCCGGCACGGACGCAACCAAGACTGGTTCTGATCGCGCCGCCACCACTTCTTTGGCGACTGACGCAACATCGGGCTCCGCAGCGCCGTCCTTGGCTGCGACGTAGTCGGCGCCCCCTTCTTCTTCTTTGTGCCTTCCGCGGTCGCCACATCTCCAGCAGCCTTTGTCTTCTTGGGGAGGTCGCCCTCTCCCGTGGGGGCGGCCGGTGGAATCTTAGCCACCGAAGGACGGCCAATCTTCTTGGCCCTCGACCTGCACGAGTTCCCACAATCAATATAACGACAATACAAAAAGAGCAAGGTGAATTGGGATGAAGAACCAATACTCACTTAGCGACCGGGAGGACGCGAAGCCCGGTGCTGATGTGAGCAGGCTTGTCCAACTCGGGACCCAGCTTGCAAGTGAGCCCCCTCTCAAAGACGTCTGAAGCCCACAACACCGTGGGCTTCCTCGACGATGAAGTCACAATCGCCGGGATCTCCGTCTCTGAAGACGCGGCCGCCCTTGACGGCTGCGGCCAGTTGGACGTCATCGCCTTAGCCGCTTCTTGGCTTGGAACCCCCGAGACCATTGGTGCAATCGCCGCCAGGGGAACCTCTACCACTACCTCGGTGTCCTCGCCCTCCAACCCCTTTCTCGGGGTTGCATCCTTTGGGGCCTTGTGCGAGACTTTGGGGGAACCTTCATCATCGGAGTCGTCATCCGACTCGAACACCACCGCCGATTTGGACGGTGACGTTGGCCTCTTCGCTGGTGACTTGGGCTTGCGTGCGGGCTTCGACGACGTAGCAGTACGCCAGGATGTGTGCTCCTGCGCGACCTCGTCGCCTCCGTCATGTTTATCCGGGCTGCGGCTCGCCTTGAACTCATGTTGTTTCTGCACGCGGGTCTTGCGAGCCATAGGCGCTGGGGGAGGAACCTCCTCCTCCCCGTCGCTGTCGGAAGAGTCTCCCTCGGAGTCTTCCTCCAGTTCCTGGGGAACCTCCTCATCGAGCGGAGGGAGCCAGCCTTCCAACACCTGAAAAAGCTGAGAACCACCATGAGTAAAACACCAAACACGGCGACTGAGAACTGAGGTACGGACATAGCGACTAGAAGAAAACTTACTCTGGGGGCTTCATTTTTCACAAGAGTGTACGGGGCGAGCCCGACCGCCACGCTGGTGAACTCTGCATCAGTGATCTTTTTCAGCGAGGCCTTGTAGTCCTCGGCCTCCCATGATTCCTTGCTAGTTCGGGAGGGGACGCGCTTCCCGCTGTATTCATACATCCAGTGCGGCCGAGCCGCCAGCGGAACCAGACGCCGCCCGAGCCAGCAGTTGTAGAGGTTGATCGGAATCCACCCTTGGTCCTTCAGCTTATGGATCTGGCCCATCATTTCCGCGACGGCCATCCATTGGTCTTCGGGAAGCTTCTTCGGTGCCAACCGGCGAGGCTCGCTCCTCTCGGCGATGAACTCGGGAAGTGGCACCTCACTGGAGGGAGTAGATTCTTTTACGTAGAACTAGCTCTTCGTCCACTCGCTGGCGGCCTTCTTCGGTAGGAGGAGCTTGACGAAATTGGCCTTCGGCTTCAATTGGAATGTGACGCCACCTACGGCCAACATCAAACCACCGGACGCCTCGCGCCCGATGCGGCCATGGAAGAGCTCCAACCACAGCGAGAAGTATGGCCTGCAGCCGAGATAGCACTCACAGAAGGCGACGAAGATCACCAGCTGCTCGATGTTGTGCGGACCGAGATCCGATGGCTTGATCGCGTAATACGCGCAGAAGCGGCGGAAGAAGAGTGAAGTGGGGAATCCTAGAGCCCTCTCAAGATGGCTGGGGAAGCAGATGAATTCGTCGGGTCGCGGCTTCGGCTCGGTCATGGAGGAGGGGGGAACCTGCCAGTTCCCCTTGCAGAGGACTCTAGCGTCCTTGAAAGACTTGAGCTGGGCTGTGGTGCATTTGGACTTTCCCCATGAGCCTTTGGGAGGCGCCATCGGGTTGGATGTGGAGTCGCACGATGCGGAAAAGACGAGTCGGAGGGTTGAAGGCAGGGAGATTGGAGACAGGAAGAACGAATGAGGAAGAATGAGAAGATCTGCAGAGCTGAATCATCACTCCCCTTATATGGGAACGCCCCCCGCCAAAATCGAGATAGCCGTTACTCATGGTAATTGTGCCGAAGTTACCGTTGGAAATTCCAACGGATAGTTTGACCGGATTTGACGGTCCAACTCCTTCACTTCACCCGCTACCCGCCAGTCTTTTCCACTCGCCAAAGCGACAACTTGGCAGTAGTGACATTCATTGGGGTGGCGAATGGAAACATGGGGAAATTCTCCTTGGTTCTGATGGAGTCCATCGCCGACTCGACTGGACACCCAAATTGGGCTCGCCTACTCCGAACACCAAAGGGACGCCTGCGCCTGCATCAACGATGGCCTCGGGGACTACTAATGGGGATATGCCAAAGGGAGTATGCCCAGCAGGACGTTCCGATTGGGCCGAAGGTCCTGTGAGTGCGCCTGGAGGACGGCGACTAGACTACGACGGAAGGAGAGGCCTAGGGACTGGAGACTGGAGGCCCAGGAGCGTAACAGAAGCACTGTCAGATTAGGTCAAAACCTCCGAATCCTTATCTTGTTCGGTGGTAGCTTGTAAACCCTAGCGAGGTTCCTCATATATGAACCTCCCTAGGGTATCCTAAGGACTCACGTTCCATCATACACCCCCTCAAACGACTCGCTGCTTAGACGCCGAGCTCGCCACTCCTGTAACTCGCTCTCCAATAATCTAACCTAGCAGGAGTAGGTCTTTACCCTCCGGGGGCCGAACCTGGGTAAACCCATGTGCATCCGCCCCCATCTCGCACCGCAGATGGCCGCAACTCTTCCTCACGAAACAATCAATCGCTGCCAGTGTCAGCGACTGTCGTGGCCATTTCCACGACATCCTTCTTATTTGATTCTCTGGTGGTGTGTCATCTTTTTCCTTTGCTCCTTTATTGTGTTGTTTTGGTGTGTTATTTGCAGATTTATTTTCTGTATTCAATTCTAAATGTTGTTTCCGCAGGTGTTCCTCTAGTTGCAAGCTCATGCACGTCCTTGCGTTGTGTCCCTCTAATTTTACCACACTCGCCACAAGTACGTATTCCTTGTGTCTTCATCTTTGTAGCTGTTGTTTTCTGTGGAGCTCTCTTTTTGCAATTGCTGCATCCTTGTTGAGCATCTACATTAGGACTTGCGTTAACCTCACTTTCTGTTTCTATATGAGCTTCATCATCATCATCATAATCTTCATCCTCATATGTATCCAGAACAACTTCATCATCGTCTGTGATTTCCTGATTTGCTAGCAAATTCTGGATACATTTTTTGACTTTCTCTGTAGGCTAGAAGTGTCTTACACTTTCTGATGTGTATCAAGTAGTTTTGCCATGAGCTGCCTCTTCTTGCATGTTCTTGCATTGTGCCCTATGATATTTTTTGCATATGCTGGAGAGTCTCTGATCTTTGGGAATGCCATGGTTGTCGAGCTCTGGCTGTGGATGTGCAGGGGCAGAATTCTTTCCCTTTTATTCTTTATTTCGACTCTTGTTCTTACTACTGGTGGTGGCTGTCAATCTGCGAACTGGTCACCATCTTTAGTAACAGGGACATTGTCAGACGGACTAGACCCTTGCAGAACTTCTATATTCGTTGATGTCTGATTATTACTATCAACCTCTAATTCACTGGTTTCCATTCGCGTATTAACTTCTCTAAAAGCGGCCAGAACCATCTCGAACTTTTCTTCTAAGTAGCATCTTCTATTCATGGTCTTCATTGCCTCATTGTATAGTATAGTCCGTTTGTATTCAAGTGATGTTCCTCCTGTCTCTGATGCTTTGTAATCTTTGCGGTTAAAATTTGGATCCGTGACTGCATTTTTTGTATACCTTTGCAGTATATACTTCTTTGAGACATTTTCCAGTCTTACATGCTCAAAAACAGCTAGGACATGATGGAAAAATAACCCTGTAAAAATAGTTAACTTTGCATGAATTAAAAATAATCTGATTAGCACATTTTTTAAAATATATTGATTGAGGTCAACTTCAATATGAATGGAAACTTAACTTCCACAGTTTAGTAAGTAAAATAACTTCAGTGGAGTTAACTTCCATTGTTCTACAAACTTAACTTTCATATCTTTTTATTAAATTTATTTATTTATTTGGCATATTTTTCTCCATGAATGCTAACTTCTTTTAGGTACTCCTGATATTTAATCCCCTTTTTTGTTTTTGTAAAATAAATTTTGCTAGAAAAGAATTCATGTTATTTTAATAAAAAAAGCAAATCAATAATTTGTTTGCATGATAAGCAACATATTATTACTCAGATAATTTACCTGTATGCTCCCATAGTTTGCACTCGCACACAAATCTTCCTTCTGTTTTATTCGCTAGCACACGGAACTCATGCTTCGACCAAGCAAATAACCTACTTTGGTTGTAGTGATGGACGAGAAAGTGTGCTGGATTTTCCGAAGATGTTTTAATTCTGAAAGTTGTGCTATGATATGGACGTTCTTTAAACACTGAGTACATTGTTGTCGTGTACTCCTTTAGTCCTTGTTCCTCAAATCCATATCTGGTCAAAGGTTTTCTTGCACTTTGCACATGTAAACTAACATATCAGTCAATGCACTATAAAGTACTATTTTACATATTTATCATTTACTTAAAACATCTATTACAAACCCAACCTCTACAATTTTTTCTAATGTATACTTCAATTTTCTATAAGTTAACTTTAGTAGTGTGACATACTTAACTTCAATATTTATTGTAAGATAACTTTCATGTTGTTCAAACATAACTCAAATATTTATCCTTTACTTAAAAAACAAAGTATGTTTGCGTTTTGTACCATTGACGCAAGTGTTTATGCGTTTTCTGATTCTCTCCTTGTTTGTATACATCTATTTACTTGTTTCGTAAATATATGGAGATTATCTTGTTCCATCACGAATCCTTTCATCAGCACATGGTTCATGCTCTCACTTCTCTATCTCGATGTCAATCTAGCGTAGAAAACATCCTTCCAATATGTCGAGATTCATGTAATCCTCTCGTTCCACAGGTTGATCATCACATTGATATCGTGCATCCCGTACTTATCAATTAGTTCATGCCATGCTGCTTCAAATTCCGACGGCATTAGCGGATGGTTCAAAATCGCTGCTAGCTGCTCTTTCAGGTCAGAAAAAAGTTGGTAAAGCTTTCTCAGCGGAACATTATGCTTTCTCATTATGTGCCATCTGCACAGCTTATGGAGAGACCATTGGAAAATCGCCAGTATAGCCTGCGCCATAGAGGGACACTGATCTGTATCCAACAGCAGTAACACTTTGTAAAAAATTTCACAACCAATACTATATTGAAATACATATCAATATATAGCTAAGTTAGCCATATCAACACCTAGTTAACTTCTCTAAAAATAGCAAGTGGACTTTCATGACAACATATAGTTAACTTGTAGATACTCAGCAAGCTAGAGATTTTTTTATATTAAAATAGCTACCTAACTCCCAATAGTTAAAGAAGTTGGCTTTCATAAAAACATCTACCTAACTTTGTCATTTTTCCCCAATTAATATTATATTTAAATTATTCATATTAATTATTATATATCTAAGTTTGCCATAACAATATCTAGTTAACTTCCTAAATCAGAGAAAGTGAACCTTAATGCAAACATATAGTTAACTTCCAGATGCAGAGGAAGCCACCGTTTTTATCATATAAAACAAATACCTAAATACCATAAGAAAACAAGTTGGCTTCCATAAAAATAGCTATCTAACTTCCACAAGTAGAGCGAGCATCATCATTTTTCTTAATAAATAGATACATAACTTTAATGGATAGAGCAAATGGACTTCCATAAAAATAGCTAGCTAACCTTTTTCAAGGTTAATATTGACATACCTGTTAAAATACAAATTGGCTGTTTCCTGTCCATGCATTTCAAGAATGTGTTGAATACTCATTTGAATGATTCTATGCTTTCGTCGCCCATCAGTGCGATACCAAAAATGGTCGACTACAAATTATTATTGACACCAACAAAAACTTCAAGTCGCATGTGGTATATATTTCTCTGGTATGTTGTATCGAAGGTGATACAGTCGCCGAAATCAGCATATGCTGCTCTACAGCTAGCATTTGACCAGAAAATATTTCTAATTGTGTTTTTTGAATAAATTTGCACATCATAATGGAAATTCTCATTCTCAGCTTTCATATCAGCAAAGAACTTGAAAATTTTATGCACATCGTCTGTGTTGTGGATGCGTGTATTACACACATTCCTGCAAAATTTGTAGTTTATAAATATGAGTTATTGCTAAAGAATATGAGTTTATATGATTTATTTTTTGTTTTTTTCATGCGCGGATACTTACATGTTCTTTGTATCTTTGTCATGGCATGGTAACTTGTTGCGTCCACCATTCATCCTAGATAGGAATCCCATTATGCTAGCATGCTTAATGTTGCTAAACTGGATGTCTTTAATCAAATCCTGCAGCGTTGCGTCGACACGTTTGTGTGAATGCAAGAACACTTGCATTGATGGAGTTAACAACAAGGGGTGGTTGTGTTCTAGGATTATATCCATCACAACACAGCTACCATCGTCTCTCTCTTTTAATCTCGTAAATGCTTTGCAGCCATTTTTTGCTCACTTTATCTCGTTGTCTGTCAGATTCATCGAAACATGTGTTGTGTATTCCCTCGCAGACACATCGCAGATATCGACGCCTGTTGTTCCGCTGGGCTTTCTTAATGCCAAACCCAGTGTGCTTAGCATATGTGTTGTAAAACTGAAAAGCCTCATCAAATGTTTCGAATTCCTGGGCAATTATAGGTATGAAACTCTCTAGGATCTCAGGTGCCTGCATATGTTTCCCCAACACAATATGTCAGTCACTATTAGTTTTATTATCTTTTCAAAGTAATGAAGATAAAATAAACAACATTTTTCAGGTTTCACCATATCTAGAATGCTATATATTTTTTGTTATTTCAGAATTAATTGAAACAAATATTTTATAGGCACTCACATGTGTGTACAATTTTAGAGGAGTTGGTATTTCTTCCTGTCCTTGTTTGATGGGGCAAGGTGGCATGACAACAGGTACATGAAGCAAAGGATCTTTTGGAGGCATATGATTTGACGAAGTCCCATTTTTATGCATTGCATCATTGTTAGATGTACCATCTAGCCTCATATCATTTGATGATCTTACCGACAACTTTGATTTGATCTGTACATCTGATGTTTTCTTCTCAACTTCATTATGTGCACATCTTGACTTCCCACTATTACTTTGCATTGCCCTTCGTGGAAAACAAAAAAAATGGATCTCTAACAACAATTGGGTCATTGCAGCGTACATGTGAGCGTGTTTTTTTTGGACTAGACCACATCATGATCTCATCGTCATTGGAGTGGATGTCCGATGAGTCTGGAATTGTCTGGAATTGACCTAATTGCTTAATGGAGACTTAACTGCCCAGTGTTGATTCCTGAGTTACCATAACTGTGAACAATGTCAACATTGTCTGCATATCCTACTTTTTGTCTCTTGTGTTGCATTTGATTCCTAGCTACAACACTTGGATTGCTTGAAATACCACTTGACAGATTCACATCCACACTATTCTGCACTGATGTAGACTTAGAATTGGGATTGGTGCATGGTCTGGTACCAGCTTGTCGTCTTGGAAGACGCATCATAGGTTCAAAACGACCTATAGGCTCATCACATGTCATATGAGAACGTTTATGCTTTGGTGGGCCAGACCAGCAGTACATTTCTTCATCTCTATCTACTATCTTTTCAACCATATCATTGTTTTCATGGGCCATTTTTAGTTGTGTACCTGTTTCAAAAATCTGCCGAGAAAAGACATAAGATGTGTTAATTTTATAGAACACCTAACTTCCATATTCCCTAGTAGCTAACTTCCATACATGAAATTAGTTTACATTATTTTTTTGTCATCCCTGATCAAGCACATGTTGTTTTTCAAAATCCCAACCACCACAGTTTACCATTGCTAACCACCATATATGAACAGTTTTGTTGCAATGATTTTTTGGTGGTGCAACACATTTCATATTTTCATAATAACCCGAACCACCCTAGTTGAACATAGTTAAATCCCATACAAAATTAGTGTAGTTTATATTAAAATATTTACTCTATTTTTTATACCTGAAATCTTTTGTCAGAGAAGCTTGATATTTCATTTCCAACATCTGTTTCTAATTTCTCAATTTCACAACTAGTCATTGTTTCAACTTTAGTATTGAACATTCCAGTTGCAAGCAGGCGTTGAGTCCCAAGATGCCTTTCATGAATATGCCTTTAGTACCTTGCGTACGAGCCCCCAGAATCTGCAGCACATGTAACCATAATTAACTTCTATCAATTTAACATCTCAATTTCTAAAAGTTTTTTTAATAGTAAAAAAGCTGCAATACCAAATTCTGCTAGTTCTTTCTGTTCTTTTAGAATTCTAAGTGAACCCACACAATAGTGATTATCAACTTTAAAACACAAGTCACCATTGTTAACTTCTCATACTATCACACTGTAACTCCTAAAAAATCCTAAACTGACCCAGCGATATTTTTTCTAATTAATTTTGACACATTCAGTTAACTCCTAAAAAACACCACAAAACTACCATGAATTCTTTCTCTTAACTTCCAGAAATAACACGAAACCAACACACTAGTGATTTGCATGTTTCTCTTAGCTCACAAGATTAATCTAGCAGTTTTGGATTTACGGCAGTTAACTAGTAGAATTTACGGCAGTTAACTAGCAGGATTTACGGCAGTTAACTAGCAGTGTTTTGGCACACACCTCAGAAATTTGCTTGGACAGCCCTTGCCGCCTGATAGGCGTCATGATTACCGGCGGTATCTCGCCGCGGCGCCGATGCTGGGGCCCTCGCCGAAGGAATCCGGCGACTCCTCCTCATGTCTGCCGCCGCCGCTGCTCGCTCGCCTGCGCCGCCGCAGCCTAGAAGAAGGTCTTTAGGCCCGGAACAAGGGGAAAATTCTGTCACCTCCTCCCTCATGTCGGCCTCCATCGCCGCTCGCATGTCACCGCCGGCGCAGGTAGGGTACAGAAGGGGAAAATCGACGGAGGTGTCTCCGCTCGAGGGCAGGGCTTTGAAGAAGGAAGGGGGTGTGATCGTATCCGGGTCGGGGACATCCCCGGATGTCCGGGTCGGGATGCGGGATGTTCGGATCGTGTCATGTTTGGGTTAAGAGACACTTTCCAAAAATTAGGTGGTTCCTAGATAGTTATCTATAAATGGTTTCTGAATAGTTGTGTTATATATATATATATATATATATAGAGCTCAAGGCTGAACCTTCAAAGAATGATCTTTATGGATGTATAGGGTACTTAATCGCTCCTATTTAATAAAGGTTTCCAAATACGGTCTAAGCCCACAATCATTATTTGGCGCATATATGTCGCAACTCACTGGCAGAACAGACTGCGATCATGCTACTTTTGTGCTGTGACCACCGATATGGAGCCAGCTAGAGAAGAACTAAGTGGTTGTAATGCGTCGTGTCTCATGCCCAACAGACAATCACAGGTTGTACTAACTTTTGGCGAAAGTCGTTGCAATCCCCGCTGGGAACATGTGCGTGGCGTTTACTTCAAGGACCTCAGCTCACCAACTACACGTACGCGTACACCGACCGGCCAGGGCAATCAGTACCAGACAGTGAGCCTAGCCCTGTTTCCTCGCTGCGCTGCATTCCGCTGCGTCCACCGCCGCTAGGTACCTAAGTTCCATGTGCAACCACCGCCGGGATTGCTCGAGCTTTCCGCCCGCCTACCAGGAGTCAAGAATCAAAACGCAAACGTGTATGACATTACAAGAACCTTTTTGGTTTCAGGTGCCACAGGTGCGTACTGCTTCAGTTTGTTTTACGGACTACTTGAACATCTCTCGGGTTTCAATACTTATCCGCTCCCTTCATCTCAAAATAGCACTATAGGAAACCATTACTACGCCGACGGCTCTTACCGGCACATGCCAGATACCCGTCGGCGTAGAGGTAAGCTGACGGCTGCCGTCGGCATAACACCGCGTCGGCGCAGAGCTGGTGGCCGTCGGCGTACTAAACAGCCGAAGCAACTGTCGGCGTAACTATACCGTCGGGTAGTCTAGGTGCGACCCACTTGGCCCGATAACGGCCATTAGGGGCGGAGCAGACTACGCCGACGGCCAAGCCATCGGTGTTGGCGTCCACGTGACTCGACCTAGGCCATCACCTGGGCGTCTACAGTAGCTGGTACGCCGACGGCGTCATCCTACCTTTACATGTGGATGGACCTAGGCGTCTGCAACACCTATTACGCCAACGGCATAGTCGTCGGCCTAGCCTTGTCTGGACCAAATGGTCACTGCTATGCGCAACAATCAGGATTTTTTTGGTTGTTTCCATCTTTCCCTGCACACAAAAATCACAATATATATATGTTCATCCCAGCATCCATACATAGTACATATATAGTGCATACACAATACATATATATCATCCAAAAGTGCTCGATATCAAGTGCATACGCAATGCATATATGGTATCATCATCATACATATAGAGTATCCGACAGGTAGTAGCCCTAGAACCCTACACCCATCTCTAACGGCGTGAAGAGCTCGACAACCCAATATCTCCACGTGTGAAGTCAGGCGTCCTACGTCTAGGTGGTTGTTGATCACCAACGGAAGGAGGGCTAGGCGTGGCACGAGGAGAAGCACCGGGAGAAGCACCAGGAGAATGGTCACCAATATGCAACCGTGTGATCTCGCGCGACGAACCCGGCGTTGGAGAAGCACCAGGAGAATGGTCACCGATATGTACGCTAGGGCCACACACGTGTTCTCGTGGCATCCCGGCGCTCGAACGGTCCTTTTTCGGCGAAACCGTAATCTGAAGGCCCCGAGGGTCTACCCCCGTAGCATTCTCCGTACGAGGGCTTACCAGTGTTCTTTTCTGGTGGTTTAGGTTTGCTTACGCCATAACTACATGGAAAATCAAGGCTAGGCCCAAGGCTCCAACGGTTTCACTCCGTTCGAACCGCAGCGGGGGTTTCCTACTACACGTCCAGCACACATCTCTAAGTGTTATTGCATGCGTCGTACACGGTCACACCCGGGAGCTACGTTTTCCATCTCGGAGCTATTCACCAAACATCTGCATGTATGCTAGGGCCAAACGCGTGTTTTCGTGGCATTCCGGCGCTCGGACGGTCCTTTTCCGGCGGAACCCTAATCCGAGTACCCCGAGGGTCTACCCCCGTAGCTTAGATAGATAGATCTTATTTTATTCAAAGAAAATATGTAATGTTTGAGTTTACATATATAGATCTTATTTTTCTACAAATTTTGATATATTATATGTATTTTCTGAATTATAATGATTTAGTTATGATTTTCTAGGTTCATTATGGCAAAAATGAGAAAGAACTATGCCGACGACCAGACCATCGGCGTAAGGTTGCACGCTGGGCCGACAGGGAGGCCGTCGGCATAGAGCCGACGCCGTTGCTACGCCGTCACGGCCGGCCAGCTGGGCCCACGCTATGGCCAACTACGCCGACGGGTATTCTACACCGACGGTAGCCGTCAACCCACCTCTCGCTATGCCGACGGCCATTTACGCCGACGGCGTGCCTCAGCCTACGTCGACAGCTTTTCTAGGCTGACGGCCGGTTTGTTTGCCCACCCGTCTCGTGCCGCTACGCCGACGGCCCCGACATTTGGCCGTCAGCATCTTGAGCGTTTCCTGTAGTGTAGATGTCACAAATTAGTCTAAATTTAAATATTTAAGACATTATTTAGTATATAGATACATATAAATTTAGACAAATTATCGGTATCTATTTTGAGACAGAGGGAGTACTATGTTCGTTCCTAAATATAAGATGTTTTAATACGTTAAAACAGTCTACCAAAACGTCTTACAAGGTAATACTTCTTTCTACTGCCATCTTTCCTGAAAATTGTCATATAATTTTTCATGAAGTAAAGTAATGTAATATTAACCAAATTTATAAAAGAACATCTTCAATTTTAATGCTAAATAGATATATATGAGAACATATTTCACATTTTTTAAACAATGCAAAAGATTTGTCATCTTTTAATAAAAAAGAAGTTTTAGGATAAAATGCATCAGGTAAGCCCGGGGCTTTTTAAACATAAGGCTACTCTCCAGGAATTACATAATCCAAAAAATTAGCACCGGCCAAACTCTAAGCTCTTGCTTCATCCTTTATCTTGGCAACGATTGTGATCGTGGTGGAGTAGTGATGTCGGAAGACTTCCAAATCTCGCACGATATGACCATGGTTAAGGACACCAAAGCTTTCCTCTCTTTTCCTTTCTCTAGAGCAATTTTTGTCTGAGCAAACATCCACGGACGCCAAAGCTTCCCTCTCTTTTCCTTTCTCTACAGCACGATAGGATCTCCTTCCAAATTTTGATGATAAATTTACACTTGTAGGAGAGGTGATCCGCATATTCTTGAACTTGGATTCATGGGGTGCAATTGCCACAATTTCGTCATCCCTTTTTCGGAGTCTATCCGCCGTCCATATCCTATTTTGCATGACTAACTAAGCAATAGTTGACATGTAGAAGGTGCCCAAACATTCCATGGAGGTATTGTTGGTGGTTGAGATTAGCCCTTCAAATTTTATTTGAACGCCGAAGAAGGGGAGTATTTTCCATCATTCACGAATTTCAAAAGAATGGTGTATGTGACTTCAAGATGACCATCGGAGTAAATAATAGCGCATGAAAGTTTCAGCCAATTATGCTATCCACATCACCATTTCTTTCTGGCCGTGGGGTGGACAATGGGGTGGACACACGAAGACATCACGGAGGAGCCCGGATCTTTCGGGGAGGCAGGACCCGCCACTCAGGGTTCCTTGTAGCGGAGAGATCGCACACCCTTTCCTTCCCCGGGTCATCGGATGGTGGGCCGCATAATGTCTCCTGAGCCACGCGTCATCATCTGTGGATGACGCTGCTCTCGGTGAGAGACGTTGGGAGGGAGACAGACACTCCGCATCCACCGGGTCATGGGGCCTGTCGATGTCCAATGTGGAAGCGGAAACCCTCATCATCGACATGTTCTCGCTGATGAGATCCTAGCTTCTAGTGGAGGTCCTCGCTCTCCAAGGGTCCTCACGGCCGAGACTAGAGCTGGCCGTGTGTTCTCGCGTTCCAGAGGAGCTAAGATGGCAGTGGAAACCCTCGTTCTCCGTGATTTTGCGCGGACGTGAGGTGAGTTGGTTGCGGAAACCCTCGCCGACCGAGGGTTCTCGTGGAGAGGTCGTATGGTGGGTCTCAGTCACGCGAGATAACGGCTCTCACATAGGATAATTGTACGCGCATCCCCGGCTTGGTGCTACGCCTTGCCACGTGGTTTTCTCCTCACTTGGTACGTCGTTCACCATGAAATTTCCACAACACATTGGCTATAAAACACGACGCCTCGGCTCTATTCTCTGTCCTGCTTTGTTTCGTGTTATTTCGTTAGTCGACTTCATCGTTCGCCAATGAAGGTGAAAGTTATGTGTGCCCAGAACCATGCCGATATAGAGGAAGAACGGCCAGACCACGAAAGCAAAACAACTGCCGTTGTCTCGTTCCTCTACAATTGTTCCTTCCTCACTGATAAGTGTATTTCTATCTCATCTATTTTTTACATTCGCATCGTACTCATTTCATTTTATGGATTCTTACTTTGTTTTCTCACTCAATACTCGTACATGCTCGAGTTGCAGCGATGTCCGCAGCTGAGGAGGTAGCCAAGGACGATTTGGAGAGTTTATGCTCGTATATTCTCGACTTCCGGAGACGTCCACACGCTACGACGATGATGATGATGAGAGGTGCTGTCTCTAGAACCTCATGGGGAGCGGCAGTGCGTCTCTCACCGGCTCTTCCCTCTTGCTGGATGATAATCTAGCTGCAACAATGTCCACGATCGTGGATGTTGCAAGACGAGAGTGTGCGGTGTAGAAGTTTAAGAAGAGGACCTTCGGGGACTTCCGCTTCTTCGGGAAGACGTTTGTGCTTAAGGGTATGGATGATATGCCGACTTACAACTACTATGATAGTGAAGAGCAGTAGTAGGACATCCAACAGGATAGCGAAGAGTATTACTAGAGTGTTCAATAAGATTTTTTTCTTACCCTATTTCCTTTTAGCTACCAAACATACTATGCTTTTGTAATACTTAGGTTTGTAATCGGGGTAAATAAATAAATGATCACCCACGTGTGATACTCATAAACCGGCGGCGCTTTCTAAACGGATTGGTGCCTTTGTTATATATCTAAGATTTTAATTGGAATAAATAAATAAAATTGTCACTTCATTTTTTTCGCGTGACACTACAAGAATAAGGTGCATCTGTAATGCTAATCTTTCTAATAAGAAAAGATGTTTCTTCGTGTGTTTGCTTGCATGAAACTCGAAAAGGTCCGAATAGCGTCACCTACGAGTCTTGACCGAACACGGTGTTCTTGCTATTTATCCAAACGTGATTACGAACCAGAAAATGAGTGAGACCCTTTCTTGTTTACTTGAATATCGATCACCTTCTATGTAGCATCTGGAAACGATACAAAGCATGATGATAGATTATCGCGTGCATGTACATGCCATTTGTGCTGTTTTTATTACCAGCCTTCCACTCGAGATATTTCGTCTATCGATCGTGTGATGCATTAGTGTCCCAATAATGAGCAAATCCTACATCGCTGTCGCAGGCTAATAGGAAGGCTCGCCTTAGGAGGCCTTAGGGAGCGGTTACCCTTTACTGCACATGCGGCTAGTTAGCGTGATGATGTGTTCTTTGATGTCTAAACATGTTGCTTCATTCAACGATCTAACCTATGCACGCATTGCTAAAACGTTTTGTATGTGATGTTCTTCATCATCTTCTACGTTTTCTTCTATAATATTGTCGAACAGGTATCATCGGCTTTCTGTATGACTGTCGTGCCCCGGAGGTCGAAGATGACTATATTTTTCACACGTATTCTTGCATGATCTACTATGTTTTTTATACTTACCTTTATTGCCTCGCTATGTTTCAACTTATCATCAGACATTGTGCCTAGCATCCGTCAGACGATACATCTAATAGACGCGAACTGAATTGAATGTGTCTCCTGCGAGCCCTGGGTTGTAAGCTGCATCGGGCGCGGGGGAGGGGGGGCGAAGAGAAATCTAGATTCAAATTAATTCCCAATGATTGACGAACTCTTGGATGTTCTCTAAGGTAAAAAATGGCTAGTGTTGATTTTAGTGACCAAATAATTACTCTCAAGAGCCTTCCGAACCGTGTAGTTCTTCCCTTTTGACTTGTCAAAAATCTCTGGGGAAATGTCCTTTGGACATTGGCCGTCAAGATAAAATGAAGATCAAACCTTGGAGCTTTCACCATTGCCAAGGGAGACAGCCGTGGCAACCGAAAAAAGAGTCCGTTCATCCTTATTGCAAGGTTTATAACCAAGATATTGCTTCGTCGGTCCAATCAAGCCACAACCATTTTAGCCTTAAAGCCGCAGCAAGTTTCTCAAGATGCATACTACCAAGTTCACTAAGTTTTATTCGATGGCAAACTTTTTCCCAATTAATTTTGCACTTGCATCCGGTAACCTTGTCACAACCCGTCTATAGATATGCATGTAGGAGAGCAATAATCCTTTTGATAACCTCCTTGGAAAGGTCAATAGAGGTGTTGTGGTAAATGGCTTGGGAGGTAAGTACATTTTGAATCTATCAATTGTAGATGTCAATCTTTTTTTTCAAAAATGTCTAAATTTTGTATTGTTTTATTGTATGACTTCTTTTCAAGTTATTTTCATGGCAGATGGAGTACTTGTCCTTAATTGTATTTGCGCCGCTGAGTTAACGAAGGTGTCTAGGCGGGCCTCTCCTTGTTAAAAAAGTATTCCGAATTAAATATAGTTCTAGCTTTGTTCGAAATTAAAATATAAAAAATGATCAAATCTAGTAATAAAATATATTAATATCTTATACATCAAATATATTGTACAAAAATAAGTTATTACTAATATTACAAAATAATTTGGGGTTGCATCTACTAATCTATAGACTTGATCAGAATTATATAAGTTTGATCAACAACAAAGATATAGTTTAAATGAATTTATAATGGGGAGTATATTCCTAGAAAATACGCTCCACTTCCCTGATCTTACTCATTATTACAATCAGAGAGGTCAAATGTGTTGTCACCCATATGCATCATCCGGTATGCATCCGCATGGAATGCAGGGAGACAAGACCCAATACATATAGTTTTGGATCTTGCGTCCTCTGCATTGCATGTGTATTTTTAAATGGGAGCAATATATTTCTTATTACCATGGAAATTCCAGGAATGGTACATGACCTCCATAATGCCTGGGGAGCAGGATCTGTGGCAGACCGATTGTAGGTCAATATAAGGAGCTATTTTACGGTGATTGGGGTGGCATTTTTTATGCTGTTGGGTGCCGCTGGCTCTAATTTTTTCTAACCGTCAATTAACACATTTGATCAAGATCTATCGAGGAACGATTTTATTAGAAGTGCTCTAGTTCAGTTTTGGGCGGACATTACCACGATCCTACACCCGTTCAACCTGATCATCCATCCTCCACCGGAACATCCCGATCCTACACACGATCATCTCAATTGTGAACCGACGTGGTGCTGCCGCCTGCCATAGAGCGCCCTTCTCCTTCGAAGCCCCACCTCCAACTACCCAGCAACTCCCCTCATCTTCACGCACGGCTGCCTTCAAACCTATGTGAGTACCATCGCATTAAGTTTAATGAGTTATGAGTTGGCCACAGCTGATCCTGTTCATTGCATGTGTTCATTGCATGTGTGCCTGTAGGCTGAGGATTCATACAGAACGAATTCGTTTGGCGTCATCTAGGATTGTCGTCGAGGATATGGACGGGAGCCTCTTGTGCCTACCCGAGATATCCTGCCCTAGTCATTTGGGACACCGCTATCCCATCAAGGATCGCCAAACAATGTTGCCCGGTATAAAGACAAGATGGTAGCATCACTGAAGTTCCCGCAGACCACCCAACGTTGGTCCAACTATTGTTGATCGATTGGTATGATTTCTTGTGTCAAATTCTTCGATTTTTTGATTTATCTGGTGACCGATCGACCAACCATAGAATTATTTCTTATCAAGGTTATCATCTAGCAATTTCGTTTTTAATACATCCTTTCTCGGAAACTTGCATTTGACTCGATCTATCAGCAGTTTAACTATATCATTGTACTAGTATGTGTGCATGCAACATGCTATTCTACCTTCCCACTACATCTCTAGCTATCTCAAGTGCACATGACATCATCTTTTATTTATTTCTAGTGCACATGCAATATTATCCATTTTTCTTACTCAAATGAATCGATACCACCCATCATGTTTAGCCATTATTCTTCTTCTTTCAAAGTCTTTGGAGCATGTTCTCTATTTGAATTTTGTTCAAAAACATTCTATATAACCTTATTTCTCTCTTGGTCCAACCACTGCACAATACCATCTCACAAACATAACACTATCTAATATAATCATCCTACTCAAGATCCTTACATGTGAGAGGAATAATAGAGTTTTTGATATGGTGAGATTTAGGACACACTTGTGCTCGGCACTTGTGTAGCTTAGTAGATGCCTCTACCCACAAACAATTCTTAGAGTGGCTAACAACCTGATTATTTTTAATTCATTGTATTTTTAATTAAATGGTGTAATATTATCCTAATTCTTTTTGGCTTTATCCTTATACTGTGATTAAACTTATAATTTTCTATCTGTATGCGGTATGCAGAAAGATATGGCACATGTAGTTGATGATGCTGAGTACCGGGACATTGCCAACATGATGTTTGCTAGTGAAGATGATGGGTACCAGTTCTACAACAAGTATGCTCTTCCGAAAGGATTTAGTGTCCGGAAAATCTATGTTGAGTGGGATGGAGCCAACGAGGAGATATTTCTGAGGAATCTTGTCTGCAACCGTGGAGGTTGTTGGGAAGAGAAGCATATGAAGAGGAAGAGAGAAGACAGGAAGAGGAGGCCACGGAACATCACTCAGGTTGGAAGTGGGGAAAAATTGGTCATTGCAAGGGTCGATGAAACTAGGCGGTGATTTGTGAAGGATTTCATTGAGGAACACAACTAGCCGAAACTTGGCGCTTGAGAGGATAAGAGGCACCGTTGATTGGAGCTACCCCAGGAGCCACCGCGACCACGCCTAGGACCGTCGTCGTCCACCAGTTTGACCTCCCCTATCGCCGCGTTAGGGTTTGATCTCGCCGGAGCTGTTCACCGGAAAACGATGAACCACAGTTGTTGATCGTAGTTCTAATCGTAGAACCCAGAGTGCCCTGTACCGCTTCGCGTTTGATGTGCCGCTGACATGCAGGACCAGCCTATCAGTCGCCCTCTGCGCCGCAGATCGCCACTAAGCCGGCCCGTTTAGTTTCCCGCGCTAGCCCACAGATTCAAATAAAGGTTTTTCTATTGAGGTTTAAAAATAGATTATGTCCACTTGTTTAAAAATCATTTCAGAGAGATCCACTTAACCAAAATGCATAATTCAAATTTTTCTAGAAAGTAAATTAAAATATCTATCCAAGCCCGTTGGATTTAAGTCATTTGGAGGTAGACATAATCTATAGCAAAAATAACAAGACAGAGACTTTTCTACATTCAAACATGTTTCAAAAATCAACCATAATAGCTTTTGAGTTGATTCCAACTCTCAAAAATCACATTTGATAATATCTATCTGAATATGTAATAATATTTAGGTTTGCATGCAGTGACTTTGGACTACTACCAAAAGAATGCTATTAGGGCATTTCTAGTCACTTTAAATTGATTAAATAATAATCTTAAATGTTATAAAATGTGACCAAACCATTAAATCACATTCCCATGTATTATAATATGTGGTGATGACATGTGTCCACATGATCCCATATTCTATTTGGAGAATATTAAATCTTAATTAATTTCAATGAGTAGAAATTACTTTTTCTCAAATAAAATAATGAAACTAGTTCATTAAATCTTGTGATGATTGTCATGATGCTAAATCATCAAGTGTGCACCTTAGTGTGCTAAATAGACTAGTTAAGTATTGTTTGGTGATTGTGTACCCCGTATGTATTTATAGACGATAGTACCGACCAAGTCTACGAGGAGGAGGAGTTCTACCCCGAAGAAGACGAGGAGAATTTCAACCACTGCACCAACCAAAGAAAGCTATTGTTAGCAAGCTAGAATTATACAAGATGACCTAAGAAAAATTCCTTAAGCATGCTTTGGTTATACCTTTGTTGATTATACCAATCCCAAGTTTTACTTTCAAGCTTTACTTTCTTTTACTTTACTAAAGTTCTTTACTTTATTATAAATAGAATAAAGAGTATAAAACTTGGCCTATCTAGTTAGACAGAGATTTCATTCTATGGCATGAGCTTGATATTAGAAGCCCTCATTAGTGAACACTCTTAACCTTATTTGCTAGTGCTAAGCATAAAACTTGATCACTTTAGATGGGACAGAGATGTTTGGACATGTGTTGAGAAACACAAATGGTGTATGTGGATGAAAATATTGAGGCATGAGCCTTAACCCTTTATAAAAACTGATGGTTGGGTTTGTATGCGATACCATTCCAATTTTACCGTACAACCACAATACCTGAATTGGGTAAGCGTTAGCCAGAAGTTTATATGCATTAGTATGGGTTCCCTCGTGGGAGAGGTTGAGCTGAGGCTACCTCTCGATGTTGCCCACCTATGCAGTGCCCAGGATGGCAGATGGCCATGGATGGGAGGCCAAGCTCATAGGAGAGGTGCTTATACTAGGGTGTGTAATTGAAAGGTTATGATTGGTTATCCGCATACTAAGTATGATGATTTAGGGTTATGCCTGACGGATGTATCGAATTTTGTGGTGAAAGTGTACCACCTCTGTAGAGTGTCAAACTATTCGAATAGCCGCGTCCGCGGTCATGGACAGTTGAAGTGGCCATACTGTTCCATCGTCAGATGTTTCCAAAATGACTTGTGAAATGTTTAGTGACTTTGACCTCACCACAACAGGTTGTGACTATGAAAACTAAGTTCCCACTTAGGTGATTTAGAACATTAAATTAGCTTTCTTTACTTCTGAACTTAGTTTAGGTTTCAAAGTAGCTTTTGCAAATAAACTTAGAGCTTAGCATTTCCTACTAGAACTACCTTACCTGTTAGTGATAGTTTACGAGTACTTATAGAGTACTCATGGCTTTGTCCCTGGCTATTCCGTGGCCAGACTATGAAGAGGACTATTAGGAGGAAGGACAGCAGGACGGCTACGACAACTAGGATCATCTTACATCGTCGGTATTGCATGTGACACTGAAGATGGAGCCCACTGCTACGCTATTTATTCCGCTGCTTGTTTGTATTAAGACTGGATCATGAGATCATTTATTTGTGTAAACCTTATTATGGTTTTTAATGGATGATGTACGGTGACATCCAATCTGTTATGTCTCGCAAAAATGGCAATCGTGGGATTGCGAGGTATGGCATAACAGGCACCTGGGATTAAAAATCTAGGTGTTGACAATCTAGAAGAAATAGAAATATTCAACGCCACACGGCAAGATCCAAATATCCTATATAGATATAACAGTTTAGGATACATCCTCATACATCAATCAACATAGTATCAAGTGGAAGCGGAAGACAAGATCCGACTACGGATTAAGAAGCAAATCAGCATAAGATGCCACAGAAATAAACACTTTCCCACCCACAGATCTCAGAGATCTCCATCCTCGGAATCTCTATGCAAGAGGGTCGTTGCCTCCTTCATCGACCTCATAGACGTAGTAGCCTCCATAGGGGTATACGTGACAATCTGATCAATATTTATGGTGTGAGACCCTAGGGCACTCAACAAGTCTTTATGCATCTAAAGGGAACAACCTGGGTGTGACGCAATTGCAGCGAAAGATAATATCTAAACAGTTCGATAGAGACACGCTACAACATCCAACCAACTAGATATGGACGGACGCTCGTTAATTAGAAACAACATTTACATAAGTAACATAAATAAATATCGCTCGCCCTCCTTCTCGCTTACCGAAGGAGAAGGCGGAAGAGCATCCCGTCCATTGATAATTTTATTAACCATTTCATGAGTGTTGCACTATTTACTAGTCATGTTTTAGCCAAATTAAGCACGGTAATTTAGTTATAGTTATCTATGATCGAGAAATTTTGCTCCAAGTCATCCATAACAGTGGAGACAGCTTTCAGAAAGATTTACCATGCAGGGGTGCACAAATAGCAACACACGCACGATCAACCTCCGGAAGAACCAAACAAAAAGAAACGAGGCCTCACAACAAAGCATTCACATAATTCAAAAATTATTTCAGGGGGCCACCCCACTAAGATACCCGCAACGAAGTTGGCCGGCTCCGAGATGGACCCAAGGTTTGTGACGATGGCTATAAATGACTGGGAACTCGAAAGTGTGACTAGGCTTGTCGATACCGCGAAAACATGGCACGAGGTTCCAAAACAGTATAGGCGCACCACGAGCAATAGTAAATAAAGCAGTAAACCATAGCATACGTACATGATAGAATAAAGCCCCAAACTACTTATGGCCCCAAGAAATAAGATGTGAATCAAGCTCAAGTGAGGGGAATTCATGGTCCCACACGGGGATAGTACGATAGTCAAGGAACAAGAATCAAGTACTCGAGTTCTATGAGACACAAGTGAGCGTGGAAGAACACATAATAGCTATTTCCCACTGGTGCCTCTTTATATAGTTATCCCATTACTACACAGTTTAGGTTGTTTAGGTACCTCATTCTCCAAAGATGCGGACAAACCCTACACATGAAATTCTACGACTCGCATGGCTTAAACAAATCCTGTAGTAATGGCTCATAGGATTGAGGGTACAAGATTTTTTTGGGTTTAAAAGTAGAGGCTATGCAGTACTTGGGATTTAATTTAATGCAATCGTGACTCAATGATGCAAGAATAAGATAGAGGCATAGGTTCTATATGTAATGCAAACATGGGAAATTGCTTGCATGGCAGATCAGCAGTAGGGTAAGCGGGATCCCGTCAGTACTCTTGGTTCTCCTGATAGCTCCCTTGATCGGCATCTATCTGGAGTAAAATCCAAACACACAAAGGACCATAATAAATAAAGTGCACAATCATATGAACATATGCAACAAGCAAAACAAGGTATGCCATGATGGAATGATGCACAATTTCATGGTATAACATAGTATGGCATGGGTGAGGTGTAAGAACAATAATAAAGCACTGTAATTAATTATTTTGTCATGTTTTGCTCCCATAAACCTTGTTGCTTACTTAATATTTATATGATGCATTCTTCAATTGATATCATGGAATGCATAGTTAGAATGGGGTCGTGATGGATAGACATATTATTTTATCGAATTTGGAATTATGGAATTAAAGTTATGAATTAATTAAGATAAAGGCATATTAATGGTATTTAATAATTTAAAAAATTTAATTGCCCAAAAAATACTTTAAATAGCATATTCATATTCCTAGCATTTTTCTGATTAGAAACATATATCATTTCTATTATTTGGAATTATGAACTTAAAACAATATTTAAAGGAAAATTAATTTAAATTGGGTTAAAAGTCAAAGATTGGACTAGTTGAGGTCAACTATAAAAATATTTGAATACATATTTGAATTAACATTCAAAAACCATTTATATTTCATATAAAGTTTATATTCAAATTCAAATTCATTTAAAAGATATGAATTAATTGTTTATATTCATATTTTGTTTTTATTTTGAATTTAGAAAATACAGAGAACTTTTGCTACATAGGTCTGGGTTACACACAATGACAGACCGGTGGGCCTAGAGGTTTTGCGGGTTGATACACTGCAAATGTATCTATAATTTTTGATGTTCCATGCTTGGTTTTATCTACTTTCTTATGTTTTGTCCACACTTTGGAGTACTTTTCATATGATTTTTTGGACTAACCTATTAACATGAGCCACAGTGCCAGTTGCCTATTTTCTGCTATTTTGGTTCCAGGAAAGTCAAAAAATGAATATTCTCGGAATTGGACGGGACAAAAGACAAAGTCAGATTTTCACCGAGGGACACACGGAACCAGAATACGAGACGCAGAGGCGCCAGGGGGTGGCCACACCACCTAGTCGCGCGGGCTAGGCCTGGCCGTGGTAGGGGGTGGTGTGGCCAGCCCAGGCACCCTCTCGGCCTCTCCTTCTGACTATAAGATGCCTCCGATGCATAAACCCTAGATCGTCAATCAGAAATCCACGAAAAGTTCTGCAGTGCCGCCACCACCGAAGGGGAAATTCAGGGGACAGAAAGTCTCTGTTCCGGCACCCTGCCGGGACAGGGAAGTGCCCCTAAATCCATCTCCATCGATCTTCATCGCCATCTCCATTGTTGTTGCTGATTCCCATGATGATGAGGGAGTAGATCTTCCTCGAGGCTAAGGGTTCTACCGGTAGCTATGTGTTCATCTCTCTCTCTATGCATGATCATATTGTAATCATGAGCTTTGTAATCAAGTAGATCTACCTTGCTACTCAAGTGCTTTATTAGATCTCTGCTCTCCCCATGTGTGTGAAAGTGACAGCGTGCACACCATGGTGGCACTTAGCCTAGAGATTACAAATACTTGTTATGAGTTATATTTGGAGTTGGATGTCTTTATAAAATTGTGGTGTTTGGTGGAACCATCTAGTGCTCAACGTGACAGTGTGGGGTTATCTAGATGGGAAAGGCTTACTTTGAGGTGTGCTGTTATAGCCCTATCATGGATTAGAGTGTCCAACCAGAGAGTAGTTAAGAGTAGTATCAAAAAGAGAATATATTTATATGAGAGTATTCACTAGTGAAAGTATGATCCCTAGGCCTTGTTTCTAAGCATTGAAACACCGTTTGCAACTAGATCTGTTACATGTTTGCTTGCTTCCATCTTTATTTCAGTTTGCCTTTAGTCTCTTCCACGTCAACCACACGCTAGCAAGTATTTTCTGGCACCGTTGTCTTATATATACCACTTATATTTCACTATCTCTTTGCCGAACTAGTGCACCTATACACCTGACAAGTGTATTGGGTGTGTTGGGCACACAAGAGACTTCTTGTATCTTGATTGCAGGGTTGCTTGAGAGGGAATACCTTTGACCACTTCCTCCCTGAGTTCGATAAACCTTGGGCGATCTAGTTAAGGGAAAACTTGCCGTTGTTCTACAAACCTCTGCACTTGGAGGCCCAACAACTGTCTACAAGAATAGAAGTGCGTAGACATCAAGCTATTTTCTGGCGTTGTTGCCAGGGAGGTAAGGTAAAATGTACTCACATCTTCTGGCTACTAAACTGTCTTATAGTAAGGTTGCTGGTGTGTGAGTGTTCAAAGTTATTTTCTTTAGGTTCTTCAATTTTGCCTTTTTGTTTCTTATTTTCACTAGTTAGGCTTAATGGAAAACAACAAAATTAGAGAGCTTTATAGTATTTATCTTGAGTTAGGACATGAAGTGTTTGAAGAGAAAATTAAAAAACCTATGGAACTTTATCTGCATGCTAATAGCAATGTTATTAGTATGAATTCTTTGAACACCATTATTGCTAATGCTATGGAAAATTCTAAGCTTGGGGAAGCTAGTTTTTATGAAAATGATCTTTTTATTTCCCCAGCTTTGGAAGATAGCTATTATATTGCTTATGATGATACAAAACCTCCAATATATGATGATTACAATGATGAATATGATATTTTCAGTCCACCTACTATTGAGAAGGAAATTAATTATGATTACAATATGCCTCCTATATTTGATGATTATGGTGATGAGAATAATAATGATAGCGATTTTGTTGAATTTGCTCTGACTATAATTAATAAGAATGACTATGTTTATATGGGGAGTATTAATTATTTTATGCATGTGGATCATGATAAGAATGTTTCATTTGATAGTTATATTGTTAATTTTATTCATGATGCTACTGAAAGTTATTATGAGAGAGGGAAACATGGTTTTATGTGTCTCAACAATATTAAGTTTCCCCTCTTTATGTTGAAAATTTTGAAGTTGCACTTGTTTTGATTTCCTATGCTTGTTGCTTTGTGCTTTCATGACTTGTTTCTTTACAATATTCCTATGCATAGGAAGTGGGTTAGACTTAAATGTGTTTTGAATTTGCTTCTTGATGCTCTCTTTTACTTCAATTCATATTTTTTATGTGAGCATCTTCTCAAACTATCATGCATAACCCAAAAGTTTTAGATGAGTCTTGGAAGTTATTACCTCTGTAATAACCACTCCTTATCCTTTTTTTTCTTTTTGTGCCAAGAGTGACCTCTAATGAGAGAGAAGTAATGATTGGGAAAGTTGCTGTCCCGAAACAGATTTTTGTGCTTCACCGTAAACATTCGTGTAAAATATCTGTACGTTCTTTTGAGGCGTGAATTTTTGTGATTCTGCCCCGGGTTGTTATCTAACTTTTGTTAGTTCAACACTTTTTTATTTGAGCAATAGAAGGTCTTTGAAAAAATTCGTCTTTACCTGCTGGTCTGTTTTGACAGATTTCTGCCATTATTTGCATTTGCTTCTTGTTGGTTCCTTTTTGAGTTCTTTTGGGAAATTGAGCTTTTTGAGGTAAGTTCTACAGTAGCTTGTGTTTTATTGGAAGTTTTATTGGTGTTGAAACTGAACTCAAAGACTTATTATCTTGAGTGCACTAATGTTGTTAATAAAGATTGTGTGAAGTTTTGTATGAAGGAAAAATTTCACGTGTATGAAAGGAATGAGGAATGAGATGAAGGATGGACTAAATCTCAAGCTTGGGGATGCCACGCGTGTCACCCCAAGAAATATCCAAGAAGTACAAGCCTCAAAGCTTGGGGATGCCCAAGGCAACCCCTTCTTCATCAATAAAAATCCCTAGTTTCTTCCAAACACCTCATTTTTATTGTTTCATGCATAGTTGTGTTGTTCTTGGAGCATCTTCTTTTTCGTTTTCGTTTTGGTTTTTCATTTTCTTGGTTTTCTTATTTTGCTTGAATAAATTGGTTGGACCCCCTCTTTCATACATTGGTTTTCAAATAGTTTGGTTTGGATTGGAAAAGAGTAGGACAGTTCATGCTTAAGTGGTAAATAGAGCTTGTTTTTGACTGTGGCATATGCTCTGTCATGCCATGCTTGATATTGTTTTGGCTTTATTCTTACTATTATTTGCTGTAGAATGACTTGTTATAAACAATTGAGATTGCTTAATGTGCCTTGGAAGGATCATGTGTTGTTTTAGCATATTAAAGCATACTATTGTGGTATTCTCCTTTGATGTTTTATTTCGGTTGACTTGGGGCATGCTCACACCATGTTATGACTATCCCAAGTCACCATATCCTTGATGATCCTTTAGTTTTCAACTTCTAATATCACTTTATGCTTTGATCAATGATGTTTTGTCGCTTTGCATGATTATGGCTATTATTGCTCTCTTAGTTTGTCACTCCCAGTCTTTTGCTAGCCTCCGTAACCAAGTATGAGTTACACTCATGCATCCAATTCCTTAAACCAAGTTATTCCAAAGAGTCCACCATACCTACCTACTAGCTTATGCTATTCCAAGTATATTCGTGTTTTTATCTACCTTCTGAATTAAACTTGTTATGTGAAAATTATTGATTAAAGCTCTAACAAACTTGATGGCACACTTTAATTTTCTTGCACTTAATAAACTTGAACCATTGTGTCGTCTATGTTGTATATGCTTGCACTTATTTCTTGGGGATTAGCAGAACCATGTTGTCATGGGGAACGCTTTTAACATTGCACTTGTAGTTTGTACCTAGTTGATATCATGCTCTTTTGTCTATGGATGTCGTCGGTGTGAAATGAAAGGGGAGCTTGTAAGTCCATGGACTTATGTATGTGTGTTAGAGAAACACATGGGCCGCTGGTCTAATCCATGCGATCATGGTGGAAACCTGCAGCGTAACCATAATGAGCTATCTATGAAGCAGTCTTCTTATATATAAAAAGAGTCAGATATTGAGAAAAAGAGAAAAAGAAAAAAAAGAGATATGAGAAAAGGGGAAACAGAGAAAAAGGCACCATTTTCCCATGGTAAATAAGAAGATTGCGGAGATGCTCGTTGTCTGCTTGCGTTGTCATTTTGATATGGGGATTCTTCCGTATCATCGGGCAAGGGGTACCCCGTTGGCGGTTCTCAATGATACACATGTACTTACGATGACAAGAACTTACAGGTGACTAAACTTGAGTAGCATGAGGAGCGGCCCTCGTATTCAAGGGACATGAGATTTCCAACTTATACTTTATCAAGCATATACTTCATAGTTTGTTCACTTTAACCTTAATCACTTCAAGATGCTTATGATAGGGGCAATGAGAGCTGAAAGCTATTAAGTACCATAATTTTTGGAAGCTCTTTATGAAACTTGACTCCCTACTTCCTTCTATGAAGGCCTTTCTTCTACTTATATATTGAGTCTCCACCTTCTATCTTTATGCACTTACTTTGAGAGCATAGTGGCCATTCTTAGTTCTATGTGAATTGTCCCAAGACTAGTCGATTGATGCATAACTTGATATTGCTTGTTTTAAACTATTTATATCTAGTCACTCTTATGAACTTTGAAGGTGTCCTATGCATTTATATTTGCTACTCTATGAGGGACATGCTGAATGCTACTATGCTATGTTTTCTTTATGTGAAACAAACAAACTTCTTGCAAAGCATTGTTATTCATGAATCTTTTGTTTGTGCCTTTTCATGTTGCAACATAGTTGATTTGTTGCTATAACTTTGTCTTTCATGTTATGATTGAAGTACTATGATCCCAGTTATCCATGTTTTACAAATACTTTGATCAAGTTTAGGATGGTGCATGTCACCTAAAAAATATTCTTTCTTTTTATCACTTACCTACTCGAGGACGAGCAGGAGTTAAGCTTGCGGATGTTGATACATTGCAAATGTATCTATAATTTTTGATGTTCCATGCTTGGTTTTATCTACTTTCTTATGTTTTGTCCACACTTTGGAGTACTTTTCATATGATTTCTTGGACTAACCTATTAACAAGAGCAACAGTGCCAGCTGCCTGTTTTCTGCTGTTTTTGGTTCCAGGAAAGACAGAAAATGACTATTCTCATAATTGGATGGGACAAAAGCCAAAGTCAGTTTTTCACCGAGGGACACATGGAGCCAGAATACGAGACAGAGAGGTGCCAGGGGGCGGCCACACCACATGGCCGCGCTAGTGGGTGGTGTGGACAGCCAAGGCACCCCTCAGTCTCTCCTTCCGACTATAAGATGCCTCTGATGTATAAACCCTAGCTCGTCAATCAGAAATCCACGAAAAGTTCCGCAGTGCCGCCGCCACCGAAGGGGAGATTCGGGGGATAGAAAGTCTCTGTTCCAGCACCCTATCAGGACGGGGAAGTGCCTCTGGATCCATCTCCATCGATCTCCGTCACCATCTCCATCGCTGTTGCTGATTCCCATGATGATGAGGGAGTAGATCTTCCTCGAGGCTAAGGGTTCTACCGGTAGAAATGTGTTCATCTCTCTCTCTTTATGCATGATCATATTGTGATCATGAGCTTTGTAATCAAGTAGATCTACCTTGCTACTCAAGTGCTTTATTAGATCTCTGCTCTCCCCATGTGTGTGAAAGTGTCAGCGTGCACACCATGGTGTCATGTAGGCTAGAGATTACAAATACTTGTTATGAGTTATATTTGGAGTTAGATGTCTTTATGAAATTGTGGTGTTTGTTGGAACCATCTAGTGCTCAAGGTGACAGTGTGGGTTTATCTAGATGGGAAAGGCTTACTTTGAGGTGTGTTGTTATAGCCCTACCATGGATTAGAGTGTCCAACCGGAGAGTAGTTAAGAATGGTATCATAAAGAGAATATATTTATATGAGAGTGCTCACTAGTGAAAGTATGATCCCTAGACCTTGTTTCTATCCATTGAAACACCGTTTGCAACTAGATCTGTTACATGTTTGCTTGCTTCCATCTTTATTTCAGTTTGCCCTTAGTCTCTTCCACGTCAAACACACGCTAGCAAGTATTTTTTGGCACCGTTGTCTTATATCTATACTACTTGTATTTCACTATCTCTTCGCCGAACTAGTGCACCTATACACCTGACAAGTGTATTGAGTGTGTTGGGGACACAAGAGACTTCTTGTATCTTAACTGCAGGGTTGCTTGAGAGTGAATACCTTTGACCACTTCCTCCCTGAGTTTGATAAACCTTGGGTGCTCCACTTAAGGGAAAACTTGCTGCTGTTCTAGAAACCTCTGCACTTGGAGGCCCAACAACTGTCTACAAGAATAGAAGTGCGTAGACATCACGGGTCCACTCATGCATAAGCCAATGGGTGGCTGACACATGTAGGATCCGGGGGCCGGGGGCTGGTTTCCGTAAAGGCCAGTTACCTTTTTACAAAAGTACAGGCCGGATCTAGTTGTTGTGTATGAGATGTGGGCCATACTGTTCCGTTGGAGTGGCCATACTGTTCTGTTGTCAGATGTTTTCAAATGACTTGTGAATTGGACTATGACCTTGACTTGACCACAACGGGGTTGTGGATATGAAAACTAGGTTCCCACTTAAGTGATTAAATTAGATTCTTTACTTTTGAACTCTTATGAAATAAACCTGCCTTTTTGCAAATAAACCTAGAGCTTAATATTCCTACTATAAATACCTTACTTGTTAGTGATAGTTTGCGAGTACTTAAAGAGTACTCATGGCTTTATCCCTGGCTATTCCCGTGGCCACACTATGAGGAGGTTTACCAGAAAGATGGACATCGGGAGGTCTATGACAACTAGGATCATCTCCCATCGTCAGCATTGCCTGTGACTCTGAAGATGGAGCCCCTACTACATTTACTTTCCGATGCTTTGAATGTATTAAGACTGGGTTATTAGATCCTTTATTTGTAAGACCTTTATTATGGTTTGTAATGGATGATGTACTGTGGTACCAATTCTGTTATGTCTTGCAAAAATGGTAATCCTGGGATTGCGATGTATGGCATAACATGCAGCTGGGATTAAAAATTCGGGTGTTGACAGAAGCGCAGGGGCCTCCCTACCAAATGGCACGACAGCGACTGGAGAAATTATCGATGCGTCCGCGCGACAGCGGCAGATCTGGTGATATTCCAGCGATGATGGCGACTAAACGATGGAGCAAAATAGGATGGTGCAAAAATGAAAGATGTAGAGGGTGTCTCGGCCTACAAGATTAGTTTAGGTGGCATCACCGGAAGTGTACTACAGCACATGTAAAACATAGAGGAACAGAGGGCAGCAGGTTGTCTGCTAGCGCAGCTGATGCGAATGCTACCGGTGACTACAACAGTGCGCACACATAGGGTGCTCGACGGAGGGCGGCAGTGCTACGGTGCAAGAGAGTGAGGGGCCATGCTAGGGAGAATGAGAGGCTCACCAGCAACCAACTAGTGAAGATAGCCTACTCGGGGACGGGAGGATCGGCGGGGAGGTTGGGGTTCTTGTAGCTCGGCAGTTCTCGGGCACGACCGATTCTCGGGCACGATGAAAACGTTCCGGTGATCTCTTGGGGCACCACCGGTTCTAGACGATAAAGGCGAAGTAGGGGGTTTAGCTGGTACTCCTTGGCCGCCTGGGGTGCTGTAGAGCAACGAGGTCGAAGAGGGAGTGGCGACTAGGGTTTAGGTGGACATGGCGGGTGCTAGCTTGGGGAAGAAGAAGAGGGGGCCTAGCCTTCTCCCATATCTTCTTCTAGCTAGGGAGGCTGCTAGGTCAGCAGATAGGATCAAGGGGGAAGGAAGGAAGCACATGGGTGCAACTTTTGTAAAAGGTAGAGATGGAGATAGGACTCACGGAGGGTTTCTCTTCTCTCTTCCTCTCTTGGGTTAGGTGGCTGGGGGTGACAGTAAGAAAGAGAGAGGGGGATTAGCTAGATGGTCACTTGGGCAACACGCCATGGTGGCCTCGGGTTTGTTTAGATGGTTAGGGTTAGGGATAGATTAGGCGGTGGTGTGGTGAAGATGGGTAGGGTTAAATCTAGGGATAGGTTAGATAGATGGGGTAGAATAGATAGCTCTTCCTTCCTCTTCTTTTTATTTGAATTTATTTGTATTTATTTTTCCACACAAGATCATATATGAGCTATGCAAAAGAACCCCATAATCAAAAAGAAACTAGAAGAGCAAGTTGGACAAGGAGGTGACCTTGTTGGTGGAAAATTGAATTGAAACCATTTATAGCAATTCACATACCACAAACATCCTCCCATAACTAATAAATTCAATAAAAAGTAATGTGGAGCAAGCTTGCATGGGCCATGCACATGTATTAAATACCACCATTTTAGTTGTGAAAACAACTATAATTAACTCCGTGTGGTCATATACTCCATACATGCATTCAAAATTGAATAAAGGCCATGCCAAAATACACAATCTTGCTTCTCATATGGAATGAATGAAAAATAAGCATAAATGAATATAAATGGGCAATGCTAGTATGTGGTTCCACTAGATTATTATTTAGCCTCATAAATATTCAAACATGCTCACATATTCAAAATCAAACCATATAGAACTATAGAAGATATTCTACTCACATGGCATGCAAAGGTGGCCATGAGGCTCCACATATTAATATTGTGAAAACAACATATACCACATATGGGAGAACGTAGAACTAGAAGTGAATCCATCCAAGCACATATGAGCTAGATTTAAATAGCAAATAGAAATGCAATGGTTCATATATAATTGGGATGGTGGATTTTGTGGAGACATAGGAAGGTGGTGGAAGAATAGAAGATATTACTCCAACTCAACTTGAGAATCAAGAATGATATCAAGAACCAACTACAATATAACAAGAGGAAAATACAATTAATAAGAAAATGCATTATGAAGTGAAGAACCAAATGAAGAGTGTTTAATATGATGCTCAAATGCAATGTGGATACATGAGCATGTTATTATTCAATGCAAGAATGAGATGGAGGAAGTAACAATATATAATAAACCAAGTAGCATTACAATTGTTAGACAATTGGGATGCTACATTTACCATACTTTATGATAATGTAACCATGTTTGGTAGATTGGTGCATATTGGCATTTAAACATTGTTTACAAAAAGAGCTTCCATATTTGAAGTTATTTTAAATTTTCCAATCGATAATAATGGCTTTAATTTTGTCATACAATATATGGTGTACCATGAATGAATATGCAAGGCTTTCAAACCAGATAACCAAGGTTATGGCCATATATTTGCTATAATTTATAATAACCTATCCATAATTGGTAGATTGGTGCCTATTTGCATTTAAAATATTAATTACAAAGGAAGCTTCCTAATTTAAAGTTATTTTCAATTTTCGAAGCGATGTCAGTGGCTTTTGTCGTGAAGCAACAACAAATAAGTATGGCTCAAAATCCCACTGCCCCAGTTTTCACACAAGTTATATATAGCCTAGGGTTTAGGGTTTAGGGGTTTAGGGTTTATCGTTTAGGATTTTAGGGTTTAGGGTTTAGGAATTTAAGGTTCAGTATTTAGGGTTTAGGGCTCTTGCGTCTCTCTCTCTCTGTGTGTTCATCTTCTTTTTTGGGATAGCTAGTCCTAGAAAAACTTTTCTAGTTTGGTTTGATAGAACTTAGCTCCCAGGAGCGTGAACCTTAGATCGTGGATGTTGGTGTGTGATGTTTTGTTCCGTTATCGGTTGATAGTGGAACCCGACCCCTATGTGATGGGGGTTGTATGGAAAAAAAATTAGGGTTTAGGGTTGTTTAGGGTTTTAGGGTTTAGGGTTGTCTAGGTTTTAGGGTTTTAGGAAGTTTCAATAATAATGTTCAAGCTTTATATATATACTTATATATATACATGGAATGGTGTTATCACAATTTAATGAAAGTCTATCGATTTTTTTCTATAAGTGCATGATACCTTCTTGGTAAGGGGTTGAGGGTTTAGGGTTTAGGATTCTAGGGTTGATGGTTTAGGGGTTTAGGGTTTAGGGTTTAGGTTTTAGGGAATTTTCAATAATGTTCAAGTTGCTTTATGCTTGTATTCGTGGAATAGAATGGCGTTAGCGCACTTTGATGACAGTATATCTGAAATTTTGATCTACAAGTGCATGATACCTCCTTTGTCAGGGTCGTTTAGGAGTTGAGGGTTTAGGGTTTTAGGGTTTAGGGAATTTTCAATAATGTTCAAGCTTTATGCTTATATTCATGGAATAGAATGGCGTTACCACAATTTAATGAATGTATCTTAAATTTTGATATATAAGTGCATTATACCTGCTTGGTAAGGGTTTAGGGGTTGAGGGTTGAGGGTTTAGGGTTCTAGGGTAAGTTCATTATACCTGTATTAACTGCATCGGCACCATCTCCTGCACCAGCACCAGCACATGCAGCGGCACCCTCTCCTGCACCAGCACCAATTACCGCACTAGCCCCAACACGGGCACCTACACAAGCTCCTTCATCACCCCGGGCAGTGCCTTGTCAGATTGTATCCTACATGTGTGTCATCACAAGGTCGGACCGGATTATGTTTGTGAGTATATGTTTGGAGATAAACTGATTTGAATGTCTTCTCAAGTTTCACATGATTCAGTGCATTGCTCTTATTAATTATGCATCTATCTCTTGCCTTGACTCAGAAATTACGTAAGAGTGCCACAGAGAAACACTAGGCCAGACGAAAGGGCACAATAGTCTTCAAGATGAAGAGCGAACGAGTGCAAATCGAGGGACACTACGCCATTAACGCGACTGATGGTCGATTGGCAGCTACTTCTAGGTGGATCAAGTTCCGGAAATCAGCCAAACTAACCATTGGAAGAACAGTCAAGGTCGATGTATCTCGCTGCCCCGAATTATGCATGATGTTCATGAGGTTCCTAGCTGTCTAGATCTTTAGTCGCATGCTATTGTAATTAATTATGTGGTTGTCTTATCTCCACTAATCATATATGGTTGCTAAAACTATGATAACCTTTTGCTGGAATGGAGCTATGACTAGTACATACTGGTATGGTATACTTGTATCTATATGACGGATCCCTATATGACCAAATATTATGACAATGATTTTGTTCTAATGATCGAGTGTGTTTGGAGAAAAGGGCAAAATGATTGTGTGACATGGTTTTTAGAGTTGAAACAATATTTGGCTCTCTCTGTACTACTATTGAATTTCACTGTCCGTATTGCTGAATTAGTCACTTTGAAGTGCTGCTGAATTGGTCAAGTCCTGATTAATATGAACAAGGAATTTGTCGATATTTTTAATGTCTCATTATGTACTGTTAATCTTTTAAATACTACTGAATTTTGAAAGGATATTTCCCGAGCGTCAATAATAAAGTGGTTATTATGCTATTCCAGGTTTATAACAGATGTTTATTTTTCATGCTAGAATTCTGTTAATAAGGAAATGTTAATACATGTGTGAATTATAAATAGATAATATGCCTTGTAAGCCTCTCTTTATACTATCTTGTTGATTAAAAGATTTGGATGTTGTTAATAACAGGGTCATATCATTAGAGAACGATATGATGAACAGTCGCCCGCAATAGATGTAGCAATATGATCATGTCCTTAGACCATGAGATCACGTCAATCACTTTCACCAGAAGAGTACTTTGATTACATCAAACGTCACACTGTAATAGGGTGATTATAAAGGTGTTGTTAGGTATTTGGAAAGTGTCAGTTTAGGCTCATGCATCAAGATTGGGATTTGTCCATCCGGATGATGGAGAGATATACTCAGGGCCCTCTCATTGATATCACATTGACATAGCCTTGAAAGCAAGTGATTTGATCACTAGAATGTCATATCATAGGAACACGAAAAAGAATACTTGTCAGGAATGAGACTAAACATAGATGATACTGAGTGATCAAATCTCGGAAAAGTAATATATTCCGAGACAAAAGGAATTTGATTTTAGTGAAAGAGGTTCAGATGATCATCTGATTTTCGTGGAACTAGTGGGAGTCATTGTGGATCTCTTGGTCCTGCTAATTATTATTGATCGAAGAAAGTCTCGATCATGTATACATAGTTCTCGAACCCATAGGGATACAAACTTAAAGTTAACCGACGTGTTTGAGCGAATAGGGAACACAGGGGAAGTGAATGGACATCGCAAAAAATTGTTTTGTCGAATCTGCCAAAATAGTTTCGGGGTATCGAAACAAAGCCAGGGATCAAAATGTTAATGTGTTCATTAAATGAAGTGTTCATTAAAGTGTGTTGCATTAAAATGGAATTAAAGTGCTTTAATGGAAAGACCTTTAAGCGAATTAAAGTGTTATAATGGAATTAAAGTGCTTTAAGGGAATTAAAGTGCTTTAATGGATAGACCTTTAAGGGAATTGAAGTGCTTTAATGGAGATTGAATGGGAGGAGGGGAGGGGATAACCCCATGGCGCCTATAAAAGGAGGTGGCCTCCTCCTCTCTCCACACACTCTCTCATAAGCTCTCTCATATGCCCCAAGGTTGACATCTTCTCCCCCTTGCTTGTCTTGTCCATTGCCACTAGAAAAGGTACTCAGCGAAGCCCTTCTCTAAACCTTCCCTCCACCGCCACTACCATGGTGTAGCGCTATTTGAGTTCCCAGGGATTCGCTAATTCCGCTGCTCGGCTAGAGAAAGGGATCGAGAGTCGTCGGCACACTGAACATGTGACCGATTACGGAGGCGCTGCCCATATGTGATGTTGATAGTCTGCATGTCCTTGAGGATGGTCGTGTACCATCTACATCAACCATGTTTGTTTGCGGGAACTTTATCCCGCTTACGGTCTACAAGGGTGAGTCCATCTGTAACAGTTACAGAGTATCGCCTAGATTCGATCTTCGCAGTTGCAAAGAGTAGGAATTTTTTGTTTTCTATGCAACGAACCCCATCAGTGGTATCAGAGCTATGTCTATACGTAGATGATTTGTACAGTTAGAACACATGGAGATGTGGGAGTTGATAAGTCCTGTTATTACAAATCTCTTGTATTTCGGATATCAGTGGCATTGTGCGATGAAGCGGCCCGGACAAACTTTACATGTCCTCGCACATGAGACATGTTCCACGCTTGACATGCAACTCATTTTGCATCAGTGGCTAGCGAATATCTATCTCTCCCACTATAGTTGATATCTGATTTACAACGGTCTTCTTAATAACTTGGTTATCACCATTATGGCTGAAGTTGGTAGAACGGTTCAATCCTAGAAAGCCCACAGCCGCGTAAAATATGCAAAACTAAATGAGAGGCATCTAACTTGTTTTTGTAGGGCATGTGATGTGATATGGCCTATGATACAAATGTTGTTGTATGCAATGTTTTTTATTGTAAAACAACTGACAAGAGCATGCGTTGTTATTTTATTTTATGCCATGCGTGCCGAAAAATGGAAATCCATGTAATTAGATAAGTGGAGAAGAACCTTGATGGTGGCACCATGGACCTTGGTGACACGCAAGTGGAATGATGGAGATCATGCCATGACACACGAGATGGAGATATAATGCGAGAAGGACCATAACATATCACATTATATATGCATGTGATGTTTATCCTTTGATGCATCTTATTTTGCATTGATTTGATCGCCTAGGTAGTATTTTATGGCCTTGGTAGCACTATAAGATGATCCTTCCCACTGAATATCAAGATAATAATATGTTCTTCCTTAGTTTGCATCGTTAAGAAAGTTCGTCGTCTTGAAGCATCACGTGATGATCGGGTGTCATAGATTCTACGTTCGCATACAATGGGTGTAAGATAGTTTTACACACGTTAATACTAAGGTTCTTACTCGACGAGCCTATCATGTATAGACATGGCCTTGGAACATGAACCAAAAGGTAAAGCACAAGTCATATGGAGATATGATGACCCATATGATGCTCACCATTGGAACTGTGCCACCATTCGTGTTGATCGGTTGTGTCGTATTGAATTTGGTTCGTGTAATCACTAAAATGACTTGAGGGATGTCATTTTGAGTGGGAGTTCACATCTTTAATTTTGAATTAGCTTCAACTCTGTCTGTTATAAACCTAGTCTAAATAGTCTTTGCAAATACTTTGTAGATCATGGCACCCCCTGCGTTCAATTTCAATGCATTTCTTGAGAAAGAAAAGCTGCTAGACAATGGGTCTAACTTCACCAACTGGTACCGCAATTTGAGGATTATCCTCACGGGCATAAAAGTTCCTATGTACTTGATGGTCTGTTAGGTGACACCCCTGTAGAAACTGCGACTCAGGAAGAGCGCGATGTGTATGATACAAAGTTTGATGACAACACTCTTGTGCGGTGCGCAATGCTCCAATCGTTGGAGCCTGAGCTCCAAAAGCGTTTTGAACTTACTGATCCTGATGTCATGGTGGAGGAACTCAAAACTATGTTTGGGGACCAAATCCGTGCCGAGAGATATTAGATCTCGGAAAACTTCTTTAGCGCGAAAATAGAGGAGCACAGCTTTGTGAAAGAGCAAGTCATAAAGATGACAGGATACACTCAACGTCTTGATACACTCGGATGTGAGATTCCAGCTGATCTCACAATGGACAGGGTTCTACAATCACTTCCACCAAGTTACAAAGCATTTGTAACTAACTACAAGATGACCGGTGTCGACAAGTCGCTCGCCGAACTCGCAACTATGCTTAAGACTAGCGAGGTAGACATCAAAAGGGAACATCAAGTGTTGATGGTTAATAAAACCACCAATTTCAAGAAAAAGGGACCGAGGGGCAAGCCCAAGGGTAACTTCAAGAAGGAAGGCAAGTTTGTTGCCACGCCTAAGAAGAAAACCAAGGGAGGCCCTAAGCCCGATACTAAAAGCTTTTACTAGAGGGAGGCTGGAGACTGGAGGCGGAACTGCTCGAAGTACTTGGTGGATAAGAAGGTCCGAAAAGTGAACAAAGGTATATACGATATACTTGTTATTGATGTGTACCTTACTAGTAGTCGAAGTAGTACCTGGGTATTTGATACCTATTCAGTTGCTAATATATGTAACTCGAAACAGGGACTAAGGAATAGTCGAACACTAGCTAAGGATGAAGCGGCGATGTGCGTAGGCAATGGATCGATGGTTGACATGATCACTGTTGGGACACTTCCACTTCATCTACCATCGGGATTGACAATAAATCTTAATAATTGTTATTATGTGCCGGCGTTGAGAATGAACATCATGTCTAGATCATGTTTAATGCAAGATAGTTATTCATTTATATCGGAGAACAATGGTTGTTCGTTTTATATGGATGACATCTTTATGGTGACACACTTTTGTTGAATGGTTTATTTGTGTTGAATCTTGATATTATTAGTACACATATTCATAATGTGAATGCCAAAAGAATTAAGTTGAATGGTGATATCACTGCATATTTGTGGCATTGCCGTTTGGGTCATATTGATGTAAAGCGCACGAAGAAGCTCCATTCTGATGGACTGCTTGAATCACTTGATTATGAATCATTTGAAACATGTGAACCATGCCTTATGGGCAAGATGGATAGAACTCCGTTCTCCGGATCAATGCAACATGCGACCGACTTGTTGGAAATAATACATACCGATGTATGTAGTCCGATGAGTGCGTCGGCACGTGGCGGATATCGTTATTTTGTAACCTTCTTGGATGATTTAAGTAGATATTGGTATATTTACTTAATGAAACACGAGTCTGAAACATTTGAAAATTTAAAAGAATTTCAAAGTGAAGTAGAAAATCATCGTAACTATAAGATCAAGTTTCTACGATCCGATCATGGAGGAGAATATCTTAGTTACGAGTTTGGCACACACATGAGACAATGTGGAATTGTTTCACAACTCACTCCTGCTGGAACACCATAGCATAATGGTGTATCCGAACATCGTAATCGTACCTTATTGGATATGGAACGATCTATGATGTCCCATACAGATTTCCCATTGTCATTTTGGGGTCATGCATTAGAGACTGCTGCATTCACTTTAAATAGGGCACCATCAAAATCCGTTGAAACGACATTGTGTGAATTATGGTTTTGTAACAAACCTAAGCTGTCATTTCTAAAAGTTTGGGGATGCAATGGTTATGTGAAGAAACTTCAACCTAATAAGTTCGAACCCAAAGTGGAAAAATGCGTCTTCATAGGATACCCAAAAGAAACAATTGGGTACACTTTCTATCACCGATCCGAAGGCAAAGTGTTTATCGCCAAGAATGGATCCTTTCTAGAAAAAGAGTTTCTCTTGAAAGGTGTGAGTAGTAGGAAGGTAGAAATCAACTAGGTTACTGAACCTTCTCTTCCAGAAGTGGCGAGTAGCCGAGCACCGGAATCTGTTCCAGTGTTGACTCTACCCATGGAAGAAGAAAATGATGATGAGGTACCCACCCCTTCTCATGAAACTCCAAGAGAGACTACTATTGAACCTCGCAGGTTGGGCAGGATACATACAGCTTCGGAACTGTATGGTGATCCAGTCCTCAATTTCATGATAGATGGAAGTGATGACCCTGCGATGTATGATGAAGCAATGATGAGCCCAGATTCCAACAAATGGCTAGAAGCCATGCAGTCCGAGATGGAATCCATATATGATAACCAAGTATGGACTTTGGTAGACTTACCTCATTATTGAAAGGTCGTTGAGACTAAATGGATTTTCAAAAAGAAAAAGGATGCTGACGGTAATGTGACTATCTATAAATCTCGACTTATCGCAAAAGGGTTCCGACAAATTCAAGGAGTTGACTACGATGATACTTTCTCACCGGTAGCGATGCTAAAATTTGTTAGGATTATCTTAGCAATTGCGGTATTTTCGATTATGAAATCTAGCAAATGGATGCCAAGACAGCGTTCCTTAATGGAAACATTGAGGAAGAGTTGTATATGATACAACCAAAAGGTTTTGTCAATCCTAAGGATGCTAACAATGTATGCAAATTTCAGCGATCCATTTATGGACTGAAGCAAGCATCCCGAAGTTGGAATCTCTGATTTGATGACGTAATCAAAGGTTTTGGATTTATCCAAACCATTGGAGAAGATGGTATTTACAAGAAAGTGAGTGGGAGATCTATTATATTTCTAATATTGTATGTGGATGACATATTGTTGATTGGAAATGACATAGAACTTATGAAAAGCGTAAAGGATTACTTAAATAGTAAGTTTTCGATGAAAGATATTGGTGAAGCTGCATACATATTAGGCATCAAGATCTGTAGATATAGATCAAGACGCTGAATAGGATTGCCACAGAGTACATACCTTGACAAGATTTTGAAGAAGTTCAAAATGGATGGAAGTAAGAAGGGGTTCTTACGGATGTTGCAAGGAACAGTTTTGAGTAAGACTCGACGTCCAGCAACAACAACAGATAGAGAAATAATGGACCGTGTCCCCTATGCCTTAGCCATAGGTTATCTTATGTATGCTATGTTATGTACAAGGCTAGATGTGGCACATGCTATTAGTTTGACTAGCAGGTACCAATCTGATCCAGGTTCAGACCACTGGAAGGCAGTAACGGATGTCTTTAAATACATAAGAAGAACTAAAGACATGTTTCTCGTATATGGAGGTGAAGAAGATCTCATCGCAAGGTGTTACGACGATGCTAGCTTCGACACCGATCCGGATGACTCGAAGTCACAATCTGGATATGTATTTTTGATGAATGGTGAAGCGGTGAGTTGGGGGAGCTCAAAGCAACCAATGATTGCTAGATCTACAATGGAGGCAGAATATATCTCTACTTTGGAATCAGTTTGGATGAAGGAGTTCATTTCTGAACTGGGTGTGGTTCTAAGTGCTTTGGATCCTATGGTGATCTATTGTGACAACAATGTTGCCATAGACAATGCTAAGGAACCAAGGTCTCACAAGAATTCCAAGCATATAAAGCGTCATTTTCATTCCAAACGGGAACATGTTCAGGATGTCAGTGTAGAGATTTGCAAAGTAGATACGGATCTGAATGTTGTAGATCCGTTGACTAAAGTTCTCCCAAGGGAAAAACATGATCAGCACCAGAACTCTATGGGTGTTAGATTCATGACTATGTAAACTAGATTATTGACTCTAGTGCAACTAGGAGACTGAAAGGAATATGCCTAAGAGGCAATAATGAAGTGGTTATCATGCTATTCTAGGTTTATAACATATGTTTATTTTTCATGCTAGAATTGTATTAATAAGGAAATGTTAATACCTGTGTAAATTATAAACAGTTAAGGTTCCTAGTAAAGCCTCTCATTATCCTAGCTTGTTCATTAACAGATGATCAAAGGTACTCATTAAATGAAGTGTTCATTAACCGAAACAAAGCAGGGGATAAAAATGTTAATGTGTTCATTAAATGAAGTGTTCATTAAATGAAGTGCTCATTAAATTGAGTTGCATTAAAATGGAATTAAAGTGCTTTAATGGAAAGACCTTTATGAGAATTAAAGTGCTTTAATGGAATTAAAGTGCTTTAAGGGAATTAAAATGCTTTAAGGGAATTAAAATGCTTTAATGGATAGACCTTTAAGGGAATTAAAGTGTTTTAATGGAGATTGAATGAGAGGAGGGGGGGCAGCCCCATGGCGCCTATAAAATGAGGTGGCCTCCTCCTCCTCTTCACATACTCTCTCACAAGCTCTCTCATCTGCCCCAAGGTTGGCATCTTTTCCCCCTTGCTTGCCTTGTCCATTGCCACTAGAAAAGGTGCTCGGCGAAGCCCTTCTCTAAACCTTCCCCTCCACCACCACTACCATGGCGTAGCGCTGTTGGAGTTCCCAGGTATCCGCTACTTCTGATGCCCGACTAGAGCAAGGGATCGGGAGTCGTCGGCACACTGAACGTGTGACCGATTACGGAGGCGCTTCTTATCTTTAGTGCTGATCGTCTACATGTCCTTAAGGACGGTCGTGTACCATCTACATGAACCATGTTTGTTTCCGGGAATGTTACCCAGCTTACGGTGTACGAGGGTGAGTCCATATGTAATCGTTACAAAGTATCGCCTAGATTCGATCTTGGCAGTTGCAAACTGTAGGAATTTTTTGTTTCCTATGCAACGAACCCCATCAAATTTGTCAAATGTTTTGTCGTTGCTGCTAGGCTGCTTGCACTTGAGATTTTGGCTATGTGTCATTGGAACCATTGGATGTGTTTTGGACAGAGATGAGAGGGTAAAGATACAACCTGATTTCACCAAGTGAAGTAATTGGATATTAGCCCTGTTTTGGTGCAAGCGATGTGTGTCCCTAGTTCTTTAGATATTTTTATATGTATATTTGTCAAAGGAATTATCATTTTTTCCTCCCTCGGTGAGGTCTATGTTTGATCTGGCAAGCCATAGCGTAGTGCAATTTGAGATAGGAGACCATTGACCATAGCCCAATTCTTTTCTAATTTGGCCTTTTTGGCATTGCCCCCACCTCTAAAAAACTCTGCCTACCCATGTTTTTAAGAAACTTTCTATTATGTGGCATTTTATAATTGAGGTTCCAGAAGCACCACCCTTTTATTTCTAGAGAGATAAACATTGACACACAAAATATTTTTAAGACTAATACAAAGGTTATATGTACTATAAATCTTTTTATGATAATTTTCATCTGATTTCTTTGGCGTAGTGGCAATGCATACGGTTATTTGTTGAGGTTTTGAGTTTGAATCCCGTGTGCTTGACATATATTTATTTGGGTTTACATTTTTCATGTAGCAATATTGCTTTATGGAGAGGCTAACATCGCAGACCCACTGGCCTGCAGCGTCCCTCGAGTTTAATGGGAGGGTTTGAAAAAATGGTCAAGTACTTGTATATAGAGGCTGGAATCAGGGACCCACAAGCCAAAACATACCAGGTAGGCTGACATTCACAAGCCAGAACATACAAGTGAGGCTGACATGTGGGCCCCAATATCAAGACCACACGCGGCTTCCGTATCGAGCAACGGTTCCAAGGTCTAAACAGCAGACACTGCCAAAAAAAAGTCCATCATACACATGTTTAATTTACAGAGAGACTGAAAATGGGGGACCTAGTAGTGACACCTTATATAGGTGCTGCATCGAGCAACGTCGCCAAGTTTGAAACATGGAGGTGCGAGCAAGAAAAAATTCCAACATGCACACATTTCTTATAATGAGAGGGACATGGGGACCGCTGATCATAGCCCAGAAAAATTTGAGAAAGGATCCCAGGGAGCATAGCCTATGTAGTATAGCCCATGTAGATAGTCAAACTCTTTTTAATTTGGTTGCTTGTGCATTGCCTCCCACCTCTCAAAATAAAAAATGCTGCCTACCCATGTTTTAAAGAAACTTCTCCATTATGTGGAATTTTATAAATTGAGATGCCTGAGCGCTGCCATTTTATATTTTAAAAGAGATAAACATAGAAACACAAAATATTTTTTAGAAGACTGATACATAAGTTTTAGTACTAATATAGGTTTAATGATATAACATCTATAAATATCTTTGTTGTAGTGGAAAAGCACTCAGTTTACGTCTATTTGATTTGAAGGTCTTGACTTCGAATCCACTGTGCGTACAAGTATACATCAAGGGTTTACATTTTTTCTTCTAGTAATATCGTTTACAGAGAGGCTGACATCGCGGACCCACTAGCCTGCAGCATCCCTTGATTTTAATGGTTGGGTTTGAAAAAAAGTTAAATACTTGTACAGAAGGCTAGCATCTGGGACCCACCAGCCAGAACATACAAGGCTGCATTGGAGACCCACAAGCCAGAATATAGTAGAGAGGCTGACATGGGGTCCCCAGCAGCAATACCATACACGGCTACCGCATCGAGCAACGTTGCCAAGGACAAAATAACAGACGCGGCCAGAAAAAGTCAATCATACACACGTTTTATTTACATATAGACCAACATGTGGGACCTAGTAGCGCGCCCTTATACAGGTGCTTCATCGAGCAACGTTACCAAGTTCAAAACAGGGAGGCACGAGCGAGAAAAATGTCCAGCATGCACATGTTTTTTCTAATGAGATGCTCACCTGGGGTACCTAGTAGCCTAAAAAAAGGTTGATGTAGCGAGCAATGTTATCAAGTTCGAAACACGGAGGCGTGAGCAAAGAAAAAAAAGCCGATCCTTCTAATGAGAAGCTGACATGTGGGACCCAGCTACATGACCAAACAACAGATTCATTGAGACACGCTATCTAGTTCGGAACAGGGTAGCGCTAGAGAAGAAAAAATTCCATCATACAGATGATTCTTCTAGTGAGTGGCTGACATAGTGGACCCACCATACCAAATAAATGGCTAATGCAGCTAGCAACTCTATCAAGTTTGGAACACGGAGGCGTGATCGAGGGAAAAACTTCCATCATAGTCATGTTTCTTCTAATGAGAGGATGACATGTGGGGCCCAGCTGCGTGATTAAGTGGTAGATGCAACGAGCAGCGTATCAAGTTTTGGAGCAGGGTAGCACGAGCGAAGGCAAAAATTCCATCATACACATGATTCTTCTAGTGAGAGGCTAACATGGGAACCCAACAGTATGACTAAATGGCACATGCATCGAGAAATGTTATCGAGTTCACATCAGGGAGGCATGAGTCAAGGAAAAAATCCATCATGCACACGTTTCTTCTAATGAGAGGATGACATGTGGGACTCAACAACCTAGTTAAACGTAGATTCATCGAGCAATGCTATCAAGTTCGGAATAGGGTAGCGCAAGCGAAGGAAAAATTCCATCATACACACGAATATTCTAATGAGAGGCTGACATGTGGGACCAGTTAGCCTAACTAAACGGCAGACACATCGAGCAACGTTATCGAGTTCAAATCAGGGAGGCATGACCAAAAAGTATGGTGCGCTAGAGACACTGACGTCTGGGACCGACACGCCTCAAAAGACTTCGTCGAGTCAAGATCGAGTGAGGAACCAAAAATCTTGCTTCTGTCACGCACCAGCTGAGCTTCCTCCATGTTTTTAGCGGTTTCGTTGTAGTAGATGGCCAAAAAACCAGAAAAAAGTTTTCCATCGGTCACGGTCGAGCCGAGAAATTTGTCGCGGAACACGCGCCTTCTACAACGACCGATGGGCCCAGTTGTTGCATATGGACACTTTTCTTGTAGTGCACCTTCTTTGGAGATCAAGTTTAAAGCCATCTCACAATAATGATTAACCTCCTAGATCTGACCAGAGGTAACTAGTTTCCCTTGTTGATAGCTGATCACTGGGGCATGAGATTCAAAGTTATGCCATAACATTCTACTTCTAATGACTTCAATAAATGTGCCTTCCCTCCCTTCATTTCTTTAGTCACACATGTTGCAATTTTGTTATTGTTTTTCCAAACAATAGAGAGACCTAGATCTTGTTCTCCCATGTAAGAGCACTTGGTAGATAGAGTGTGTAGTGTGGGGTAATGCATTCAAGTTCCTCTAGTGCTGCCCTCTACTTTCTTGTGTGAGATGTCCTTTATTTGATTAGTGGTGGATCTAGTGTCAGCTCAATCTTGTTCAGCAAGTCTCATACCAAAATGAAGGAATGTTGGTGTTGAGGGGTGAGGAGAGCAGCCCGACAAGAAAAGGGGCCAAGAGGGAAGGTGACATGGGTATGCCCTACGGGTGCCTAAGGTTGGCCTATCCGGTTCTGTCTAGCAGAGGCCCACAGGATTAACTATGTCCGATAAAGAAGCCTAGGAAAGCTCAGGTGGCCCAGGCCCATGGAAGATGCGACTCCTTAGAGGATATGGCAAAGTCTAGATAGAAAGTTTAAGGAAACCCTAATTTTTAACTGACTCTGTGGTATCCCAAGACACGTCCTCCTCATATAAAGGTTGGTAGGGAACCACGAGGAGGACCTACCGAATGCCTGGCACAAAAACCCACCAAATTACATCTACGCACCATCGCCATCCAGGCACCCTTGTAACCTTCGGTTCACCTTCAATCAAGAGCAGACAAGCAGGAGTAGGGATTTCCCTTTGGGGGGCTGAACCTAGGTAAACACATGTCCCCGTGTTGCTTGCTTGTTAGCCAAACTCCAGCTCTTCCCTCTTCCTCAAAACCCAAGTCCATACACTATGGGCATTGACATGTTAACCCCACGTCAATTGGCATTGGCCGTGGGGTTTGGGCGTGCACATGTTGCGACCTCGACGGCCCATCACTTATCATCTTCGACTCATCTGCATCGGAGGGATGCTTCATCATCGGCTCCTTCGACTTCACCATCCATTCATCATCCACGCGCCCGGCTTTCGACTCCCTCGACACTGAGGCCGACATGATGCTCGGCGATTTAAGCTTCTAGGTCGACAAGACCTGCACCCTCCGTGCCCTGGACTAGTGTAAACACCGGAATTTTTAAGTCCAGATGCCTGTTATCACAATCCTAGGATTACCATTTTTGCGAGAGATGACAGAATTGATAGCACAGTACCGCATCCATAGTCATCATAGACATCCTGATGTCCGTCCTCCGGATAGTCCTCTTCATAGTCTAGCCATGGGTATAACCAGGGACAAAACCATGAGTACTTTTAAAGTACTCGCAAACTATCACTAATGTAAGTAAGACAATTCTAGCAGGAATCCTCAGCTCTAGGCTTATTTGCAATAAGCTAGCTTTATTTAAGAAGTACTTTGTAGTAAATCCTATTTTAGTTATCTAGATTACTTAAGTGGGAACCTATTTACATGTCCACAACCTTGTTGTGGTCAAGTCAAAGTCATATTTCATGTCACAAGTCATTTTGAAACCATCTGACAATGGATCAGTATGGCCATCCAACTGTCCATGACCGCGCGCGCTATTCGAATAGTATCATCTTCAAGTCATTGTGTTTCATAACACATGTCAAAACATTTCAATTAAATGAGTCATCATTCTAAGTTTTTCATAATCATTTTCTCCAAGTGTTCCCATCTAAAGTGATCAATATTAGTTTAGCACTAGCAACTATCAATGAGGGTGTCATTATTGAGAGGAGCTAACCAAGTGTAACCACCTAAGTCTAGTTCTATGCTCTTGAGAGCATCTGCCCTATTTTTCCACTAATCACCATTTAATTAACTACTTAAGAAACTTTGGTAAAGGGAAGAAAAGGTAAAGCTTGCAAGTAGAACTTGGAATTTGGTATAATCAAGGTTGCATCACCCTAGCATGCATAATGTATCTTGAATAAGTTAACTTGCATAGTTTAGCTTGCCTTGGTTGGTACAGTTGTCGAAGTTCTCATCTTCTTCGTAGAACTCTTCCTTCTCGTAACTCCGGTTGGTACTAGCGTCTATAAATAAATACGAGGTACACAATCACCAAACAATACCTATCTACTTCTATTTAGCACACAAAGTTTCACACTAGATGATCTAGCATCATCTCAATCACCACATGAATTAATGACATAGTCTTATTTAACTTATTTTAGAAAATGCAATTTCTACTTATTGAAAAATACTTAAGATTAAATATTCTCCAATTAAAATATGGGATCATGTTGACCATGTCATCACCACATATTCTAATACTTGGGAATGTGATATGAAGTAGTTGGAATATATTACAAAGTAGAATATTACTATTTAATATAATTAAAATGACTAGAAAATGACTATATAGCATTTTTTAATACTAGCCCATGACTATTACATGTTAAACTAAATATTTTTACATATTCAAATAGATCATGGAAAATGTTATTTTTGAGAGTTGGAATCAACTCAAAAGCATCTATGGTTGATTTTATAAAAATATTTGAATTTGTAAAAGTCTCTGCCTTGTTATTTTTACTATGGGCAAACTGTTTGAATCTAATGGGAGTGTTTAGAGTTCATTTCCTTTCTAACAAAACTAGAATCATGCAATTTCGTTTAGTAAATCCTCCTGAATTTAATTTTGAAGTCACTGACAGAATATGGTTTTGGAATAAAAGGAAAATCTAAATTTGAATTTGTGGGCAACGTGCGGGAATGATATTGGGCAGGCCCAACTACACGGCGTGCGCGCAACGAGCTACATTGGCATTGTCCCCACCTATCAGTAGCTATTCTAACGCGAAGCGGTATCAGCTAATATTGGCCACACGATTAGAGTGCAATCAACGGCTCAGTGTCATTGTCTCCGTCATACGGCGCGCGGGGGATTTTAACCCTTGCTCTACGGAGGGGGTCGTCAGGGGCTTACCAGGCCTCCAGCTAGGCCTAGCAAGCTAGGCGAATGAGCTGGTAGACGATGGCGGTTCGAAGGATGGTCGTGGCAGCTCCTGGGGCGGCTCCTATCGCTTGTTCTGTTCCTCCACAGCAGCGGCAGGCTCCAGTGAAATTCTGGTGATGTAGTGCTCTCCTTGCTCCGAGGATGGGTCAGAGGGGTTCCTGGGTGGGAGGTGAGTCGAGTGGTGTTCGTTTTGAGGCACGGGGCGGGGTCTATTTATACCCCCGGCAAGGGAGCATCGGGGCATGGCTCGGGCTCGTCGGCGACGTTGCTCAAGGGTGCTATCGGCATGGCTAAGGGTGTAGGTCGACGCAGGGTTCCGCGGCAATCGTCATGCGCATAGTGGCACGACGAGGCGCGATCTCCATCGGTCGGGGGTGTACATGCTCTGCTCAGGTACTGCGGGTGTTCATCATGGCGTAGGGTGGTCACGGGTCGTGCGGCGTCAAACGGGCGTGTCTGGGAGGTCACTTGTGTCGCGACAAGGGCATTTGTGCAAGGAGAGAGCGAGGCGCGGTGTGGTTGCATGGGGCGGCTCGGTGCTCTGGCATGCGCTTGGCATGGCAGAGAGAGAAATGGGCGCGGCGATGCTGGCATCTCCACTGGCTGTCGCTGAGCGAGGCGTACGCTGGCGAGTGCGGTGAGGTCAGGGCTACCTTCTAGACATCGTGGGCGAGGGCGGCGAGGCTTGTGGCATCGTGTCCATGTCTGGCCGGCACGACATGGTCAGGTACCACTTTGCACTGGTCATTTGGTCGAGTGAGAGAGGCTCAATTGCATGGGCTAGTACTAGGGTGATCATGGGAAAGTCGTGGAGCTGTGTCGAGTACGAGGATGATCACTAGATTGACCAAAACAGTGTATAGTTGGTATATCTGTACTGTGCCTGCTAAGTGCTCGATAAGATGGCCGCATGAAATAAACATTTTAATTTTCAAATTCTTTTTGGTGGGTGTGTTGGTCATATGCTTGAGTGTCTCTGGTTGCAATGATTTGTCAAGTGGAGAAACCTTGAGTGGTTTTTGAAAAATGGCTATCTTGATGTCTATGATGGATTCAATTTTGAAATGTCCTCTAAAAGAATTTGAATTTGTTTCTATAAGTTTTGAAAGTTCCCTTGTGTTCATTTTTACTTGGTCTAGCAAGGTGAGAAAAGAAATAGAATTGTTTCTGTTCGAAATCATTTACTAGAGATGCCAAAAGTGGCCTAGGTGTTAACTTTGGAAAAAATGACCATTAGGTCATATGCTTCATCATTTGATTTTCTTTTGATTTGATTTGGTTTGGACTTGACCTAGATAATATTGCTTTGATCCTTAAACTATTTCTCAACATATATAACAAACAAACATGGCATAACAAGCATTCACACGTCATTAATAAACACACATGCATACATATAGTGTTTAATAGTAAAAGCTTTTGTTAACCCTAATTTTGGATGATTGGACATTGATATTCTCCATTAATATTTTTGAGATGTTACGAACCTTCCCCCCTTAAACAGAATCTCGTCCCGAGATTCATGAAAAACTAGGAATTAAAGAGATTTGGGAACTCAGTCCTAATATAATCTTCTCGCTCCTAGGTGGCTTCTTCTTCAGTATGGTTGCTCCACTGGATTTTGAGAAACTTGATATTGTTGGTCCAGGTGGTTCAGAAGGCTTCTTCCAAAATATGAATAGGTACTTCACGATAGGTTAAATCCTTGTTGACGGCTCTGTGATCGATGTTCTTGAAAACATCGGTCTTCTCTGGAACTTCTAAGCATTTCCTAAGCATGGAGATATGAAACACATCATGTACGGATGACATCTCTTCAGGCAGTTCTAGCTGATAGGATACTTCTCCTCGGCGACTTAAAATCTGGAAGGGTCCGATATATCGGGGTGCAAGCTTCCCTTTAAGTTGAAAATGCTGCATTCCTTTCAAGGGTGATACTTTTAGATACATAAAGTCTCCTATATAGAAGGTCAGGTCTCGACATCTTTTGTCAGCGTAACTCTTCTGTCTGTATTGAGTGGTCTTGAGGTGTTCATGGATCTTGTGAACCTTCTCTTCGGCTTCTCATAGGTTGTCTAGTCCGAATATCTGACTCTCTCCTACTTGCGACCAATTTAGGGGGGTACGGCACTTCCTTCCATAAAAAACTCAAATGGGGCCATTTGCAAACTAGCCTCATAATTGTTGTTGGATGAGAATTCTGTGAAAGGCAGACTGTCTTCCCATTTAGATCTATATTCTAGTACACAGGCTCTCAGCACATCTTCTAGTATCTGGTTTACTCTTTCCGTCTGTCCGCCGGTCTGTGGGTGATAATCTATGCTAAAGTTCAGTTTGGTTCCTAATCCTTCTTGGACTTTCTTCCAAAACCTCGAGGTAAACTGGGTTCCTCGATCTGACACAATTGTCTTGGGGGTCCCGTGCAGACTGACTGTTCTAGATATGTATAGCTCTGTCAGCTTCGAGCTTTGATAAGTGGTCTTGATGGGTATGAAATGAGATAGTTTGGACAGTCTATCTACTATTACCCAAATAGAATCATTTCCTCTACTAGATGTAGGGAAACCGGTGATGAAATCCATTCCAACTGAATCCTATTTCCATTCTAGAATCTGCAATGGTTGCAAAAGTCTTGCGGGTCGCTGGTGTTCCTCTTTGACTCTCTGACAGATGTCACACTTGGTGATATAGCTTCCGACTTCTCTCTTCATTTTGTGCCACCAAAATTGCTCCTTCAAATCCTAATACATCTTCGTTCCTCTCGAATGAATAGAATAAAGAGTATCATGGGCTTCCTGCAAAATGGCTTGCTTCAACTCTGAATCTGCTGGCACACAGATGTGTCCCTTATACCACAGAACACCTTCTTCATCTTCAGTGAATTCGGGTACCTTCCTTGTACCGATCCGACGCTTAATTCCATCAATACAAGCATTTCCTTTTTGATCTTCCTTTATCTGACTGATCCAAGTGGGTTGAAGTTCAATACTGGCTAGAAATCCTTTGCTAATTAGCTCCATTCTAAAATTCTCCAACTCCTGATGCAAACTTGGCTGATCTTCCTTAATAATGGTGTTTAGTCTACACGGGAGTCTACTAAGAGCATCCACTACCACATTGGCCTTGCTGGGGTGGTAGTGAATGTCAAGGTCATAATCCTTGATTAACTCTAGCCATCTCCGTTGCCTCATATTCAGCTCCTTCTGAGTAAAAATATACTTCAAACTCTTGTGATCCGAATAAATCTCACAGCGGTTACCCATGAGGTAATGACACCATTTATTCAAGGCTAAAACTATGGCTACACGTTCTAAATCATGGGTGGGATAATTTTGCTCATGTTGCTTCAGTTGTCGATACAGATATGATATTACTTTGCCTTCCTGCATCAACACACATCCGAGACAATCTTGGATGCATCACAATATACATCAAAAGGCTTCTTGATATCCGTCATGATCAAAATTGGGGCTGAAATCAATCTCTTCTTGAGCTCTTGAAAACTTGCTTCACATTTGTCTGCCCATTCAAACTTCTTGTATTTCTTCAACAACTGGGTCATTGGCCTTGCGATGCTTGAAAATACTTCAACAAACTTGTGGTAATATCCCGCTAATCTAAGAAATGCGCGAACTTCGGTTTGGGTTGTTGGGGTTTTCCATTCTTCAACATCCTTAATCTTGACGGGATCGACAACAACTCCTCCTGCCGACAAGATATGGCCTAGGAATCCTACTTCCTTTAACCAGAACTCACATTTGCTAAACTTTGCATACAACTGATGCTCTCTAAGGGTTTCAAGGATGGGTCTTAGGAGCTGCTCATGGTCTTCTTCTGACTTGGAGTAGATCAGAATGTCATTGATAAAAACAGCGACAAACTTATCCAAGAAGTTCATAAAAATCTTATTCATGAGATTAATGAAATAAGCGGGGGCATTGGTCAATCCAAATGACATGACATTGTACTCATACAATCCATATCTGGTAGTGAAAGCAGTCTTTGGGATATCCATTGCGCGGATCTTTAGTTGGTGATAACCAGTTCTAAGATCAATCTTAGAAAACACTTTGGCACCAGTTAGCGGATCAAATAAATCTCCTATCTTCCGGAGTGGGTACTTGTTCTTGATGGTGACGTCATTCAGCTTCCGGTAATCCGTACACAAACTGTTGGCACCATCTTTCTTATCTAGAAACAAAACAGGGGATCTCCACGGTGATGCACTTGGTTGTATCAGACCTTTCCCCAACATGTCATCAAGTTGCTTCTTGAGCTCGACTAATTTAACTGGGTTCATACTATAGGGTCTCTGAGCTATGGGTCCAGTTCCAGGAACTAGTTCAATGATAAACTCAATATCCCAATCTGGGGGCATACCGGGTAATTCATCTAGGAACACATCGGGGTATTCACAGACTACTCTGACTTGGTCTAGGGTTGATTGGACTAAACTCTTGTTGCATTTGAGTTGATGGGGCAGCGTCTCGGACACATCCTCTACTGATACTCCGGTGCTACTAGTCATGGTTATGGCTTTCTTGGCACAGTCTATTAATCCTTGATGTTTCGACATTCAATCCATTCCTAGTACTACTTCTAAACCTTTTGTTCCAAGTACTATTAAATTTGCATAAAAATCTATTCCATGTATTCTGATAGGCACGTCCTTGCAAATTTTTCTAGCTTTGGTGGTTGACCCAGGTATTTGAACTATCATAACATGCTTCAAATTTGTTGGTTGAATCTTACTAGTGCATGCAAATACTTCTGTAACAAACAATTGTGATGCTCCAGAATCAAACAACACTCTTGCAAGTACTGATTTAACAGAAAACATACCCATCACGACATCTGGCGCTTCATGGGCTTCTTCTGCATTCATGTGGAACAGACGGCCGATACGGTTGTGCGGGTTGCCTGGGGCAAACCTCTTTCCAGGCTGGACATGGCGTTGCTGATGGGCAGGTGCAGTGACATTGGTGGTTGTAGCAAGGTTCTTGGGGCACTCGTTGGAGTAGTGACCCGTAACTCCACATTCAAAGCAGGTTATCATTGACTTGTCCTTCCCGACAATAGGCACAACATTGCTTCTAGTCCTTGGGGCAGTATTGTTGTTGTTGGTGGTGGTGGACCTTGGCGGTGCACGATTGAAGTTATGGGGGTTGTGGGTGTTGTTGTTGTTGTGGCCTCTGGGCCTCGGGTTTCCTCCGCCACGATTGGGAAAGTTCGAATGGGACATTGGTGGACTGATGTTTCTTGGTGCAAATCCTAAAGACGAAGTGGGGCGGTACTTCAAGGTATGGTGGGGTCCAGGCTGGTGCATCATACGACGCTTGCGGTTCTCACTAGCTTGATTGATATTTCCTTCCATTTGGATAGTAGAATCCACTAGAGCTTCTAGGTCGTCAAAAGGAATGTTGACTAACACTATCTGCATCTCATCACGCGGGCCATTCGGGAATCTTTCGTTCTTCTTTGCTTCGGTGTAGATCTCATCGGGGGCATACCTAGCGACAAACAGAAATTTGTCACGGTATTCCACCACAGTCATTCTCCCTTGCTTCAACTCCCTGAATTCATCCCTCATCCTCTTGATCAAACCTAGGGGTACATGAGTCCTGCTGAACTTGATCTTGAATTCCTCCCAAGTCATCATTTGTCCTCCGTTCATTGTACGGGTGCTATTCCACCATGATCTTGCATAACCTGCCAGATAGTGGGTGGCAAACAGTACTTTCTCCGCCACATCTACTCCTACAACTTCCAAGTTGTTATCCATTGTCTACAGCTAGTCATCAGCATCCAAGGGATCTTCAGATTTGCTAAACATAGGAGGGTTAGTGTTTCGAAAGTTTTTGAGCTTAGATCCATGGTGATCGTGATTTCCTTGGACTTGGTTGTTGTGGGCCATCTGGGCGATCTGCTAAAGAGTGGCTAGGTTGGCTTGACACTCGGCTCTACCGACCTCTCGATCTGATACTAGCATCTGCAGAATCTGAAGCATTGGGTCCTGGGATGAGCTGCTTCCACCGGGATTGCCGCGAGTCATCTAAAGATTGAGATAGATCATAAGACAAGAGGGAAATTTCTATGGCTTATGGGTATGGTTCAAAAAGCTTTAAACTTGAGTATTGCTAAGGTTGGAAAACCACATTCTTCTTCATTCATTCCAAACAACACAGTATAAACAAGACATTCCAAGCAACGACCAAGCAGATGGTTTTAAGAACCATTCTGTCATTCTACGATACATTGGGACCGCATATAAACTCACACCTATGATAGTGCTCTAGTGTGACTACTTGTCATCGGAACTGGTGGGTTCTCCGTCATCTAGGAAATCGGCGTCCTCCTCATAAGTGTGGAACTCCATGTTGATGTCCTCCAAGTAGTCGTCATCGTCACTGAGGTAAGAGGTGATATCTCCACGAATTTCTTCACCTTCGTCTTCCTTCTCCTCAAGCTGAATCTCTTGGTCATGGATGGTTTCTTCAAGGGTTGGCACCTTCTGGCGGAGGCGAGCAATGATGCGGTCCTTCTTGTCACGCTGGCGATGGAGTGACTTGTGCTCCTTGGCTAGGATGGCGAAGGTTTGGTTCTTCTCTGTTGCAACTATGTGCTTCTGGTTGGCGTAGGAACGAGCGTTGTCTAACTCCTTCTGGGTCTCATGCAGCACGAAGTCGAGGTGATCCACATGATGCTTTAGCTCCGGATGTCCTGGCATGGCCAAGGGCTGTCCCATGGAGTCATGTCTTGCGAAGTGAGCGAAGCGAGTGCCATTGATCTGGTTGATATTCTTTGCACACAAAACGGGGCAAGTTCCTCCTGGATAGCTCTAGATAGTCCATCCAGCCAGTTGTTCTCCCTCAAACTGAACTGTATCTTCTCCAAAGTGGGTGGCTCCATCTTCCCTCTCAGATCTGCAACGATCAACCACTTTGTTTCTCCTCCTGGTTGATCATTGAGTTGCGCTCCATAGAACTCGAGGTGTGGGCGCCTAAGAAACTCTGCTACCTGACTCAAGTCCCTCTCGAAGATGAGCTCTCCTCCATTGCCGAGCTGATAGAACTTGCTATACTTGACATCCATCTATAAGAAATTAGGATGAGTAAGTTAGTGAGGTGATCAAGTTTGTCAAATATTATGTAGGATTGCATGAATTTTTGAGGAACAAGTGAACTTTTTTTTGAAAGAATCTCAAGGATAAGAGTGAGAATAGGTTTTCATAAATACTCACTTCCTTTGTTTTGAAATTAAGTTTTTCAAATGTCCATTCTAACTAGGGTCTCCTATGGTCGGGATGGCTCTGATACCAACTTGTAAACACCCGTATTTTTAAGTCCATATGCCTGTTATGCCGTACATCACAATCCTAGGATTACCACTTTTGCGAGACATAACAGAATTGATAGCACAGTACCTCATCCATTACAAACCATAATAGTCTTACCAATAGTTGATCGCATGATCGAGTCTTAATACACATCATAGCAGCGGAAATAAACGTAGTAGAGGCTCCATCTTCATTGTCACAGGCAATGCTGATGATGTGAGATGATCCTATTTATCATAGACATCCTGCTTTCCGTCCTCCGGATAGTACTCTTTATAGTCTGGCCATGGGAATAGACAGGGACAAAGCCATGAGTACTTTTAAAGTACTCACAAACAATCACTAATGTAAGTAAGACAATTCTAGTAGGAATCCTAAGCTCTAGGCTTATTTGCAATAAGCTAGTTTTATTTTAGAAGTAATTAGTAGTAAATCCTATTTTAGTTATCTAGATTACTTGAGTGGGAACCTATTTACATGTCCACAACCTTATTGTGGTCAAGTCAAAGTCATCTTTCAAGTCACAAGTCATTTTGAAAACATCTGACAACAAAACAATATGGCCATCCAACTATCCATGATAGCGGACAAGGCTATTCGAATAGGTTGACACTCTACAGAGGTGGTACACTTTCACCACAAAATTCGATACATCCGTCAGGGATAGCCCTGAATCATCATACTTGGTATGCGGATAATCAATCCTAACCTTTCAATTACACACCCTAGTATAGGCACCTCCCCTATGAGCTTGGCCTCCCAGCCATGGCCATCTGCCATCCCCAGAACTGCATAGGTGGACATTCATATTCACGAGGTAGCCTCATCTCAACCTCTTTCCACAAGGGAACCCATACTAAGACATATAAACTTCCAGTTAAGCCCTAACCAACTCAGGTATTGTGGTTGAACGGTAAAGTTGGAATGGTATCGCATCCAAACCCAACCATCAGTTTTTATCAAAGTTAGGGCACATGCCTCATTCAGTATCATCTTCAAGTCATTGTGTTTCATAACACATGTCAAAACATTTCAATAGAATGACTCATCATTCTAAGGTTTTCATAATCATTTTCTCCAAGTGTTCCCATCTAAAGTGATCAATATTAGTTTAGCACTAGCAACTATCAATGAGGGTGTCATTATTGAGAGGTGCTAACCAAGTGTAACCACCTAAGTCTAGTTCTATGCTCTTGAGAGAATCTTCCCTATTTTTGCACAAATCACCATTTAATTAACTACTTAAGAAACTTTGGTAAAGGGAAGAAAAGGTAAATCTTGCAAGTAAAACTTGGAATTTGGTATAATAAAGGCTGCATCACCCTAGCAAGCATAATGTATCTTGCATAGGTTAACTTGCATAGTGGGGCTTGCATAGTTTAGCTTGCCTTGGTTGGTATAGTTATCGAAGTTCTCCACTTCTTCTTCGTAGAACTCTTCCTCCTCGTAGCCCGGGTTGGTACTAGCATCACAAATAAATACGAGGTACACAATCACCAAACAATACGTATCTACTTCTATTTAGCACACAAAGGTTCACACTATATGATCTAGCATCATCTCAATCACCACATGAATTAATGACATAGTCTTATTTATCTTATTTTAGAGAATGCAATTTCTTCTGATTGAAAAATACTTAAGATTTAATATTCTCCAATTAAAATATGCGATCATGTTGACCATGTCATCACCACATATTCTAACACTTGGAAATGTGATTTAAAGTGGTTGGCATATATTACAAAGTTGAATATTACTATTTAATATAATTGAAATGACTAGAAAATGACTATATAGCATTTTTTATTAGTAGCCCATGACTACTTAATGTTAAACTAAATATTTTTACATATTTAGATAGATCATGGCAAATGTGATTTTTGAGAGTTCGAATCAACTCAAAAGCATCTATGGTTGATTTTAGGAAAATGTTTGAATTTGAAAAGTCTCTGCCTTGTTATTTTTATTGTGGGTGATCTATAGCTTCAAACTATTGGAATCCAATGGGAGTGTTTATAGATTTTCACTTCCTTTCTAACAAAATTGGAATCGTGCAATTTGGTTTAGTAAATCTTCCAAAATTTAATATTGAAGTCACTGATAGAATAGGGGTTTGGAATAAAAGGAAAATCAAAATTTGAATTTGTGGGCAACGCGCGGGAATGATATTGGGCCGGCCCAACTACACGGCGCGCGTGCAGTAGGCTGCACTAGCATTGGCCCCACCTGTCAGCGGCTATTCTAATGCGAAGCGATATCAGCTAATCTGGCCCACACGATTAGAGCGCGGTCAATGGCTCAGCATCATCATCTCCGTCGCACAGCGCATGGGGGATTTTAGCCCTAGCTCTATGGCGGGGGTCGGCGGGGGGTTACCAGGGCTCCAGCTAGGTCCAGCGAGGTGGGCAAATGAGCTGGTAGATGATGGCGGTTCGAAGGCTGGTCGTGGTAGCTCCTAGGGCGGCTCCTATCGCTGGTTCCATTCCTCCACAATAGTGGCGGGCTCCGTTGAAATTCGGGCGATGCAGTGCCTCCTTGCTCCGGGAATGGGTTAGAGGGGTTCCTTGGTGAGAGGTGAGTCAAGTGGTGTGTGTTTGGGCGGGGTCTATTTATACCCCCAGTGAGGGAGCATCGAGGCATGGCTCGGGCTCGTTGGCGACGTTGCTACAGGGTGCTATTGGCATGGCTGGGGGTGTAGGTGGATGCAGGGTTTCGCAGCGATCGTCATGTGCATAGTGGCACGGCGAGGCGCGTTCTCCGTTGGTCAGGGGCGTCCATGCTCTGCTCAGGTACCGCGGGCGTTCGTCATGGCATACGGTGGTCACGGGTCGCGCGGCGTCGAACGTGCGAGTCTAGGAGGTCGCTGGCATCGTGGCGAGGGCATTTATGCAAGGAGAAAGCGAGGCGTGGCGTCGTTGCACGGGGCGTCTTGGGGTTTTGGCGTGCGCTCGGCATGGAAGAGAGATAAATGGGCACGGCGATGCTGGCGTCTCCACTGGATGTCGTTGAGCGAGGCATACGTTGGCGAGTGTGTGATACGTTGCTAATGTATCCACAATTTTTGATGTTCCATGCTTGGTGTTATCTACTTTCTTATGTTTTGTCCACACTTTGGAGTACTTTTCATATGATTTCTTGGACTAACCTATTAACAAAGAGACACAGTGTCAGCTGTCTATTTTCTGCTGTTTTTGGTTCCAGGAAGTCAGAAAATGAATATTCTTGGAATTGGACGGGACAAAATCCGAAGTTGATATTTTCCCGGAAGACTCACGGAGCCAGAAGACGATACGGAGAGGGGACACAGGGTGGCCACACCACCCCTAGGCACGGGTCCCCCTGGCTATGCTAGGGTATGGTGTGGGCCCCCTGGCCGGCCACCGACCTTTCCTCTTTCGCCTATATATCTCCCCCGATGCAAAAACCCTAAGTTGTCAATCAGAAATCCATGAAAAGTTCCGCTGCGCCTCTGCCACCAAAGGGAAAATTCAGGGGACATAAAGTCTCTGTTCTGGCACCCTGTCGGGACAGGGAAGTGCCCCCAGAGCCATCTCCATCGATCTCCACCACCATCACCGTTGCTGATTCCCGTGATGATGAGGGAGTAGTTCTCTCTCGAGGCTAAGGGTTCTACCGGTAGCTATGTATTCATCTCTCTCTCTATGCATGATCATATTGTGATCATGAGCTTTGTAATCAAGTAGATATACTTTGCTACTCAAGTGCTTTAATAGATCTCTGCTCTCCCATGTGTGTGAAAGTGACAGCGTGCACATCATGGTGGCACTTAAGCTAGAGATTACAAAAACTTGTTATGAGTTATATTTGGAGTTGGATGTCTTTATGAAATTATGGTGTTTGAAGTTTTATTGGTGTTGAAACTGAACCCAAAGACTTATTATCTTGAGTACACTAATGTTCCATATAAAGATTGTGTGAAGTTTTGTATGAAGGAAAATTTTCAGGTGTACGGAAGGAATAAGTAGAGATGAAGGATGGACTAAAGCTCAAGCTTGGGGATGCCACGCGTGTCACCCCAAGAAATATCCAGGAAGTACAAGCATCAATACTTGGGGATGCCCAAGGCATTGATGTCTACGCACTTCTATTTTTGTAGACAGTTGTTCGGCCTCCAAGTGCAGAGTTTTGTAGATAGCAGCAAGTTTTCCCTTAAGTGGATCACCCAAGGTTTATCGAACTCATGGAGGAAGTGGTGAAAGGTATCCCCTCTCAAGCAACCCTGCAATCAAGATACAAGAAGTCGCTTGTGTCCCCAACACACCCAATACACTTGTCAGGTGTATAGGTGCACTAGTTCGGCGAAGAGATAGTGAAACGCAAGTGGTATGGATAATTATAAGTGGTAACGGTGATAGAAAGTAGCTTGCTGGCGTGTGGTTGACATGGGAAAAGACTAAAGGCAAACTGAAATAAAGATGGAAGCAAGCAAACATGTAAGAGGTCTAATAGCAAACGGTGTATCAATGCTTAGAACAGGGCCTAGGGATCATACTTTCACCAGTGAACACTCTCATATAAATATATTCTTCTTTATGATACTACGCTGAACTACTCTCCGGTTGGACACACTAATCGATGGTAGGGCTATAGCAGCACACCTCAAAGTAAGCCTTTCCCATCTAGATAACCCCACACTGTCACCTTGAGTACTAGATAGGTCCAAAAAACACCACAATTTGATAAAGATATCCAACTCCAAATATAACTCATAACAACTATTTGTAATCTCTAGCCTAAGTGCCACCATGGTGAGCACGCTGTCACTTTCACACACATGGGGAGAGCAGAGATCTATTAAAGCACTTGAGTAGCAAGGTAGATCTATAGATTACAAGCTCATGATCTCAATAAGATCATGCATAGAGAGAGATGAACACATAGCTACCGGTAGAACCCTTAGCCTCGAGAGAGAACTACTCCCTCCTCATCATGGGAATCAGCAATGGTGATGGAGATGGTGGTGGAGATCGATGGAGATGGCTCCGGGGGCACTTCCCCATCCCGGCAGGGTGCCGGAACAGAGACTTTCTGTCCCCCGAATCTCTCCTTCGGTGGCGGAGGCGCTGCGGAACTTTTCATGGCTGGAGGCTTGATGATTTAGGGTCTTTGCATCAGGAGGAATATATAGGCGAAAGGGCAAGGTCGGTGGAGGCCGAAGGGGCCCACACCACCTGGTGGCACGGCCAAGGGGGACCCACGCCACCCTATGGTGTGGCTGGCCCATGGCCCCTCTCCGTCTCGTCTTCTGGCTCCGTGAGTCTTCCAGTAAAATATCAACTTTGGCTTTTGTCCCATCTAATTCCGAGAATATTCATTTTATGACTTTCTGGAACCAAAAACAGCAGAAAACAGGGAACTGGCACTATGGCATCTTGTTAATAGGTTAGTCCAAGAAATCATATGAAAAGTACTCCAAAGTGTGGACAAAACATAAGAAAGTAGATAAAACCAAGCATGGAACATCAAAAAATTATAGATACATTTGCAATGTATCAACATCCCCAAACTTAACTCCTCCTTGTCCTCGAGTAGGTAATTGATAAAAAGAAAGCATACTTTTTTAGGTGACATGCACCATCATAAACTTGATCAAAGTATTTGGAAAACATTGATAGCTGGGATCATAGTACTTCAATCATAACATGAAAGATAAAGGTTTAACAATAAAACATAGCAACTATGTTTCAACATGAAAAGGCACAAACAAAAGATTCATGAATAACAATGCTTTGCAAGACGTTTGTTTGTTTCACATAAAGAAAACATAGCATAATGGCATTCAGCTTGTCCCTCATAGAGTAGCAAATATAAATGCATAGGACACCTTCAAAGTTCAAGGCATGAACCCACTATCGAGGATAAATACTAACTCTTGGAGTTTCTAGCATCTACTTGGCCAAGATAACTACTAAGAACGAAAAGCATGCAAGATCACACATAACAATGATATGATAGAATCAATAATCAATCTGAAATAGCATCTCAATATCCATTGGATCCCCACAAACAAAACATGTAGGATTACAAATAGATGATCTTGATCATGAACGGAGGTCACAAGATCTAAACATGATAGCACAAAGGAGAAGAACCAGGCATCTAGCTACTACACGGACCCGTAGTCCAGAGATGAACTACTCATGCATCACACTGGAGGATTGCATGGTAATCAAGAAGGCCTCCAGGGTGAATTCTCCTCTCCGGCAGGGTGCCGGGAAGAGCTTCATATCCCTCCCGATCTAGGGACAGAGATGGCGGCGGATACAGACTCTTTCGTGGAATTTTGATCGGGTCCTTAGGGTTTAAGTATCGGATGCATCTTCTAGTCGGAAGGGGAGGCCGAGGGGGTGCTGGAGGCGGCCAGTTGATACATTGCAAATGTATCTATAATTTTTGATGTTCCATGCTTGGTTTTATCCACTTTCTTGTGTTTTGTTCCAACTTTGGAGTACTTTTCTTATGATTTCTTGGACTAACCTATTAATAAGAGCCACAGTGCAAGCTGCCTGTTTTCTGCTGTTTTTGGTTCTAGGAAAGTCGGAAAATGAATATTCTCGGAATTAGATGGGACAAAAGCCAAAGTGCCTATTTTTCCGGAAGACATCAAGTGCCAGAATACGAGACGGAGAAGGCCCAGGGGCCGGCCACACCACCTGGCCATACGGCCAGCCTGGGCCCGCGCCAGGGGGTGGTGTGGTGGCTCCCAGCACCCCCTTGGCCTCTCCTTCCGCCTATATATGGCCCTCGGGACGAAAACCCTAAGTGGCCCGATCAAAAATCTACAAAAGAGTCTGTAGCCGCCGTCATCTCTATCCCTAGATCAGGAGGGATCTGAAGCTCTTCCCGGCACCCTACCAGAGAGGGGAATTCACCCTGGAGGCCTTCTTCATGACCATGCAAGCCTCCGGTGTGATGCGTGAGTAGTTCATCCTTGGACTACGGATCCATGTAGTAGTTAGATTGCTGGTTCTCCTCCTTTGTGCTCTCATGTCTAGATCTTGTGAGCTCCGTTCATGATCAAGATCATCTATTTGTAATTCTGCATGTTGTGTTTGCGGGGATCCGATGGATATTGAGATGCTATTTCAGATTGATTATTGATTATATCATGTATTTTTTATTTGTGATCTTGCATGCTTTCCGTTGTTAGTAGCTATCTTGGCCAAGTAGATGCTAGCAACTCCAAGAGTTAGTATTTATGCTCGATAGTGGGTTCATGCCTCTGGTAATCTGGGGAAGTGATAGAAATCTCTAAGGTACTAGATGTGCTATTGCTACTAGGGAGAAAACAACAATCATTTTTTCATAGAACAATCGTATTTTTTACTTTACACGCAGTTCGTAAAGCAATAATTTGGTGCTTGCAACTTAATACTGGAGGGGGTTCGGATGATAACCTGAAGGTGGATTATTAGTCATAGATGCAGTTGGATGGCGGTTTATGTATAATGTTGTAATGCCCAATCAAGTCTCAAACGAGTCAAGATGAGTAGTATATGCATGTATTGCTTTCTCGGTGTTTGTCAATTGCCCTGCTGTAATTTGTTCACCCAGCATGTTATCTATCTTAAGGAGAGCCACCTCTAGTGAACTATGGATCCTGGTCCTTTTTCTTTACATACAATCTACAAGCTGTTTACTTCTTCTGTGTGTACTTTCTGCAAACTTTTACTTCTTTCCGTTCGATACGTTTATTTCTTTGTTTTCCGCAAAACATAGTGAGATTGACAACATCATCGCAAGTTGGGGACAAAGTTCTGTGGTTGTGTTGTGCAGGTATCCACGTTGCTACTAGCACCGGTAGTGCGCCTTGCCAAAGCTCAGCTAGTAACACCTTTGGGATGTTTTCTTGATTCTACTGGTTCGATTAATCCTTGGTTTCATAACTGAGGGAAACTTGTTGTTGTGCTCATCATACCTTCCTCTTGGGGTTCCCAACGAGCTCTACATCAACACTGCCATCAAGCATTTTTCTAGGCGTCGTGCATTGACCCATCAAGCTATTTTCTGGCGCCATTGCCGGGGAGTCAAGGACATCTTCACAAGGGGAGTCCCTCATAACCAATCTCTTTACTTTGTTATTTTTGTTTTGCTTAGTTTTCTTTTTTCTTTGTTTGCTTGTTTTGTTATTCAAAAACACACAAAAATTAGTTTTACTAGTTTGCTTTCTTATTTGAAAACACACACAAAATTAAGTCTCCTTTAGTTGTCACCTCTTCCTTAGCTCACCATGTTGATCCCTACTTTCACCCTGAAAGACCTTTCAATTGGTAGTGCTTCTATAATTGGGAAAGATAATATTGAAGAATTCTTTAATCATGTTAGTAAGCATGAAGATACTGAGGATAGATCCCTTGCAGAACTTGCTCCAAATTATGAGATTTATGCAGCTTCTTTAATTCACATGTTAGAAGCTAGGTTTGTTAACCTCAACCCCTTAATGCAAGTAATGTATCTTAAGCTTCAAGAAATTGAAGACCCTGAAAAGAGGGATTTTATTCTAGAAACTTTGTTTAAGGAGTTCTATGATGTTGCCAAAGAAGCTAGAAAAGTCTTTGAACGTTTCAATATGCTAGGCTCATGTGTAGATGTTGTTCGTACACGATAAAAGATGAACAAAACCGAACCTAATGGGGAGGAACCTAAGATACCAATACCCTTCAAACTAGTAGCAATACATGATGCCATAGAAAAGAATCTTGATTGGATTGTTCCTGCAAACCCTTTTGATGAGAATAGTGAACCTAAGAGCATTGAGAGAGGATCCTCTAGAACTTATTTGGATGATATACCTTGCCTTGTTGAAAATATTTCTGGTATTGATCTTAATGCTTCTTCATTTGAGAACACTTGATTCTTTCTTTGCTTCTTATGCCTAACTTAAAGGCGTTAAAGAAAAGTACTTATTGGGAGATAACACAAAAAATTTAGATGAGTTTTGGAAGTTATTACCTCTGTAATAACCTCTCCTTATCCTTTTTATTTGCTTTTTGTGCCAAGAGTAACCTCTAATGAGAGTGAAGTAATGATTGGGAAAGTTGTTGTCCCGAAACAGATTTTTGTGTTTCACTGTAAACTTTCGTGAGAGATCTCTGTATATCAGAATGAGCTGTAATTTTTTTTGATTCTGCCCCAGATTATTATATAACTTTCTTTAGTTCAACACTTTTTTATTTGAGCAACAGAAGGTCTTCTAAAAAATTCGTCTTTACCTGCTGGTCTGTTTTGACAGAATTCTGCCATTTTCGGCATTTGCTTCTTGTTGGTTCCTTTTTGAGTTCTTTTGGGGAATTGAGCTTTTTGAGGGAAGTGATAAAGTAGCTAGTGTTCTAATGGAAGTTTATTTGGTGTTAGAACTGAACCTTGAGACTTATTTATCTTGAGTGCACTAATGTTGCTAATAAAGATTGTGTGAAGTTTTGTATGAAGGTAAATTTTCACGTGTATGGAAGGAATGACTAATGAGATGTAGGATGGACTAAAGCTCAAGCTTGGGGATTCCACGCGTGTCACCCAAAAAATATCCAAGAAGTACAACCATCAAAGCTTGGGGATGCCCAAGGCATCCCCTTCTTCATCAATAAAAATTCCAGGTTTCATCCAAACGCTTCATTTTTATTGTTTCATGCACAGTTATGTTGTTCTTCGAGCGTCTTCTTTTTCGTTTTCGTTTTGGTTTTTCGTTTGCTTGGTTTGCTTAGTTTTCTTAATAAATTGGTTGGACCCCCTCTTTCATACAGTGGTTTGCAAATAGTTTGGTTTGGTTTGGAAAAGAATAGGAAAGTTCATGCTTATGTGGTAAAAAGAGCTCGTTTTTGACTGTGGCCTATGCTTTGTCATGCCATGCTTGATATTGTTTTGGCTTTATGCTTAGTATTATTTGCTGTAGCATGACTTGTTATAAACAATTGAGATTGCTTAATGTGCCTTGCATGAATCATGTGTTGTTTTAGCATATTAAAGCATAGTATAGTGGTATTCTCCTTTGATGCTTTATTTGGGTTGACTTGGCACATGCTCACACCATGTTATGAATATCTCAAGTCACCATAGCCTTTATGATCCTTTATTTTTCAACTTTTAGTATCAATCAATGATGTTTTGTCGCTCTACATGATTATGGCCATTATTGCTCTCTTAGTTTGCCGCTCCCAGTCTTTTGCTAGCCTCCACAACAAAGTATGAGTTCCACTCATGCATCCAACTCCCTAAACCAAGTTATTCCAAAGAGTCCACCATACCTACCTACTAGCTTATGCTATTTCAAGTATATTAATGCTTTTGTTTACCTTCCAAATTAAACTTGTTATGAGAAAACTAGTGATTAAAGCTCTCACGAACTTGATGGAACACTTTACTTTTTGCACTTAATAAACTTGAACCATTGGGTCCTTCTTTGTTGTGTATATGCTTGCGCTTTATAAGTTGAAATTAGCAGAACCATGTTTCATGGGGAATGCTTTCAACATTGCACTTGTACTTTGTACCCCGTTGATATCATGTTCTTTTGCTTACGGATCCCTGCGGTGTGAAATAAAAGTGGAACTTGTAAGATCATGGAGTTTGTATGTGTGTTAGAGAAACCTATGCAAATAGCAAATAAAAAGATCGCTGAGATGCTCATTGTCTGCTTGCCTTGTCATTTTGATTATGGGAAAGCTCCCGTATCATGTGCAAGGGGTACCCCGTTGGCGGTTCTTAATGATACACATGTACTTATAATGACAAGAGCTTACTCATGACTGAAGTTGAGTAGCATGAGGATCGGTCTTCGTAAGTAAGGGGCATGAGATTTCGGTTTATAACTTGTCAAGCATATCCTCTTAGTTGTGTCACTTTAACCTTAATAACCTTAAAGATGCTTATGATAGGGGCAATGAGAGCTGAAAGCTATAAGTACCATAATTTTTGGAAGCTCTTTATGAGACTTGAATCCCTACTTCCTTTTACAAAGGCCTTTCTTCCACCATTATATTGAGTCTCCACCTTCTATCTTTATGCACCTACTTTGAGAGCATAGTGGCCATTCTTAGTTCTATGTGCATTGTCCCAAGACTAGTTGATTGATGCATAACTTGCTATTGCTTGTTTTAAACTATTTGTATCTAGTCACTCTTATGAACTTTGAAGGTGTCCTATGCATTTATATTTGCTACTCTATTGAGGGACAAGCTAAATACTATTATGCTATGTTTTCTTTATGTGAAACAAACAAACGTCTTACAAAGCATGTTATTCATGAATCTTTTGTTTGTGCCTTTTCATGTTGCATCATAGTTTCTTTGTCTTATTGCTAGAACTTTGTCTTTCATGTTATGATTGAAGTACTTTGGTCCCAGCTTTGTATGTTTTACAAATACTTTGATCAAGTCTTTGATGGTGCATGTCACCTCAAAAATTATTCTTTCTTTTTATCACTTACCTACTCGAGGACGAGCAGGAGTTAAGCTTGGGGATGTTGATACATTGCAAATGTATCTATAATTTTTGATGTACCATGCTTGGTTTTATCCACTTTCTTGTGTTTTGTTCCAACTTTGGAGTACTTTTCTTATGATTTCTTGGAGTAACCTACTAACAAGAGCCATAGTGCCAGCTGCATGTTTTCTGTTGTTTTTGGTTCCAGGAAAGTCAGAAAATGAATATTCTCGGAATTGGACGGGACAAAAGCCAAAGTCCCTATTTTTCTAGAAGACATCAAGTGCCAGAATACGAGACGGAGAAGGGCCAGGGGCCGGCCACACCACCTGGCCGTGCGGCCTGGCTGGGCCCGCGCCAGGGGGTGGTGTGGTGGCTCCCGGCACCCCCTTGGCCTCTCCTTCCGCCTATATATTTCCCTCGGGACGAAAACCCTAAGTGGCCCGATCAAAAATCCATGAAAGAGTATGTAGCCACCGTCATCTCCATCCCTAGATCGGGACGGATCTGAAGCTCTTCCTGGCACCCCGCCGGAGAGGGGAATTCACCCTGGAGGCCTTCTTCATCACCATGCAAGCCTCCGGTGTGATGCGTGAGTAGTTCATCCTTGGACTACGGATCCATATAGTAGCTAGATGGCTAGTTCTCCTCCTTTGTGCTTTCATGTCTAGATCTTGTGAGCTCTGTTCATGATCAAGATCATCTATTTGTAATTCTGCATGTTGTGTTTGCGGGGATCCGATGGATATTGAGATGCTATTTTAGATTGATTATTGATTCTATCATGTCTTTGTTATTTGTGATCTTGCATGCTTTCCGTTGTTAGTAGCTATCTTGGCCAAGTAGATGCCAGCAACTCCAAGAGTTAGTATTTATGCTCGATAGTGGGTTCATGCCTCTGGTAATCTGGGGAAGTGATGGAAATCTCTAACGTACTAGATGTGCTATTGCTACTAGGGAGAAAACAACAATCCTTTGTTCATAGAACAATCGTATTGTTTACTTTACACGCAGTTCATAAAGCAATAATATGTTGCTTGCAACTTAATACTGGAGGGGGTTCGGATGATAACCTGAAGGTGGATTATTAGTCATAGATGCAGTTGGATGGCGGTCTATGTATAATGTTGTAATGCCCAATCAATTCTCAAAGGAGTCAAGATGATTAGTATATGCATGTATTCCTTTCTCGGTGTTTGTCAATTGCCCCGCTGTAATTTGTTCACCCAGCATGTTATCTATCTTAAGGAGAGCCAACTCTAGTGAACTATGGATCCCGGTCCTTTTTCTTTACATACAATCTACAAGCTGTTTACTTCTTTGTGTTTACTTTCTGCAAACTTTTACTTCTTTCCATTCGATACGTTTAATCCTTTGTTTTCCGCAAAACACGGTGAGATTGAAAACCTCATCGCAAGTTGGGGACAAAGTTCTGTGGTTGTGTTGTGCAGGTCTCCACGTTGCTACTAGCACCGGTAGTGCGCCCTGCCAAAGCTCAGCTAGTAACACCTTTGGGGTGTTTCCTTGCTCCCACTGGTTCGATTAAACCTTGGTTTCATAACTGAGGGAAACTTGCTGCTGTGCTCATCATACCTTCCTCTTGGGGTTCCCAACGAGCTCTACATTAACACCGCCATCAAGCATTTTTATGGGGCGCCGTGCATTGAGCCATCACCAGTCCACCCCCTGGCGCGAGCCAGGCTGGGCCGCGCGGCCAGGTGGTGTGACGGCCCCATGGCCCCTCTCCGTCTTGTATTCTGGCTCCTTGTGTCCCTCGGTGAAAAACTGACTTTGGCTTTTGTCCCATCCAATTCCGAGAATATTCATTTTCTGACTTTCCTGGAACCGAAAATAGCAGAAAACAGGCAGCTGGCACTGTGGCATCTTGTTAATAGGTTAGTCCAAGAAAGTGTATAAAAAGTCCAAGGAAGCTGAATGATGTCACCATCAAGAACAAGTACCGACTGCCAAAGATAGAGGATTTGTTTGATCAGTTGACTGGAGCTAGAGTGTTTTCAAAGATTGATCTTATAACTGGTTAGCATCAACTCAAGATTCGTGCAACGGATATTCCAAAGACCGCCTTTACCACCAGATATGGATTTTATGAGTATACGGTCATGTCTTTTGGATTGACCAATGCCCCCGCTTATTTCATGAATCTCATGAATAAGATTTTTATTAACTTCCTAGATAAGTTTGTTGTTGTTTTTATCGACGATATTCTAATCTATTCAAAGTCAGAAGAAGACCATGAGCTACACCTGAGAACCATCCTTGAAACCCTTAGAGAGCATCAGTTTTATGCCAAGTTTAGCAAATGTGAGTTCTGGCTGAAGGAAGTAGGATTCCTCGGACATATCGTGTCGGCAGGAGGAGTTGTTGTCGATCCTGTCAAGATCAAAGATGTTGAAGGATGGGAAGCCCCAACCACTCAAACCCAAGTCCGTGCATTTCTCGGATTAGCGGGATATTACCACAAATTCGTTGAAGGATTTTCGAGCATCGCCTGACCAATGACCCAATTGTTGAAGAAAGATAAGAAGTTTGAATGGACGGACAAATGTGAAGCAAGTTTTCAAGAGCTTAAGAAGAGATTGATTTCAGCCCCAATCTTGATTATGCCAGATATCAAGAAGCCTTTTGATGTGTATTGTGATGCATCCAAGATTGGTCTCGGATCTGTGTTGATGCAAGAAGGCAAACTCATAGCATATATGTCCTGACAACTGAAGTAGCATGAGAAAAACTACCCTACCCATGATCTTGAACTAGCAGCCATAGTTTTAGCCTTGAGACATGGCGTCATTACCTTATGGGTAACCGCTGTGAGATTTATTCGGGTCACAAGAGCCTGAAGTATATTTTCACCCAGAAGGAGCTGAATATGAGGAAAAGGAGATGGATAGAGTTAATCAAGGATTATGACCTTGACATTCACTATCACCCCGGCAAAGCCAATGTGGTAGCAGATGCTCTTAGTAGATTACCGTGTAGATTAAACACCATGATCAAAGAAGCCCAGCCAAGTTTGCATGAAGAGTTGGAGAAGTTTAGAACAGAGCTATTTGGCAAAGGATTTTTATCTAGCATTGAACTTCAACCCACTTTGATCAGTCAGATCAAGGAGGCGCGGAAAGGAAATGCGAGTATCGACAGAATCAAACATCGTATTGGTACAGGAAAGGTACCCGAATTCACCAAAGATGAAGAAGGAGTTTTGTGGTACAAAGGACGTATCTGTGTGCCAGCATATTCGGAGCTGAAGCAAGTTATCATGCAAGAAGCTCATGATACTCTTTATTCTATCCCCCCGAAGGAATGAAGATGTATTAGGATTTTAAGGAGCAATTTTGGTGGCACAAGATGAAGAGAGAAATCAAAAACTACATAGCTAAGTGTGATATCTGCCAGAGAGTCAAAGCGGAACATCAGGGACCCGCGGGACTTTTGCAACCATTGCAGATTCTGAAATGGAAATGGGATTCTGTCGGAATGGATTTTATCACAGGATTGCCTACTTCTATTAGGGGAAATGACTCTATTTGGGTCATAGTTGATAGACTGTCCAATGTAGCCCATTTTATACCTGTCAAGACAACCTACCAAAGTTCAAAGCTACCAGAGTTGTATATTGCTAGAATCGTCAGTTTGCATGGAACCCCTAAGACCATAGTGTCAGATCGAGAAACCCAATTTACCTCAAGATTTTGGCAGAAAGTCCAATAAGGATTAGGAACCAAGTTGAATTTCAGCACAGCTTATCACCCGCATACTGATGGACAGACTGAAAGAGTCAACCAAATCCTAGAAGATATGTTCAGAGCTTGTGTGCTAGAGTATGGATCAAAATGGGAAGATTGTCTGCCTTTCGCAAAATTCTCATACAACAACAGCTATCAAGCCAGTTTGCAAATGGCCCATTTGAATTTCTGTATGGAAGGAAGTGTCGTACCCCCTTGAATTGGTCGCAAGTAGGAGAGAGTCAGATTTTCGGACCCCACATTCTATGAGAAGCCAAAGAGAAGGTTCACAAAGTCCGTGAATACCTCAAGGCCGCCCAATCCAGACAGAAGATTGATGCTAACAAGAGACGTCGAGACTTGACCTTCAATGTCGGAGATTTTGTGTATCTCAAAGTATCACCCTTGAAGGGAATGCAGCGTTTTCAACTGAAAGGAAAGTTAGCCCCCAGATATATTGGACCCTTCAAGATTTTGAATCACCGAGGAGAAGTATCATATCAACTAGAACTGCCAAAGGAGATGTTAGCCATCCATGATGTGTGCCATATCTCGTCCCTTCGCAAATGCCTAGAAGTTCCGGAGAAGACCGAAGTTTTCAAGAACATCGATCACCAAGCCATAGATATCAACAAGGATCTGACGTATCGTGAAGTACCCATTCATATTTTGGAAGAAGCCTTCAGAACCACCAGGACCCGGAGTATCAAGTTTCTCAAGATCCAGTGGAGCAACCATACTGATGAAGAAGCTACTTGGGAGCGAGAAGATTACATTAGGACTGAGTTTCCAGATCTCTTTAGTTCCTAGTTTTTCTTAAATCTTGGGACAAGATTTTGTTTAAGGAAGGAAGGTTTGTAACACCCCAAAAACATTAATCAAGTTTATGAAGTTCTAAACACCCAAATTTAGGGTTAACAAAAAACTTTTATTCCAAAAAGTAATATGAATGCATGTGTGATTTGCATTAGTGTAGAATTGATTGAATTTGCCATGCTTGATTGCTAAAAAATATGAGAAATGGTTTAAAGGTGAATGCTACATCATCTAGGCCATTTACAAACAAAATCAAAAGAAAAAGAAATCAAATATGAGTTAAATAACCAAATGGTCATTTTGACCAAAGTTAACCACTAGGCCACTTTGAGTGTTCCTAGAAGAGAATTTCTAACAGAAACAATTCCACTTCTTTTCACCCCTTTCTAGACCATGTAAAAGTGAACCAAGGCCCACTTTACAAACTCACCAAAACTAATTTCAAATCTATTTAATGGACAGTTCAAATTTGAATATAGTTCATATGGTAAGATCACACTTTTTCAAAAACCACTCAAACCAACTCCATTTGACTTATCCAAGCAATCATAGACACTCAAGCTTAAGATCAAATCACCCACCAAATTTCATCTGAAAATTTCAAACTAAAGTTCTTGCGGCCATTTCATCAAACACCTTGCTTACCCTAATTAAGCACTGCCTAACTTCACTGTTTTGGAGCAGTGATCATCCACCCCTCTGTCCCCTCTTCACTCCCTTGTCTCCCCTAGTGTCGAGCAACAACTAGACAAGCCCCCCCCCTTAGCCGTTGCTCCAGTGCAGCGCCGCCCAAATATGGTCATCACCGGCAGACAGTGGACAGAGCGACAGAGGCCACGCCGCCCTTGCCCACGACACGCACCAGATAGGCCACCATCCACCGCCACCCCCCTATCCAAGCCACGACCTTAGCCAAGCCCTGGACCACCCTAGTGATGTCGTGCCCACCGTCTCTGCGCCGTGCCGAGAACGCGCCAGCGCGCTGCACCCGACCGGCTCGCACAGACCGCGCCTCGCCCTCTCCGCACACGCACCAACTCGCCATGATCACCACCACCTCCCAGATACCCCCATTCGCTGTCGTGTGACCCGTAGCACCCGTGCGCCGTCGCAAACACCGTTGCTCCCGCGTAGAGCATCACACACTCTCGACCAGCCTAGACCGCCTCGCGCCTCGCCATTAAGCCAGTGACGACCGCCAGGGAACACCGCACCGTCATCTACCCTCAGCCTCGCTGCTAGCCGCCTGTACCATCATCACCGACGAGCCCGAACCCATGTCGCTCAGTCCCCTCGCCGCGGTATAAATAGAGACCCCCTCTGCCTCCATTCTCCGCACCAACACACTCACCACTCCTCATAGACACTCCCTCACCCTTCCCCGGAGCAAGGCACGCTCTCCTTCGCCAGAATTTGGTCGGAGCCCGCCGCTGCAGGAGGAGAAGGGTGTCATCAATTAGAGCCGCCCCAGGAGCTGTCGTGGCCACCGTTCGAACCGCCATCATCAATAACGCTGTTCGTCCCCATCGTCGACCTTAGTTGGAGCCTAGGTGAGCCTCACCAGACCCTCACCGCCGTGTTAGGTTTAATTCCTCGACGGAGCTGTTCGTCGTCGATGATGAACTGCCGCTGTTGGATCGTCTTTTAATCGTAGGGCCTAGATTCGCAGATACCGTTTTGGTTAGTTTCAGACACTGACTAGTGAACCCCGCCTGTCAGCAGCCCTCTACGCTGTGTTGTGCAGATTGGGCCGGCCCGTTTAGTTTCCTGCGCAGGCCTGGAGAATCAAATAATGATTTTCCAATTTAATTAAAACCATAGTTTGTTAGTAGATTCAAAAATCAATTCAGAGAGATTCACTACACCAAATTGCATGATTCCAATTTTGTTAGAAAGATATTTAAATTATCTATCTAGGCCTGTTGGATTTAAATCAATTGGAGTTAGAGATCACCTATACTAAAAATAATAAGACAGAGACGTTTTCAACTTCAAACATTTTTCAAAAATCAACCAAATGCTTTTGAGTTGATTCCAACTCTCAAAAATCACATTTGATAAGATATATCTGAATATGTAAAAATATTTACGTTTGCATGCAGTGACATTGGACTAGTACCAAAATAATTCTATATAGGCATTTCTAGTCACTTTAATTCTATTAAATGATAATCTTAAACTTTATAAAATATAACCACCACTTTAAATCACATTCCCAAGTATTAGAATATGTGGTGATGACATGTGTCAACATGATTCCATATTTTAATTGGAGAATATTAAATTTTAATTGGAGAATATGTGGTGATGATTGTGATGATGCTAGATCATCAAGTGTGAGCCTTAGTGTGCTAAATAGAACTATTAAAGTATTGTTTGGTGATTGTGTACCCCGTATTCAGTTATAGACAATAGTACCGACCCGGGATATGAGGAGGAGGAGTACTACCAACAAGAAGAAGAAAACTTCAACCACTTCTCTACTCAAGGCAAGCCATCACTAATTGCAAGATAACCTAAGCAAGATGCATTAGGAATGCTTGCTTATATAACTTTGATTTATACCAATCCTAAGTTTTACTTGCAAGCTTTATTATTTTACGTTGCTAAAGTCTTTACTTTTAGTTAGTGCTTTGTGAGTATTGGAAAATAAGTATAGATAGCATAAAGAGTATAAAACTAGGCCTATACTTAGATGTCATTCCATGGCATGAGATTGGAAATTAGCATCCCTCCTTAGTGAACACTCTTAACTTTAGTGGCTAGTTCTAAGCATAAAAGTGGATCACTTTAGATGGGAATACTTGGTCAAAATGATTATGAAAACCTTGGAATGATGATTCATTCTATTGAAATGTTTTGACATGTGTTGAGAAACACAAAAGGATTTGATGATGAACATGTTGAGGCATGAGCCTTAGCCCTTTTATAAAAACTGATGGTTGGGTTGGATGCGATACCATTCCAATTTTACCGTACAACCACAATACCTGAATTGGGTACGGCTTAGCTAGAAGTTTATATGCATTAGTATGGGTTCCCTCACGAAAGAGGTTTGAGCTGAGGCTACCTCGGGAGTGTGAATGTCCACCCATGCAGTGCCCAGGATGGCAGATGACCATGGCTGGGAGGCTAAGCTCATAGGGGAGGTGCCTATTATAGAGTGTGTAAAGGAAAGGTTATGATTGATTATCCGCATACTAAGTATGATGATTCAGGGTTATCCCTGACGGATGCATCGAATTTTGTGGTGAAAGTGTACCACCTCTGCAGAGTGTCAAACTATTCAAATAGCCGTGTTCGCAGTCATGGACAGTTGGAGTGGCCATACTGTTCCGTCGTCAGATGTTTTTCAAAATGACTTGTGAAGTGAACTATGATTTTGACTTGACCACAGCAGGGTTGTGAACATGAAAACTAGGTTCCCACGTAAGTGAATTAGAACATTAATTTAGTTTTCTTTACTTCTAAACTTAGTTTAGATAAACTTGGCTTTTTCTAAATAAACCTAGAGCTTAAGATTCTTACTAGAACTACCTTACTTGTTAGTGATAGTTTGCGAGTACTTCAAGAGTACTCATGGCTTTGTCCATGGCTATTCCCGTGGCTAGACTATGAGGAGGACTACCAGGATGATGGACAACAGGATGTCTATGACAACTAGGATCATCTCCCATCGTCAGCATTGCCTGTGACTCTAAAGATGGAGCCCCCACTACATTTCTTTTCCGCTGCTATATTTGTATTAAGACTGGATCATGAGATCCTTTATTTGTGTAAGACCTTATTATGGTTTGTAATGGATGATGTACTGTGATATCCAATCTGTTATGTATCGCAAAATGGTAATCCTAGGATTGCGAGGTATGGCATAATAGGCATGTGAGATTAAAAATCCAGGTGTTGACACTAGGTGACGAGCGGTCGCCATCGCCTGCACGTGCATGTGAGGAAGGAGAGTGATAGAGAGAGATACTAGAGGGTGTTGAAAGGGTTGGGCTCGACCAGGTCCAAGCAGTGGCTTTGACCACTTGGGTCTATCTGGTTGGCTCAAACACTTAGGGGCATTTTGGTCATTTCACAAATACCTTTAAACCCATATAAATCGTAACTTACACATAAAAACTCACAAAAAATAAAACAAAATAGTTTTTTGTGTAAAAAATCAAGGAATCTAAAAAGTATTTTTGTGAGATTTTTGCAGATGCTTGAATTTTTGTGAATTTTTGAGTGATAATAATTCAATTCCTAGAATTTAAACTCCATCAAAATTCCAATAAAATCAGGAAAAATCCTAATAATTATGTAAACCCCAAATTTCATAGAAATATGAACGTTCCAAAGTAAATGCCTAATAATACATGATGGATTGATTTAGTAAATAAAATATCAAAGAAAATGTAATAAAACCCTAAAAAGGGAGAAAATCACTTAAAATGAAATTTAGTTAGTCTAACTCAAACATAACACTCGAAGAGTGCATTGCATATAATTTCATTAGAGCATCACATTTTTGTCAACGAAACGTTGTCTTTATCGGACGATGTTGCGAATTCCAGAACCAGAGGTCTAGGGTCAAGTAAAACCTTCGAACTGCATTATCTCGCAGTTACCATGCAAGCTCATTCTTGCATCACCTTTGTGACGTCAATCTTGCAATCTTGTTGCAAGTGAAATCTTACATGTCCTTTGGCTAACTTTACGAAAATGTTTTCAAAATATTAGTATTACTTGCATTCAAAATAATACCGTTTTCGAATGAAATAAATAAATATGGGAGATGGAATCATGGACGTATACATGGTTTAAAGAGCATGTTGTGGAGATTCCATGTTACCGGGAAAGTTAGGATTAACAACAGTCAGCCATTCTTGTGCCATCTAGTACCGCATTAACCACAAAGCTTGTTATGAGGTGAGCGAGTCAGAAGTACCTTCTTCCTTTTGTTTGTCCTCGTATATCTAGCCGGGCTCAGATCTAGAGAGGAGATAAGTGGGTAGGATCCCGTGACATCCCTATTATGTTCTTTAGGGTAACATATGAGTATATTATAATGGATGGTAATTGAATGTAGGTCTCTCGATCGAAATTGTTACAATGGGTGGGCAGCGGGGCCGTGGAGGGGGACCCGACATGACTCAGTGAAACTTCGTATCAAGACCCCATATCTAAGGAAATATGGAATGCGTAATAAGGCTAAGGATGTTTGTGGGTAAAGTTGCACACCTCTCGATAGTGTAAAATTGTAACATGTTACTCCATGTTCTTGGAAAAACTATGATCATAGCATGGAAACAAACTCTACGAAAGTTTAGATAACCCATGAAGCTTAGAATTTTAAAATATAAAACTTACCTTTCCTAAAAAACCATTTACGAAAACTTGCACAAGTCTTAGATCTTTGATCGATGAATTTCAAACAAACATCAGACAACCACCACACAATTTGATGAGTACGCCTGTACTCAATCTAACATCTTAACCCTTTCTTAGGTTATAAGAAGACAAAGTGACCGACATGAAGGATAGAATCAACAACGGAGTATCAAATTAGTAGAAATAACATTGTATGTAGATATAGGAACCTCATAAAATGCATAGGTAGATGAGCTAGCAATAGTATACCTTCTCCAATAAGTTGCCAGCTTCAATGGTTTTAAGCTTAGTATTACCATCGATTAGGAAGCTATCGCTCCTGCTTTAAACTTTTATCGCATTTTGAATCCTCAATGGACGAATGAGTATCTTGAAAGTTTTGTACACTTTTGGCCTTGGTATGAACTAATAAAGAAAGTTGTTTGACCTGCAATGTTTCCATTGTACCACTCTGAGGGATCTGATATTTACGGATGGCGGGATGGGGAGTTCCGTGAGTATCATATGAACGACTTGTACACTATAACATACAGTGGTGTACTGGATCACCACGGTTTGCCAATACTAGTGTGCAGATTGGTTTTGATAGAACACAAAGTTCAGGTTGCAAATATGCCCACAAAAAATTGACCTATATAACCTCTTATATGCAATGGCTTGGATTTCCTAAGAATGTATTCCCTCCATTTCAAAATATAAGATGTTTTAGCTTTGTGAAAGGAGTCTATCCAGACTCCCTTTAGTGTGTACTTTCACTCCAAACATAGATGAATCTACACACTAAAAGGAGTCTAGATCAACTCCATTCACAAAGCTAAAACATCTAATATTTTGAAACGGAGGGAGTAGTAGCAACTATATGGGTGGTAGAAATCGATATGTTCTGGTTGTTATGACATTGGACACTTTTGCCTATGAAACAAAAACGATGTTTGTTTTTATCGAGGAATAGAAATGTAGAATGGTACTCTAGTACATAGTAGATAATTTGGAGGTACCCATTTCGCTTGGTCTAGGTGACTCGGGGGAGAAGCCTAGAACTGTCCAACAACTCCACTCTCTGCTGTCATCCCACAATGTCGCTTCTTCTGGACTTCACACGATAGCAGAGACACATATCCTTGAAGGTAGGAAGGGGACCTCTTGGCATGGATCATGGGGGTAGTAGTGTTTAGAGACCGGGGTGGCTTCCCTGGGTTGGAGCAGGTGGTGGCGTCGATACAGCTGTCCACTACGGCTAGGTGGGCATCGTGGTGGTGATATTAAGGGCATGTGGGTGCTCCTTGAGGTGGGACAGGCAGATGCACACAGATCTGCGGTGACCCAGCATACCATTGCATGATGTAGTACACTATAGTCGTTGACGTAACACCAATGAAACATTGTTCCACTATTATGACATCCCTCATAGTGGTAAAACAGAAACATAAGAGGTCCAAGACATAACTATAGGTTACAACTCAACCCTTTACAAAAGATCCAAAGAACACTATAGGTTAAAGAGGAAGAAAGCAACTTCTTACAAATAAGAATCAGAAATAAACACTTCACTAATATACTAGCATCTAAACTATAGGGTTCTCAAATGTTGCTATTACATTGCTCTACAGAAGTAGGTTCTAAGGCTAGATATTGTACTCCTATCAATCAGGAACTTCGTCTTCCCTTTAGTTGAGGTATATGTTGACTTCATTGGCTTCATTGAAGACTTGAGCTTTTGGTGATGATTCCCTTGAGCATAAGTTGATGTAGACGTCATCTTTATTGGCTTCAGAATCTAGCAAGGGTTAATAAGGTACGGTTGAGTATGAGTGTACTCAGCATGTTCACTAAAAAGGAGTGTTTGATGCACTAGCTACAGCCGTAGACCATAGGTCGTAGGCTATGTCGGTTTTCGAATAAATTTCTTCAAAGGTTGCTTTTATTATGAAAAGCTATGTCCGTCAGCCTTCAGAGGTTGATTAGAACTACGTGGAGTTCCTTTCCTGCAACATTCGCATCTCCTTCCCAGAACAGGGAGTAACATGTCACACTTTTTTACACTCTGTAGAGGTGCATTGCTATACCCATGAGAACTTAGCCTTGTTGCACATCCAAGTCATGAGCTTGTCCACACTTCCTTTGTATGGGGCCCAGTCTAAGATCAAGCCATTCGATGTCGTTCTCTGTGACCCTGCATGCCTCCTTGGTGTACGCGATGCCCACCTTTTGAATTACGGCAATGAGAAGTACAAATCGTTATAGATGCCAGAACTACCGTGGGATGTTGAGGGATCCCACCCATATGTTGCATATCCTCTACGAATTACATACTCAAACTACAAGGATAACAGCCATGGCCTACGCATCCAGCTTCAGGCGAGAGGAAGAAGATACAGATGACTTCCCTAGAGCCCATATAGATCTCATGGTTAACACATATTTTACGGTGCAAGAATCACTAGAGACATTGGTTGTTGAAATCCTAATAATATGTTCCTTTACCACTGGAACTGTAATAGTAGGTTATTACCATTTGGTAAATAACCGATAATCATATAATTATGAAAATAGCATTTTCTGACTTTTTGAAATGCAAGTGATGACAACATTTGATTTACAAATACTTGATAGAAAATAATCAATGGACATGAGCAAGTGTGGACTTGCATTTTGTGATTGCAAGATTATGCACTCACAGTCTTCGAGACAATACAAGATTCAATATCTAAAATCAGCATCATTGGTCCGATAAGGACTAATGTTTAAAGAAGCAATATGCTGATGCATAAGTAATGTAATGCATTTTTTAAAATCCCGAGAAAATCCCCAATAATGTGAATGGGTTAAATTTAAGTAATTCTTTTATGATTTAGTTATTTCTCATGTTTACTTCACAAGCGAATATATCTACAAAACATTTAAGAGTTTAACATGCAAGTATACAAGTGAAGCATAATAACATTCAAAGATTGAGGTGAATTACTATCTAGTAATTATTATATAAGTTAATGTGTTAGGTTCTTAAGAGTTAAAGGACTTATTATAAGGTTGTTATTTGAAGTGGCAAACTGAATAAATTTTGAAGAAAAGGTTTCTTTGATAAGGTTTAACCAATGTTTATGGTTAATAGAATGTGATCGATGTCGTTTGTGTTTACTCAAATAGTTTGGACTTGGGATGACTTATGACTTAATTGAAATAGACCAAAGTTAACAATAAAAATATAAATCGTCTTTAGTCATGATGTTTATAAGTTTTGAGATTAAAGTTAACTTTGAAATCATAAATAAACTTAAGGTGTAATATGTTTTAATTATTACCAAGTTTTAGGGTTATGATAGGTATGATTAAGAGTGTGAGTTCATTCACTTCCAAGTTAAGTGAATGACGAGTTTAAATGTGTTTAGCTATTATGAAAATAGTTTAACTTATTAAGGAAATAAAATTTAGATGATCTTATTAATATGTTAGACTTTTAGAGTCATGTGAAGTATGGTTAAGACATAAAGATTATTCTTCATCCATATAGGTGAATGATACATAAAATTAGCTTAAAAGTTGTTGGTTTAAATTTGATTTAAGGTTTTAATAGAGTTTTATAAAATTAATAATTTATACTTAAGTTTTGTTATAGACCCAAGTTATGGCTTTGGAGTTAGTACTCAGATGTAAAGGAATTAAGGTTCTATAAGGAAAGGTGATTATTTCTTACTTAAGAAATGTTTTTAAAGAATTAATAAAATGGGTATTTTATTTTAGTAGATCCATAAAGATTTATTCCTAGTCTTAAGATCTTTTGGAATAATATCTTGAATTTTTCCTAATAAAATATATTTATTTAAGATCTTAAAAGTGATTTTTATTTTATTTTAAATAGTATCTATGTTTTTATAAATTTTTACAAAGGAATAAATGTCCTAAAATATTTACTTTAAGTATTATTTGTAGAAGATGAAGTTATTATTTTTATAAAATAGTAGATTAATTTTTATACGCAAAAATGATTTTTATTCATTTTTAGGTATTTTCCTTATCTTATGAAATTTCACTTAGGTTTTAATGGTGTTAGTATATATTTGCATTTTATTTAACTTAAACAATCAAGGTTATATTTTTCTTAGGGAGAGATTATTTTTTGTGGTCTTTTTGATATATGATATATATTTTTAGGATTTTTCTATAATTTTCTAGGGCTTAAATTGTTTATAGGATCATTTTGATAATTTGACTTTTTCTTTTCTTTTTAATTAGAATCTGGGCCTGGCCTTTTGGCCAACATGGCCCAGCCCATATCAGAGTCCAATGGTTGGGTTCAACCCAACCCTGTCCCAAGGTGTGGCCATATCGTCCCCTCACTCCCTCACCCATAGGCTCGATCTCACCCCTCTCATCCTCGCATTGGCGGTGCCATGGTCATCACCGTCATCGCCCGATTCTAGAAGACGTGGTCACTCCGGCCGCTACCACCGGTCATAGACGATGCAGAACCCTCTGTTGCATCTTCCTACCCAACCAATTTTGCTTCTTTAGGCCGATCTTGCTCACCCTGTTCACTTCACTAGCTCTAGGGTTTCATTGATTTTGTGTCGCCTCACTCGGGTGATGTTCTTGTGATGATGTTGGTAGAGGTGGTGCGGCTATTATGTATACGGTTGCCACTGCCACGGGCACGGCTTGGTGCAGGTGGCAGTGCTTCGGCACTCCCTGTTCCGTCGCTGCCATGGTCGCATGCACTGCTACCATGGTCGCATGCACTGGTGCCTCTACCGCCTCCACTGCTTCCTTTTGAAGTATTAAGTAAAGACACCGGGTATGTTTCCCCTCTCCCTTCTATGGTCTTCCTCTCTGCCTCCTCGTAGCCAACCCTAATTAGGGTTTCCCCTTTTCAGTTCATGTGTATCTTCACAATAGCTTTGCTATTGACCTTGCTTATTAATGATTATATTCAAAATTTTACCTGAGTAATGAATTGATACTTTGATCTAAACATGGATTCTTATACTGATTTAGGTGACACCCATGTTAGACTTATATGGGATTTAGCTGGCTATTTTTATGAATACGCATAGATTCAAACAATGATTTTGAAGTTAAACATAATCAGACTAGCCTCTGAACTGATGTTGATGATTTTGGCTGGTGCTACACGGAATGATGTACTCAATGTTGCCAGCTACTTGATACAGTATACATGACATTGTTTATATATACACTTCTTATTAGGTTGGTACATTCTGTTGAGCAACATTGTTAAATTGAGATGGCTTAATATGGTGGTATCTTGTTGTGAATGCTTATCTTATTCTAGTGAAATTGACTTGGTGACTTGAACTATAGCTTGATTGACTTTATTAAGGCAGTTATCATCTACTGTATAACTACTTCTATTAGCTTGGTATATTGTTGGTGGATAAGTATTGCCATTAATTTTGATCTATGCTTTATCTGTGAAATGATGGCTCTATTTGCATGACTTGTTCATCAAAAGCATGTGTGTTCAGCTGAACCCCATTTGTGATGCTTGCTACTAGACATAAGTTAATTAGCTTATGAATGTGCTTCCTATACTACAGGGCAGATAATAGTAATGAACTTGTGGTTGGTGCTTTAACATGATTTCTAAGAATGAAATGATTACTAGAGTGGTGACTAGGAAAATGATTTGAAAACTTCTCGGTTAAGCTGTTGTGATCTAATGTTGTTAATTAAGTAGTGGCCCAAGTTTTTTATAGAATCACATTGTGGTGCCTCCAAGGAGGGTGCACAGTGGAGGTTCATGGTGGCATGATATGCTACTTGCCTATGATGCAAAGGCTGAGGCCATAAACTTATATAAGAATAGATTCGTGTGCCTGGCCTATGTTGCAAAGGCTGAGGCCATAACTTTATTAATAAGAACATATACTATGCCTTGTTTGAATGCCCCTTTTTGGTTTAACTAATTCATGTGGCTGCTTCTAAGGCATCTGCCACTATGATGCCTCCATTTGGAGTGTACACAGTGGTAGCTAGCCCCTAGTAGTGACTATTTGGATGAGTTATCCAGAAGGCTCTACTTGGGCTGCCCATGATATTTAAATGTTCAGTGATGAGACAAAGCATATCATTACTATGCCAACCTAAGAATAATCCTTACTTCCCCAAGAACCTTTTCTAAATGAACTGATATGAACAAATTATATAATTAGTTTTTTGGTATAGCTACATACCAATGTGTAGCTATTGAACTGCATCTTGGCTTGCTATTTAGTTCGGGGATCTGTTGATGTGGATCTGATTCTTCTTGTAATATTATCTTGCCCTTGATCTTGGTGTTCTTCTCCTAGACTTGCTTGCTCTTGATCTCATTTAGGTTTCCATGCTGAACTATTGGCTGGGTTGGGTTTAGTGTGGTGGAATGGATATCTATGGTGCTAGTGTTGTGCTGATATGTTTCCTAACTCCTCTAAGTGAGCATATGAACTTTTGCTAGATCTGATTTCGGTGAATGAGTTTGTGATTTGTTGTTCTAGTGAAGAATAGTGATGTGTGTGGATGTTGTATTTAGCAGAGATAGCTCTGTGCTGCTACAACTGTGAAATGATATGCTGAGAGAGGAGTGTTGCTACGACTATGCTTCGCTCTTCTACACTCCCTATGGAGCTTCTAGTGTCGATAGCACACCAGCATGCATTGTGTGCGAGCTGCCTGCCTGTTCCAAGTGCTTTATCTCATTGGAAGATATTTTCCTAGCCTGGAAGCTATCCAATGTGGATGTGCTCGGTTGGTTTGGGTAATATCTTGGACTGGTCTTTATTTTTGGTTATCAAATGTTTAGTTGCCTCTTTAGCTAATGATGCATAGGCTAAAGCAACTTTGATAAGAACATATCCTACATTTGGCCCTTATTCTTAATGCTCGGTGATGAATTTGGCATATCACTTGTATGCTCAATCTAATATTAATCTAACCCCAAAACCAACCCTTTATTTTATCATTTGTTTGTCTATTTCTTTTGTTTTGTGTTACAGGGATTAAAGTGAAGAAGAAAAGATTAGGAAGATAAAAAAGGAGATAGGAAATTTAGTCTATCTTTTATTCTATGTACTTGTAATTTTCTTTATCCCTTATGTAAACTCTGTATTATTCTTATTGTAATTTATTTATTCATTATTATCTAGAAATACAATGTAATATTGTTTGTTTTAAATAATAAAGTTAATGTATTGCTTCAATTGCAAATTTTGCACATTGTAATATTTAATAAATGTTCTAAAACATTCTTTTGAGAATAAGTACTAGTAATATTTAATTCTTATGATGGGTCTCTCAAGTATTAGGATTATTAAATATTATGGGACTGTGATATACTTTTTGGAATAATAATTCCAATGTCCTGTTTAAATCCAACATAATGTGGTGATCTATTATTACCTCCTATGCCTTCTTCTATTTCAACTTCACATTAAAATTATTATTATGGAAATCATTTCTTTTTTATTTAATTAATTCAATTTGTGGATTTTCTAAATTCATTTGGAGTCAAATTTGAAATTCAAATATATGTTTGAATTATTTCCCCCTTCAAAACACAAAGGTTCAATAGAGCTCATGTAGAAATCTGTCGCACTTGTACTAATGTTTGCACTAGTACAAGAGAGATCCCAATCCCTCTACATCTCTTTTTAGTTTTGCGTGAAAATTCGCCGAATTTTCTTATGCATAAATACAATGCACACACATATGTCCTCTCTATTTCTAGGTGATAATCCTAGGATGTTGCAGGATCTGGCATGCATCGAGGCATGTCGTCACGTGGAGGTGTCCACAACATGGATCTAGTGTTGCATAGTGTGGATCTAATGCTTAGCCTTCAAAGTTATTGTTGGCTCATAGCTGTCCATGGGCACGATAGGGGCGCGGTTTTATCCTCTTCAACATTGTTGTGAGGGGAGCTTTCTTCGCACCCAGATCTAGTTGAGGCAACTCTACTATGTCGTTAGGCCATCGTGGGTGGCATCAACAGCTATGGGAAGTTATGTTGGCCATCGGTCCTAATGTTCCATGTTGGTGGAAGTGTTCCATGGTTGGAGAGATGATGGTGCTGCAAAGGGCGGGTGATACAGGTTGGGCACCAAGTGACGGGCTTGTTTGTGGTGGAATGAGGTGTTGCGGGGACTGTGCCCATGGTGGCAGGTGAGTGGACATCGGTGAAATGGATCGTATGGGCACCTAGAGGGGGAGGGGTGAATAGGTGCTGCTCTAAATTTTAGTTCTTTTTCAATTTTAGGTTGACACAAATGTAAATTCTCTAGATATGCAATTACGAGAATTTCCCTATATGCCAACCTAACAACTAAGCGTGTAAAAAGGAGCAAGGTAACCGTAGTGGAGCACGTGGAGACACGGAGATTTGTTTGACCACAGTTCCTTCCTTGTTAAGGGAAGTACATCTGCGTTGGAGGGGTGGGAGGTTCTAAGACCACCACGCCACAATAGGCCTCACCCTATTATCCGATGGATCTCGTCACCAAAGGCCCGATCCACCTTTCCACTATTGGTACCCTTCGAGGTGGGAACCGATTCCTTTACAATGCTAGAGGGGCACACATCCCCAACTGAATTGGAGGCTCCCGTGATGATAACATGCTGCCACAAGAACAAGAATTATCAAATAATCAAAACTAGGATCTAGATATTTGCAAGAACTACTAGATCAAGAATCCCCCAAGTGAATGAAGGGGACGTTGATTGCTTGATTGGTGTTGATGAAGATCGAGGCCTTTGAGTGGGTGAGGATGAAGATCTCGCTTGGAGATTGAAGAACAAGTCTGAGCTTTTTCGAATGAATCAAGAGTTCTGGCAGGAGGGATTGATGGGGAATAAATACCCCCTGCCAAACTCGGTTGTTGGACACTTTGGGGGCCGGATTATCTGGCCCAGGTAGGGGCTGGATTATCCAGCCAGGGCAATGCTCCGCCATGGAGTCGGATTTTCCAGTGGAATATCCCCCCCCCATACCGCGTGACGCGCCTGGCCTGCCTTTGCAAAACTTCCCGGGGGTGGATTATCTGGCCCCCTGGAGGGGCGGATTATCCGGCCGGGGCAAAAACTCTAGCCCTGGTTGGACAATCTGAGGGATATCCCCCATACCGCATGACGATCTTTGCCTGCTCTTGGAGATTGGCGTGGGCGGGATTATCCCGCCCTTGGCTGGGGCAGATAATCCGCCCCCAAATTTCAGTTTTGATGCATCTGAATGAACAATTATCTGCAGCACTATAACACACATGAGATGATCCTTGGTATTGTTATCTAACACCCAAAACACTAGAGATCATGAAATGTTCTTTCAATGGGGACGGCATCCCCGAGATGTTTGGCATGGAGGGGAGCACCGTGGTGGGAGATGCCATGGTGGTTTACCGATAACATGGGCGAGGTTCAAGGCATACTGAGTTTTGCATCTTGGGTGCAAATTTGTGTGTGGCGAACTACTCTCGAAAGCATAAGACTGACTCGGTATGTATTGGTGTTCTCGGACATCACTCCCTTTGTTGGAGGCATCCTTGAGGAGCTTCTTCACCTCTCCCTTGTTTTGAATGTCAGGCTGTATGGTTGAAAACCTAAGCTTCAGACTTTGCCAAAGTGGGTGTTGGCAGCATCATCATGGCTTCCCTCCCGAGGTGTCGCCTTGGAACCACGTTACTTCGCCATATAGCATTAGCTTGCTCTTGTCTGTCTCTTCTTCATCAGCTAGACGTGTGCGCAGTCTGAGACCAGTTTGGACATCAGAGGAACGGTTCCGGATATCGATGTTGTGTTGTTGATTGTGGGATTTTGTCGTTTTATTGGTGGAAGCCTCGACTCCATTGGGAGCGTTCTTTGGACCGACATGTGTGTTGTAGAGGTTGGAAGACGGAGCAGCAACTCTGTAAACTCTTGTGTTGTGGGTTTCTTCACTCCCTCTTGGACAAAAGTGACGTAGCCTCGAGTGGTGTTCAACCTAAGGGTCGGCGTGTGGCGTTGTGATGTATCAATTTTCTTCAGTTTGCCTTATAAATTGTCCGTCTGGGTTCTGGGTATGTCCCTTATCATAACTCTCCTATGGGTTTTCAGCCAGTTTCCCTCATAAAGTGGTTAATTCTATTCCACTTCATCAAGAGGAAGATCTCATTCCATTGCTCCAATTTATTTTGTTATCACCGAGTGTTGTTGTCATTACCTTCATTTTTCCTTTGGGGGAAGGGGGGTTGAATGTTGGTGCAACAGTTTCTTAGTGAATAAATATGGGACACGTATCTTGGCAAGAATGAATTGAAGAGATTGTGGAGAGGTTTGACGTAAGGAATGTGTTTTGTGTTGTTGCTGAGTTTAATCACTTAGAAGAGTACACGTAACACACAATTCGCACAAGGGTACGATGCTGAGGTGTAATCACTATTACCAAGATAACTTTTTTATAGTTTGTTGTAACAACACATAGTTTTTGAGAAGGAAAAAATAAATGGCTAACCGAATAACATTATATATTTGCACAAATTTGATATGGAAACCCCTATAATGTCAAGTAGAGTCTAACATTAGAATCACATGGTGCAGGTCGATGTTACATCAAAGACTATACAAATCGACATATATATAGCCTATGTAACTTGTAAGAGGATAAACTGGACATCCTTCGACTACCAGGTATCCAAAGTACGTTCAAGGCGAGTCTTTGTAACTTGCAAGAGCATCTCTAACAAAGCATGTAAACATAAAAAATGAAATCTTGTTTACAGGCCGCGGTAAACCTAGTTTACGAGTCTAGAAACTGTTGGCACAGATCAGAGCCCGTAAAACGGACCTATAAAACCGAATATCTATTCCATGGCAGCATCCTCCGAACTCGTAAACTAGGATTTTAGATAAATTTTAATATGCAAAAGGATAAAACACAAAGAAGAACCAAGCATAAAACTATAATAATAGTTCTGAGCACACAGTAATAATCCAATTATTACAACAATATTTCAACCAAATTACAATAATAGCTCGAATCAAATAATTAAACAAATAAACAAATGTTTCTGAATGGTTCGTCTCACACATACATGAATATGATTTGAGAATAAAAACAAGTAAAGATCATTCGTGATGGCCATGCAGCTTCCAATGGTGCTGGTTGAGATCATTGACGAGTTTCGCATGATTTGCCCCATCTTCAATCTACCGATGTGTTTCAAGAAAAGTTTCTATGTGTCCGGGATTTCTTTCGGGTCGCACTCAGGTGCCAATGTTGTCATAGAAACATGGCAATCTTAACCCTCTCTCATACTCAATGATCATGTTGTGAAGAATCACACAACAAGTCATGATGTTCACAAGGTTTTTTATTCCAAAACTGATCAGGACCTCGAACAATAGCAAACCTTGCTTGCAAAGCACCAAAATCTATCTCAATGTCCTTGCGGTATGCCTCTTATGCCTTGGAAAATACAACATCTATTTTTGTTAGGGGATCCTTAATAGACTTCACAAAAGTTGCACATTCCAGATATATGCCATCGGCTGTATAGTATCCAATTATATATTCATGATCCATGACTTTGTAATTGCAAGTGTGTGCTTCTCCAGTTGCTAGTTTTGTAAATAAATGGGATCTATGTAACACGTTCATGTCATTGAGTGTTCCCGGCAAACCAAAAAAAATGTCAATCCACAAATCCTGCGATGCTATGAACTCAAGCACAATGATGTAGGATCACGGCTTTTCACGCATTACATTCCATGCAATGCCTTTGGAAAATTCTTCCATGTCCAAAGCATACAATCAACACTACCAAGCATTCCTGGCCAACCCTTTTTCTCATGTATCTCCATCCATCTTTCAGTATCTTCTTCATTGGGAGCTCGAAGATATGTTGGACCGAACAACTTCATAATCATCTTGGCAAACATACGCACGGACTTGGTGGTTGTATCTTCACCAATGCGAAGGTACTCACCGGTATAATCCACGGGGATGCCATATGCAATCATCCTCATGGTAGCCAAGATTTTTTTATAGGCGCTAAATCCTAGCTTGCCAGCAACGTTTCTACGTTGCTTGAAGTATGTTGAGTTTGCCTCACAAGCTTCAACGATTTTCATGAACAAACTGCGACGCATTCGTTACATCCTACGGAAGAGATGCGGTGGATATGTAGGTACCTCTGCAAAGTAATCATCCATGAGCCTGGCATGGCCAAGGGCACGGTTCCGCTGGATGTAGGTGCGGCCCGTCACCGAGCCACGCCTCCGATTCAGCAAGTTCGCATTGTCCTCAAGCTCCTTGACGCGAGGAGGAGGATGTTCGTCTCGTTGTCATTGTCGTGGAGCAGATCCTCGATGTTGGAATCATCCGAGGAAGACGAATCGGACATATCGAACTCACCGAGTTCATCCTCGAATCGGGTGGTGCGGCAGCGGGCGGGGTATGGAAGGGAGGGAGGAGACGCGCGCGGGGTGCGGGGGTAGCCGGGGGTGGCTCGACATGGGCGGTTGCGAACGAATGGGCGGCGTCACGCGGAATGGGGAGAGGATGTGCGGTCGTGGGGTGAAACTTCCGTTCGCTCTAGCTCTCCTGCTAGTGCGGGTTTGCGTACAGTTTGGCCTCCCGACCCTCGAATGTACATGGCGACAACCTTTTTTCCCCGGCCTGCAAATTCTTTTTACTGGTTGTCCCATTTACGGTGTCTGATCGGCACCGATTTTTCGTCCGAACCCTTAAATTGACAATCAATTTGCGGGTTTGCCCCTTTTACAAGCTCTAAAAGATTGCGAAAGTATAGATTGTATTGATATTGCAAGAGGTGATTACATTGTAAGCCCTTAGACTGTTTATATAGTACTAGAAGACTTATGGGACAAGAAGCCTAATAAAGATAGAATTGGATTATAATATTGAACTACCAAATATGTCTAGCCGTAATATACTATAACGAGCTCTATTAGTGATGCACTAAGAGCATATCCCAGCCAAGGTTGCAGCTAGCAACGGGTGGTTCAGGGCGAGCAGCTGCTTACATACTCTGGCTGTCTAGCTCAGGTTCAGCATCGATAGGACACAAATCAAGGACGAGACGTCGTACCGCCCGGCGAGCATGACCATTTCGTTCCTTCCCCAGTCTCCGGGCATCGGGGCACCGGCATCGTCGGCCCAGCCTTATCCCTGAGATTGTCTCACCACTCAGCAGCACTGCCAATGTACTGTGCATACTACTAGTAGTACTGCGTATGGGCTGCGCGCGGCGTGTGAAAGCGAGACCCGTTGGAATCGACAGCCACAGCGACCGCGCAACCGCACTCAGCGTTAGCCACGGCCGAGTGCAACACGCAAACCACCACCTTCCCCCGCACCCGAGCCGCGCCGCGCCGCCCGCTTATTGCGCTTCACACACCAACCATCGCACCGCATGACCATGACGCCGTCCGTCCACGAAAATCTAACAATGATCCAGCGGTTGAGGGAGGCCACGAGGGGGCGTATGAGTGAAGCTAGCTAATGTCTACCAAGGAACTAATTAATTAAGATTCCCCTGGCTATTAATGGCGGTAGTAATCATCAATTAGTGGCTTGATTTGATCCGTGAGATGGAGAGCTTACCGAACCCGCCCAACCGACGCAATAATTAGGGATCAGCTAAAGCTCCGTCATCATGCATGCATGCATGTCACTTTACCTGATTCTTCCTCCATTAGTTCATTTGTTAGTTAATCTTGTCCCTCTCTTTTGTGGTAGTACGTTTGTATGTACCCTAATCAATATTGCCCCTCCATTTCGTCTTATCCAACGGCTAATCTCAATTAGTACTCCAGGATGACTAGGAAGGAGTACCGTCTAGATAATTCTCGAGTACATTGAGTTTGGGGGTAAAAGGGTAATCATAGAGGCGAACTAGAAGTGTTCCAATAGTTTTGATTCATGCTAGCTGTTAATTATTCATGTGGAATCACAATCCTCTATTGACCGGAGAGGCACGGGCGGCCGGCTGCCGTCGCCAGGCTAGGGACCCGTAGGAGCAGCGTCGACTAGGCTGGTGCCTCGTAACAGCGTGTGCGAGACGACCGAGTGCACGCTGCACTGAGAAGAACCATAACCGCCGGGCGCCGGCGACACATGATCATCAAGCAATAGCTGTAGTGCATGCGCATCCACAGGAGTTCTATAGATGGGTGCGCATCTGAGTTTGAATGACGAAAACTTATACTCCTAATTTTTTTTTAGAAACCCGGAGATGGCGAGGGGGAAGCGCCGGAGTTCATAGTAGGTGTAGGTTTAGAGTTCTCGCCTGTTTGCCGATGTTTTGGAGCTCGTTGCTGGTTGTTCCTGATCAGATCTGGCGCGGCCTGCCATGCCTCTTCTTCCTCCTGGAGCTCTGGTGGTTGGGGCTAATGGGGGGAGGCAAGACTGCAGGGATCTCCGCAATAAAGGTCAGGTCTTCACTCCCGATGTTCTGGAGGGGGATTTGCTGCTACGTCTTCTGCTAGCTGGTCGCGGTGGCGAGGGGGAGGAGGGGAGCAGCAGCATCTCGGCCACCTTCTCGGGGTGGAAGGGGTCTTCCAGGTTGGCACTCGGGCGCGGTGCTGCCTGGTCAACTTCGAGGCGCTTTGCTGTGCTCCCATCGTGGGATCGGTTGGAGTTTTCTCTGAGGATGAGCCCTAGATCCAATTGGAATAAGCGTCGTTGTTATCCCTGCCTTCCTCCTGGTTACGCGGTGGAGGTCTCCCTCCTCTCGGCCAGCCGTGGCGGCGAGGGAGAGGGTGGAGGCCCTACAACTGCTGCTTGGGCGAGACTGGTTAAGTATGGGGTCGTCGGCTTGCGATTCCCCATGAGTGTCACCTCGCCGGCAAGAGGACCGGTGCTACCTGCTCACCTGGTGATACGGGCACGATATGCGCGAGGGAGGAGCGGGAGGTAGGCGCAAGGTAGATCATCAAGAAGAAGGAACGTTTAATTCGGACAGACAGAAGTCCTGAAATTAAAACGAACGTGAATTCCTCATACGAACTCTGAATCAAGAAAATAAGCACTTGTTGGATAGATAATTCCAAGATATTTCCAATGAGTACTTCCACGTCTCAAGACCCCGGATTATCCGGTCCCCACACCCTGGATTATCCGTCCCTGCTTCGGAGATTCTGCTAAGGACTTCGAGCGCGACGTTCTGTACGGCCCCGGATAATCCGACCCAGTTAGACCGGATAATCCGGCCCTGTAAGTTTCCGTCCGATCCGGACGGACTAGATTGTATCAGACATGTTTTTGTTTCGCGTCGTTTGGACGTTCCAGCTGCCATATAAGCCCTGGAACGCCCTCTAGATTAGGGTTAGCTAGAAATTAAGTCTAAAACTATTGTGTGAGTTGCTTGGTGAGTATCCCTCCGGGGACGGCGATGTCGTGTTATCTATCATATTGATATTGTCGCGGAGGTTCTTGTGTTCATCAAGGATTGTCGTGTGTTGGTTTGAGGCGTGGTGATCTTCTCCTCGTTGCTTGCTGGATTCGTTCCTCTTCTTCTGGTGACGTTCATTGGTGTTGTTGGAAGAATTCCTATCTAGGTTACTCGCTGTGAAAGATCGGAACAAAACTATAGGATCATCGGCTTGATCTTTATCATGTGGTATCAGAGCACCAGGTTGCTCACGGCGAGGTTGTGTTGATTGATCGGCTGAGTGTGTTCTTGGTGGAGATCAGAGAGTTGTGGCGGTGCAGATTGGATCTCGACATCCGCGCACCGAAGTGTTCGACGGTTTCCGCCCGGAGTATCCGGCCAACCTGGATAGTCCGGCCCTCCAACATCGAACAATCCGGCCCAGACATTTTTCTGTTCTGCAGTCATGCTAGGAAGCATGCCATCGTGTCAGGGTGATTTTTTTGGCAAACGGTGCACTTCTGGGAAGAGATCTGGTGATGTGTACAATGATTATCTTGACATCTTGCACGGTGTAGTATGTGATGATTCTCAAAACAGTTGGAGACTGGTCCATATGGCGACATATGAGGCATATGAGTCGTGGGAACGTCATATGCAAGATGGTTTTTACAGATGTGATACATACAAGTATTCGGATAATCCTACACGTATCCGTCTTGCATTACGACGTGTGGATGAGGAGATAGCTCGTTGGTGGGATAAAGAGGTGTGTGAGAAGGATATTGTTGATGCAACTTGGAAGTACTTCAGTATTTTTTTGTGTGGCTATTTTATGTCTCCTCGTCGTAAGGTATTTTGTACCAAGCCCGTGAAGGCAGTCCAGCAGTCGCCCAAAGTTGTAGGTATGTCTATTCCATCTCATGTAAAGGAGGCTCCAGCAGTTGTTCCAGTGCAACCGGTCAGCGTGGCAGTGCCAAAATTTTCTGAAGAGAAGCAGCCTGATGTTGACAAGGATTTTGTGTGCGCTGCAACTGCAGTGGAGGATGTTGTACCATTGAGTGGGCTGAATTTGCAACTCAAGAAGGTACAAGGCGATGCTTGCATGATAGTTGACAAGGGCCAGCGTTGGAATTTATTTTAGGCACAGTGTATGATCAAAGGCAAAGCATGCAAGTTGATTGTTGATGGAGGAAGCTGTACTAATGGCATTAGCAAGGCAATGATGGCAGCGTTGGGGTTGTCCACATGGCGTATTCCTGAACCTAAGCATCTACAATGGTTAAATAGTTGCGGTATGGTGAAGGTAACTCATAAGGTGTGTGTGCCATTTACAGTTGGTGATTATGTTGATGAGATTGAGTGCGATGTGTTGCCATTGGAGGTATGTGGGTTGTTACTTGGCCGTCCATGGCAGTATGATCGCAACGCTACACATGCTGGACGAGCAAATACATATTCTTTTGTGCATGGTGGCAAACAACAGACTTTAAAGCCTATGCGGGATGACCACATAAAGTTTGATGTAGAGCTGGTGGTACATAAGGAGAAGGTGCACAAGGCTAAGCCAAAATCTGAGCTAGCTAAGGTGCAGGATGGAGAGCATGATGCACAGTGCGATAATATTGATATTGCTTCAGCTATGCCTGTGGATGACAAACCAGTGGAACTTTTTAGTGACAATCCCGTTGAAGTGCATCCTCTTATTGCTGAGAGGAAGGATGCGGCAGCATGTGTTCAGAAGGTTGTTTGTGTTGACACAGGTGTTCAAACGGATGATATTTGTGCTCCTGATGTTCCAGTGCATGAGGTGCAGTGGGGTAACAAGAGCAGTTTTGTTAGCACACCTGTGAGGCATTTTGTTGGGATAGTTATGCGGATGCATAGAGGCAAGGATGAACATGTTCGTCAGTTGTGTGGTCCAGGCATTACTCATCTTATGCCAGGTCATGCAAAGAAGGTCCATGTTCAGCAACCACGAGTTTCAACAAGAGTTGAGAAGAAGAAGACGGTGACGCCTAGGTCAAAGCTCGTATGGAGACGCAAGGAGGTGCAGGCGCAAAGGGCTGTTTCAAGTCAAGCACGCCGAGAGGGAGGTTGCGGAGTGGAAGGCAGGCAAGACATGAAGATGGCGAAGACGCGTGAAGCGATTGTTCATATCATGCCACCTTTCCGACCCGACCCGCAAGCGCTGGGGACAACGCTTCTTGAAGGGGGGGTGATGATATGGGCACGATATGCGTGAGGGAGGAGCGGGAGGTAGGCGCAAGGGAGATCATCAAGAAGAAGGAACGTTCAATTCGGACAAATAGAAGTCCTGAAATTAAAACGGACGTGAATTCCACATACAAACTCCGAATCAAGCAAATAAGCACTTGTTGGATAGATAATTCCAAGATCTTTTCAATGAGTACTTCCACGTCTCAAGACCCTGGATAATCCGGCCCCCACACCCCGGATTATCCGGCCCTGCTTCGGAGATTCTGCTATGGACTTCGAGCGCGGCGTTCTGTACGGCCCCCGGATAATCCGGCCCACTTAGACTGGATAATCCGGCCCTGTCAGTTTCCGTCCGATCCGGACGGACCAGATTGTATCAGACACGTTTTTGTTTCGCGTTGTTTGGACGTTCCAACTGCCATATAAGCCCTGGAACGCCCTCTAGGTTAGGGTTAGCTAGAAATTGAGTCTAAAACTATTGTGTGAGTTGCTTGGTGAGCATCCCTCCGGGGACGGCGATGCCGTGTTATCTATCGTATTGATATTGTCGCGGAGGTTCTTGTGTTCATCAAGGATTGTCATGTGTTGGTTTGAGGCGTGGTGATCTTCTCCACGTTGCTTGCTGGATTCGTTCCTCTTCTTCTGGTGACGTTCATTGGTGTTGTTGGAAGAATTCCTATCTAGGTTACTCGCTGTGAAAGATCGGAACAAAACTATAGGATCATCGGCTTGATCCTTATCACCTGGGTGCAATGGCGAGCTCCGCCCCGGAAGCTACGATTTCTGGAGTTTTTCAGCGACGACCGAAGATTGATGTCGCCGTTATATATGGCGCAAGAAGCCGCTCCAGGCTCGGAAGCAATCGTAGCCCGAGCTCCTTCCTCCAGTTTCGGAGTATCTTCTCTGTCCTGAACACGGGATCCATGGCCGACGCCGCCCCAAGCGACATGTTCCCCGGCGGTGATGTCGACCCCTGTGTTCGCTGGTCATTCCTCTATGGTGAAGAAGACTAAGGACCTGATTGTGTCTCGGTTTTTTGTTCCAGGGTCTTCTCTGTTAAAGGGCTAGCCTTATCTCACATTTTCCCTACTCTATATTTGTATCGCCGCTTGATTTAATGAAAGCTTCCAGGGCCTTCGGGCCCATCCTATTCAAAAAATATATATACTCCTAATTTATATTGGATCGGAGAATTTCAGATCTTAAACAGACAATGGCTTGTATCATTGGTGGAAAGAAATTAATAATTCATACGGTGATTCATTTATGCCATTGTCATCCACTTAAACCAAAATTCCACAGATCACCATTGTCCAGTATGCTAGACATCGGACATGTCTTTTGATGGAGATGCAGCGGGCGACACACGTTTAGGGGACGAGGCGACCAACCGCTACTGCGAGGAAGGTGAGACCAAGTGCAGTTGACACGGAATTACGCGTGCAAGATATTCGTGGAGGTGACCATGAACTGTGTCCAAGAGTGGTTCAATCGCGAGATCCACCATCTGAACCGGAGTTTGTTTTGTCTAGTGATACAGAATTAGTATTAGGCTAGGACAAAAGGACAAAACTACACTTCTTAGTCGACGTCTAGATTTGTGCGGTACTCCTCCTACCACGTGAGGAGTACCAGGGCACCGTAAAAATGCTCTTTTTTTCTTATCAAATATGCGACATCAATTTTGAGACGGAGGAAATATTTAATTTTCGTGATACAAAGTTATAACCATGGAAGTGAGCCTGGTTAGAAATGTGAATGTGCAACCTACTTTTAACAAATCCATGACACCTATTTTGAGACGAAAGGCCTACTAATTTTGTACGTGTCCGTCAAATCCTATTACATAGTGCATTTGCGAGTTAAGCCAGTATTTCTATGGGAGAGTGTGTCGACTGGCAAGTTTAAAAGAAGGCCTATGTATTTTTTCAATTCAAACAATCCAAGGTTTGATAAGATTGTAGAAAAATCATTAAAATCTAAAGAACCAAATCAACGCACCTAGATACATCATGCAATGTATTTTTTCATATGATGCTTGTATAATATTATGGTATTTTTCAACAAATATGATCATCCTTATTTTAAGGAATAGAAGATTTACACGCATTTCAATATGAAAAATAGTAAAACTATCTATGTACAGTAACCCCTTCCAAAACAACAACCTAGAAGGATAATGATTTAATTAGTGAAACAAATCATTAGTATGCATGCATGACAGCATATTAAGTGATACTACATACGAAATTTCAGGGGAAAACAATGCATTTCGCACCGAGGGTTTGCACTGCACCCCACCAGACAGAGGTGTTTGCGTGTGCCGCATCCATCCATTAGCAAAACGTGCCGTGCGCCGGGGCCACCGGCACCGGCCGGCCGGATCATACCAGTACCATAGCACCGCAGGGGTAGCAGTACTATAAAGCCGCACCAGCTCCTGCAACAAAACCGCACTACACCACCATCAAAGCACTGGTACAGAGGAAGCAGAGGGGAGAAACCTACGAGTTGACAACATGGCGAGGTCTCTGATGCCCCTGTGCTTGGCCGTCCTGGCCCTCGCCGCCGTCGTGTCGGCGGACAGGTTCTCCGACCAGTTCGACCTGGTCGGGTCCGGCGGGGACGTGCAAGTGAAAGACGACGGAAACACCCAGGAGGTCGCACTCGTTATGAACCGCGGGTCCGGCGGCGCCGGCTTCAACTCCAAGGACAAGTACCTGTACGGCGAGTTCAGCGTCCAGATGAAGCTCATCGGCGGCAACTCCGCCGGCACCGTCACCTCCTTATACGTAAGTTTGATTAGCCGACTACTTCATCTCGGTCAACTTTCGTCAGTTCTGACTTGTGAGCTGACTCTTCTTCTTGACTTATGTTGTATAGCTGACGTCCGGGGAAGGTGATGGCCATGACGAGATCGACATCGAGTTTTGTGGCAACTTGAGTGGCGACCCGTACATGATGAACACCAACGTCTGGGCCAGCGGCGATGGCAAGAAGGAGCACCAGTTTTACCTCTGGTTCGACCCCACCGCCGACTTCCACACCTACAAGATCGTCTGGAACCCCAAGAATATCATGTACGTATCCGTCCACCCATCTACAGGCAGGCAGGCCATCTTAACCGACGTTTCATCATCAATTGATCGACCCTAACGATCGAAATGCCCACGGTACATCAGATTCCAGGTCGACGATGTGCCGGTGAGGACGTTCAAGAAGTACGACGACCTGCCGTACCCGAGCAGCAAGCCCATGGCTGTGCACGCCACGCTATGGGACGGCAGTTACTGGGCGACCCGGAAAGGTGCCGTCAAGATCGACTGGCACCAGGCGCCCTTCGTCGTCAACTACCGCGGCTACTCCTCCAACGGCTGCGTCAACAACGGCGGCTCGTCGGCGTGCCCCGCCGGTAGCGACGCCTGGATGAACAGGGAGCTAAACACCAAGGAACTCGGCACCGTCGCCTGGGCCGAGAAGAATTTCATGTCCTACAACTACTGTGCCGACGGTTGGCGGTTCCCGCAGGGCTTCCCCGCCGAGTGCTCCCGCAACTGATCGGTCGTCAAGTTGGATTGATTTCTTACTTCCTTTCTCGCAATTTCGGCTCTTGCGGCGGACATACGTTCTGAGTTACTTGTCCAATTTCCCAATGTACATTTTGCCATGGATCTTCTCAATTTTATTGATGCAGTCACACAGAGAGAGAATTGAACTGAAGCCTTGTGGTCTGTTTGAGAGAGCGAGAGTGCACATGTGATTATGTAAAAACAAACAAATAAGTTATACAATTATACTGTACCAATATTAATCCTTGTGTCTCTTTAGATATTGTTGTGGATTTCTGTGGGTGTCTTTTTTTTATTGAGATCTGCATGTTTGTTTTCAGAGCTGTCGGTTCAGCTAGATTCTCTCGAATTTGAATTTCAGTGCGTGACGCAACGAGACAATTAACAGCTGCGTGCTCCGCTGTTCTGGTTTTCAGTCTTACACATTCAACGGCATAGTTTACTCTGCTCTGCCATTTTCAAGATGGCAGTTGGCACGTCCGTTGAGGATTAGGTAATTTCGTAGTACTAACTTGGACGCTATTTGAGTGAGCTCGAATTTAGTACCCCGACAGGTGGAATAGAGTTTTCAACTTCTAGCAGGTTATTTATCCATTGGATTTGTATGTGTTAATCTCAAGGTGCGGCGGTGTGGCCATCTTTGGCCTTTAGACACAAACATTTCGAGATGATACTGTGAGATATGTTCCACTAATATAGATAATAGTCGCGTCTCACCCCAATGCCTCTTTCTCCATCTCTCTCTCCTCCCCGTGTGAGCTTTGAGAGTCGTCTCCCCTCCCCGAGTCCCCCTCCGACTCAAATCCAGCGGCGCCGCCGCTCGGAGGAGAGGAAGATGGTGGGCTCGGCCTGTAGTGAGTAGTTTTAGGGTTAGATGTTGTCCCGTTGTGGCGTTTTGGAGTAGGTTGTTGGATTTTTTTGGACATATCTAGCGCGCCCTGGTTGGGTTCTTCTCTGCTTCTTGGCTCCGGCGGGAGTCATGGCGGGTGGAGGAGCTGCACCCAGGCATCTCTGTCAATAAGGCCCTGATGAACCTCTCTGTTCCGGCGTGTCGGCACAACGTTGGGCGGTTGCTGCTGGTCTGCGATGATGTGCTTCCGTGGAGGAAGTCGTGGGATGCGGACGCCAGCGCAAGGTCCGTCAATAAGCGCTTGTCCCCTCTGGTCAGATTGATCTGGGCTCGTCTCACTCTCTTGGCTGGCCGTGGCGGCGAGGGGGAGAGTGAGAAGAGCGATGGGTTCGCTCTGCTCCAGAGGTGGTGGATGTGGGTGGCGCTCCTACGCCACGACATGTCGAGGCTGCACCCTTTCGAGCGGAACACACGGCGTCCGGTGTCGACGGCGTGCTCTTTGGCCGGCATGGCGGCCCATCTCCAACCTCCAAGTTGGAGGCCTTTTCTGGATCATTGCGTCGGTGCTCGACGCCGCGTCACCTCCAAGTGGTTCGTCCCCAGAGGAGTCTCAGCGGCAGGTGGCAATGGTTCATCGCCGGAAAAGAGAGCCAAGCGAGCAACCTCATCTCGGACCTCGGCGCTGCCTTGAGGTCGACGACGAGCGGCAGAGGAGGGCGTTTCGGGCCTTGAGGTCGACGACGAGCGGCAAAGGTATGAAAAACAATCACCAAAACTAAACACTAGCCTTAGTGCTATTCCCTTTAGTGGCAAAGAACAAACCAAATGACCCGACACATATACTCTCTCCGTTTTAAAATATAAAATTGTTTTAGATTTGTGAAGAAAATGTATCTATACTTATTTTACTGTGTAGATGTTTTAGGGTTATGAAGAAAATGATCTAGACATATTTTAGTGTGTAGGAAAGGTTTACGAAGAAAGTGTATCTAAGCTTATTTTAAAACAACTTATATTTTAAGATGGAGCGAGAACAAGCGTTTTCGTGCTAAGAAAGAGTAGCAATGACTTGAGCGAGTGGAGGATAGAATAATGCTTATCTTTCAGCTGAGCCACCAGAATGGCTTATCAAGATGAGCTTGGAAGAATCCAAGAAGGCAAGCAAGCTGTGTTGATGGGGCCCATTTGCTGCACTCGTAGAAGAATGGCATAAAGCTTCAATACCACTTGCCTAAGAAAAGTATATAGGGTACGATGCGATTCTTAGAAGCAACAACTATACCTCCTCCGATCCAAATTAATTGACTCAGATTTATCTAGATTCGGATATCTAGACATGTTTTAGTACTAGATACATCTGAATTTAGAAAAATCGAAGTCAATTAATTTGGATAGGAGGGAGTACTAGTTAGCTATATTAGTTAGTAAATGCAATTGGACCAAATACGGACGGCTTATCGCTTGAAGCTCAATCAAATATACAAATATACAGTGTTTTCAAGACGCAGTCATACACCTCCGTGAAGACTAAAAAAAGACAGCCCAATATATGCACTTACGTGAAGAAGCAGAAAGGCAGCAAACGCACGCAGAATGTGTATACGAAACAGCTATCCAATTACATCTGCTTCAATCTGCTATGTAATTTATTAGTTCCTGTGTTCCTATGGTTCAAGGAGACAAAAGGACTAGTATGTACGTACCATATACACTAAGCATTTTTTTTATCGTCTTCAGTCAAATCGGTTAAATTCCGAACACCGGACCGAATTACCGGTTAACCGAACTTCGAGTTAATTAGAAATGTGTGGATGGCTAGTTCAACTTCCCGACGAGAAAGATAAGTTCTTCGCATTACATAAACCTTCCTTGGTGTCACCTTGAAATCCATGGCATGAACTTACAAAAGACATAATAGCAAAAAGCATGATCCTAATACAAACTACTTGGATCTACTAGGGGATCTCCCAGGAATAGGTGGCAAGGCACGTCCGCGGCAGAAATGACCGACCACTCCCTAGGCATGCCGCCACCAGCGACCTGACCGATCATCGCACGTCAGTTGCTGGGAATATCCTTTCTGCCGCGCACCTCCCGCCAACATCACAAGTCTTCGCCCTTTCCATCGATGTTGCTCTTGGAAAAGAACCCGAGGAATGGATGGTGTAGTCTATCATTGAAGACCTTGATGGAGAATAGGTTGTTGCTATTGGGAATATGCCCTAGAGAAAATTATGTATGATGTAATTCCCAGTGTATTCATAAAATTATTAAGTTGTTCTAGCATGAAAATATCATATGTATCATTGAATATGTGATTCTGTTATGGAACTATATATTCATGTTGTTCATACTAGAAGTTCTTGGTCGTTGAGGTTGTGCTGGACACACAACCTAGACTAATGTGCAAGTTGGCTGATGACTAGGTTCCACTTGTCATGGGTATGGTGATGCAATTCTGACTTACACGGACTCGGCTAAAGAGTTTAGTAAGTCAGACTGACCCACAATTGAGATGCAACAAGCATGTTGTCATTTTCAGTCTCAAGCAATGGAATATTTTGACCTGAGGTGATCGCATGATCCTAGTTGTAGATCGCTAGCTTAGGTTCTATTAAACATCGTTCCGTAAATGGATAGTTACAAAGGTAGAGTTCGGATAGGCTGTGAAGCAAGTTGCGTGACGTGGATGACCAAGATGGGATTTGCCCCTCCATAATGAAGAGATATTCTCTGGGCCCTTTCATGTGATATGATTCGGAAGCATAGCCATGTACGATTTTGTTAAGTGTTTAACGAAGGACTTGGACTAAGTGTTAGTATAGTGAATCGTATATCATCGAACGATAAGCGAGTTGATCTATTGAAGGGATGACAACTACTCGCCTATAGCTCAACAGGTATATCATGAGACAAAGGTACTTGGACGAAATTCACATTGAGGATGTTCACCTTGTGACTTTATGACACTTGCGAGTTGGCACGTCTTGCTAGAGGCCACTACCAGCTATCGACCTGAAGTGGTGACTCGTGTTGTGTCCAGGTGTATGCCAATCTACAGGTTGACACACTTAAGGGAAAGGAGCTCATGTGGATTGGATCCCTGTGGAAATTGGGGTATAGCTTAGATGGGCCTCAAGCGTTGAGTCCAACTAGAAGTGTATATAAGTGGAGTGATAAGGGATAGTTCCCTGACCTAGCCGTCACTTTCTAGACTCCCACTTCAGGATATACATGATTCACAAACCTCTGCCCGGAGCTCCTCACTGCATGTGTAGATACTGGTAGAGGCGTTGCACGTATGACGCTGAAGACGAAGGAGTTCGTGGTGGATCCGAAAGTGTTGTTCGTGGGATGGTACTACACTGAAGGGTTCACATCATATAAAACAAAAATTCCTACGATAAGCCAAGATCTAATCTAGTAAATGCTAGTAACGAGTGTGAGGGTATCAAGAATTACTTACTCTCGAAGATCGAAAAGATTTTAGGGAAATTGATTCTGTTAGTGATATAGTCGATCAGTTGCTGATCTCAAGATCGTGTTGAAGCACGCCACAACCCATCAGTGTATCCATCCTCGGTCACAAGTCCATCTCCCACCAACCTTCTCACCTCCACTCCAGCAGAGCAGCGGAAGGAGTAGATAAATCTTACTATGAGAATCCAACAGAACATGTATCTCGCTAATCTGAGACCATGGGAAAAATGCTATAGGGAAAAGAGAACATTCACGAGGAGGTGGTGCATCTAGAGAGGAGGAGGAGGGGTCCTTTTGTAGGGGGCGGGGGCTGCCCAAGGGGCATGGCCGCCCGCCATGGGTGTTCCCCCACCTCTTCCCTTATTCATGTGAGTGCACTTCCCACTCATATAAACTCCCTCTCCACTCACATGCTTTTGTTACTCATTAGCATAAATGTGTTTTTCTCTTTATATAAAACTCTTTTATTTATTTTATTTAAATTTTTGTTAATTACTTTAATTAACATACATTCACATAAAACCCCTTGCATTGTTTCGATATTACACTTGAAACCATTTTCAGTGATTTGACCCGAAACGTTTCTGGTGATCATCGAAACAATTTCAGCTCTAACTAATTTATTCTCGAATATGTTTTTATCAACCACTTAGTGTTGGAGAACCTTAAGTGTATCACTCTACGGTTCGTGAATAATGCAGACATGATAGAGACACCTCTCTTACCAATAATCAGAAGCGAGACCTGGAGATACGTACTGACTCCTGTACATTCAACGATGAATCTGGTGATCGTGTGAACCATTAACGTCATACCCAATTCCTTTTGTATGGTGATACTTTACTTGTCCAAGATCCAATCACATGTATCAACCATACCCTAGTTCGATCTCGTTCCTGACAAGTACACTTTACTCGTTCTATGATACAACATTCCTGAGACCTAGTCACATGCTTGCAAGCGGTGTTGGTGTGATATCACTAAGAGGTCCTAGAGTATATGTCTTTGTCATTAGGATGGACAAATCCCACCCTTGATCCATGAGCCTCTATATAACACTTCTGGAATATCTGAACCCACCTTTATAGTCACCCTGTTATGGCGTGAAGTTTGATGTTATCAAGGCATTCTTTCGGTGTGAGTGATTGACATGATCTCATGGTTTAAGGACTAGGAATACTTCGTATGTGTTTGATGTAGCCATGTAAACTTAATGACTAGATCGTATTGCTAAATCTACTTTGAGTGTATGTTCATCATAACATTCTTATAATGATATGATCTCGTTATTAATAACATCCAGTATTCATGATCAAGAAACCTTGATCATCTGCTAATCAATGAGCTAGTATATATGAGATGCATTACTAGGAACTTTGGTTTGTTTATTAACCACACATGTATTAATGTTTCTATTAATATAATTCTAGCATGAGCAATAAACATCAATCATAAACTTGGAATAAGATAATAATATTTTACTATTGGCTCTCGGGCATATCCCCTTCAGTCTCCCACTTGCACTAGAGTTAATAGTCTAGATTACATTGTGATGAATATAACACCCATTGCATTTTGGTGCTTATCATATTTTGCCCTAGGGAGAGTTTTAGTCAACGCATCTACCATATTCATATCCGTGTGTACTTTGCAAATCTTTATATAACCATCCTTGTTCACGGATGGAGTGAAATCGACGCATGATATGCTTGGAATTCTCGTGAGACCTTGGCTCCTTTGCATTGTGTATGGCTCCATTGTTTTTACAATAGATGACCATTGGGTCCAACGCGCTAGGAGCCACACAAGTTCAGTTATGAACTCCTTCATCCAAACCGCTTCCCGGAACTCCTCCAACTATCTACCACTCCATTCATGAGAAATACGTATCCGAATTGTGACTTAGAGTCATTCGGATCAGTGTCGAAGCTAGCATCAACGTAACACTTTGCGAAGAGCTCTTCTTCACCTCTGTACACAAGAAACATTTCTTCAGTTCTTTTCAAGTACTTAAAGATATTCTTGATAGCTATGAAGTGTTCTAAACCTAGATCAGATTGGTATCTACTAGTCAAACTAATAGCATGTGACACATGTGATCTAGTACATAGCATGGCACACATGATAAATCCTATGGCTAAGCCATAGGAAATCTTAGTCATCATTTCTCTATCTTCTATCGTAGCTAGACTTTGAGTCTTACTCAATGTCTTGTGTTGCAAGATGGGTAAGAACCCTTTCTTACTTCCGTCCATTTTGAACTTCTTCAAAATCTTATCAAGGTTTGTACTTTGTGATAGCCCAATCAAGCGTTGTGATATATTTCTATAGATTTTGATGCCTAGTATATATGCTTCTTCATCAAGGTATTTCATTCAAAAACTACTGTTCAAATAATCCTTTACACTCTTCAAAAGTTCTATATCATTTATAATCAACAATATGGCATCCACATATAAAGTTAGAAATGCTACATAGCTCCCACTAACTTTATTGTAAATACAAGATTATCCATAAGTTTGGACAAATCCAAATACTTTGATGACTTCATTAAAATACAGATTCCAACTTCGGGATGCTTGCTTTAGTCCATAAATGGATCGTTGAAGTTTGCACACCTTGTTAGAATCCGTAGGATCAATAAAACCCTTGGATTGTACCATGTACAACTCTTACTCAATGCAGTTTTCACACCCATCTACCAAATTTCATAGTCGAAATATGCAGCAATTGTTAACATAATCCTAACCAAATTCAGCATCGTTACGGGAGATAAAGTCTCATCATAGTCAGGTCCTTGAATTTGTCAAAAATCTTTTGCGACAAGTCGATCTTTATAAACAGCCGCATTACTGTCAGCGTCAGTTTTATTCTTAAAGATCCATTTATTCTCAACAGCCTTACGGTCATGAGGTAGGTCCAAAATTGGTTTTCGTACATGGATCCTATTTCTGATTTTATTGCTCCTAGCCATTTGTTGGAATCTGACTTTCCATTGCTTCCTCATAACTAGATTATCGTATAGTTCGGGAGCTGCACGTGTCCTAGTTGACCTACAAGTTTTGGTAGTGTTCTCTTTCAGTGATTCATGATCATTATCAATAGTTACCTCTTCATTTGGTGAAGCTGACACTAGAACATCTTCCAACGCTGCGCCACTCGCCTCTTTTGATGGAGCACTATTCGCCATACCATGAAGAGAAGGCTCAATAATCTCGGTGAGTTCTGCCTTCCTACTTATCACACCTGTCAAGTGAAACTCCTTCTACAAAAAGGATCCATTCTTGGCAACTATTTTTTTTCCTTTGGATCTATGATAAAAAAAGTATACCCAATTGTTTCCTTTGGGTATCCTATGAAGACATTATTTTTTCTTTAGGTTTGAGTTTATCAGGTTGAAGTTTCTTCACATAAACATCACATCCCCAAATTTTAAGAAACGATAACTTAGGTTTGTTTCCAAACCACAATTTATATGGTGTCATTTCCACGGAGTCCTATTTAAAGTGAATGCAGCTGTTTCTAGTGCATGTCCCCAAAATGACGATGGAAAGTCCGTGAATGACATTATAGATCGAACCATATCTAATAATGTACAATTACGACATTCTGACACACCATTTCGCTATGGTGTTCCGGCAAGTGTGAGTTGTGAAACTATTCCACATTGTTTCATGTGTATGCTAAACTCGTAACTTAGCTATTCACCTCCACGATCGGGTCATAGAAATTTGATCTTTCTGTTATGATGATTTTCCACTTCACTCTGAAATTCCTTGAACTTTTCAAAAGTTTTAGACTGTGTTTCATCAAATAGATATACCCATATCTACCCAAATCATCTGTAAATGTAACAAAATAACAATAACCTTCACGCGCTGATACACTCATTGGTCCGCATACGTCTGAATGTATGATATCCAATAAGTCTGTTGCCCGTTTCATAGAACCAAAAAACAGGGTCCTAGTCATCTTTCCCATAAGGCATTGTTCACATGTCTCAAATGATTCATAATCAAGTGATTCTAACAATCCATCAGAATCCAGTTGTTTCATGCGTTTTACACCAATATGACCAAGGCGGTAGTGCCACATATATGCAACATTATCATCACTTAATTTAATCCTTTTTGCATCCACATTATGAATATGTGTATTATTATCGATATCCAAAAGAAATAAACCTTTCTTCAAACATGTGCATGATCATAAAAGATATTATTCATATAAATGAAACAACCATTGTTATCGGATTTAAATAAATAACCGTCTCACAATAAACATGACCCGGTGAAAGGGAAATAGACGTCACCTAGAGGGGGTGAATAGGCGTTTTAAAATTATTATGGTTTAGGCTCTAATAAATGCGGAATAAAACTTAACGGTTAATTTATCAATACAAAACCTACATCCACTAAGTTCACTAAGTGCACCAACAACCTATGCTAAGAAAGCCAAGCAACAAGGTGATAGCAAGATATAATACTTCAAGCACGATGGCTTTGACAATGTAAATTGCATAAGTAAATGGCTCGGTTGAGAGATAATCGATGGATGCGGAGACGATGATTTGTTTCCCGAAGTTCACTTCCAAAGAAGCTATGTCTATGTTGGAGAGGGTGGGGGTGCAATGTACTTAGAACGCCACAAGTGGCTCACCTCGAGGTGTGGTGGCTCGATGCTCACCCAACGCCACACAAGGCCTCACCCCAAGATGCGAAGGCACACAACCTACCGACGCCACAAAAGGCTCACCCTATTCTCCCGTGAGCTCTCCCTAAAGGCCTACTCACGTTCCACTATGGGACACTTGAGGGCGGTCACCGAACCCGTATAAGGTTGGGGCAATCTCCACAACTCAATTGGAGGCTCCCAACAACAATGCCACAAAGGCTACAAAGCCACAAAAGTCAACAAGGCCACAAAAGGATATACGACCACAAAAGGTCAACAATCCAACCACACAACCGTCTAGGGTTCCAAGAACCCAAGAGAAACAAGCCCAAGGGCTTGAACTCGCTGAAACTCGAAGGAGAACTCAAACCTATGCACCAAATGCAAGAGGCAAGTCCTTCACTCTCAAATTCCACCAAATCTACAAAAACTATTGGGGGAATAAGGGAGGAAGAACACAAAACTCTCCAAGATCCAGATCCCAAGGATTCCTTCACAAAGAAGGGATTTGGTTTGGTGGGGCTTGTAGATCTAGATCTCCTCTCTCAAATCCCTCAAAAACATGCAAGAATCATAGGAGGGAGAAGGGGAGAGGGCAAGCTCTTCAAGGTCAACAATGGAGGAGAGAGAAAGCCAAAAACGAAGAAAGAGAAAGTTTTCCCCGAAGGGGAAAGGGGAGCTCCTTTTAAAGGGCTCCATGATCTGCTCGTTACTCATAGATCCGCGCATGGACGGTAGTACCGGCCATCGGTGGGTGGCCGGTACTACCGGTGGCACTCAGCCAACGGTCCAAAAACGGCGATGCGAACAAACACAAAATGAGTACGGCCGGTAGTACCGCCTATCCACCAGAACTTCTGGTGGGGTCGATACTACAGCCCGAAATACCGATCGAACATCCGACAAATAGAACTCAACAAAACAGAGAAGATACTAAACCGAAAACGGGTTTACCGGAATTTGGGCCAGAATTAACACCGGTACTACCGGCGGCAAAATGCCCTGGGGGTACTACCGGTGGCCCGCCGGAACTACCGGTCAGGCAGAAACTCTAGAACCAAAATTTCCACAACTTTTGCATCCGAACTCCAAACAAGATGAACCTAATTTTGTTGGAAAGATAAGGAAACATTGGGTATCACCAAGGGATAAAATACCACGAATATATATATGTGATATACTGATGACTCGTGTATTAACGAGCTCGGTGGGGAACCCCAAGAGGAAGGTATGATGAGCACAACAGGAAGTTTCCCTCAGTTATGAAACCATGATTATTGAACCAGTAGGAGCAAGGAAACACCTCCAATGTGTTGTTGCTAACTTGGAATCCTGCACAACACAACCACAGAACTTTGCCCCCAACTTACAGTGAGGTTGTTAGTCTCACCGGTTTTGCTGAAAACAAAGGATTAAACATATTGTGTGGAAGAAAGTAAAAGCTTGCATAAAGTAGACAGAAAGTAGTAAAAAGTTGTAGATCGATGATAAAAGAAAGGACCGGGGTCCATAGTTCACTAGTGGTGGTTCTCCTTAAGATAGATGACATGTTGGGTGAACAAATTACAGCGGGGCAATTGACAAACATCAAGAAAGCATACATGCATATACTAATCATCTTGACTCCTTTGATATTCGATTGGGCATTACAACATTATACATAGACCATAATCCAACTGCATCTATGACTAATAATCCACCTTCAGCTTATCAGCCGAACCCCCTCCAGTATTAAGTTGCAAGCAACAGATAATTGCATTACGCATTGCATGTAAAGTAAACAATACGATTGTTCTATGAACAAAGGATTGCTGTGTTCTCCCTAGTAGCAACAATACATCTAGTACCTTAGAGATTTCTGTTACTTTCCAGATTACTAGAGGCATGAACCCACTATAGAGCATAAATACTAACTCTTGGAGTTGCTAGAATCTACTTGGCCAAGATAACTACTAACAACGGAAAGCATGCAAGATCACAAATAACAAAGACATGATAGAATCAATAATCAATCTGAAATAGCATCTCAATATCCATCGGATCCCCGCAAACACAACATGTAGGATTACAAATAGATGATCTTGATCATGAATGGAGCTCACAAGATGTAAACATGATAGGACAAAGGAGAAGAACCAGCCATCTAGCTACTACATGGACCCGTAGTCCAAGGATGAACTACTCACGCATCACACCGGAGGCTTACATGGTGATGAAGAAGGCCTCCAGGGTGAATTCCCCTCTCCGACAGGGTGCCGGGAAGAGCTTCAGATCCCTCCCGATCTAGGGATGGAGATGACGGTGGCTACAGACTCTTTCGTGGAATTTTGATCGGGTACTTAGGGTTTCTCTATCGGAGGCATCTTATAGGAGAAAGGGGAGGCCGAGGGGGTGCCCTAGGCGGCCACACCACCCCCTGGCGCGGCCAGGCCAGGCCCGCGCGACCAGGTGGTGTGGCGGCCCTCTGGCCCCTCTCCATCTCGTATTCTGGCTCCGTGTCCCCCTCGGTGAAAAAGTGACTTTGGCTTTTGTCCCGTCCAATTCCGAGAATATTTATTTTCTGACTTTCCTGGAACCAAAAACAGCAGAAAACAGGCAACTGGCACTGTGGCATCTTGTTAATAGGTTAGTCCAAGAAAGTGTATAAAAAGTACTCCAAAGTTGGAACAAAACGTAATAAAGTAGATAAAAAAACAAGCTTGGAACATCAAAAATTATAGTTACGTTAGCAGCGTATCAATATCCCCAAGCTTAACTCCTGGTCGTCCTCGAGTAGGTAAGTGATAAAAAGAAAGAATAATTTTTGAGGTGACATACACCATCATAAACTTGATCAAAGTATTTGTAAAACATTGATAGCCGGGATCATAGTACTTCCACATAGCATGAGAGATAAAGTTCTAGCAATAATACATAGCAACTATGTTGCAACATGAAAAAGGTACAAACAAAAGATTCATGAATAACAATGCTTTGCAAGACGTTTGTTTGTTTCACATAAAGAAAACATATCATAGTGGCATTCATCTTGTCCCTCATAGAGTAGCAAACATAAATGCATAGGACACCTTCAAAGTTCATAAGAGTGACTAGATACAAGTAGTTTAAGAACAAGCAATATCAAGTTATGCATCAATCAACAAGTATTGGGACAATGCACATAGAACTAAGAATGACCACTATGCTCTCAAAGTAGGTGCATAAAGGTAGAAGGTGGAGACTCAACATAAAAGTAAAATAATGGCCTTCATAGAAGGAAGTTGTAACACCCCGTCCACTCCTGGGCCCGGGGGGTGTCACTCCTGGCAGCTTAATAGGATATCTAGACTGGCCCCACAGACCAACACTAGTCTTTTCTGCACACTTTGTCCTCACTCCTGCGCACCCGGTTACCCACTTCCCAGTCGGTCACCCATCCTAGAATTGCTTTAGGCCAAGCACGCTTAAGCTTAGAGTTCTTTTCGAATGAGCTTCCGGAAAAGAAGTTGCAACTTGTTGGTATGCGTATTCTATCAATCCTATTAAGCCATGTGCCTGGTCTCACAAACACCCACCCTTTAGAAGATCGATGCCCTCATCGATCAAGCACACCCCAGGAACGTTCCCTCTTGGCACGCGTCTGTGCGTCTAGTGCCGGCACATGTGCCATGCCGTGTCCACTCCGGGCCACACGCGCCATGGTCCACATGTCCCGCCACTAACCCGCACACACCCGTGTAATCGCAAGGGTCGGCTCTGATACCACTTGTAACACCCCGTCCACTCCTGGGCCCGGGGGGTGTCACTCCTGACAGCTTAATAGGATATCTAGACTGGCCCCACAGACCAACACTAGTCTTTTCTGCACACTTTGTCCTCACTCGTGCGCACCCGGTTACCCACTTCCCGGTCGGTCACCCATCCTAGAATTGCTCTAGGCCAAGCACGCTTAACCTTAGAGTTCTTTTCGAATGAGCTTCCGGAAAAGAAGTTGCAACTTGTTGGTATGAGTATTCTATCAATCCTATTAAGCCATGTTCCTGGTCTCACAGAAGTAGAGATTCAAGTTTCATAAAGAGCTTCCAAAAATTATGGTACTTGTTAGCTTTCAGCTCTCATTTCCCCTATCATAAGCATCTTTAAGTGATTAAGGTTAAAGTGACACAACTAAGAGGATATGCTTGACAAGCTATAAGCCGAAATCTCATGCCCCTTACTTACAAAGACCGAACCTCATGCTACTCAACTTTAGTCACAAGTAAGCTCTTGTCATTGTAAGTACATATGTATCATAGAGAACCACAAACGGGGTACCCCTTGCACATGATACAGGAGCTATCCCATAATCAAAATGACAAGCCAAGCAGACAATGAGCATCTTAGCAATCTTTTTATTTGCTATTTGCATAGGTTTTTATTGATGATGCTTCATAGAGTGCTCCTTATGGTTATGCTGCAAGTTTCCACCATGATTAGGCATGGCTTAGGCTAGCGGCCTAGGCGTTTCTCTAACACACATACAAACTCCATGATCTTACAAGTTCCACTTTTATTTCACACCGTCGGGATCCGTAAGCAAAAGAACATGATATCAACGGGGTACAATGTACAAGTGCAATGTTGAAAGCGTTCCCCATGATACATGCTTCTGCTAATTTCAACTTATAAAGCGCAATCATATACGCAACAAAGATGGATACAATGGTTCAAGTTTATTAAATGCAAGAAAGTAAAGTGTGCCATCAAGTTCGTGAGAGCTTTAATCACTAATTTTCACATAACAAGTTTAATTCGGAAGGTAGATAAAAACATGAATATACTTGGAATAGCAAATGCTAATAGGTAGGTATGGTGGACTCTTTGGAATAACTCTGTTTTAGGAGTTGGATGCATGAGTTGAACTCATACTTGGTTAGAGAGGCTAGTAAAAGACCGGGAGCGACCAACTAAGAGATCAATAATGGCCATAATCATGTAGAGTGACAAAACATCATTGATTAAAGCATAAAGTGATATTACAAGTCGAAAAATAAAGGATCATAAAAGCTATGGTGACTTGGGATCGTCATAACATGGTGTGAGCATGCGCCAAGTCACCCCAAATAAAGCATTAAAGGAGAATACCACAATACTATGCTTTAATATGCTAAAACAACGCATGGTTCTTCCAAGGCACATTAAGCAATCTCAATTGTTTATAACATGTAATGATACAACAAAGATCACTAAGCATAAAGCCAAAACAATATCGAGCATGGCATGACAAAGCATAGGCCACAGTAAAAAACAAGCTCTCTTTACCACCTAAGCATGAACTTTCCTACTCTTTTCCAATCCAAACCAAACTATTTGAAAACTAATGTATGAAAGAGGGGGTCCAACCAATTTATTCAAGCAAACTAAGAAAACCAAGAAAATGAAAACCAAAACAAAAATGAAAAAGAGACGCTCCAAGAACAACACAACCGTGCATGAAACAATAAAAATGAAGTGTTTGGAAGAAACCTGGTATTTTTATTGATGAAGAAGGGGATGCCTTGGGAATCCCCAAGCTTTGACGCTTGTAATTCTTGGATATTTCTTGGGCTGACACGCGTGGCATCCCCAAGCTTGAGGTTTAGTCCATTCTTCATCTCATTACATCGTTCCTTCCATACACCTGAAATTTTTCCTTCATGCGAAACTTCACACAATCTTTATTAGCAACATTAGTTCACTCAAGATAGTAAGTATTTGGGTTCAGTTTCAACACCAATAAAACTTCCATTAAAACATAAATTACTGTAGCACTTCCCTCAAAACTCTCAATTCCCCAAAAGAACTCAAAAAGGAACCAACAAGGAGCAAATGCAAATAATGGCAGAAATCTTTCAAAACAGACCAGCAGGTAAAAACCAATTTTTTCGAACACCTTCTGTTGCTCAAATCGAAAAGTATTGAACTAACGAAAGTTAGATAACAACCTAGGTCAGAAGAAAAAAATTCATGCCTCAAAACAATGTATAGATATTTTAGAAGAATATTTACGGTGAAGAACAAAAATATGTTTCGGGGCAACAACTTTCCCAAGCATTACTTCTCTCTCATTAGAGGTTACTCTTGGCACAAAAAGCAAATAAAAAGGATAAGTAGAGGTTATTGCATAAGTAATAACTTCCAAGACTCATCTAATACATTTGGGTTATCTCCTAATAAGTACTTTTCTTTAATGCCTTTAAGTTAGGCATAAGAAGCAAGAAAAAGAATCAAGTGTTCTCAAATGAACAAACATCAAGATTGATACCAGAAATATCTTCAACAAGGCAAGGTATCTCATCCAAATAAGTTCTAGAGAATCCTCTCTCAATGCCCTTGGGTTCACTATTTTCATCAAACGGGTTTTCAGGAACAATCCAATCAAGATTCTTTTCTATGGCTTCATGCATTGCTACACGTTTATAAGATATTGGTATTTTAGTTTCCTCCCCATTAGGTTCGGTTTGTCCATCTTTTCTCATGTACCAATAACATCTACACATGAACCTAGCATATTAAAACGTTCAAAGACTTTCCTAGCTTCCTTGGCAACATTATAGAATTCCTTAAGCAAAGTTTCTAGAATAAAATCTCTCTTTTCAGGGTCCTCAATTTCTTTAAGTTTAAGAAAAATTACTTGCATTAAGGGGCTAAGGTTACAAACCTATCTTCCAACATGTGAACTAAAGAAACTGAAGCAATTTCATAATTTGGAGCAAGTTCTGCAAGGGGTCTATCCTCAATATCCTCATGCTTACTAACATGATTAAAGAATTCTTCAATATTATATTTTCCAATTATAGATCCACTACCTATTGAAAGGTCTTTTAGGGTGAACTCGGGTATCAACATGGTGAGCTAAGAAAGAGGTAACAACTATAGAAAGACTTATTTTTTTTGTGTTTTTAGTATAAAGAGGCAAACTAGAACAACTAATTTTTTTATGTTTTTAATAAAGAAACAAGCAAACAAAGAAGAAAATAAACTAAGCAAAACAAAAACAACAAAGTAAAGAGATTGGTTATGAGGGACTCCCCTTGTGAAGATGTCCTTGTCTCCCTGGCAACAACGCCAGAAAAATAACTGCTGACTCGTGTATTAACGAGCTCGTTGGGGAACCCCAAGAGGAAGTTATGATGAGCACATCAGTAAGTTTCCCTCAGTTATGAAACCAAGGTTATCGAACCAGTAGGAGCAAGGAAACACCTCCAAGATGTTGTTGCCAACTTGAAATCCTACACAACACAACCACATAAATTTGCCCCCAACTTACAGTGAGGTTGTAAATCTCACCGGTTTTGCTGAAAACAAAGGGTTAAACGTATTGTGTGGAAGAAAGTAAAAGCTTGTAGAAAGTAGACCGAAAGTAGTAAACAGTTGTAGATCAATGATAAAAGAAAGCACTGGGGTCCATAGGTCACTAGTGGTGGTTCTCATTAAGATAGATGATATGTTGGGTGAACAAATTACAGCGGGGCAATTGACAAACATCGAGAAAGCATACATGCATATACTAATCATCTTCACTCCTTTGAGATCGATTGGGCATTACAACATTGTACATAAACCGTAATCCAACTGCATCTATGAAGAATAATCGACCTTCAGGTTATCATCCGAACCCCCTCCAGTATTAAGTTGTAAGCAACAGATAATTTCATTATGCATTGCTTGTAAAGTAAACAATATGATTGTTCTATGAACAAAGGATTTTTGTTTTCTCCCTAGTAACAATAGAACATCTAGTACCTTAGAGATTTCTGTCACTTCCCTAGATTACTAGAGGCATGAACCCACTATCGAGCATAAATACTAAGTCTTGGAGTTGCTAGAATCTACTTGGCCAAGATAGCTACTAACAACGGAAAGCATGCAGGATCACAAAACAAAGACATGATAGAATCAATAATCAATCAGAAATAGCATCTCAATATCCATCGGATCCCCGCAAACACAACATGTAGGATTACAAATAGATGATCTTGATCATGAACGGAGCTCACGAGATCTAAACATGATAGCATAAAGGAGAAGAACCAGCCATCTAGCTACTACATGGATTCGTAGTCCAAGGATGAACTACTCACGCATCACACCAGAGGCTTGCATGGTGACGAAGAAGGCCTCTAGGGTGAATTACCCTCTCCGACAGGGTGCCGGGAAGAGCTTTAGATCCCTCCCGATCTAGGGATGGAGATGACAGTGGGTACAGACTCTTTCGTGGAATTTTGATCAGGTACTTAGGGTTTCTGTATCGGAGGCATCTTATAGGCGAAAGGGGAAGCCGAGGGGGTGCCCTAGGCGGCCACACCACCCCTTGGCATGGCCAGGCCTTGGCCGCGTGGCCAGGTGGTGTGGCGGCCCTTTGGCCCCTCTCTGTCTCGTATTCTGGCTCCATGTCACCCTCAGTGAAAAACTTACTTTGGCTTTTGTCCCGTCCAATTTCGAGAATATTAATTTTTTGACTTTCCTGGAACCAAAAACAGCAGAAAACAGGCAGCTGGCACTTGGCATGTTGTTAATAGGTTAGTCCAAGAAAGTTTTTAAAAAGTAATCCAAAGTTGGAGCAAAACATAAGAAAGTAGATACAAACCAAGCATGGAATATCAAAAATTATAGATACGATAGCAACGTATCAGATACCTCCCAAGGTGTGGAGCCGGAAAACTTGCAAGATCAAAAACGCAATAAGATATACAAGGGAAATCCGTTTTTGACGTACTAGAGCTTGTTATGATGATAACCACAAGCTCTAGATCCTAACATGGACAAAGAACCAAACAACAACCAAGAAAGATGATGCTATGTATGCAAAGTTTTGAGCTCTCTTCAAAAGATACAAACGAGTCACCCACTCGAGAGCCCCTCTTGACAGTACGGCTATCTATCATAAACCTGGTCTCCCAACACTACAAGAACACTACAAGAGACCGGTAAAATAGAAACCCTATCAAGATCATACCTTTGTCTTGAGCATCCCACTCGAGCTTGATGTAGATGATCTTGTCACCTTCAAGATGGAACACCTTTCTTGATGCACTTGCTTGCACTTTCTTGATGAAGTCTTGAGAAATGCTCCCGTATACTCCATGGGGAAGCCTCTTCTTCGAACTTGTCTTCATCATTCCATGATTGTCGAGGATGGCAAGCTTCAAGCATGAGATCTTCTAGAGAGGACACATCTTGAGCTCGCACATCAATTCTTGGCGATGTCCTGAAGATAGCCATGAGGAATTCCATCTTCTTCTTCTTCAAGACATACTTGATCTTCTTCTTCTTCTACTTGATTCCAATAGGCACAAAGCCTTGAACGATGCTTCTTATTTTTCATCCTTGAAACCAACACATGGTCCAAGCGATGCATATGGACAAACCTACAAGTGAAGCTCAATTTGCACATTAGTCCATAGAGATTGTCATTAATTACCAAAACCACACATGGGGGCAGACATGCCCTTTCACCCGGAAATAATGTTCATGCTTAAGGCAGGCAAAAGGTAACAATTATTGAGGTTCATGACTAATCTCGACGGTAATTTAAGTGGCAGCGCTCCGACAGTGATCACATCAACCTTTAATCCATTGCCGACACGCACTGTTACTTCATCCTTGGCTATTTGATGCTTGTTCTGCAGCCCATGTTTCAAGGTACATATATTAGCAACTGAACCAGTATCAAATACCCATGTGCTACTACATGTACTAGTAAGGTACACATCAATAACATGTATACCGCATATACTTATGTTCACCTTGCGAGCTTTCTTGTCAGCCAGATACTTGGGGCAGTTGTGGTTCTAGTTCCCCGTGTTCTTGCAGTAGAAGAACTTAGTCTCAGGATTGGGACCATTCTTGGTCTTTTTCTCAGGCGTGGCAATAGTATTTCCACCCTTCTTGAAGTTACCCTTCTTCTTTCCTTTCTTGAAACTAGTGTTCTTACTAACCATCATCACTTGATGCTCCTTTTTGATCTCTACTTCAGCAGTTTTTAACATGGAAAGAATCTCAGGTAGCGACTTATTCATGCCTTGCATATTATATTTCATCACAAAGTCCTTGTAACATGGTGGGAGTGACTGGAGAACCCTATGAATTCCTATATCATTTGGAATCACTATTCCTAGAGCTAGGGGTTTATTGGCGTATCCAGACATTTTGAATATGTTCTCGCTAACGGATATGTTCTCTTCCATCATGAAGCTACAGAACTTTTCAAAAGATTCATAACTGTCTATGGCTCTGTTGCAACATCGTCACATGTCCTCCTCGGCATCCATCCCACGATAGAAAAGAACTGGAACAACGTGGATAGCCGTTTGAGTCGAAATAATCTAGCGCTATTATTTACTCCTCATAGTTGCCAAAAAATCATTCTTAGGTTCCCAAGAGTATGATTTATGAAGTAGGCAAGGGTGTTCACAAGTTCATTTCCTTCAATATGAATAGTAGTGCCAACAATTTTGATCTATTATGACTGAAAAAATAATATGAAAGATACTTCAAAATAATGAAATCCCATCTTGCATGCAGTCCTTTTGTGTATACTAGTTTCCATAAAAATACTAAACTTCTATCATCACTAGAAAAATATCCCCTATACCCGGTGTATTTTTGGGGCAGTATAAGCGAAAAGAACCAGCAAAAGTTGGTTACGCATCAGATAAGTTTTTGTGGCACCATTTTGTTGTGGCGGCCACTTAGACACCGTGCCAGATACGATACCGACGAATCTGGGTGCCATGGTAGGTGGAACGCAAGAGAGGAGCTATACCATGTCGCTCTTGGGCAATGGTGGCATTACGCTTCAGCCGCGCAATTAAAATGCCGAGTGAATTTATCACAATGCTAGAGAGTTGCCAAAGACATCCAGCTGACATGTTAAGATTGTCTCGCTGAGTAGCGTAGCCCACCATGAAGCCCATACTTTATATCTCGCGATCCCCTCCCAAATTACTCTCCATGGATCTGCATCATGGTATTGCAGCAAAGACTATATCAGCAACTGGCGGCGACACCACAATGAAAACTCTAAAAGGTGGTGGTTACACAAGTTAATTATAAATTGATTCTAGTCTTGATCCAATTTGCTAGTTTCCTTTTTGGATATCATCTTAGATCCGATGAACACATTTTGGGTCTTTCCCCTAGGACGATAGGGTGCCGTTCTGGATCTTTAATCCATCCTATAACGGTGTCCCTATGGGACATCGCTACAATAAAAGATGTTTGTGCGATAGATTCCCGCGCAGACTTGTCGCTTTCCATGGAAAGCACACCGTCTGCAGGTTCCTCAGCTGCCACTTCAAAATGCCAAAGTGCTCATACTTGTTATGGAAGGATCAACCGCACTCGAAGCAACTACAGCATGCGTTGGTCAAGATGTGGAAGGAAACCAGGGACGGAGATCTGAATGATAGCTCCGAGGCGGAGGATTTCGAGAAGGAAGCGAGGGAGCTAGCCAAAGAACAAATTGGTCCTTCACTAAGGAAGATGCATTATATTTGTCTGAATCTTGCTAGGTCTCTAGAGCCTGCTAGGATTGCACTAGATGGCCTATCTCTGGGTATTATTGATGATTAAGGATGTTATTATGTTGTAAAAACCATGTTTATTTGTTCTGTTGAAAGTCAAATTGGGTGCACCATTATGGGCTTATTGTGCACATGCTGCCCACTCACTGGAGAGCCCATAAATAAAACCCTAACCAACTAAGCCTCACTGCTCCTCCTTATATATAACAAGCAACCCTTGCTCCTCCTTCCATCTACAACGCCACTGCCACACTCCCCCATTCCCTACTTCGGGGCTCAAACCCTAGATCTCACTAACTGCACACCCACTGATCCTAACAATCTCGAGCACTACTTCCACACTTTCCACTTATGATCCGGCGCGACAGCTCCATTGGAAAACACCTCTTCAGATTCATTCGTGTGTGGTCGTCGAGGTGGGAAAAGCAGATCATCGCGTGGTCGTCGCGCCAGCGGTGGGCGAAGCAGATCCGTGCATGGTCATCGCACCAGTGGTTGGCGAAACAGATCCACACGTGGTCGCCACACCAGCGGTGGGTGAAGCATATCCAAGCGTGGTCGTCGCGCCAATGGTTGGCAAAGCAGATCAACGCATGGTTATTAGCGTTAGGATTTTGTTTAGGAATTCGTAGAATAGCAGAATAGAGAGGCTCTCAAGAATTAGATTTAGTGTTTAGGAAATCTTCTGTTTTATTTTTTTATTTTTGAAGCAATTTGTGCAATATGTTAAAAATATAAATAAATAAATTATATTGTGTTAAAATGGGCTGACAAAAAATATTGCTAATATATATACTAGACTTCTCTCTGCGCCGCAGGGGTGTGGTCGGTATGCAGAACGCTTTCTGATATGATCACACTACATATATGTGCAAGAGAAAAGATTTGATCTCGGAACACTAAGTAATAGCTCGTTGTTCTTAAAGCGCGAGTCTCGTTGCATCTGGAAACCGCTATTGCACCTCTAAATCTACGAGAGTCTTCAGAAGCACATATTGTACGGTCGAATGGGTGCCAAATCCGTGCATCCAATGTTGATGTACATGAGTGATTGTTTACCACGTGTTTTTTCATCTCAGACAACATCGTAGCCACCAGAGACGTGACAACAAAGGACAATGATTTTTTCTCTTCGGTGCATTAAGAGGTTGTCAGCCATGCATTTCGAGGTACACGATGCGTGTTCGCGATAGAGATAAGTTTTCACACCCCAATTTGTACAAGCTTTTGTGGTTCTACTCGTAGTACATGAGTGTTTGTAACACAAAATTGCAAGACAGCAAGTCTAAACGATAAGATAGAAACGATGTATAAACGTAATAATCCATAAAAAACAGCATACGTATCGTAAAGTAGACTTCTCTGTGCGCCTCCCAAGGGGCGGGCACTCGCTACATGTTATCGCAAAATAAATGACCCTAAGAAGGAGAACATGGTAAACAAATCGATTAAAAATTAATCGATGACCAAATCATTTGAATCGTCCAACCATAGCGTTTTACAACATGTCGCTGAAGCAAAGAAAGTAAATTCTTATAGTTTTCTGCGATCATGGCATGTAGGGCGCCGAGATAAAACGTGCACGGGCATCACACACGACGTGCATTCGAGAAAACACTTATACAACGATATAAGAGATAGTCTCACACACGTTCGATACCCACAACCCTAACTACGGATCATACGTCACATGCGTACGAGAAAACGCGCCTACAACAATATAAGAGACAATCTTGCACACGTACAATACCCATGCCCTGACATACGAAATGACCTCTGTAGCTCAAATCGAACGTAAAACCGGAAATATTCGCCATCGATAACACAACAAGCGAAAATACAAAGCAATATACGAATAAGTAAATGTACAAAACACATCTAGCAAGGAAACACATTAACTGAAAACACATTAACTGACTCTCACATTTTTTGATTATCTAATATGACTAAAGATGCACCATCTTGAAAAAAAGTTGTTCTGATAGACGCATACACGTAAAATGGTGACAGTTTATTGATTCAATCCAATCGAAAACAGAGAAAACGAAACTTATTCTCGCATATATTCAATCTGATTAGAATTATAAGTATAAGTATTACAGAGACAATAATTCGATTCCCAAGTCAAGCATGATAACATCGCTTTTTCTTAGTCTCGCAAAAACAAACACATTACGTTATAATTTTTTATTATTTTATTTTGTAATTACAAACTAAGGTATTACAAAGACATGATATTTCCAACAACTAAAAAACAAATTCGATTGAAAACAATAAAACACATTTCTTTAATATGACGCAAATAAACACATTATATTTTTTTATTTCTTATATCGTATTTCAAACCTAAGATCATCTCCACCCACGTTCCCAGCAGGGCGTTTCTAGGGCAAAATTTACATTCGGACAACGAAAATTGGCCCAGTCGTGTTTCCAGGATGCCGAATTCCGCCAGATTTAGCCTAAATTTCATCCGGCGTTTCTAGGCCGAACCCAGGGCACTGGGAACCATCTGGGAACACCAAACAAAGCGGAATCAGTGAAAAACCCACCCGCTTGTGGCCCCGCCCTGTCAGCACGAGAAGCCGAGTCGTCCTCATCCCATCGCCTCGGCTCTCGCGGCGGACCACCAGGCAATGACCGCCTGTCTCGTCGGCCACGCGTGCCCTAATGGTGCGCCACTGCCGGTCCACCTTCCCGTCATGTCGCATTTTCCCACCCACGCCACTACATCGCTCCTTCCTTCGCCGCCCTTCCCCTTACGGCTATAAATTTCGGCTCCCTCGCCGATTCACCAACCACACTCTCAAGCCTCCCCATTCCCCAACCACGAACTCCACCTATGGTGAAAAGAAAAAGCTCTCGGCGACCCGGCAGCGGTGAACGGCTCCGGTCAACGTTCTCTCCAACCGTGGGAGGCGCGGATGCTGCACAAAGACGGCTACATGACATCACCGGACTTCCGGTGCCCGCCCACCTAGAAGCTCAGCGCCGACGACGTGCCTGTGCCACCGGTGCCTTAGGACAACAAGATGGTCGAGGAGATCCAGGCGGCCATCGCGGTGATGGAGGATGCGGAGCTTTCCAAAAACCCGAGTAACTTGGTTTACTAGGATAATTTCTTTGCCGAGCGACGGGACCAGGAGCTCGCCGCCCATGATGGCGATGGGAGTGCATTTTTTCCCTACTATTCTACTTAAAAAAAAACGCGGCGACATGCCGTCGGTGGTGGAGCGCACCTGGATGCACGCTCGCTGCCATCCTGGAGCATATCGCCACCGATAACCTCCCTAGGTTGGGCTTCCTGCCTTGCTCGCCGCTGTTGGCGGCACGTCGCCGTCTGGTGGTAGCCTTAGCTCCTCGTCCTCCGCCTCAACGTCACGCTCGTCTGGCTCTATACCGGCATAGTCGCCTCACGCAAACGGTGTGCCTGCTCGCATGCCTGCACTACGGCATGTGAAGCGGGAGGCAGAGTCGTCGGTGTGCTCGGCACCGAGGACACGCTCGTGTGTCATCGTGATCAACGAAGGCCGCGCGCCCTCGTGCATGTCGAAGCTAGAGCTAACGGACTAGGCCATCCTAGTCGACGAGGACGCCTTCATCATGAAGATGGCGCTAGAGCGTTCTCTGAACGACGTCCTGCCCCATGCAGGCCCCTAACGCCTATGCCTGGTCCAGGGCAGATTGGGAGTAGGAGGAGGCGGCACGAGTTTGGCGTCTATAGGAGAAGGCCGAGCATCTTCGGCCTTGCGTGCCGCTCAGTCTCTAAATTTAACCGAGTTTGATTAAAATTTGGCCAAACGCGAGAACTTAGTCGGGGAACGCGAAAACGTCTATTCTGAGGCCGAAAGTTATATCCGTCCGAAGCTAAATAGTGCGTAATTTTGGCTTGGAAACGCCCAACGAGTGGAGGTGCTATAACTATTACAAAGTCTCAGCTTTTCTAGTAAACTAAGCAAGTAAAATGTTCCATCAGACCTTTTACCCCTACTCCTAGCTATCCCTACTCCTACTCCAAGCTATCAGAACAGTCGGAAGAAGGTAGCTCGTTGTCCATGACCGTAGGCGTGAAGACCTGTCCGTGGAAGTGATAGGACACATGGACGGCGTGCTGATTCTCCCAAGCGCCGGTTGCTGTCCCGCAGTAGTGAGGACCATAGAAATCATAGCAAGTAGGCAACCCCCCGCACAAAAGAGCCAGGAGAGACGTGCGGATGATCACGGTGTGGTTCTTGAGGCGACGACGCTCGTCGGCTCCATCTTCGCTGCCTAACTATGCCGTTGGAATTAGAGCACCTATGAGCACGTACAAAGAAACAAAGTAAGAATCTAAAAACAGATTTAGCATGATGTCGAAGAAAAAAAAGAGACGAAAGAGCGCCTTACCAGCGTACACAACAAAGGAAGAAGCGAACGGTACTGAGACTACCATGGAGTCAGTCTGGTTGCAGAATCATTCGTCCTGTACATCGAAGTGGTTCTAGGAACGCATCATGTTCCCCCTCATCAGGGACACCGGAAGCAGAATGCTGGAGGAATGTCAGAGCTAAATAAAACAGAGTGGAAGTGTTAGCGGAGATGGGAGAGAAGAAAGGGTACGCAATGCGTTGAGGAAGAAGGAGATGTCACTCGGTGTTTTATAGCCAATGCGTGGGCGTGAAAACATCGGATTATGAAAGCGCGTCTTTCCACCATGATAACCCATGGATGCCTATAGTCTAGGAAGCCATCTGTGATCTCACCCGCGAGAACCCGCGTGCATCAAGAGTTTACTTTGCCATGACGGCTCTGGACGGGACCGAACATACGACCTTGCCGTGGGAAACCACGGGCACCTATACCCTACGATGGAATCTTTGCTATCATCAGGATCCATTGTATAATAATGCCGCGAGAAAACGCATACGCCTATAGTCTATGTTGCCAGCTCGTCTCGCCGCTGCGAGAACCAACAATCCGCCATGCCTTCCGATGACATCTCGCCTCTCTGCCGTGCCATGTATGCTCCTATAGGGTCCCACCACCTGGTGGGTGCGGAGCCGTGTCGTGCCAGGAACACTCTCAAAGCGCATGTTCGAGCCCGAGGACAATGACAATGGGCCCACGTGGCATGCGCGACCCACGTTCTAGTGACACGGGGTACGACAGTGCTGAAGAGAATATGCCTGAGAGGCAATAATAAAGTTGTTATTATCTTACTCCAAGTATATGATAGATGTCTATATTTCATGCTATAATTGTATTAATTGGAAACATTAATACATGTGTGTTTAGTAATAAATTATAGAGTTCTTAGTTATGCCTCTCATATAAACTAGCTGGTTGATTAACAAGATGATCAAGGTTTTCTGATCATGGACATTGGATGTTGTTACTAACGAGGTCACAACATTGGTGGAATGATGTTATGAACATTCATCCAAAGTATAGTAATACGATCAAAGTCATTATATTTAAATTACTATAACATCATACAAAGTAACTTTAGTTCTTAGACCATGAGATCATATCAATCAATAACACGGGAAGAGTAACTTGATATCAGCAAACATCAGACCGTAACAGGGTGACAATAAAGGTGGGTTTAGATACTCTAAAAGTGTTATATAGAGGCTCATGGATCAATAGTGGGATTTGTCCATCCCAATGACGGAGAGATATACTATGGGACCTCTCAGTGATATCACATTGACATAGCTTGCAAGCAAGTGATAAGATCACTGGAATGTTATATCACGGGAACGAGAAAAGAGTACTTGTCGGTAATGAGATCAAACTAGGTATGGGACACCGATGATCGAATCTCGGACATTTAATATATTGTGAGACAAAGGGATTTAGTTACAAACATTAAAGGTTCTCATTGTCACTAGAGTCATCATTGAATGTGTGGGAGTCAGTATGGATCTCCAGGTCCCGCTGCTGATTATTGATCAAAGAGAGGTATCGATCATGTCTACATTATTCACGAACCGTAGGGTTACACGCTTAAGAGATACGACACCATTTTGAGAAAATATGTTTCCAGAGAAAGATTATGAAAGCACTGGAATTATTTTGATGGACATCGAAATTGTCTTGGGTGAAATTGCTGAAATTGGTTCTGCATGTGATATCGAAATTTTGTAAGATGTTTTATGTGAATATTTATTAATTAAAGTAATTAACAAAATTCTGAATAAAATAAATAAGAGAGTTTTATTAAATGAGAGATGCATTGAATTTGGTGGAAATTTAATGCAATTGAGTGGAAGTGTGAGTGGAGGAAGTTTATGTGAGTGGAAGCTCCACACACATGAATGAAGGGAGAGGTAGGGGCACCACCTTGGCCACCGGCCATGTGATGGTCTTCCCCTATACCCACTATAAAAGGCCTCCTCCTCCTCCTCTCACTTCACACCTCTTCACGAAGGATCTCTCTCCCCCTCTAAAATATTCTCCCATGGCTTCAGATTAGCGAAGTACATGTTTCCGGTGGCTTTGTCTGGAAGGAGTTGCTGCTTCCGCTGCTTTCCTGTAGCAAGGATGCGGAGGTTGTCGGAGGAAAGGAAGTGTGTGCAATCACAGATGCACTGCTGAGTTGCAGTGCTGGACTTCCTCATGATCTTGAGATCGCCAAGTGAATGACTACATCATCCATGAGATCACTCTCGTAACACTTTGTCACTCTTCGGGGGTCTGTTCTCTATGGACGTATATCCACCCGTTGCTTTTATCTAGATAGATAGATCTTGGTGCTTAGTTGTTCACATCGTAGGAAAAAATTGTTTTCTATGCTACGAACCCAATAGTGGTATCAGAGCATGATCTACGCGCATATGCTTTGCATGGGTAGAACACATATGATTATGTGGGAACTAATGATCATGTTATTACATCTTCTATGTATTTTGGATATTGATGGCATAGTGGGATGAAGTGGCCCAGACTAACTTTACATGTCCTCGCACATGAACATGTTCCATGCTTGACATGCAACTAGTTTTGCATAAGTGGATAGCGGGTGTCTGTCTCTCCTACTATAGTCAATATATGATTTACAACAAGTTGCTAATAATTTGATTATCATCGTCGTGGTTCCATGTTGGTAGGTAAGAACGGTTCTATCTTCAAAAGTCCTAAGCCACACAAAAACATGCAACGGATAAATTAGAAGTGTCTAGTTTAGTTGTTGCTGGGCAAGTGTCATGATATGGTAATGCTATAATTTGTAGTATGGTTTGATACTCTTGGAAATTATAACATACCAAAGTGTAAGTTCCATAGACCTTGGCCTTACACATATAGGAATGATGAAGATCATACAAGATAGTGATCAAGTGCAAGAACCATATCATATAACTTTTTGCATATAATGTTTGTTTGCATCTTATATTCCTTGTATGGCACTTTAGTAGCATTATAAGATGATCCCTCATTTAAATATCAAGATAAAATGTGTTCTTCCTTTAGTATGTACCATTAAGAAAGTTCATCGTTTGAGACACCACATGATGATCGAGTGTGATAGACTCTATGTTCGCATACAACGAGTGTAAGACAGTTTCACACAGCCGGTACTAAGGTTCTTACTTGGCAAGGCTAGCATGTACAGACATGGCCCCTGAAGAAAAACCGAAAGTTAAATCATGAGTCATATGGTTGATATGATGACCATCTAGATGCTCGTCTTTGAAGCTACACCAGTTCACATGATGATCGGTCTTGGTGTAGTGGATCTTGTTCATGTAATCACCAAAAATAGATGAGGGATATTGTTTTTAAGTGGAAGTTCATTTGTAATTTGGATTAGTTGAACTCACTCTATCATAAACGTATTCTAAATAAAATTTGCAAATTCTGTTGTAGATGACACCACCTGCTTTTAATTTCAATGTGTTCATGGAGAAATAGAAACATGCAACGAATGGTAGCAACTTTACCAACTGGGCCTTGAACTTGAGAATTCTCCTCACTGTTGCACTAAAGAAATATGTTCTAGCAACCCCTCTAGGTGCCCCACCACCTGATGATGCTTTTGATGATGTAAAGAATGTTTAGTAAACTCGCTGGGAGGACCACAACATGGTTCATTGAGGCATACTGTATGGGCTAGATCCGGAACTCTGAAAGTGTTTTGAGAATGGCAATACCTTTGATACCATGGGAGAATTGAAAATGATTTTCAATACCCATGCTGCCATAGAGAGTTATGATGCTCCAGAAAAGTTCTTTAGCTGCATGATGGAGGAGAACATCTCCATTAGTGAGCACATACTGAAAATGTCTAGGAACACCGATAAGCTTGTAGCCTTGGGAATATTGATTCCCATTGACTTAGGCATACATCATGTTCTCTGATCTCTGCCACCAAGCTATAAGAGCTTCGTGACGTGGTCTTTATGCCACTCTTCACTTTCCACCAAAGGATACTTATAAGCTACCTTTGATGTCAAGTAAAGGGTATGTGAAATGTGGTTGAACTCAATAGGGCTAAAACATTCTCGGGTATGTAGGATACACCACTAACATGATATTATTATTATTAATTAAGATAACATACTTCTTGTGTCATGATATGTGTGGAGAGAGCTCCATAATAAGATGTTCACTACAAGGCTCGTAGGAAGCCACTTTGTTGAGCCAAGAATGAGGTCACCTCTAAATAACCACTACGATGTTTGAGAGCAATCATCCATACAAACCACCGCAATTAAGGGTCTCCTCGTGGATATCGTAATTAGCTTAGGGAGTCTCTCTTTATCCTCCTTTGACCGTGTAGGTTGCTAGCCGGCACCAATTGTCACGAAGATCTCCAGGCACACTTCCAAACACGTCAAAAGGATTTCTCCCTCACTTTAGTCCCGAAGGCAAATGATATGTGGCTAACTACACATACCATCTAAAGAGAGAGATAAAACACAAATAATAAATCTATCATAGACCAGCCAATCATATGGACACAAGAATAGATGCAACTTCATAATAGTTCTAGGGTTTCTCCATCTCCCCAAGAACGAGCGAAAACTACTCACACATGGAAGCAATCAATGACATCATCATAATCAAATGGATGGATAAAAGTACGGGGATATATCTAGTGCAAACCACAAATGAATCTAGAATTACAACAAGATCTAGATAGATGAGAGATGGGCGGTAGCAATGGTGATGGAGATGCGGCAGTTGATGATGAAGGGGACGATACGATGTCCTCCAATGATCCGTGAAGCAACAAGGATTTGCCCTTCTCCAAGTTCCTCCTTTAGATCCCTTTTTGGCGTGGTTTTTCGTGGTCAAGGTTGCTATGAATGTCGGATCTTCCCACCATCTTTGCCAGGAGAAAGTATTTGACGAGGTGGATGCGATGCTACATAGTACAGGTAGTCGGTTCGGGTATACGGTATGGGCGGGGTCCGCTCGTACCACTAGTTGTTATCACGGTAGATGCTTTCCTCACGTTTGGTATTCTCCCAGGTGCAAGGGTAAATCAATAAAATGACTTTCATCACTTAAAAATATCATATTATAACATAATATGATAGTTCCAATTTATATGCTCATAAAAGACTTAGTGATTCAGGATCCTGTTGAAACAAGGACAAAAAGGTGCGCGCGAACACAGTGAAATACCAAAATCCCTATTCTATTTATGCAAAAACAAAAGGTAAATATGCTTCAATTTTGGACTCATCAGCCGTCTAGATCATATTAGCGTAAAACACATGAAGAAGCTCCATTCTGATGGACTTTTAGAATAAGTTGATGTTGAATCATTTGATACATGTAAGCCATGCCTTATGGGAAAGATTACTAGAATCTCGTTTTTCGGTACAATGGAACATGCGACAGATTTTTTGGAAATCATACATACTGATGTATGTGGTCTAACGAGCGTGTCGGCATTTGGTGGACATCCTTATTTTGTTACTTTCACGAATTATTTGAGTAGTTATGGGTATATCTATTTGATGAAACACAATTCTGAAACCTTTGAAAAGTTCAAAGAATTTTAGAGTGAAGTGGAAAATCATCGTAATAGAAATATTAAATTTCTACGATCTGAACATGGAGGTAAATATCTAAGTTACGAGTTTGGCACACATGAGAGAATGTGGAATAGTTTCACAACTGGTGCCTGCCGGAACTCCAGAGCGTAATGGTGTATCAGAGCGTCGTAATCATACCTTATTAGAGATATGGTTCGATCTATGATGTCTCTGACTGACTTGCCACTTTTGTTTTGGAGTTATGCACTGGAAACCGCTGCATTCACTTTAAATTGGGCACCGTCTAAATCCGTTGAAATGACACTGTATGTATTATGGTTTGGAAAGAAACCAAAGCTGTCATTTCTAAATGTTTGGGGATGCGATGTTTATGTGAAGAAACTTCATCCTGATAAACTCGAACCAAAAGAGGAAATATGCATCTTCATAGGATACCCTAAAGATACAATTGGGTATTCCTTCTATAACAAATCCGAGGGCAAGGTTTCCATTGCCAAGAATGGATTCTTTCTAGAGAAGGAGTTTCTCATGAAATGTGTGAGTAGTCGGAAGGTTGAACTCAGAGAGGTTACTGGACCTTCTCTTCATGAAACGGCGAGTGGCGCAGCGTCGAATTTTTTTCCGGATTTGAATTCACCGGATGAAGCGGGAACTTATGATAAAGATCATGAAACCCTGAAAGAGGACACTACCAAACCTCGCAGGTCAAGTAGGACAAGTGCAGTTCCTGAACTATATGGAAATCCTGTCATGAATTTCATGGTAGATGGAAATGATGACCCTGCGTCATATCAGGAAGCAATCATGAGCCTGGATTCCAACAAATGGCTATAAGCCATGTAATCCGAGATGGATTCCATGTACGAAAACCAGGTTTGGACCTCGGTGGACTTTCCTCACGACAGAAAGGCCGTTGAGATTAATGGATATTCAAGAAGAACACTGACACTGATGGTAATGTGACCATCTATAAAGCTTGACTTGTCACAAAGTGGTTTCGACAAATTTAAGGAGTTTACTACGATGATACTTTCTCTCTCGTAGTGATGGTAAAGTCGGTTAGGATTATGTTAACAATTGCTGCATTTTTGATTATGAAATTTGGAAGATGGATGTAAAAACCGTGTGTTCCTCAATGGTAATATTGAAAAATAGATGTATATGATACAACCAAAGGGTTTTGTAGATCCTAAGGATACTGACAACGTTTGCAAACTTGAGCGATCCATCTATTGACTGAAGCAAGTATCCCGGAGTTGGAATCTCCGCTTTGATGATGTGATCAACGATTTTGGATTTGTCCAAACTTATGGAGAAGCTTGTATTTACAAGAAAGTGAGTGGGAGCTCTGTGGCATTTCTTATATTATATGTGGATGACATATTATTTATTGGAAATGATATAGAACTTTTAAATAGTGTTAAAAGTTATCCAAACAACAAATTTTCAATGAAGGACCTTGGTGAAGCATCCTACATACTAGGCATGAAAATCTATAGATATAGATCAAGACGCCTAAGTGCGCTATCACAAAGTACATACCTTGATAAGATTTTAAAGAAGTTTAAAATGGACGGAAGTAAGAAAGATTTCTTACCTATGTTACAAGGCAAGACATTGAGTAACACTCAAAGTCTTGCTACGTCGGAAGAAAGAGAGATAATGGATAAGATCCCCTATGCCTCGGCCATAGGCTCTATTATGTATGCCATGCTATGTACAAGACCGGATGTGGCACATGCTATTAGTTTGACTAGCAGGTACCAATCTGATCTAGGTTCGGAATACTAGATAACAGTCAAGAATATCCTTAAGTACTTAAGAAGGACTAGGGACATGTTTCTCATGTACGGAGGTGAAGAAGAGCTCGTTGCTAAGTTTTATGTCGTCGACGCTAGCTTTGACACCGATCTGGATGACTGTAAGTCTCAATCTAGGTACATGTTTCTCATGAATGGAGCAATAGTCAGTTGGAGGAGCTCCAAACAACCCGTGGTGGAGTAATCAACAACGGAGGTGGAATATGTTGTTGCTTTAGAAGCGGCACAGGAAGAGGTTTGGGTGAAGGAATTCATAACTGAACTAGGTGTGGTTCTTAGTGCGTTGGACCCAATGGTGATCTATTGTGACAACAATGGAGCCATAGTCAATGCCAAAGAACTGAGATCTCATAAGAATTCTAAGCATGTCAAGCACTGGTTTCACACCATCCACGAGCATGTCAATGATGGAGATATAAAGATTTGTAAACCACATACAGAACTGAATCTAGCAGATCCGTTGACTAAAACTCTCCCTAGGGAAAAACATGATCAACAACAGTACTCCATGGGTGTTAGATTTATCACTATGTAAACTAGATTATTGTCTCTAGTGCAAGTAGGAGACTGGAGGGAATACGCCAGAGAGACAATAATAAAGTTGTTATTATCTTATTCCAAGTATATTATAGATGTTTAGTTTGCATGATATAATTGTATTAGTTGGAAACGTTAATACATGTGTGTTTAATAAACAAATGTACAGTTCTTAGTTATGCCTCTCATATAAACTAGCTCATTGATTAACAAGATGTAATGATCCGAATCAGTAAGATTCAAAGTCTCTTTGTTTACAGTGCTATTGTAACATCCCAGCATTAGAGCTTATAAATAAGCTGAGATGAGGTGTGTGCATTGCATTCATGCATAGAAAATCTGGATAATTTTCGCGCTTTTAAATAAAACTTGTCAAAGTGATTGAAGATTGTCTTAACTTGGTGGAACTTAAGTAGATCATCAAGTTGATTGAGATAAGTTTCAATATGACCTTTGCTAAAACCTTATCTTTGTGTACTATAATTTGATCTATGGGTAGATCAAATAGAACCAAGCTAAAACCACCACACATTTATGAAGGATCTTATAGAGATCACATCAGGGTATTCATTATAAAAACTCTTGAATACTCAATTAAGTTTATAACTTAATCAAAGAAACTTAATAACTAAATCTTGAAACACTTGTTTGCCATAGTTATTCCAACCATGGGTATCATGGCAGTTCTTAAGTATTAACTCTTATCACAAATAGAGAGAAAATATCAGTCAAGCCAAGACCATTCATCACATACCTTTGTTGTCATATTAACATATGACATTCCTAAATAGCTAAGTCCTAGTGTCAAGTGATCATCAATATAGAGTGATCAATTCCTGACCTAGGACTTATTGACTCTTAACCCTTTACCTATTATATTAACCTTCCAAAGACCTTAAGTAAATTAATAAGAAGAAGGAACTAGATATGGTAGAGTGTGCCATCATGAATGGAATTAGATCATTAGTGGTGATCAAACCACTGGATGTTGGAGGAGTTAACTCACTCATGAGTTAACTAGAAGAAGTATCTAAACCAAAGAATTTAGATAGTAATTATGAAGCTATGAGAAAGCTAGTAGTAGTAGAGAATCCAATGATAATCTTGTTAAGAGAAGTAGGTATAAACCTAAAGTAAGTTTCCTTAACAAGATAAGCCTATAGAGAGACTAGTACAAGTATACTATTAGTGTTAATAGATCTTGATTAGACAATTAGAAGCCTTAGTTTAGTATGATCAAAGGTTGGTGGTCATTATTCTCAAGTAACTTGAGAATAGATGATCAGTTGATGAAGAAGAGTTGTGAGAACAACAAATTATCTAGGCAAAGACCTAGTAAGCTGAATCATCTAGCTTGATCATGAGAAGTCAAGCTCGAGTATGATGAAGTATATAATATGAGTTGCATGGAGTAGTTGGACGCATAATAGTTAACCAAGCAAATACAATACCAATCTTGTATTATGGGAGTAATACCTCACCCATTCCAGGGGATTGATATCACATGTGATATTAAGAGCATTGTAATCTTGCAAGCCTTGGAAGTAGTTGCAAGATGGACTTAAAGGAGTTTGTAGAATGAGTTAGTAATAGCTATAGTGATGGATTCATCAGAGGTAGTTTAGAAATGGAAGTCTTATATACTAAATGAAGAATGTAGGGGAATATTGTTGAAGTGGCATGACCATGTCATCATATGATGATGGATATCGTGGAGCTAGATGACTAGTTCATTTAGGCAGAAGAGATCTTAATGAATCAGATGAGAGTTTTAAACAGAGTATATTTAGGAAAGGAATTCCTTAACTAAAGATAAGTTTAGGGAGGTATTAAGGATAGGAGTTCTTGAGAAACCTCTAACCAAGGTCTTATCAAGCATGAACAGAATCATGTTTACTTCATGGTTCAAAACCTTAGAGTCAAGTTAGAAGTGGGAACAATTCCTATTTTTAGGAAGCTAAAGAATCGTATCTCTTAGTCAAATAAAGTGTCTAATAGATAGTTAGAAAACCAATTGAGAGTGTGTTGGTAAAAGCCTTTCCTATCTTCTTATCTTAAACCCTAATACAAATTTAAATAATAGATCCATCAAGATCCCATTAGGAAAGCAATCTCAATAGCTCAGTCTAGGTGAGATATTATTCATGGTCACAAAACATGAAGGCCATAGGTCTTAACTCTTAATATTCATCAATATCCATAATGGAATGTGAGTCTATTAAATCCTCTCCAAACCCATGAGAACCATTTGAAAATGAACACCTTCATTCCTTCATTATTGATTGCTATTGGTGCATAAAGACTCAACCAAGATTGTTCCATGGTAGTTCTAAACCCCACAAACTAAGTAGAGTTTGAATAGGAGAAATCACCAAATATGAAGAACCATGAAATTCAAATCATCATATTATGAACCACAAGGTTTAATACCTTAAAATGTATACATATAATTCCTTTATGAGGTTAAGTAGGAATCAGATTTTATATATGTCATTAACCATTTTAAATCTGTAGTATTACAATTACCAAGTGAAAGAAGAATCATTTTTATGAAATCTTATAATAAGAAGCAATCCATAAAACTCTAATTTGTATTTACTTTTCTATATAAAAGAACCCTTCATGTAATAACACATTTTTTATGCACAGCAAGAAATGTAGATGAATTGGTTATAATTGACCTCTACCATAATATTCATGACTTACAAAATTTCTAGACATTTTAAACCCTTGTAGAAATCAAATTTGAAAGAAAATTGTAAATAAAAAATAAAACATAATCAGAAAAGGGAAAGAATTGCCAGCTGCTCCTGCCCACGGCCCGTCTTCCTACCTGACGCCCATGAGCAATCCTAGCACGTTTTTCTCACTCGGCCATGGCCCAGCAAAAGCCCAATAGTAGCCTGACTCACCTCCCTCTCCCACTAACAGGTGGGATAGCTAGGTGGACAGCGGGTTAAATCATAGAAACGTCAGGTGGTTTTCTGCAAAAGTCACCATCATCGTCATCCTCACGTACATAGGCAGCTGCGTGTGCTCGCCGATGCCACGCCCACCGTCAGCAAGAACCAACCGCCGCGATGGATCTCTATTGCCTGGGAGGAGGATAAGAACACCACCACGATGTTCCTGGCCATCCTCATCCCCATTTCCCTCTATCTTGTTCTTATCCTCTCCATAGAGGAGGTCACCGAAACCCTAGCCCTGCCGGAGCTGCTCGTAGCCGTCGCTCTGTACCTCCCATAGCTTCCCTAAGCACACCGTTGAGCTCACCCGGTTATCCTCATTCTTCCTAGCTAGAACACAAAATCTGAAGAGCCCCTGTCGAGCTAATCGACACCTCACTGCCACCACCAGTCACCGGTGTTCCCCATCGATTCCGACCACGATTCTCTTTGCCGACCACATCCTCGCATTCTGGGTAAGCTCATGAGTCAAGTAGTGGCCTCTCCTTTGTCGATTGCTTCCTATATCGCCACCGCCGTGATCGATGGTGAGCGCCGCTACGGTAGGACGTCACCGGGTAGCTCCGGTGACCAAAACCTAGAGTTAGTACCACATTTAGGTTCGCCTTCGCCTCCACTTTCTAGCGCACCCAGCCGCATGTGCCGAGACGCCGTGGATCAGCGCTGGTAACCACGATCTGGTGGTGGAGGCCATGCTTGAAGGGAATATGCCATGAGAGTCAATAATAAAGTTGTTATTATATGTATTCGAAGTATATTAAGATGTTTACTTTGCATGCTATAATTGTATTTATATGGAAACATTTATACATGTGTGTTTAATTAAAAAATAGAAAGTTCCTAGTTATGCCTCTCTTTGAACTAGCTCGTTGATTAACAAGATAATCAAAGTTTCTAGATCATGGACATTGGATGTCGTTAATAACGAGGTCACAAAATTTGTGAAATGATGTGATGAACATTCATTTGAAGTATAACATTATGATAAAAGTCATTATGTTTATATTGCTATAACATCATACGAAGTAATCCTAGTCCTTAGACTATGAGATCATGTTAATCACTAACACCAGAAAAGTATCTTGATAACATCAAACGTCACACCGTGAAAGGGTGACTATAAAGTTGGGTTCAGTGCTACGAAGGTGTTATGTAGAGGCTCATGGATCAAGAGTGGTATTTGTCCATCCTGATGACGGATAGATATACTCTGGGCCCTCTCGGTGATATCACATTAAGAATTTCTTGCAAGCAAGTGATATGATCACTAGAATGTTATATTGCGGGAACGAGAAAAGAGTGCATGTCGGTAATGAGATCAAGCTAGGTATTTGGATACCGATGATTGAATCTTCGACATGTAATATATCGCAAGACAAAGGAAGGATCTCTCTCCCCCTCTAGATTTATTCCCCCATGGTCTTGGATTAGCGAGATACATGTTCCCGGTGACATTTAATCTGGAAGGAGTTGTTGCTTCTGCTAATTTTCTGGAGCGAGGAGGTGGAGGTTGTTTGGTGGCCCGGACGTGTGTGCGAGGACGGATGCGCTGCTGATTTGCAGCGCTAGGACTTCCACACTATCTTGAGACCAGCAAGCGTTCGACTACATCATCCACGAGTTCCATCTCGTTAAAAAAGCTTTGTCGGTCTACGAGGGCATGTTCTATATGGATGTATATCCACCCGTTTCTTGTATCTAGTAGATAGATCTTGGCGTATAATAGTTCCCATCGTAGATTTTTTTTTTCTATGCTACGAACCCAACAGTGGTATCAGAGCCTGATCTACTTTGCACGGTAGTACACATATGTTTATGTGGGCGATGATGATCATGTTATTGCTTCTTTCATGTATTTTGGATATTGGTGGCATAGTGGGATGAAGCGTCCCGGACTAACTTTACATATCCTCGCACATGAGACCAGTTCCACGCTTGACATGCAACTAGTTTTGTATAAGTGGCTAGTGGGTGTTTGTCTCTCCTACTATAGTCAATATCTGATTTACAACGAGTTGCTAATAATTTAGTTATCATCGTTGTGGTTCCATGTTCGTAGGTAAGACCGGTTCTATCTTCGAAAGCCCTAAGCCATGTAAAACATGCAATGGATAAATTAGAAGCGTCTAGTTTAGATTGTTGCTGGGCTCGTGTCATGATATGGTAATGTTGTAAGTTGATGTATAGTTGATACTCTTACAACACACCTAACGTGTAAGTTCCATAGACCTTGGCCTTACACACAAAGGAATGGTAAAGATCATACCACAATGCACATGATAGTGATCAAATGCATATACCATATCATTTCACTTTACACATATGATGTTTGCATCTTATATTGCTAGTTTGGCGTTTTAGTAGCATTATAAGATGATCCCTCATTTAGATATAAAGATAAAATTGTGTTCCTCCTTAAGTATGCACCGTTCTATGGATCGTGTTTCGAGAGATCACGTGATGATCGGGTGTGCTCGACTCTACGCTTTCATACAACAGGTGTAAGATAGTTTTACACACATGAGTACTAAGGTTCTTACTTGGCGGGCCTAGCATGTACAGACATGGCCTCGAAACACGGACCGAAAGGTTATGCATGAGTCATATAGTTGATACGATGCCCATATAGATGCTCGCCTTTGAAGATACACCGACTCACGTGATGATCGGACTTGGTGTAGTGGATTTGGTTCATGTAATCACCAAAAAGACACGAGGGATGTTGTTTTTGAGTGGGAGTTCATTTGTAATTTGGATTAGCTGAACTCTATCTATCATAAACTTAGTCTAAAATTTACAAATTCTGTTGTAGATGGCACCACTTGCTTTTAATTTCAATGTGTTCATGGAGAAAGGGAAAATTACGACGAATGGTAGCAACTTTACCGACTGGGCAATGAATTTGAGGATTGTTCTCAATGCTGCACACAAGCTATATGTTCTAGAACCGCAGCTAGGCCCCCCACCAGCTCCTGATGCCCCTGACGAGGAAAAAATGTCTATCTGACTCATCAGGAGGACCACAAATTAGTTCATTGCGGCATACTATATGGGCTAGAGCCGGAACTTCGAAAGCATTTCAAAAATGGCAATGCCTTTGATACCATGGGGGAATTGAAAATGATTTTCGATACCCATGCTACCATAGAGAGTTATAATGCTTCTGAAAAGTTCTTTAGCTGCATGTTGGAAGAGAACAGCTCCGTTAGCAAGCATGTACTCAAAATGTCTGGGTACGCTGATAGGCTTGTGTCCTTTGGAATAACGATTCCCATTGACTTAGGCAGACATCGTATTCTCCAATATCTGCCACCTAGATACAAGAGCTTAATGATCAACTATAATATGCAGGGCATGAAGAAGTCCCTCCCCGAGCTTTTGTCAATGCTTAAGACTGTAGAGGTGGAGATCAAGAAAGACCATCAAGTGTCGATAATCAATAAGACTACCGGTTTCAAGAAAGACAAGAAGGGTAAGCAAAAGGTAAATAAGGGCGGCAAATCTATTGCCATGCTTGAAAAGAAATCCCGAGCTGCCCCTAATTCTAATACAAAGTTCTACTATTGCAAGGGAACTGGCCATTGGAAGCGCAACTGCCCCAAGTATTTGGCAGACAAGAAGGCCGACAAGGCAAACAAAGGTATATATGATATACATGTTATTGATGTGTACTTGACTAGTACTCGCAATAACACCTGGGTATTTGATACAGGATCAGTTGGTAATATATGTAACTCGATTCAAGGTCTACATAACAAGCGACGACTAGCAAGGGATGAGGTCACGATGCGTGTTGGCAATGGATCAAGAGTTGATGTGATCGCCGTCGGAACGCTACCTCTCCACCTACCGTCAGCATTAGTGATCAATCCAAATAATTGTTATTTGGTGCCTGCACTGAGCATGAACATTATATCTGAATCGTGTTTGATGCGAAGTGGTTATTCATTTAAGTACGAAAACAATGGTTGTTCGATTTATATGAATGTTATCGTTTATGGTCATGCACCTATGATGAATGGTTTATTTCTGTTGGATCTTGATAATAGTGTCACACATATCCATAATGTTGATGCTAAAAGGATTAAACTTGATGATGATATATCTGCATATATGTGGCACTGCCGTCTAGGTCATATTGGTGTTAAACACATGAAGAAACTCCATTCTGATGGACTTTTCGAATGACTTGATTTTGAATCATTTGATACATGTGAGCCATGCCTTATGGGCAATATGACTAGAACACCGTTTTCCGGTTCAATGGAACGGGCGACAGATTTATTGGAAATCATACATACTGATGTATGTGGTCCAATGAGTGTGTTGGCGCGAGGTGGATATCGTTATTTTGTTACTTTTAAGGATGATTTGAGTAGATACGGGTATATCTATTTGGTGAAACACAAGTCTGAAACCTTTGAAAAGTTCAAGGAATTTCAGAGTGAAGTGGAAAATCATCATAATAGAAAGATCAAATTTCTGTGGTCTGGCCGTGGAGGTGATTATCTAAGTTACGAGTTTAGTGGGGAAGTTGATGAGTGCATATTTACATCATGTTTTACATTGTTATTTTGCATTGTAGATGTAGGATCTTCGTATTTTATGGCGCTCGCGCGCACATTTTATATCTGTTTTCAGCAGGATCACGACATATGATGGAACCAATGGACACAATTCTTGGATCAGTTGTATTGGGGAAAAAAGGAGTAAAAAACAACGTAAATTTCTTATTTGGGAAATATCAATAATACTAGAAGAAAACCCGAAGCAATCGAGGTATATAGACGGTTCAACGACCAACTATACGACCGGAATACTTTTTCCGACCGTATAGTTCCAGTCGTATAGTTGGCGCCACCTCCACCTCTTCAAATAGTTTCACCCCGTGCAACTGGATCAAAGATACAACATACGGAATAACCAGAAATCATGAAAACCTCAACTCCGGAAGGCATCTGGAGGGGGAACTTGCCCAAGGGATCCATCTTCGCCCTACACATATCTAGGAGGCCAAGGCATCGATCTCCATCTTCATCAACCGCTGCACCATCACCATCTCCATCCCATCTCATCCATCTAGATCTTGTTGTAATTTCCGTACTCGTTGTGGATTTATACAAGTACTATTCATCTATGATTGTTTCCATTACCATTGTCATGATGTTGATTGCCTCTATGTCTGAGTAGATCTTTAGATCTCGGGGAGATGGAGAAACCCTAGCATATGATTGAGATGATATAGAGATTATTATGTTATACATCATTATGTGTATGTGTTAATTGTCTTCATCTTGATGTTTGGAGTTGTGCACCTCCTTAATATTTGCCTCCTATGGGGACTCGATGAAGGGAATTACTTGTTGGTAGACGGAGGGATGATATCACTTACTGTGACTATAAAGGTTTTGTCATTCTTTACATACTAAATTGGGGAATCAAGGAGAACTCATTAAGCCATGTCTATACCATGGGAGAAATCCCTTAATAGCGGGATAATACGATTGATGTCGTTTATTCGTCAGCTGTGGTTATGAAGGATGATGTGAGCAGCGGTTGCTGCCTATTTGTCCATATATGGAGCTCCTCCTACATACATACATATAATGAGAATATTCGTTATAATAATCTTGATTGCTTAGTATAAATTGCTAGTGGTGTATCCACCACTCCTTGAGAATGACTTTTCCCCTATTGCAGTTCCAAAGTTCTTTTACACACGCGATTCTTGCTTTTTGCATTAAGTTTAATTTACTCTAAATTGCCTTGTTCAACCAAAAACCCAAAAACAACTCTACTATTCTTGCATCTTAAATTTATTCCTTAAGTACTTCGTTTAGTTTTAGTTAAAAGCATTTTAGTGTTTTGCCTCCTGCTCCCCGTGGGATCGATATCTTTATTTCGAAACTAGCTACAAACGAGCTGTGTACTTGCAGTCATCAAGCTATTTTCAGGCGCCATTGCTGGGGAGCTTAGCGCTATAAGTCACTTTACTTTAAGTTATTTACTTTCATTGTACTAATTTTTATCTTAAGTTGTAGGACCACAACAATGTACAACACTCAACATTTAAACCAGCTTGAGGCAATAAGGATAGTGGGTTCCCCCATGGACGCTTTTATAACGGTTAAGAAAAGCATAAATCTAGATGGAATCGAGATACATCCTTTATTATTTGAACTACTACAGACTAATAAATTTGCAGGAACCAATGAAGGGAGTCCATATGGACACTTACAATTCTCTGAAGACGTTCTCAGTTCCTTTATATTCAATGACTGTAATCTTGGTTAAAACCTAGTTGTTTAGACAGACTCTCTCTAATAATGTTTGCGACTCGTACAGATCTTTTTGTGCAGAAGCACCAAGGATTTGGAAGGAATTAAAAACCAATTTTCTATCAAAATAATATTCAGAAAGCAAAGCTCACATGATGAGAGGTATTATTATGAGTTTAAAAATAATCCGGTTGAGGGTTTGTATGAAGGATATCTAAGGTACAAAAGTTACCTAGATAATTGCCCCCATCACCGTTTGCCTGATTGGTTAATCACTCATACTTTTTATGGAGGGCTTAATATTGAAAATAGAATGAATCTAGGCACTACTTCTAATGGCATCTTTCTATCTTATACCTATGATGAAGCCTAGAATCTAAAAATAAAAATGAGGGAGGCAACGGAAAATCTTAGAAATGAGGAGAACATTACAAATAGTTTTACTGAATATGCTTGCGTTAACGATTTCCTTGCATATGAAAGGACTGGTGCAATGATTAAAACCCTCGGTATTTATTCTTACTCAGTAAATAATGTTGGGCCACGCAAAGATAAACAAAACTTTTCCCCTATGCGGTACTCCCAAGATCCAGCTCAGGTTAAAGGCCACGAGATTACCGCTAGACGCGCAGATGTGGAAGCAGTGTCGAACGATCACTCGGACAGCCCTCCGAATCCCACGAGCTCCTTCGCCAGATCCCCACGGGCTTCCCCGTCTCTAGCGCCGCACGTGCAACGCCTCTACCGGTATCCACACATACAGAAAGGAGCTTCAGACAAAGGATTGCTATATCCTGTCTGACCCGAAATGGAAGTGGACAAAGTGACGGCTAGGTCAGGGACTATCCCTTATCACTCCACTTATATACAATGCTAGTTGGGCCCAACGCTTGAGGCCCATCTAGGCTGTACTCCAATCTCCATATGGATCTAATCCACATGGGCTCCTCACCCTTAAGTGTGTGACCCCTATAGGTTCACGTACACCTAGACACGACATGAGCTACTCCTCCAAGTATCCCGTCATGGCTTTGAGTCTAACCCACTCCCATGAACACTTGGTCTCAAGTCAAAAGATGGTAGCGACTTTTAGCAAGACGTGCCAACTCCCAAGTGCCGTAAAGTCAGAAGACGAACCTTGAATGTGACTTTCGTCCAAGTCCCTTTGCCACACGATATATCTGTTAAGCTATAGGTGAGTAGTTGCCATCCTTTTAATATCTTAACTCTCTTCTCGTACCATGATATGTGATTCATTGGACTAACTCTTAGTCCAACTCCTCAGTTAACACTTAACTGAGTAGCGTATGGACATGCTTCCGAATCATATCACACGAGAGGGCCTAGAGAATATCTCTCCCTTACGGAGAGGCAAATCCCATCTTGGTAATCCACGTCACGCAGCTTGCTTCACAACCAACCCGAACTCTACCTTTATAACTGCCCATTTACGGAACAACGTTTGTAGAACCTAAGTTGGTGATTCACAACTCGGATCATGCAATCACCTCAGGTCGAAGGATTCCATTGCTTGTGACTGCAAATGACAACATGCTCGTTGTATCTCAACTATGGGCTAGTTGGACTTGCTAAACTCTTTAGCCGAATCAGTGTAAGTCAGAATAGGATCACCATGCCCATGACAAGTGGAACCGTGTCATCAACCGACTTGCACATTGGTCTAAGTTGTGTGTCTAGCACAACCTCAACGACCAAGGTCAATCTAATATGAACAATCATGAATACATAGTTCCACAACTAAATCACGCATTTAGTGATATAAATCTGATGTTCATATAAGGACAACTTTACTTTATGAATACTTTAGGAAATATCATCAACCATGATTGCCTCGAGGGCATATTACCAACAGTCTCCCACTTGCACAAGAGTCAATCGTCCCGACATCACATGTCCAGGCATCTAATGCCCATGGCTCTTACATGCGCCTCATTCTTAGGCTATGGAAGTGGCTTTGTCAATGGATCTGCAACGTTTGCATCTGTGTGTACCTTGCATAGCTTGATATCACCTTGATCCACGAACTGGCGAATCAGGTGGTATCACATGAGTATATGTTTGTTTTTCTGGTGCTGTCTAGGTTCCTTGGCTTGTGCAATAGCACCATTGTTGTCACAATACACGTCTAACGGATTGGATGAGCCCTGAACCACACCAAGATCAATCAAGAATTTCCTGATCCAAACAGCTTCCTTTGCCGCCTCTGAGGCAGCAATATATTCAGCCTCTATTGTAGATGCAGACACAGTCTCTTACTTGGAACTCTTCTAGTTCATAGCCCCTCCGTTCTCTACGAACACGTACCCAGATTGCAAACGAGAATCATCAGAGTCAGTAAGGTAACTCACATCTTTGTAACCCCTTACACTGAGTTCAACCTCACCTCCATAAACTAGGAACACATCCTTAGTCCTTCTCAAGTACTTAAGAATGTTCTTAACTGGTGCCTAGTGGACTTCTCTAGGGTCAGCCTAGTATCTGCTCACAACACTTAGAGCATAGGAATCATCCGCCCTAGTAAAAATCATGGCATACATGATGGACCCGACTGCCAAAGCATACGGAATCACACTCATCCTACTTCGCTCATCAGTCGTCGAAGGACACTGAGTCTTGCTAAGTTTTACACTATGGGACATCGGTAAGAACCCCTTCTTAGATGATTCTATGTTCAACTTCTTCAACACTTTGTCCAAATATGTACTTTGGCTCAATCCAATGAGCCGCCTGGATCTATCTCTATAGATCTTGATTCCTAGTATATAAGTTGCCTCACCCAAGTCATTCATTGAGAAACTCCTTTCCAATGATTCCTTAGTTTCTTGCAACATATGGACATCATTTCCAATCAGTAATATGTCATCCACATATAAGATCAGAAAGTTTACTTTGTTCCCACTAAACTTCTTGTATAAACAAGAATCATAATCACTCTTGATGAAGCCAAACGATTTGACTACCTCATCAAAGCGAATGTTCCAACTCTGAGATGCTTGCTTCAACCCATAAATGGATTTCTGAAGTTTGCAACCTTGTCAGCATTAGCCGGATCGACAAAACCCTCGGGCTATATCATATACACGTCCTCGATTAATTTTCCATTAAGGAAAGCCGTTTTGACATCCATATGCCATATTTCATAGTCAAAATAGGATGGTATAGCTAACATGATCCGAACTGATTTGAGCATCGCTACGAGTGAGAAACTCTCATCGTAGCCAAATCCTTGAACCTGTCGAAACCCCTTCGCGACAAGCCATGCTTTATAGATAGAAACGTTTCCATCCATATCAGTTTTCTTCTTAAAGAACCATTTGCACTAGATGGGTTTTGCACCGTTTAGCAGATCAACCAAGTTCCAAGCTTGATTATCATCCATGGACTTTAACACGGATCTGATGGCTCCAAGACACGACTCAGAATCAGAACACACCATCACTTCCGAATAAGTTGTTGGCACATCACTGTCTAACAGTAATACATCACGAACACTTCGCAATCTTGCCGATCTTTGTAGTGTAGGTGCAGCTGCCTGCTCAGCTACCATGGCTGGCTCAACCTCCAAGGCTTTCACCAAATCGCTACAGACCGGTTCCTCTCGAACTTCTTCAAGCCGCACTATACTCCCACTGACTTCCCGACTGAGAAACTCTTTCTCAAGGAAGACACCGTTACGAGCGACAAACACTTTGCCCTCTTGTCGGTTGTAGAAGTAGTAACCCAAGGTTTCCCTTGGATACCCAACAAAAATGCACTTATCCGACTTGGCTGTAAGCTTGTCTGACTGAAGTCGCTTGACAAATGCTTCACAACCCCAAATCTTAAGGAAAGACAAAGTCGCCTTCTTGCCAGTCCACATCTCATGTGGTGTCTTCTCTACTGATTTCGATGGTACTCTGTTTAGTGTGAACGCTGCCGTTTCTAGACAATAACCCCAAAATGATATAGGTAGATCTGTCCGACTCATCATTGATCGTACCATGTCCAACAAGGTCCGATTCTGCCGCTCCGACACACCATTCCTCTGCGGTGTACCTAGCAGAGTGAGCTGAGGAACTATTCCACAACTCTTTAGATGGTCATCAAACTCGTGGCTCATGTACTTGCCTCCCCGGTCCAAACGAAGAAACTTTATTTTCTTGTTGAGTTGATTCTGTACTTCATTCTGGAATTATTTGAAGTTTTCAAAGGCTTTCGACTTATGTTTCATCAAGTAGACATATCCATATCTACTCAAATCATCAGTGAAGGTAATGAAGTACTCATAACCACCCCTGGCTGTCGCGCTCATTGGACCACATACATCACTATGTACTAGTCCCAACAAGTCAGATGCCCTTTCACAACTCCTTGCAAAAGGTGTCTTGGTCATCTTCCCTAGAAGGCAAGATTCACATGTCTCGAACGACTACAAGTCGAACAAAGTTAGAAGTCCATCATCATTGAGCTTCTTCATGCGTTTCCAACTTATATGACCAAGTCGACAGTGCCAAAAGTAAGTCATATTCAGATCATTTGGTTTCAACCATTTCACATTTATGTTATAGACCTACCCACCATCAAGATTCAAAGTAAATAACTCGTTCTGAACGGGTGCAAAGCCGTGAAACATATCATTCAAATATAAAGAACAACCATTGTTCTTAATATTAGACTCATAGCCTTGTCTCATCAAACATGAGGCAAAAATGATGTTTCGACTAAGCACTAGAACATAATAACAATTATTCAGTTCCATTAAGAATCCTGAAGGTAAATGAAGTTGCATCGTGCTGACTTCCAACACGGCAACTCTTGCTTTGTTGCCGACCCGAATGTCAACCTCGCCTCTTGCTACGCCCCTAGTTCTTACCAGTCCCTGCAACGAGTTGCAGATATGAATGACTAATCTGGTATCATATACCCAAGAACTATCGGGTGCATCAACAAGATAAAGGTCTATAACATTGCAAACAAGTGTGCCTGCGTTGGAAGTCACACCTCCACTCTTGGCTATATCTGCCAAATACATGCTGCAATTGCTCTTCAAGTGGCCATCTGCCTTGCAATAGAAGCAAGTGGAACCGGCTAAAGGAGATGACTTAGTCCCCGAGGAAACGCTTGGGATCTCATCCTGAGCATTACCTCATGACTTAGCCTTCTTCTTAGTCCAAGAACTCTTCTTAACCTTAGCCTTATTCTGTACCACCAACACTTGGCTAGTACCTTTCTTGAGATCAACCTCTGCCTGCTTAAGCATCCCATGTAATTCAGTGAGCTTCTTATCCATACCATGCATGTGGTAGTTCGATATGAACTGACCATACACACTAGGAAGAGAGTTCAGAATTATATCCGTAGCGAACTCTTCGCTAATGGGGTAACCAAGCCTTCCAGAGACTGCACGTAACCAACCATCTTGATCACATGCGGACTCAGTGGATCACCATCCTTAAGCTTACAACTCAGCAAATATTGAGAGACTTAATACCTCTCAGTCTTTGCCTGAGCCTGGAACATACTTTTGAGGCTTTCGATCATATCGTAGGCCTCAACATTCTCGAACTGCTGCTGCAAGTCCGGTTCCATGTGAGTAAGCATAAGACAACTGATTTCTGTAGATTCATCAGATGTTCTATGGTAGGCATTGATTGCTGTAACACTCGCATTATCATCCGGCACATCTGGAAGCGGGTTGTCTAGAACATGGTCCCTCTTTTCTTGTTTGAGAACAATTATCAGATTACGATACTAGTTGGTGAAGTTTGTTCCATTAAGTTTATCTTTCCCTAAGATGGTCCTGAAAGCAAAACTGGATAACTAAGGGAGACTGCTACTAGGTGCCATTATCTACAACAGAAATATGCAAAACACTTAAGACAAGTATTCATAAAAGAGTAGGCGTATTAAACATTTTAATACTTATGCTCCCACTAGAACCAACATCCCTCTTATGGTTACTTAGTGATTTAGGACCCTAAATAAGCAAGCCGACTAGTGAGCTTTAGCATCACCGCTGGCCGTCAAGTGATCTAGGTAGGAAACTCCTTGCCAATCGCATCTCATGCGACTCCTGTTGGTTGGGTGCCATCACATGCTCCGACTCCTGACCGCCCTCTCGTCGAGCCCCACAACCGTTCTGATAGACCCGTCTAGCTTAGCAAGTGCTTCCGCTGTAAGAGTCCGACTCGAACCCATCTAGTCGAAAAGAATTGGTAGCACCTCAATTTTATGAGCCTAGTACCAAGAATATCTGACTTGTGATGGTGCAGCACTGGCGGGGAGACCGACTAGACCTTCTTTGAGGTATTAATGTTTAACCACTATCTCATAGAGGTAAAACTAGAGACATAACAATAACACAAAACAATCCAATTATAATGTGAAATGGTATGGATCCTTTCATGGTGATCTCCATCTCCATGAACCTGTTCATCATGCCTTTGGCTACAGTGTCCTTGAAGTCCTCCAAACATGCTACACTAGCACTAAGGAATATACAAGAAGATGGCATCTCATGCCGACATGCAGGTCGTTATACAATAACAGTGACAACACTTTGGCTCCAGCCGGCGGACAAACTCGTGATACACAGATCACATATGGATTACACACATCACATGCACATAAGCCATACCATTCACAGCTTCCTACAAAAACAAGTTATGCATAGAAACAATATCTACCGGTGCTGTGAAACTCGCAACGACATCTAATGCGCTACGACTGGGCGAAGCCGGCAGTCCCTGTGCAGATCTAATCTGCATTCCGAACCATGGATTCATTCATTGGATAAAACACTTTTACCCAAATCTGATCTCTGTGCAGATCTGACTAATCTCATTGATCATCTGCACCTGATCTTCCATGCACCCCCCGAGTGCGATTGATCCAATCAATCTTGCACAAAACCGATCTATCTCATAGATCGACCAGCAAAACCCTAAGTGGATCCTATCCACCACCTCGTGCATATCACATACGCACAGACCTAGAGCCTAAAACCAGAAGCTTTAGCTTTGATACCACTGTTAGGCCACGCAGAGATAAACAAAACTTTTCCCCTACGTGGTACTCCCAAGATCCAGCTCAGGTTAAAGGCCACGAGATTACCGCTAGACGCGCATATGCGGAAGTTGATGTAGCGCGTCAAAGCAGTGCCGAACGATCCCTTGAACAGCCCTCCGAATCCCACGAGCTCCTTCGCCGGATCCCCACGGACTTCCCTGTCTCCAGCGCCACACGTACAATGCCTCTACCGGTATCCACACATACAGAAAGGAGCTTCGGACAGAGGATTGCTAGATCCTGTCTAGCCTAAAATGGAAGTGGAGAAAGTGAAGGCTAGGTCAGGGACTATCCCTTGTCACTCTACTTATATACACTCCTAGTTAGGCTCAACTATTGAGGCCCATCTAGGCTGTACTCAAATCTCCATATGGATCTAATCCACATGGGCTCCTCACCCTTAAGTGTGTGACCCCTGTAGGTTCACGTACACCTGGACACGACATGAGCTACTCCTCCAAGTATCCCTTCATGGCTTTGAGTCCAACCCACTCCCATGAACACTCGGTCTCAAGTCGAAAGATGGTAGCGGCTTCTAGCAAGACGTGCCAACTCCCAAGTGCCGTAAAGTCAGAAGACGAACCTTCAATGTGACTTTCGTCCAAGTCCCTTTGCCACACGATATATCTGTTAAGCTATAGGTGAGTAGTTGCTATGCCTTTAATATCTTAACTCTCTTCTCGTACCATGATATGTGATTCATTGGACTAACTCTTAGTCCGACTCCTCAGTTAACACTTAACTAAGTAGCGCATGGCCATGCTTCCGAATCATATCACACGAGAGGGCCCAGAGAATATCTCTCCATTACGGAGGGGCAAATCCCATATTGGTAATCCACGTCACGTAGATTGCTTCACAACCAACCCGAACTCTACCTTTATAACTGCCCATTTACGGAACAACGTTTGATAGAACCTAAGTTGGCGATTCACAACTCGAATCATGCAATCACCTCAGGTCAAAGGATTCCATTGCTTGAGACTGCAAATAACAACATGCTCGTTGCATCTCAACTGTGGGTCAGTCCGACTCGCTAAACTCTTTAGCCGAATCAGTGTAAGTGGGAATAGCATCACCATGCCCATCACAAGTGGAACCGTGTCATTAGCTGACTTACACATTGGTCTAAGTTGTCTGTCCAGCACAACCTCAACGACCATGGACAATCTAATATGAACAATCATGAATACATAGTTCCACAACTAAATCACGCATTCAGTGATATATATCTGATGTTCATATAAGGACAACTTTACTTTATGAATACTTTGGGAAATATCATCAACAAGGATTGCCTCTAAGTCATATTCCCAACAAAGTAAATTATTGAGAATTATGCAGGACATTTGCAGGTACCAACATAATGGGAACCCCATAAACCCCTCGGAGAGAAGAAGCGTGCAAGAGCGCTAATGGAATAATTCTCCTCAGTAACTATTCCAGAGATCATCAAGAAAAGGAAAAAAGAGGAAGAATAAATAAAGAAGAGACCGAAGAAACCAGAAAAGAACCCCGAAGCTACCAATATAAATAATGTTATGTTGAAGGATCTTATGGAAGCACGAATAGTGGATGATGAAGTGGTTATGCTAGACCGCAAAACCTCAGAGTTTATCAAAGGTAAGGTACGAGGTAACGAAACTACTAAACCTATGACTCCTATATATTGTGGAGAAACTTTCTTATATGGAATTTGTGAGCTGATTTCCACTATAAATATTATGCCTTCATCACTTATTAGGAACTTCGCTACAATTTAAATAGTCCAGATGTGGAACCGGTAGACACTACTATTAAATTGTCTAATAGGACCAATATAAAACCAGAAGGTGTAATCAGAAATATCTATGTATTTATTGGATCACTCATGTACCCCCTTGATTTTCATATTGTTGATATGTCTCGAGATTCTTTTTGTCCTATTCTTTTAGGCAGGCCTTTTGTTTCTATAACCAAAGCTCGAGTTGATAATAAGAAGGAGACTATTTCACTGATGTTTGGAGAAGAGGAAATGGCATTCCACTTCGCCAAACTAAATATGAGGCCATAAGAAGTGTAAGATATCAAGGAAGAGAAAATAATTGCCGAGCTAGCCGCAATTCATTTTAGTACTCCAAAAGATGAATTAGACAGGAGCCTAATTAATTGGGAGGAAGCATCAGATGATGAGGAGAGAGAAGACATGGATGATTACCTTGATTTAGTTCCGGAAGCACAAAATCCACATGACTATGAAGAACTGGTAAGAAAAGGAGATGAAGAACCTCCACCAATTGAATTGAAACACCTTCTAGACAATATGAGGTACGAGTTCTTAGATAATGAAAATAAATGTCCTATTATTATTAGCAAAAAAAATTCAGGGAATGAAACAAATAAAATCCTTTCGGTCTCGGTTAAGCATCGTGAAGCCTTTGGATATACTCTAAGGGATATTAAAGGAATAGATCCATCTAGAGTAACACATAAGATTACCATGCTTGATGATGCTGAACCTATAGTGGATATGCAAAGAAGAATTAATCCAAAAATTTAAGGAAGTAGTAAGAAAAGAGGTTATACGCTTATTAGATTTTGGCATAATATATCCTATCTCTAACAGTAAGTGGGTTAGCCCAGCTCATTGCATACCAAGACAAGGTGGTCTTGATGCTGCTATGAATGAGGATGGTGAGCTAGTTCCTGTAAGGCCTATTGTAGGATATCGTATGTGCTTTGATTTTAGGAAGCTAAACCAAGAAACATAGAAAAATCATAAACCTATAGAATTCACGGATAAAATTTTAGAAAGACTTAGTAATAATTCTTATTTCTGTTTTCTTGATGGTTATTCTAGATATTCTCAAATTGCCATACAACCGGAAGATCAAGAGAAAACAACTTTCACTTGCCCTTATGGCACATATGCTTATAGATTAATTCCGTTTGGCTTATGTAATGCAACAACAACTTTTCAAGAATGTGTTCTAAAAATCTTTGATGATTTTTTTTAGAAAACTATGAAAGTTCTAACAAATGATTTTGTTGTTTGTGGAACAACCTTTGATAATTTCCTCTACAATTTAACCAAAGTCTTGAAGAGATGGAGACAATCAAATTTGGTTTTGAATTGCGAACAATGTCGATTCGATAAGGTAAAGTTTTCGGGCATAAGGTTTCAGAGAAGGGAATAGAAATAGATAAAACTAATATAAATGCTATAGAAAATCTTCCAATGCCTTAGAACATTAAAAACTTAAAATTGTTTCTAGGACATGCATGTTTTTGTAAGAGTTTAAAAAAATATTTTGCTAAAATAGCTATGCCTCTCACCAACATTCTTGATAAAGAAACTCCATTCTACATAGATCATGATTACATTGCAGCTTTTGGTAACCTTAATAATAAATTAGTTTTAGCACCTATCATGCAATCTCCAAAATGGGATGAACCTTTCGAAATCATGTGTGATGCTAGTGACTATGCTTTAGGGGCTGTGTTGGGACAGCGAGACGGAAAGAATTTAAATGTTATTTATTACGCTAGTAGACCTCTTAGTAAGATTCAGAAACATTACGCTACTATAGAAAAAGAGTTCCTAGCTATAATTTTTTCTTGCGAGAAATTTAGATCCTACATCATTAATTCTAAGGTAATAATTCATACGGATCACCAAGCTTTACGTCACCTCCTTGTGAAAAAGGATGCGAAACCCAGGTTGATTATGTGGGTTTTATTACTACAAGAATACAATTTTCAAATAGTAGATAGGAGGGGTAAAGATAGTCTGGTAGCAAATCATCTCTCTAGGATGGAGGGAATAATTACTAACCCCATACCTATAAATGAATCATTTCTGGGAGAATATTTAGAAAGGTTTAAATTTCTGATCCGTGGTATGCAGATTATGCTAATTATCTCGCAACAAAATTTATACCTCCTGGTATGACAAGAAATCAAAGAATGAAATTCTTTAATAATCTTAAAAATTACTTTTGGGATGATCCGTATCTATATCGTCATGGACCCAATGGAATGATTCAGAAGTGTGTTCCTAACCATGAAATGATGCAATATTGAAAGCTTGTCATGACAGTCAGTATGGAGGACATCATGCAGTTAAGCGAACTGAGTGAAGGTACTTCAATCCATATTCTATTGGCCCACCTTTCTCAAGGACGCACACAAGTATGTGGAATACTAAGATGCTTGCCAAAGAAGAGGTAATATAGGTAGGAGACAAGAAATGGCAATGAATTATAGTGTCATAATAGAACCCTTTGATGTATGGGGAATAGATTACATGGGACCTTTTATAGAATCAAATGGTTATACTCATATTCTTGTTGTTGTTGATTACGTTACTAAATGGCTTGAAGCTATTCCAACAAGTCATGTAGATGCAGCCACCACAATGAAGATGATCAAGGATATCATATTCCCCAGGTTTGGAGTTCCTAGATTTTTAATCACTAACGGTGGTCCTCATTTTATGAAAGGGACTTTCAGGAAAATCCATAGCAAATATGGAGTAACTCACCGCGTTGCTTCACCATATCATCCTCAAACAAGTGGTCAAGTGGAACTCTCTAATAGAGAATTAAATACCATACTCGAGAAGACGATGGATAAATCAAGAAAAGATTGGTCAAACAAGTTAAATGACACTCTATGAGCATACCGTACTGCGTTTAAAAATCCAATGGGTATGACACCTTATAAGATGGTGTACGGTAAGACATGCCATTTACCTTTAGAATTGGAACACAAAACTTTTTGGGAAATCAAGAATCTAAATTATGATCTTAAAGCAGCAGGAGAAAAGCGTTTATTAGATATTCATGCTTTAGATGAGTTTAGAAGTGAGACCTATGAAAATTCTAGGTTGTTTAAGGAAAAAGTGAAAAGATGGCATGATAGAAAAATAGAGAATACGACCTTTAAAAGTAGCGACAAAGTGTTGCTCTATAATTCTTGTCTTAAGTTGTTTCTAGGGAAGCTCAGATCAAAGTGGGAAGGCCCATATATAATTGAAGAAGCTTATTCATCAGGAGGAGTGAAGCTCCAGGGAAAAACACCTTTTCTTACATGGGTGGTAAGTGGACAATGCTTGAAGCATTATCGAGTAAAAGAAGATATAAGTGTAGTCACCATATAAGTGATCACCCCAGAAGAAGTGATTAGGAAAAGATATACAAGGAATGGCAACAACAAGAAGAATGGACTCGAGATGGAATGAGCAGCACTACGGTCAAGCTATTGACCATAAACGAGCGCTTCATGGGAGGCAACCCATGCAAAGTAAAGGTTTGAGTAAATTTTTAATTTTTAGCATTATGTTAAATAAGGAACATTTGATGCTCTAGAAAAGAAGAAGGAAGATTGATAATGCCCAAGTTGGTCGAAAATTTAAGCTATCATTTTTCTGTCAAAACTTGATATTTCGTTAAGTTTCAGGTTAATAAAGAATTCTTGGAGAAGCAGGAAATTTTTGGTGGACACAGAAGGTTTAACACCAACTATACGGCGGGAATAAAAATTCTGGCCGTATAGCTGCGGTCGTATAATTGTTTTGACATCACCCATTCCGTCCACAAAAGATACTGATAGTTTAACGACCAACTATACGGCTGGAATTAAAATTCCACCCGTATAGTTACCGTCGTATAGATATCGATGCCTTTGACAAAAATATTTCCTGAGTACTGATAGTTTAATGACCAACTATATGGCGGGAATAAAATTCTTCCCGTATAGTTGCGGTAGTATAGATATCGACCCATCTCCAAAAATCTTATTCAGAGTCCAAAAGAATTTAACGACCAACTATACGGCGGGAATAAAAATTCCCGCCTGTATAGCTCCGGCCGTATAGTTGGTTCCACCGTAGATGTAATCTATAATCAGTTCATAACTATACAATGGGATCTATACGGGTCGTGCCCGTCTAGTTGCTCGTTACGGAAGGCGGCTAGGGTTTTTGACCTCCCCTTTTAAAGTTGATTGCATCTAACCTTTTTCATTAAGTTTTCATAGAGCTATAGCCTCCATCATCGAAAAATCCTCGCCATCCCTATACAAGCCCCTCGAACAACATCCGTGCAGTGAAGCCATGCAACCCTTCAATGTCAACAAGATCTGGAAGAAGAAACAAGAGAAACCCGTGAAGAGGATCAAAGAAGTAAAACCTAAAGGATCATCGTCATCATCCAGCCCAAAGATCAAGCCTCTCCCAAATTGGGAGGACATGTTCCCGCAATGGATGGAGATGATGAGGCAAGCTGGGTGGGGAAATAACATGGATGAGTATCTCCCTAATCCCGATCATCACAACATAGGATCCTATTATAAACCTCCTCTTCGTCCATCACCACTTAAACCTAAGAAGGTGCGGAAAGATGAGATTCATGATAAGATCTATGAGTTGGAAAAAGATTCGAAGGCATGTGTTGAAACAATTGGAGAAGGAACTGACTCCTACTGGATGATGAGCAAATACCTTGAGAAGAGGTTCGATGACATCGATGGTAGAGTTGGTTTCTTGACTAAAACTGTCTTTGAGTTGACAGACGAGAAAAAATTCCTCAAGAAGGAAATGTCGAAGCTTCAATACGTCATGGCCGAGATCAGCATCCGCCTTCCTTGCATAGTTAAAGATGGAAACACCAAAGAAGAGGGCAACAATCTTCCTACCCAGGAGGAGGAATAGGTACCAAAAAGGAGTTATTTTATCCCGCCTGGCTTGATTCCCATCTTGGGGAGATATTTAAAGACCTTATAATCTATCTTATAACTTTTATATCACTATTTTTGTTTTGCATTAGTTCAAACTAGAAATAAAAGTTTGCATCATTAGAATTCCCTTCAGGAATAGTCGACCCCTTTTATGAAATTCCGAGTTTACTATTATATATGGAGCAATTTTGAGTTTGTGCTTATCTTATTGGATATATGAATGGCTTGAGTACAATTTTACTTGCACTTGATGGTAGCAATAGTAGTGTTCCACACCATTGGTATTAATGGAACATAGAAAGATAATTTGATCAACATGTTGTAAGTCTATAGTGTGAATACAAAGAAAATTATCTATGCAGTTAAATTGAAAAAGAAACCTTGAATGAAGGAAAATAAAAGTGCTATAAAAATAGGGTGAGAACAAGTCGAGGTAGAATCTTCAACTCATAGGAATGAATCATATACAATTGGAATTTGATAATTGAGATCGTTAAACTTTGAATTCCTACATGAAGTGGAATGTATGGCTAGCTCCTTTGCACATCACTTAAACAAAAGCGTGAGCATATAAACAAAAAAGAATAAAAGAAAGAAGAAAATGAGCGAATGTGGAAAGAGCAAATAGGCATACACCACTATATTGTAGTATCACAAAGAGACACATTTGAGATTTTGAATCACAAGTGAATATGTTAATCCTAAAAACACTTTGGACTACATCGCTAACTCATTCGGTTGATCTAGATACTTTTACATTATGTTGAGATTCATCTTTTATGAACTGTTGATCAGTAAGGTGTGGAAGCCTACTAATACTATTCAGATGGATCGAGTAAGGTACTATTCATGAACTTATTCCTATGTATCATATATGATAAATACATGCTGCAACTGCCTCATTTATTTTATTGACTCAGCTTCATGAATATGAGGATCACATCCATTAAGCTAAACTTGATCGGGATGAGCAAGAGTCTAAGCTTGGGGAAGTTGATGAGTGCATATTTGCATCATGTTTTACATTATTATTTTGCATTCTAGATGTAGGATCTTGGTATTTTATGGCACTCGCGCGCACATTTTATGTCTATTTTCACCAGGATCAGGACAGATGATGGAACAAATGGACACAATTCTTGCAGCAGTTGTATTAGGGAGAAAAGGAGTCAAAAACAACATAAATCGCTTATTTGGGGAATATCAATAATACCAGAAGAAAACGCGAAGCAATCGAGGCATACATACGGTTCAACGACCAACTATACGACCATAATACTTTTTCCGGCCGTATAGTTCCGGTCGTATAGTTGGCGCCTCCTACGCCTCTTCAAATAGTTTCACCCCGTGCAACTGGATCGGAGAGACGACATACAGAACAACCAGAAATCGTGAAAACCTCACCTCCGGAAGACATCTGGAGGGGGAACTTGTCCAAGGGATCCATCTTCGCCCTAAACAAATCTAGGAGGCCATGGCATCGATCTCCATCTTCATCAACTGCTGCACCATCACCATCTCCATCCATCCCATCTCATACATCTAGATCTTGTTGTAATTTCTGTACTCATTGTGGATTTATACAAGTACTATTCATCTATGATTGTTTCCATTACCATTGCCATGATGTCGATTGCATCCATGTCTGAGTAGATCTCTAGTTTTTGGGGAGATGGAGAAACCCTAGCATATGATTGAGATGAGATAGAGATTATTATGTTATACATCATTATGTGTGATGTTGGGAGTTGTGCACCTCCTTAATATTTGCCTCCTACAGGGACTCGATGAAGGGGATTACTTTTTGGTAGATGGAGGGATGATAGCACTTACTATGACTATAAAGTTTTTGTCATTCTTTACGTACTAACTTCGGGAATCAAGGAGAACTCATTAAGCCATATCCATGCCATGGGAGAAATCCCTTAATAGCGGGATAATACGATTGATGTCGTTTATTCGCCAGCTGTGGTTATGAATGATGATGTGAGCAGCGGTTGCTGCCTATTTGTCCATATATGGAGCTCCTCCCACATACATACATATCATGAGAATATTCGTTATAATAATCTTGATTACTTAGTCTAAATTGCTAGCGATGTATCCACCACTCCCTGAGATCGCCTTTATCCCTATTACAGTTCCAAAGTTCTTTTACACACGCGATTCTTACTTACTTCATTAAGTTTTACTTTACTCTAAATTGCCTTGTTCAACCAAAAACCCAAAAACAACTCTACTATGCCAACACAAATGCGACAATTCCATGAATGGTACATCAAAGCATCAAAAGAACAACAAAATTGGCTCTTAGTGGAAGTTCGAAAATCGCATTACTTCACTGAAGATGAGGTCCATATTGAATTTACAGAATTATTTCAGTTATTCAATCTAAAGGAACTCGACAAAACTATCCTCAGTGTGTATTGTGTGTAAGTGATTAATTTATTTATGTAATTAGGTCTCTATCTCAGCTTGTTCAATTCATTGCCGGTAAGTATACTCACCATATTCTTTTGTACGCTATATATAATGATGCAGAATGAAGATGCTCGATTGTAAAAGAAAGGCTATCAATGGATTTGGGTTCATTGACCCACATCGAGTTCATGGAGCTATACTAAAGGATAAACCACTAGAGGTCGAGCACAACTTGTTGCGGTTTCTCACGAAACAACATTTCTGTAATGAAAGACTATTTCCTTACCATGATGGCAAGTGAGTTTTTATACACATTAACTTTTGCTTACTCGATGTTCAGTGTAAATGATGAGTTACTGACGTATGTAAACCTTGCGTAGGTACCACTGGATTCTTCTAAGAATTTCACTTGACTTGGGAAGAGTTCACATCATGGACTCACTAAACAAAGACATTGAAAACTACCGCAGCATTAACGATGTGCTCCACAGGTAATTTCAACCATTATCGCACTATATCGGTTTCTTTCGTTCATTTTCTAGGATATCAAGTAGTTATTAACTCATACATTCATTTTCTTTGTCGGGTAGGGTTTGGACACAGTTCAAGAACCATGTCCGCGGTCAATGGCGTGAGGAGCTATTTTTTAAATCACTCTCGATAAGTAGTATGAGCTAAGTCCGCGCATCTATTTAATTCTAGTTTATGTGCATTTATCATGCTAGAGTTATTATTTGATTGAATTCTATTCTTGTAAAGAGCGCTAGGAAGCCACAGGGGACTAATCTATGTGGATTCTACGTGTCCAAGTTCATTCGCATCAGTATTGAGAAGCCCTCGGAAAATGTTCGAGTAAGTAAACAATATATTCACCCTTTATTTTTATTACAAAAAGTTATATTGAGTCTAATTCATACGATCTCCTTTTTATATAGTTGGATGCGATGCGGGACAAGCTCCTATCAGAGGACCGCCTAATAGCAATCCAAGAAGAATTTGCTGCATTTTTTTGTCGATGAGGTCATAGAACCATGCGGAGAATACTCTATACGTAGACCCTCAAGCATCCATGTAATGATCTCCATGTAATCAAATAGACATGCTCTGGACCCGGTTGGGACTCCATGTATGCTTGTAAGAGAAATTATATTATATATTGCGTCAATGTGTACAAGTACTGTGTAGTAGCGTTCTATATGTATACGAAAAGTTGTTTCTAATGAAAACACAGAATGAAAAATAATTAAACACAAAACACAAAATGAAAAGAAAAATACAGAACCCTAAAACGTCATCCCCTGCCGCGGTAGCCAAATGGCCCAAAATGCTACCGTGGCAGGGAACCTTTAGTCCCGGGTCGTAACACGACCCGAGACTAAATGGCCTGCCGCCCACCACGCCTCACAGGGTCACGTGGTTGGATCTCTAGCCCCGGTTCGTAACAGAACCGGGGATAAAGCTTGGACCTTTAGTCCCGCTTTGGTAGTCCCGGTTCGCAATCCGGGACTAAAGGCCCTTACGAACCGGGGCTAATGGCCTGGTTTCTACTAGTGTAAGATAATATATTACATTGGAGCCACTAACTCGTAAAGGGATTTAGTGTCCTCACATTTAAGTCCAATATAATTAGATATTCAGGAGCTACGGAACATGCCCATTAATTTCATAACATAAAAATCAGCACACATCAGAACACGGGTTGATCATGGGATCAATCCCAAATATCAACAGAAAGATACTACGAAAGGGAGAAGAAAAGCATCAGGCCAAGAAGTCCTGCGAGGACGGCGCCTCGACGGAGAGGATGCGTAGGACTTGCACCTCGACGGAGAGGACGACGCCTCGACGGAGAGGATGCGCAGGACTTGCGCCACGACGAAGAGGATATGCAGGACCTGCCCCTCGACGGAGAGGATGCGCAGGACTTGTACCTCGAGGGAGAGGACGGCGCCGATGTGGGGCACCCCGTGTACTCCTCGACGGCGGACTTGCAGTGGAGAGGCTAGGGTTAGGTAGTGGAGGGCGAGGGGGAGAGAGGAAGGGAGGGGAGAGGGGGCCGGGTGGGACTCACCTCGCTGACGGCAGTGGATCGACGGGGTTGACAACGGGCGGACGGTGGCAGATCGACACCCTTATCGTCAGAGTGACCTCACTAACGGCGGACGGCGGTGGGTCAACGGGGACGGCGGATGGCGGCGGGTCGGTGGGTCGATGGGGATGACGGCGGATCGACGCTCGAGACGGGTGGGGATCGATCTGATCTAAGAGGGAGCAAGGAAAAAACCTTATCCCGCGGGTGGGACCCACAGGCACTTTACCCCCAACGTTTTCACAAATTCGCCGATGGTAAAAGTAGGGTCACTAGCAGGTGGAGCCAGCCCATGCTACCCCTGATGTTTTGTCCGAATTCGCCGGTGGTATTCGCTGGTAGGTTGGGCCAGCCCGTGCTACCCCCGGCGTTTGGTCCGAATTTGCCGGTGGTATTGTTAGGATCACTGCCAGGTGGGCCAACACATTATTGGTATGCTTCTGTCTAAGGGCTAATGCATTTTAAAATAATAGCACGATTCCGTCGAAGGCAAACAAACATAAAATGATAGCGCACAATTCTGTCGGGGGAAAACACAGATAAACTGATAGCGCAATTCCGTCAGAGGGAACAAACGCACATAAAATGATAGCGCAATTCTGTTGGAGGCAAACATACACACATAAAATGATAGCACAATTCTGTCGGAGGCAACAAACACACATAAAATGATAGCGCAATTCCGTCGGAGGCAACAAACACACATAAAATGATGGCTAAGTTAGTTGCAAATGATCCATCACCTCCGTAGGAGTTTAATAGTACAGCACACACTTATACATAAAATCATTAATAAGATATACACATAAAATGATGAGTGTTAATTTCTCGACCACACCAATCTTATTGTTTCTTCTTCGCACTCTGATACTTCTTCTTGCCCTTCTGCTTGGTATTTTTTGACTTGACCCCACTAGTCTCATCATCATGACTCCTTGTGTACGGAGGAGTTGTTGTAGCTGACGACCTAGGTAGTGTGGTCCCTCTTCTTCATTTTGTGTATGTTGCATCATCTTCATCGGGTTCTTCCATCATCGGGTCACCAACGAGTCTGTCGAAGTCTTTCTCATCATTGGCTCCATCCATTCCGACGAGGGCCCATTTGCCAATCCTCACGATGACATGGCTAGGTTTTGATGGGTCGGTAATGAAGAAGCATTGCTCGACGTGCTTAGCCAGTACCCATGGCTCATTTTGTGTGGTGGGTTTCTTGGTCTTGGATTTGTTGGGCAAACACATGGTGGTGAAATACTTGTCTTCTTTTCTGACATGTGTAGCCCATGTGACACGGAACATCGGTAGCTTCTCCCTGACGTAGTCAAGCTCCCAAATTTCCTCGATCCTTCCATAGTATCTTTTCTTCTCTTCACCCGTGTAAGATTCCATCGTCACACCCGAGTTATGATAGTCGCTTCTTTTGTCTCTCTCCTCCGTGTAGAATGTGTAACCGTTGATGCCGTATGCTTGATAAGTCATGAGGTTTGGTGCGGGACCGTAAGACAAGGCCACTATGATTCTGTCCGCGACGCTTGTCATTGGCGGGGGATTGGCATCAATCTGGTCTTTGAACCAACATGCAAAAGAGGAGTTGTGCGCCCTAAATACCTCTTCTTCCGTCATCGGCCTATTAGCTTTGTTATCGATCATGGTTTTGTGCTTTTCTACCCAAGGCGTGACATCGTCCATGTGTTGTAGTGTTACTAAGTGGGCCCTGTCAAAGTAGGCTTTCCTATCAGACTGATCCACGTCCATTTCCTTGTTGTCGGTGCGGTGGCCTACTCCCTCTAACCTGTTGAGGTGCTTGTTCGTGGGCAAACCAATCAGACGTGTGTTTTCCTCATTTAGATAATTCTTGCAGAAAGAGACACACTCCTCGGTGAGAAAGCCCTGGATGATGCTTGCATCCAGATGTGCCCTGTTATGGACGTATCCTTTGATGATCCCGTTCATTCTTTCTAATGCCATCATGTTGTGAAGGAACGGAGGCCCGAGATCCTCGATATCGTCCACTATATGCAGCAGTAGGTGGACCATGATGTCAAAGAATGCGAGCGGGAAGTACATCTCCATCTCGGATATGATGGTGATGATCTTTTCCTGCAGCCTCCTGAGTTTCTTGACGGTTATCGACTTCCGAGTGATGACGTCGAAGAATTTACAGAGGCTAGTCAGCGTTTCACAGACGTGTGGTTCCATGATCCCTCGGATTGCAACCGGAAGTATCTGCGTCATCATGATGTGATAGTCATGAGACTTCATCACGCTGAAGATTCCTTTTGTCGGGTCCAACCATCTACGTATCAGCCCCGTGTAGCCTAAGGGATACTTGGTTCCGAGGAGGCAACCGATCACCTGTTCGAGCTCATTAGGATATAGAGTGAAGCAGGAGGGGTGCGGGGTTTCACTCTTGTTCACCCTTCTTCCCTTAGGGTCTTCCGTCTCCTCCTCAACTGGCTACTTCCCCGCCCTTTTGCGCTTGCGATCATTTGTCTCCTCCTCAACCCTAGAAGACAGGGTGTGAAGCTCTTCTCTAATATTCAGGGCCTTCAGGTCGTGTCTTTCTTTCATCCCGTCTTTGGTCCTATCTGGCATGTTGAGCAGAGTGCCAAGCAAGCTTTCGCACACGTTCTTCGTGATATGGATGACATCAAGGCTATGAGGCGTACTAAGGATCTTCCAGTACGGCAAGTCCCAAAACACGGACCTCCTTTTCCATACCCCCATGAGCAGGCTGTGTTCCTTTTCCTTCTTCTTATCTCCTCGCTTCCGCTTATGCTTCTTTATCTTACCCGGCGGAGGGCAGTGTTTCCAGCTTTTCAACAAAGCATCGATCTCCTCGCCGCTGCGCTTAGGCGGAGGTACTTTGAGGTCATCCTTGCCGTTGAACAGATCTCCACACTTTCTCCATGGGTCATTGTCGGGTAGGCATATCTGAGTCCTCATGTAGACTGTTTTCGAAGACCCGGGACCCTTACCCAACTAAATAAATGGCATCCTTTCCATGCACCTCACACAAGCCTTGTGTCCGTGGCACACCTGGCACGCGATATATCCGTATCCGAGATAGTCCTGCACCATCGTGATCAGCGCTGCTTTTAGACAAAAAGGTTGTTGGAGGTGAGCGTTCCATGTTTCTACCCCTTTGTCCCACAAGATGGCTAGCTCCTCCTTGAATAGCTCAAGATACAAGTTGATATCGCTCCTTGGCTACGTCTGCCCTTGGATTTGCATGCTCATGTGTATGTACTTCTTCTTTAGGGATAGCCATGGGGGGATGATGTACATCCATACAAACACGGGCTAGGTGCTGTGCTTGCTTCTCTGGTTCCCGAATTGATTGAGTCCGTCGGTGCTTGCACCCAGTCTGACGTTCCTTGGTTCTTTCCCGAAATCTTCGTACTCATCGTCTAATGCTTTCCATTGGCTTGCATCCGAAGGGTGCGTCAGCACTGGGTTTTCAACCCGCACTAGATCCTTCATCACTGCCTCCTTCCTTTCCGCGTGCCAGCGCATGAGCTTCGCTTCCTTGGGGTCCGTGAAGTCCCGCTAGAGACGAGGCCTGAGCGGGAAGTACCACACAACTTTTCGAGGAGCTTTTCTCGTCCATGTCTTATATCAAGGCTCGCCGCACCTTGGGCACGCAGTCAAGTCCTTGTGCTTGTTCCGATACATCACGCAGTCACTGATGCAGGCGTGGTATTTTTCGTGCGGTAAATCGAGAGGGCACACCACTTTCTTGGCCTCCTGTAGGCTACCTGCCAACGTATTATCTTTAGGTAAGTGCTTCTTCAAGTATTGGAAGAGATTGTCCGCGCTTGCGTCATTCCATCCGTATTTTGCCTTCATCTCTAAAAGATCGAGAGTTACTCTCAGGCGGGTCTCCTCCGGCCCGTGACCTACGTCGTACAACGGAGTTCTTGAGTCTATCTCTAGTTGATCCAGCTTCGACTTCCGTCTACCGGTGAATCTAGGGTCGGTCGATGCGTTGCTAAGAAGAATTTCCTAAAGATGAGGGTCGTGCATGGCCATAGTTAGCGGAGTATTACTACTCCTATCCTCACCGTCCGCATGTTCTTTTTCTTCCTGACCTTGTTCATCACCGTCATCGTCGTGTGCGACAACCCGTTCTTCTCCCTCCGCATCCTCTTCATTTTCATGTTGAACGTCATCCTCTTCCTCATGGTCATCTTCATCATCCATCCATTGAGTGTAGACCTCCATGAAACTATACCTGAGCAGGTGCTCATTCACTGTGCGTGACAAGGGGTCAAACAATGACGATAGTTTGCATTTTCGACATAGACATTTTATTTCCATGCAGTTATTTTGATACATGTCGGTAGTCGTGTGTTCCCCGTATCTATCCACGTCGCTTTCCTTCATCTCGATTACCATCGTCGCCTGCACGATAAGAGAATAGATTAGAACCATCGTCTCGGCTTTCACGGAAAAATTCAGCATGACCTTTGCTAAAAATGGTCTCGCTAGAGTGCCAGAAATTTTCCGGAACGGAAGTTAATCGACATTCGGGCAAAACATTGTCAACTCATTGTACATGCACATTCCACCGGCAAAACAACACAAAAAAGGTCCACATATGCGTGCAACCACTTTTCACCAGCACAAGTGACATCACCAGTGACTTGTAGCCAACTCATGCACACATTCCACCACATTATACCTATTAGTTGACGCGAGGTCAAGAGCACCGTAGAAATGCCAAACGTCGACCGAAGAGAGTGTGTATGTGTTGTCGGGACATTATGCTCGAGATCTAGATCTACCAATAAACAGAAGTGGGAAAGGTGGTGGATAGAGAAATAGATCTAGATCTACCAATAAACTTGGTTGGTTGAATTAGCTAAAATGGGTGGGGATAAGTGGGGGAATGAGCTAGCAAAGCTTGGGGTTGAGTTTCCTTGAAAAGTGAGCTAGTGGTGAGTGAGGAGGTGTTGGTAGGTGGCTGGTCTGAGCAGGTAATAAATCCCAGGTTACCACCGGCGGAAACAGTGAAGGCGCCGGCGGTATTAGCATGGCCCAGTGGCCCACCCGACCCCACATCATCCCCGGCAAGCATAGAATCATTCGCCGGTGGTATGTTCACCTATCACCAGTGCACGCGGGCCGTTTCACCAGTGCTAAGTGGCGGCCCATCCGGGGGGCACGCGGCCCACCCTATCCCTGGCGAGCGGGGGCCCGGTTCTCCGACGCTCCGACACATCATCCCCGGCGTGCATAGCCTGATTCGCCGGCGGTAAGTGGCAGCCCATCCGGGGGGCACGCGGCCCACCCTATCCTTGGCGAGCAGGGGCCCGGTTCGCTGAGGCTCCCCCACATCATCCCCATTTGGGGGCACGCGTCCCACCCTATCCCTAGCATATCAGCGACAATTTCGCCAGTGGTACGTGTCGTAGCCCCGGTGTTACAGGTGTGTTTCGCCGGTGGTAACTGTACGAAGGTCTGGAAGCCCTTACCATTGGCGAGCACGTTCCCACTTTGCCGGCGGGAAGGGGTGCCGCTATAAGATTTTCTCTAGTAGTGTTAGTGACATGACACCAGCAACTACGTGATGAGTACGAAAAGCCACCTCAAACTGGGGCCAAGTGGTAGCATCAATATCAGGGTGGGTGACTTGGTAGTTATCCCACCATTCAGCAGCAGGTCCCTCAAGTTGGTGTCCGGCAAAGCACACCCTGTCAGCTCCAACAACTTGGATGGTGTCTAACTTCTTGTTGGTGGTGCGGAGCTAGTCATCTGCCACAATTGGCTCAGAACTACTTGAGAACATAGGAGGGTTCAACCTCAAGAACCGAGTCAAGCGATCCTGTTGGGGCGGCGGAGGTGGTGGAGGTGGCGGGTAGTTGTTGTTTTGCATGTTTTGGGTCAGGAGTTGGGTCAGCTGATTCTGGGAGTTCAGAAGTTGTGCCATCTCTGGAGGCATATTGTTGTTCCCACGTCTCGCCATCTGTGGGATTGGGGAAACAAGTTAAGAAATAGATAGAAATCCTAAGGAATAAACTCCTACCCTTATGTAAACACAAGAAAAATACACGAGAAACACAAAAGGCACACATAGCACAAAGTTTAAAACAACTCATCCAAGTTTAACTAAACCAATATAGTTTTGGTACTTATTAAAATCGTGAATAACATTTGACTATAGAAATAAAGGTGGTCCAACTATCTACTCTACTCATCATCCACTTCCTCATCCTCAATAGAGAAGCCTTCCTTCTCCAGCATTGACTTGTATAACTCCATGTTCTTTGTCGTGGCTTAAAGCTTCTCCTGAAGTTCATTCACCTCATGCGGCTCCTATGTAGAAGCTTTGAGCTTCTCTTGAAGTTCCTTCACCTCTTGCAGCTCCTGGGTAGCAGCTTCGAGGTTCTATTGAAGTTCCTTCTGCTCCTCCCGCAGCTCCTTGATCAAGTTTGACTCCTTATCCATGGACGCGATCTTCTCCTCCAAGCTCCTCTTGGTGGCTCGCAGGTCCTTCAACATGAGAGAAAAGTTATTGAACTCCATCTTGTTTCTCGTGGGTAACAGACTCTGTTCCCTAATTCTCTTGTTCTTATCATGCACCCTCTTCTCTTGATTAGTGAACTTCTTGTTTTAGGCTGTGATGTTCCCTTCTAGAGACTTGATCTTCTCTTCGAGCTCTTGGATCTTCTCGTCCTTCTCCTCGACTAGGGCGCATAACTCGTCATTCCTCATGATCTCAAAGCAGCTTCCCTCCTCAAGATCGTTGATGTGGCACTCCAAGTATTAGTATTGGATCCTTTGACACTTGGATGTCGCCCTTTCCTTTGAGGTTAGCTCGATTGGAACTCCCTTCTCATCACGTCTTCCAAAGAGATTGATGTAGTAGCCTTCAACCTCTTCATGGTGGCGTCCACATAGGCGTCCAATGAGCTCTTGCATGCTGGTGCTAAGTCCTTTCTCCTTGGAGTCGCTGATGATGTTGAGTACAATGGCCTCCGTCTTGGGTTCAATCTCGCTTCGCCCCGGTTGCATGACTTCAATCGCCCAGCATCCTTCCTTGTACATCTTCGTCAACTCGCTTCCCTTGATTGATGGCATGGGCAACTACAACGTCTTGATGATGTCCAGAAGGCATTCCCCAAAGCGCAGGTACTTGATGTCTTTGGTGGTGTCATAGTAGAAGCGAGTCATCTTTAAGTTAGGAGAATGAATATTAGATACAAAGCGACATGGAAAAGAATTTACTAGAAGAGCATAAATAACTTAGAAGAATATAGAAAGCAAAGCACACAATAGTAAAGGTGGTTTCCAATCCTAGGGGTCACGTCCTACAGGAAACTTTCTACTGTGATACCATCTATTGTGACCTCGGATCATTAAAGAGCCTAAGTCCCTGTGATTATCATGCTAGTCCTTGGATCAATAGCTAGCACTTCACGGTCGATGAATATCATGTAAAACACAAGTCATTATTACACGAATAATCCAGAGTATATTTTTTACAACTTGCATAGATTATAGCTAGCTCAAATAAAATAGCAGAAACTTAATAAAACTTGGGTCCATCAACGCCTCAGGCTAGTTGCGTGAAGACCCACGATCTCTACGCACTTTTCAGTCTTCAAATTCTGCACATAAGACGTGCAACCAACGAGTTGGGTCAATACTTTGAATGTATTGGAAAATTACACCAAGGAAAGAATGAGGCTAACACTACATGCAAGGCTTGGAGTAGGCTTTGGGGTTCTTTTGCATTAAGCCAATTTTCTCTAAGTAAGAAGAAGAGAGGAAAAGTTTTACCCTACTTTATAAACATTGTTAAGTAGTATAGGGTCGAGTGGAAAACGAGGATATTACTCACCAAGTGACCAATCAACCTAGCACTTGGATATTACACACCAAGTACCCAAAATCCCACCCATTGGCGATATTACACACGCCCTGGGGTTTTATAAAACTTTAAGTTTGGAAAGAGATAGGAAGATCTTCCAGAGGCTCCATCCTTCAGATGCTCAAAGTGTTCTTTTCCGTGAATTCGGCTGATCGATCATATTGCAATACTCTCGAGAGGTTGTGCAATTTCCCCACAATCCACGATCAATTCCTTTTATAGACAAGACCATGGCGAGACTTTCCCTTAGTAGCCCCTCTACTAGCTGGATCCAACCGTGCCAAGAACCTCCAATGTTGGTACCCCGGTGAGGTTTCCCACTAAGTACTAAGCCAAGACAGAGCCCATATGCATTGTGGTTGCACTAGAAGCTTCTGAATTCTGAAACATGGCAGACTTCTTTGATTCCTGGGCGGCCTTCCTCCACCAAAATTCCACTCATTGTCCCGACAACCATTCTGCCCAGTAGAAAACTTAGTTTTTATTTTGAAGGGGGTTTTGAGAAGAAAAGGTTCGCTCGTGAGAGCTCTTATACTTAGAAAATTTTGAGTCTTTCAAACCCCCAACGGTACTTAGTATATATATATAACATAGCAAGCAATACTTAGCAAAAATAGGGGAAACCAATTAGGATAGAAATTCCTAAGTATAGAGCTACTCATGGCATACTACAAAACCGCACTTGCAAAAATAGTACTAAGAAAATCTACTAAAAACCTACACATGCATACTATAAGATTTGAAGAGTAAAACATGCATAGTCAAAAACTGGGACGTTAAACATGAACAAGTGGTGTAACTTGCCTTGATCTGAGCAACACTCTACACAATAGTACTCCTTAGCGCACTCCGAACAATCTAACGAAACACAAATATAGATCCAATCACAAATTGCACAAAACAATGCCACGGAAGTAATTATGCATGCATGCAACATGGTAATATGCAAGGATGGGTTCAAATTCGACCACGGATATTATTCAGGGGTGTTATTGAGTTGGGGATGTCATAAGTATCGATTTCCCACAGATTTTAAGTGTTTTGGATTATCACTTAATTAACTATGCCCATTAATAGATCTACACTTCCAATCTACCTATAAACAGATCTAAACACTCTAAGCAAGATATAACAATTTTACACAGTAGATCTCGTAGATACAAAGCCAACGCAACAAGAATCAACTAAAATGGAGTTACGATTATTGTCCTATAATTAAATATGCCAAACTAATCTTTAAATTCTACCACAAGATCAGTACAGTAAACTAGCAATATTATTGCAGATCTGTGTTCTACTCAATTTTATGAATCCAATGGTATACTATACACAATTTTTGGCCACGTAATCGATTCACTATGAATTAAACGAGATTAAAACAATATATGTCCATTTTAAAAACAAAATAGACGGGGTGGCTACACGGATGACATGTGGCAGCACGGTGTTGGGCCAGCAGGGCACGTGGCACTGACGCGGCAAGTGCCACGTGGAGCGATGCGATAGGGTGATACCCCTTGACTTTAAGGGGCCTAATCTACGCCATCCACTCTCGATCTAACGGCCGGGAGAGGAGCTCTTACCTGGCGGCGAAGTTGGCTTGACGACGACGAAAGACAACGGCGACGCGGTTGGGTGGAGGCGTTCGACAGCGGTCCGGTGGTTCCCTAGTGTGACAGAGTGGCAGACAACATGCAAATTCTCCTTGCGGATCCGTTCCCAAGATCGGCGTAGACCTGCTCCTCCTCGGTTGATGGCTATCGGAGACCGCTCCCTGCAGCTCCAGCGGAACTCCGGCCAAGAATTGCAGGCGCTCCGAGGCTCTAGAGAGGGGGGAAAAGGGATGAGGTAACCGGGTACTTGCAAGGGAAAGTTAGAGGGGGAGAAAAAGTGGAGAAGGGCGTCGAACCCTGGCTGTCGAGTTTGGCGGCGGCGCACTCCGGTGAGATCAGGTTCGAGCTCTATGGCGCCAACCCGGTGGTGATTTAGTAGAATTAGTTTTGGGTTTTTGGGAGGCGTCCCGAGGGGTACTTGTAGGTGGCTTGGCTTGGCACGGGGGTCGCGGATTATGTTCTGATACGACCGGGGAGATAACTCCAGATGCGGCAGCGTTGTCGGTCGTGTCCGTCGTGGACTCATTGGCGGAGGGGGATGACAGGTGGGCAGGGGTGGCAGTAGCACGTGCGGCAGTGGGTCGTATCATGCGACAACGCCCTGAGCCGGCCCAGTTAGGCGGCCGCGGTGTGCGTCGCTCGCTCGTGGGCACGCGTGGTAGATAGGGCGGGCTGGCTCGGCTGGCCCGCTAGATAGTTTTTTATTTATTTTTAACCTTTTTATTTTTTGTTTTACTAATTGTTTAATAAATTTTGCATAATGACTCCAAATTTAATGTAATTGGTCCCTAAAATTTTGTAAAATAGGGAGATTAATATGGGAATGTAAAATAACACTTTTGCAAGGATTTAGAAGGTTAGGTTTTGTATAACCCCTTTTTGTCTTTATATGACTATAGGGTTTAGGAAAAAGTATTTGATGCAACTTTTATTATGTAATGCCATGATGCATATGATATGATGCATGTTTCTAGTAACATATGAATTTGTAAAATTTGGGATGTTACAGATAGAGTATCCTATCTGTTGCATTATTCCCTTGAGCTTATATTACCTAATCCACTGCTCCTAGCATAACTAGGTTTGGCTTGTGTGCACTGCTAGAGCTTTTATCTGTGTCTTGCTTAGCCATGCTTAGCTGTCACTACTGGTTCATCCAGATGATGTACCAACTGTAGAGAATCTAGTATGACAGGATTACGAGATATAATGATGAGGTAAGATCAGTGGTAAAGGTTAAACATGCTAAGGCTTGTATCGGAGGCCATGTTGGGATGTGGTTTTTGTAGTCCCATGCTCACCACCACTAGGAGCCGAGTTCTTGCCTTTGGACCAAGATGATCGTACAACCACACGGGGCATGGGATCCCCTCCGCTGATTAACTTGCCTAGTAGATTCCACGAGTCACATAGTTCAGGTGTTCCATTTGACATGCATTCTAGATCTTCTCGAAGGCGATGAAGGAGGTGCATTCATACAGGTAGGTAAGCCTGGCCGAGGTTGCTTGGGGTTGATGGGGCCCCTAGTAAACCAACCTCGCCCACATCTCTAGGGACCGACTTCAGGATTTGACCCGTTACGGCGGAACCATCCTTAGGGGATGACTCATGGTCTCGGCGAAAGCAAGTTAAAGGTCGTGGCCAACCACCCTCTGCCGGCCTTCCAAGGAAGAGGGCTAATGATCTGGCATTAAGAGTTAGTTGGTACATGAGGGTAAAGTTGTACGCCCCTTCAGGGTTAAATCTTTTCGAAAAGCCGTGTTCACGGTTATGAACGCTTGGTGACCGAATTCTAAGATCATAGAGAACTATAACCTAATCATAAAACTTGGTAGATCAACATGAGCTTAAGGATGCTTCCTCTTGGGTATGAGGGGGTGATCCTAGTTGTGAGATGAGGATTACTTTGGTGGATATCAAGATGATGATCAATTTGTTGGAGATGTCGCTCTCGTATCTCCTTTTAAAATATTCTGATTAGACGAGCTTCTTCTCCCCCTTGTTTTACAAAACAAAGATGGCTTTATACAAAATAACCCCACCAGTCATAAGTCTTGCAGAGTACACCCTGTACTCACCCTTGCTTTGTTGATACTTTCAGAGTAAGTGTACCCCTGAAGATGAGTTTGGTACGACATCGACACCGACGAGTATCTTGGGGTTCCCGGCTGGCATCCTGGAATCTATGGGCTGGGGCATCATCGTTATGCTTAACGCCTCTTAGGCCATTTGTTAAGTTTGCTATACTTAATAGCATAATTTGCCTTACGTTGTTTAATGTTTGTGGTCAGTGACATCTTCTTGTAATATTTTGGTTCTTCTCTCAGATATGAGCTTGCTATAATAATTTTTGTGTTGCAAGGTTACTGTTGTGTTACCGATTTCTCACTGGATATCCTTGAGATCTAGGTTAAGCTTATGTCAGGCTAAGGTCTGGATTTGTTTAACCCTGATCCCGGGGGTGTTAAAGTTGTTGGTATCAGAGCACTACCGACCGTAGGAAAACTCTAGTATGCTTCTTTTACTCCTCACCTGGTATCGCTCTAACTCCGGTCATCTTATCTTGTTTTGACTTTGGAAAAGTTTTGATATCTCTTCTAGTCTTTCAAAACTTAGGTGCCTTTTGCGCATGTTGTTTCTCAGCCAGTTTACCTAGTGTGGACTTATCTAGAGTGATGTGTGTTGTGTTCTTTGTGCACCCTTTGCTTTGTTTCAGCTGAGAGATTCCTTTCCATCATGATCTCTCTACCTTATGGGCCCACAATATTATATCGTAGGATCCATAGTGTTCTGTTCTAGGCTTTGAGGTTTCTTTTTGCCTCATGTGCCTCCTTTTTATTTGTTTGGGTACTTTAGAAGTCATGTCTTCCCCTGGAAGATACCTCGTGATTACTGCCTTGTAGTGTACATTGTGCCACTCAAGTAGTAGTTACGTCTTTCTCGGGTTTTAACCCTTGGACTTGAACCGAAGATCCTGGATTGTACTAGATTCTGGTGTTGTGAATCTTGTACATGAAGCTGGTATTTAACCCAAGATCCATCTTTTTGATCCCTGTTGTTAATGTCTAAACATTACCTTAGGATGGCTGGTACTACAATTCTAGCCTTCACGCTCGTGGTCTTTGTCGCGATTGAGTTGTGACAATTAAGGACTTCCCCTACCACTAGCTATGTCAGATGTTCTTTAATGGAACCAAATAGATCACGACAAGAGTACTCCTCGAGAGTCACACATCTACATTCGTGACTCTGCCACACCTTACCTTCTATGCATTGATTTTCGGAAGATTGATAATCTATGCATCCACATCTTGGGATTTTATCCTGAGCATGTTCATTTTCCCCTTGTTGTTTCTGACCTTTGCCTATTAGTTGGTAGCCAAGTAGTAATTTGCATTGGTTTCTCCCGATGCAACAAACTCTTGTGGTCCATCATGATCAACCCTTTCGGGGTGTCAGGAGAAACAAACTCTGGTACCTTGTCATATCAAGGACCAGGTCAAATTGTTGTAGTCCATAGATAAAGAGGCATGATTAGCTTCTATCTATTCTACCTAAGAGTATCACACTCTTTTATACTAAGAGGTTATGTTGAGCTTCATAACCTTCTTAATGAAATGATGCTCTTACACATAATTACCCTCACTTCCTTCAAGCTTTCGCGATTGTGAATGATGCGTGTGCGTACTAATGTGGTTATCTGAGATTCTTAGCAATTCTTATTGCTTTGAACTCCAAGGACATTTGTGTCATTCTTAGCATGATTGGTTAACCCTATCACTAAGCAAAGGATGATTGTTCTACCAAGTCCGTTATTCCGGTACACTCTCCTTGGTCAAAGAGTTAGGCTTGTGCCGAAGCTCTGAGACTATGTCTTCTTGCCTCACAAAGCAAGTTTCCTCTCAAACTAAGTGACATAACGGTGGTCCATGATATTCTAGATGTCTACTAGTAGTATCGCCATGTTGCCACATGACTGTGTTGTCAAGTTCTTGAGCAAGCAAGTTCTCTGAACTGCTTCTTTCTCCAAGGATCTGTACTAGATACCCCTGAACTAGTTGGTTGAGCTTAAAGAAGAACTTGGAGAGTTGTAAAGACAAAAGTTCTATCTGACTTAGTTTATCTTAAAGGGATGTCTAGTTTTGTTCGTGCTGAAGAAAGATAGTATTTCCTTCGTGGATATGTTATCTTCCCCCACCTTTGATTTGATTTGGGTTACCGTCAAATCAAACTCAGTTCTAAGGACTATCTTGATGATGCTGCTCCTTGTGATGTTTCACTTGAGTAGATCTTCATGTTCTTTGGTATGACCAATACTCTGCCTTGTTCAACTAACATATGAGTTCATCATCTTGGAGTATCTCAATAAGTTTGTTGTTGAGCCCATCGACAATATCCTTATCTTCTCCATACTAGAACAGACTCATATCAAACATTTGGCATTAATGTTGGAAAACTTTCGAGAACATCGTTCACGTTATCTTGAAGTATGTGTTCTGGATGTTAGAAGTAACCTTCTCCGATTCACGGGCAAATGGTGAAAAATGTCGCCATGGATTCGAGTAGAGTTGTCTATGTTTTCTTATGGAGACTTGTGTTTCATTGCAAGTACTTGATGTATAAGCAGTTGTCTTGTGACAAGGTGTTAATACATTGGTCTAGCAATTCAGCTTAGTCTATTGGAGCTTAACACTGTAGTCCATGTCTTGAGCATCTAGTAACTTTACTTTTACGGTAAATGTCGCAAGCCTTCTATTCGGACATGCTCAGTCTGAAGTATCATTCCACTTAACCGAATCTAAATCTCAAGCAGATATATGGTTGGTGTTCCACAAGGTTTTGACATAGGTTTCTATGTAAGTCCGACATGATTGATGTAATGGTTGACACAACTAGTCGGAAAGCCTATTGTCAAATTCTCTTGAATTAGCAAATAACAACCACTGTTCATGAGGCTTCCTCTATGATTTATTATAGAAATTGTGCTCATGGTTTCCTTTGTCTCTGAAGTCTAGCCTTTACTTGATGTTTCGTGACTCGAACATCAAGGAGAACATTTAAAGTAGTGTTGCTAAATGTCTCTCGGTCGATCATCTAGACCCTTTATGTTGGCACGCATCTTGTGATGCCAAGTATTTGAGGTCTGAGAATGAAGTTTCTTTTTCTTCATGTCATCAGGAATCTTCTTACCTATTCATCTGTTGGTGTAAAGTGATATCATGATGTTTGGCAAAGATTTTTGATAATCTCGGATGAATAAAGAGTCTCCTTCGTATCTCGATCATGTTTATAGACTGACTATGATTTTGGTAATCTGAAGTTTCTCTTATTACATGTTCCTTGTGACTCTTACGAGTCCTCGCCACAAAACACTTTCTGTCTTGACCTTCTGTTGAACGAAGAGTGGCCCATCTGTATCAAAAGTAGTTCAACAACTTGGTTATCCGTATCTATGTATCCTAGAAGCTTTACTTAAGCTGTCTAGTAGAGTTTCGTATCTCGAAGTCTGTGGTCATGTTCTTTTCGTGGTAAGCTTTTCTTTTCAGAAGCGTAAACCCTTCTGAAACTCCATGGTCTCAATCCTTATGAAGACCAGTTATCTATCAACTTGAAACCTATCTCCTTTTGCTTTCCTTTGTTACCTTAATGTGTTTCATGTCGTCATCTCAGAGTTGTTTCTGAACAATCGTTCATGAGTTGACCATGAGATACTTGGTGTGTTGTTTAGTGTGTTTCCCTCTTATCCTTAGAAGTGACCCTGTTTCCGTCTCTCTTCCTACCTTTGAAATCTCGGGTCGAGATTCTCTTAAGGGGGATAGAGCTGTAACACCCAGTTCTAGCTAATCCTAATTAGGGTTTTGATTGTGCATTCATCAAAATCAATTCTTAAAAATGCATGTAAAGAAAATAATGGAAACCCTAAACCCTAGTTTCCTTCTTCCTCTCAAATCAGTTCAAAAGGGTTTTGAATTTTGAAAACTACAAAAAGTATGGAGCCCAAACAGTATAGAGGGCCCCTATGTGTTCCAAAACTATGTAAACATCCTCTTGTATTTTTTGAATATTCAAAATAATGTTGAACTTAAATATACAAAAGGGAAAATGAAAACAGAATTGGAAAAATGTTTTGCTAAAAAAATGGGCAGCAGCCGTAGCCAGGCCAGCCCATCTCTCTTCTCTCCTCTCTGCCTCTCGTGCGCCACAGCTACCAGCCCAGCAGCCAGCCCACAGTGGCCCAATACCGCTTCGAGGCGTCTGTCTCGTAGCGTCTTCGTCGACGACGAGGGCTTGCTTCGCTGTCGCCGGTGATGCCGTCCGCCGCCGGAGCTGCGCCAAGATTCACTACACCGACGGTGCCGACGTCTACAAGTATCCCCTGTAGCCACCGGAGAACCCTAGCCCGCCACTCTACCCTCTCCCTCTCCCGTTTCTCTCCTGGCCGAAACCCTAGCTCGCCAGTTGCAGTCGTCCCTACCGTTTCCGGCCTCCCCTCGACCAGCTGAGGTGCCCAGGGGATCCGCCTCACCACCCTTTTCCTTCTCCATGAAGCATGCGTGCTGGTAAGCCTCGTGTTCGCCGGAATCGAGCTTGTCCTCACCGTCGGCCGCCGTAGTCACGTCATCGATTCGCCGTTGTTCGACCTTCTCCGGCTTCGCCGACCCCACCATCGCGATCAGGTTGATCGCCTGGTTGTCCCGGACCTTCCCACCCTCTCTCTCTCGCTCTGTATCTCGCTGCTGACGACCACCATCGAGCGCCTCCACCAATCCTCGCCGCTTCCATCGCTCCAGTGACCTCCCAGAAGCGGCGCCGCCTGTTTCTGCCCCAGCACAATGCGCTGAGTCCAGCGCAGCTAACCCCGCCACCCTGATGTCAATGCACTTCTATTCTTGTAGACATTTGGGCCTCCAAGTGCAGAGGTTTGTAGAACAGCAGCAAGTTTTCCCTTATGTGGATCACCCAAGGTTTATCAAACTCAGGGAGTAAGTGGTCAAAGGTATTCCCTCTCAAGCAATCCTGCAATCAAGATACAAGAAGTCTCTTGTGTCCCTAACACACCCAATATATTTGTCAGGTGTATAGGTGCACTAGTTCGGCGAAGAGATAGTTAAATACAAGTGGCATGGATAATTATAAGTGGTAATGGTGATAGAAGATAGCTTGATGGCATGGAAAAGACTAAAGGCAAACTGAAATAAGGATGGAAGCAAGCAAACATGTAACATATCTAATTCCAAATGGTGTTTCAATGCCAAGAAACAAGGCCTAGGGATCATACTTTCACAAGTGAACACTCTCATATAAATATCTTCTCTTTATGATACTACTCTTAACTACTCTCCAGTTGGACACTCTAATCGATGGTAGGGCTATAACAACACTCCTCAAAGTTCGCTTTTCCCATCTAGATAACCCCAGACGGTCACCTTGAGTACTAGATGGTTCAAACAAACACCACAATTTCATAGAGACATCCAACTCCAAATATAACTCATAACAAGTATTTGTAATCTCTAGCCTAAGTGCCACCTTGGTATGCACACTATCAACTACACACATGGGGAGAGCAGAGATCTATTAAAGCACTTGAGTAGCAAGGTAGATCTACTTGATTACAAAGCTCATGATCACAATATGATCATGCATAAAGAGAGAGATGAACACATAGCTACCGGTAGAACCCTTAGCCTCGAGAGAGAACTACTCCCTCCTCATCATGGGACTCAGCAACGGTGATGGAGATGGTGGTGGAGATCGATGGATATGGCTCTGGGGGCACTTCCCCGTCCCAACAGGGTGCCGGAACAGAGACTTTCTGTCCCCCGAATCTCCCCTTTAGTGGCGGTGGCGCTGTGGAACTTTTCGTGGATTTCTGATTGACTATCTAGGGTTTTTTACCTCAGGGGAGATATATAGGCGAAAGAGGCAAGGTCGGTGGTCGGCCAGGGGGCCCACACCATGCCCTGGCGCGGCCAAGGGGGACCCATGCCCATGGGTGGTGTGGCCACCCTGTGGCCCCTCTCTGTCTCGTATTCTGGCTCCATGAGTCTCCAGGAAAAATAGGCATATTGGCTTTTGTCCCGTCCAATTGCGAGAATATTCATTTTCTGACTTTCTGGAACCAAAAACAGCAGAAAACAGGCAACTGGCACTGTGGATCTTGTTAATAGGTTAGTCCAAGAAATCATATGAAAAGTACTCCAAAGTGTGGACAAAACATAAGAAAGTAGATAAAACCAAGCATGGAACATCAAAAATTATAGATACATTTGCAATGTATCAACATCCCCAAGCTTAACTCCTGCTCGTCCTCGAGTAGGTAAGTGATAAAAAGAAAGAATAATATTTGAGGTGACATGCACCATCATAAACTTGATGAAATTATTTGTAAAACATTCAATGCTGGGATCATAGTACTTCAATCATAACATGAAAGACATATTTCTAGCAATAAGATAAAGAAACTATGTTGCAACATGAAAAGGCACAAACAAAAGATTCATGAATAACAATGATTTACAAGACGTTTGATTGTTTCACATAAAGAAAACATAACATAGTAGTATTCAGCTTGTCCCTCATAGAGTAGCAAATATAAATGCATAGGACACCTTCAAAGTTCATTAGAGTGACTAGATACAAATAGTTTAAAACAAGCAATATCAAGGTATGCATCAATCAGCAAGTCTTGGGACAATGCACATAGAACTAAGAATGGCCACTATGCTCTCAAAGTAAGTGCATAAAGATAGAAGGTGGAGACTCGATATCTATAATGGAAGAAAGGCCTTCATAGAAGGAAGTAGGGATTCAAGTCTCATAAAGAACTTCCAAAAATTATGGTACTTAATAGCTTTTAGCTCTCATTGCCCCTATCATAAGCATCTTCAAGTGATTAAGGTTAAAGTGAACAAACTATGGTGTACATGCTTGACGAAGTATAAGTTAGAAATCTCATGTCCCTTGAATACGAGGGCCGCTCCTCATGCTACTCAAGTTTAGTCACTGGTAAGTTCTTGTCATCGTAAGTACATGTGTATCATAGAGAACCGCCAATGGGGTACCCCTTGCCCGATGATACGGAAGAATCCCCATATCAAAATGACAAGGCAAGTAGACAACGAGCATCTCAGCAATCTTATTATTTACCATGGGAATATGGTGCTTTTTTCTCTCTTTCCTCTTTTCATAATGTCTTTTTTTGTTTTTCTATTTTCCTCTTTTTTCTCAATATAGGACTCTTTTTTTATAAGAAGAATGCTTCATAGACAGCTCATTATGGTTACGCTGCAGGTTTCCACCATTTCAGCATGGATTAGGCCAGCGGCCCAGGCGTTTTTGTAACACATATACATAATTCCATGGACTTAGAAGCTCCCATTTCATTTCACACCGACCACATCCATAGACAAAAGAGCATGATATCAACTAGGTACAAGTACCCGTGAAATGTTGAAAGCGTTCCCCATGACAACATGGTTCTGCTAATCCCCAACAATTAAGTGCAAGCATATACAACATAGACGACACAATGGTTCAAGTTTATTAAGGGCAAGAAAAGTAAAGTGTGCCATCAAGTTCGTGAGAGCTTTAATCACTAGTTTTCTCATCACAAGTTTAATTTGGAAGGTAAAAAAAACATGAATATACTTGGAATAGCGTATGCTAGTAGGTAGGTATGGTGGACTCTTTGGAATAATTTGGTTTAGGAAGTTGGATGCATGAGTGGAGCTCATACTTGGTTGTGCAGGCTAGCAAAAGACTCGAAGCGACAAACTAAGAGAGCAATAGTGGCCATAATCAAGCAGAGCGACAAAACATCATTGATCAAAGCATAAAGTGATACTATGAGTTGAAAACTAAAGGATCATAAAGGGTATGGTGACTTGAGATAGTCATAAAGTGATACCACAATACTATGCTTTAATATGCTAAACAACGCATGATTCATCCAAGGCACATCAAGCAATCTCCATTGTTTATAACAAGTCATGATAATACAAAGAATACTAAGCATAAAGCCAAAACAATACCAAGCATGGCATGACAAAGCATAGGTCACAGTCAAAAACAAGCTCTCTTTACCACTTAAGCATTAGTTTTCCTACACTTTTCCAATCCAAACCAAAATATTTGAAAACCAATGTATGAAACAGGGGGTCCAACCAATTTATTCAGAAAACTACGGAAACCAAGAAAACTAAAAACCAAAATGAAAACGAAAAAGAAGACGCTCCAAGAACAACACAACTATGCATGAAACAATAAAAATGAAGTGTTTGGAAGAAACCTGGGATTTTTATTGATGAAGAAGGGGATAATTTGGGCATCCCAAAGCTTGGACGCTTGTACTTTTGGATATTTCTTAGGGTGATACGCATGGAATCCCCAAGCTTAATCTTTAGTCCATCCTTCATCTCATTACTCACTTCTTCCATACACCTGAAATTTTTCCTTCGTAAAAAACTTCACACAATCTTTATTAGCAACATTAGTGCACTCAAGATAATAAGTCTTTGGGTTCAATTTCAACACAAATAAAACTTCCATTAAAACACAAGCTACTGTAGAACTTCCCTCAAAAATCTCAATTTCCCAAAAGAACTAAAAAAGGAACCAACAAGAAACAAATGCAAATAATGGCAGAAATCTGTCAAAACAGACCAGCAGGTAAAGACAAATTGTTTCGAAGACCATCTGTTGCTCAAATGAAAAAGTATTGAACTAACGAAAGTTAGATAACAACCTGGGGCAGAAGCACAAAAATTCTCGCCTCAAAAGGACGTACAGAGATTTTACACGAATTTTTACGGTGAAGCACATAAATCTGTTTCGGGACATCAACTTTTCCAATCATTACTTCTCTCTCATTATAGGTTATTCTTGGCATAAAAAGAAAATAAAAAGGATAAGGAGCGGTTATTACAGAAGTAATAACTTTTAAGACTCATCTAAAACTTTTGGGTTATCTCCCAATAAGTACTTTTCTTTAACGCCTTTAAGTTAGGCAGGATAGTTTGAGAAGATGCTCACATAAGAAATATGAATTGAATTAAAAGAGAGCATCAAGAAGCAAATTCAAAACACATTTAAGCCTAACCCACTTCCTATGCATAGGAATATTGTAAAGAAACAAGTCATGAAAACACAAAGCAACAAGCGTAGGAAAGCAACACAAGTGCAACTTCAAGACTTTCAACATAAAGAGGGGAAACTTAATATTATTGAGATGCATAAAACCATGTTTCCCTCTCTCATAATAACTTTCAGTAGCATCATGAATAAAATTAACAATATAACTATCACATAAAACATTCTTATCATGAGCCACATGCATAAAATAATTATTACTCTCAACATAAGCATAGTCATTCTTATTAATTGTGGTGGGAGCAAATTCAACAAAATAACTATCATTATTATTATCATCACCATAATCATCAAATATAGGAGGCATATTGTAATTATAATTAATTTTCTCCTCAATATTTGGTGGACTGAACATATGATATTCATCATCATAATCATCATATATTGGAGGTTTTGTATCATCGTAAGCAATAGAATAGTTATCTTCGAAAGTTGTGGAACTAAAAAGATCATTTTCATAAAAACCAGCTTCCCGAGGCTTATACTTTTCCATAGCATTAGCTATAATGGTGTCCAAAGAATTCATACTAACAACATTGCTATTAGCATGAAAATAAAGTTCCATAGGTTTTTCAATTTTCTTTTCAAACACTTCATGTCCTAACTCAAGATAAATACTATAAAGCTCTCTAATTTTCTTGTTGTTTTCCATTAAGCCTAACTAGTGAAAACAAGAAACAAAAACACAAAATTGCAGAATCTAAAGGAAATAACTTCGAGCACTCACACCGGAGGATGTGAGTACCTTTTACCTTACCTCCCCGGCAACGGCGCCAGAAAATAGCTTGATGTCTACGCACTTCTATTCTTGTAGACAGTTGTTGGGCCTCCAAGTGCAGAGGTTTGTAGAACAGCAGCAAGTTTTCCCTTAAGTGGATCACCCAAGGTTTATCAAACTCAGGGAGGAAGTGGTCAAAGGTATTCCCTCTCAAGCAATCCTGCAATCAAGATACAAGAAGTCTCTTGTGTCCCCAACACACCCAATACACTTGTCAGGTGTATAGGTGCACTAGTTTGGCGAAGAGATAGTGAAATACAAGTGGCATGGATAATTATAAGTGGTAATGGTGATAGCAGATAGCTTGATGGCGTGGAAAAGACTAAAGGCAAACTGAAATAAAGATGGAAGCAAGCAAACATGCAACAGATCTAAATGCAAACGGTGTTTCAATGCTAAGAAACAAGGCCTAGGGATCATACTTTCACTAGTGAACACTCTCATATAAATATCTTCTCTTTATGATACTACTCTCCGGTTGGACACTCTAATCAATGGTAGGGTTATAACAACACTCCTCAAAGTTCGCTTTTCCCATCTAGATAACCCCACAGAGTCACCTTGAGTACTAGATGGTTCAAACAAACACCACAATTTCATAGAGACATCTAACTCCAAATATAACTCATAACAAGTATTTGTAATCTTTAGCCTAAGTGCCACCATGGTGTGCACACTGTCAACTACACACATGGGGAGAGCAGAGATATATTAAAGCACTTGAGTAGCAAGGTAGATCTACTTGATTACAAAGCTCATGATCACAATATGATCATGCATAGAGAGAGAGAGAGATGAACACACAGCTACCGGTAGAACCCTTAGCCTCGAGAGACAACTACTCTCTCGTCATCATGGGAATCAACAACGATGATGGAGATGGTGGTGGAGATCGATGGAGATGGCTCCGGGGCACTTCCCCGTCCCGGCAGGGTGCTAGAACAGAGAGTTTATGTCCCCCGAATCTCCCCTTCGGTGGCGGCGGCGCTGTGGAACTTTTCGTGGATTTCTGATTGACTATCTAGGGTTTTTGCCTTAGGGGAGATCTATAGGTGAAAGAGGCAAGGGCGGTGGCCGGCCAGGGGGCCCACACCATGCCCTGGCGCGGCAAGGGGGACCCGTGCCTAGGGGTAGTGTGGCTTCAATCATAACATGAAAGACAAATTTCTAGCAATAAGACAAAGAAACTACGTTGCAACATGAAAAGGCACAAACAAAAGATTCATGAATATCAATGCTTTTCAATACGTTTGTTTGTTTCACGTAAAGAAAACATAGCATATTAGTATTCAGCTTGTCCCTCATAGAGTAGCAAATATAAATGCATAGGACACCTTCAAAGTTCATAAGAGTGACTAGATACAAATTGTTTAAAACAAGCAATATCAAGGTATGCATCAATCAACAAGTCTTGGGGCAATGCACATAGAACTAAGAATGGCCACTATGTTCTCAAAGTAAGTGCATAAAGATAGAAGGTGGAGACTCAATATATATAGTTGAAGAAAGGCCTTCATAGAAGGAAGTAGGGATTCAAGTCTCATAGAGAGCTTCCAAAAATTATGGTACTTAATAGCTTTCAGCTCTTATTTCCCCTATCATAAGCATCTTGAAGTGATTAAGGTTAAAGTGAACAAACTATGGTGTAGATCCTTGATGAAGTATAACTGTATAAGTTAGAAATCTCATGTCCCTTGAATACGAGGGCCGCTCCTCATGCTACTCATGTTTAGTCACTGGTAAGTTCTTCTCATCGTAAGTACATGTGTATCATAGAGAACCGCCAATGGGGTACCCCTTGCCCGAAGATACGGAACAATCCCCATATCAAAATGACAAGGCAAGCAGGCAACGAGCATCTCAGCAATCTTCTTATTTACCATGGGAATATGGTGCCTTTTTCTCTCTTTCCTCTTTTCATAATCTCTCTTTTTGTTTTTCTCTTTTCCTCTTTTTTCTCAATATAGGACTCTTTTTTATAAGAAGAATGCTTCATAGACAGCTCATTATGGTTACGTTGTAGGCTTCCACCATGTCACCATGGATTAGACCAGCGGCCCAGGTGTTTCTCTAACACATATACATAATTCCATGGACTTACAAGCTCCCCTTTCATTTCACACCGACGACATCCATAGACAAAAGAGCATGATATCAACTAGGTACAAGGACCCGTGCAATGTTGAAAGCGTTCCCCATGACAACATGGTTCTGCTAATCCCCAACAAATAAGTGCAAGCATATACAACATAGACGACACAATGGTTCAAGTTTATTAAGGGCAAGAAAAGTAAAGTGTGCCATCAAGTTCGTGAGAGCTTTAATCACTAGTTTTCTCATAACAAGTTTAATTTGGAAGGTAGACAAAAACATGAATATACTTGGAATAGCGTATGCTAGTAGGTATGTATGGTGGACTCTTTGGAATAACTTGGTTTAGGGAGTTGGATGCATGAGTGGAGCTCATACTTGGTTGTGGAGGCTAGCAAAAGACTAGAAGCGACAAACTGAGAGAGCAATAATGGCCATAATCATGCAGAGCGACAAAACATCATTGATCACAGCATAAAGTGATACTACGTGTGTTGCCCCCGGATTAATCCTCCGAGATTCCCTATTATGCATACAACCACGATCCCATGATCAGTTAGTCATGGCACATAACCGACCAGTATGATTACAGCATCCGAGAATATACCGAATTACAAGACTTACATAAATGCCGTTATGGCCGCCTCAATAATCATTAGTGGAACTTCATCAAGCGTAGAGCCCGAGCCATGCCTTAACCTACAGGCAACTGATGGGAGAACGTCCTAGTTCACGTAGTCGCCAACGCCATCTTCTTCTTGATATCTGGCCAAGTTAATTGCCAGGGACAATGCCAATGAGTACTTTGAATGTACTCGCAAACCACCATAAGATAATAATAATAACAAGAAGGTATGCAATATGGCTGTGGTAGTAGGAGGGATCCAAGAGAGGTTATTTTCTCACATAGTTTCTCTTGTAGATATAGCATCTACATATCTTTGTTGAAAACTTTTGTAAACCATTTTGGAAACCATTTTGAAAATATTTGGAAAACCTTAGGACTGGATCACCCATTTGCTTCACCTTTACGGTCATCCCATGACCAAACTCCTTCTATCCATTTCTGACCATCCCATGGTCAAAACAGGGATCCTTTCTGACCATCCCATGGTCAAAACATTTCCAAATCCATTTCTTTTCAGAAATCCTTTTTGAAAACAAAACCAGCACCTCTCTACAGCAACCTTCCCAACTGTCCATGACCATGGACGCGGCTATTCGAATAGATTTACACTCTGCAGAGGTTGTACACTTTACCCACACCATCCGGGTACACTACCCTGATCTTCACCGATCGTGGGTCGAGTAACCAATCAAGACTCTCCGGATGCCCACTCCAGTATAAGTGCCTACCCTATGAGTGTTGTTCCCCTCAACACCGGGACATCCTATATAGTTCACAACCAACCGGAGCGCTTTTTCCACTTCATGAGTGTGCGCTTTCAATGAGGGGCTCATAGTAACGCGTGGAGGTCAGTAGACCCTTCGTGCCTTCTCCCGGTCGATGTCCCACATGGACCATTTGTCCAGAGTAGGCCCACCCTCCAGGGAGTTTTATCCCCTATAGTAGTTGCGGGCCAGCTTATACCAAAATAGACAAACATTAAATCTAGCCATGTCCCATACCAGAGTAATGTGGTTGCAAGGGTTAATTGTTCTAGCAAAATTGCAAAGAACCGAGTGCGTTTTCGTAACCCATTTTCCTCCGTCTTTCCTTCAGAATTTTGTAAAACAACACCTTATTCTTTTTCAACATCTCTTGCGAGGTCCCACCACACCAAGGTTTTATCATAAAACATTTGGTAAAACTTATTCTAGGGTCTTCCCATCCTCTAGCTTTGCTTCGGCTAAATCGGAGACTCAAAAGTGGTATGGTGTATTACACCATCTATTCCACTACAGTCAAGTAGGTGTCATCAAGGCGGCTGTACTTAATAGTACAAAAGTGGAATAGTTCGAAGGAGCCAAAACACTACCATAAATACATCAACATATAATAAAAGAATGCAGTTTCACAAATAGTAGACAAAACATGGATAAGTAAAATAGTAGCACAAGGCTTATGATCAAGAAAGTGGCTTGCCTAATGATCAACAATATGGCATCAATGTCCCTGGACTTCTGCTTTAGATGACCCAGAATACCAATACCAATACTAAATACCACTTCTTCTGCTATCCGATTTCCTCGCAACTATCGTCGTCAAGACAGCACGTGCAAACAAACCAAGCCACAATCAACACAAGTCATACAAGCACCGTTACAATACAACAAACAATGAATAATACCATATTAAGATTCAGATGGTTTTGGAGATAGGAGATTGAGATGGCCTTGGAGAAGGGGATGAACACCCCTTAGGGTTTATTGTCGAGGAAGTACCTAAGAGGGTGTTTTGGACAAAGGACATATTATATATGATATCATTGTATGAAAATGATACCTACAGGTAGATGTTGATAAAATGAAACCAATAAAAGTGGTTTCACTATTTTATCACTTTTGTTTAAATAGTTATGATTTTCTTAGTGAAATAACTTCTAGTTTTAGGGAATAAATCAGCAGAAAGGTTCTGGTGCTCCAAAAATTATTTCCTTGGGTGGTTCGGTAAGTATTGATGTACTTGATCACTGGGCCTTGGAATCACGTCAATATAATTAACAAAATGCCCTCAGGAAATTCCCAAAGGCAGTTCTTTAGACAACTTGTCTATTTCACCAGAGTAAATCTACAAAAGCTATTGATATGAAAGCAAGGACATATGGTAGGCTTTTAGAATACCATTCTTTAGGAATGGGATTCACTCTTTTTGGAGTTGACAAACTCCTGGAGTGATTTATCTAGTGATAATATCCCTTATAGAAGTATTTAGTTCACTAAAATTCAACAGACGATCAATAAATGGTGAGCTCCTGGGTTTAGATACGTATTGAAGCACCACATCACTAGGATTTGGAAACAACCCAAAACATGTTGCAGATTTACCTAGAGAATTTTCTAAAGGCAGAAAGTCTCTGTTTTTGTTATTTTTGCTACAGGAGTTTAATGGTTTCACTTAGAGGGAGGCTAAGGTCTTGAGGTAGGTACATGTAGTACTTACCAGTGGCACTTGGATTTACCCAATTTGGAGTTGTAAATCTCCCAGAAGGCATTTAAGGGTGTATGGAACACATTTTGGGGTTTAATTTACTATTGTTAACCTAAGATAGATATGGCGTAACTAGGGTTACTGCATGTTGGAAAAAACATGTGCTTAGAGGTCTATAATTTTATTTGGACAAAACCTGGCAGTTTTCATTTTCAAATCTAATTAAACCTACAGGCAACTTTCAAATCTAGATTTTAATTAGAAACAAAAATAAATAAAGGCCAGCCGAGGGCTGGATCCGCACCAGTCTAGGCCACCCTGTGCTGGGTCAGCCCAACCATGCGTCTCAGTGGGGCAGGAAATGCCTGGTTTGAACCCTTCAGGAGGGGCCCTGCTGTCAGTGATAAAGGGACCCGAAGAGGTATTTGGGGATCTTGGCCACTAGATCAAGTGGGATCCGACGGCCCCCGGTAATCATCCACTTCCCGCTGAGAAGACGGACGAGGAAACCCTAGCGAGGTTTCCTGGCAGCGCTGGGGATCACCTGAGACCTTTTCTAGCGAGGAGGAGGAGATTGAAGGACGCGGGGGACGACAACAACCTCAACGAGCGGCGACAACGGCATTTTTGGTGAAGATCTCGTGGCGCGCGCGATAGCACTAACGGAGTAGATCTGGAGTTTGTTGGGGCAGGTACTGCGTGCTGGATGCTGAGGGTGAGTGGCTGGGGGAGATGCGGAGGTGTTGACGTGGGCCCAAGGTGGCGGTAGAAATGCTGCAGGTGCTTAGGGTCACCAGCCTCGGAACGATATCCACCTCGGGGAAAAAGTGAGGGCAGCGGTCTCCATCTTTCCTGCACTCAAAGAGAGGGCACAGGGAGGTAGTTCAGGTCCAGGGTATCCAGAAAGAGAGTAGAGAGGGAGTTGGTAGAGGTCGGGGGTGATGGTGAGCTTTACCTTTTGGCGAAGGCTGAGAGGAGAGCTTTCTCTTGCCTATGGAGGTGGGGAGCTTTGGGCTAGATCTGGAGCTCTCGCGGGAGGTAAGTGGAGTGGGAGGGGGAGAAATGAGGAGCAGGGGCGTGCTGGGAGAGCCTCTGTCCTTTAAGAACCGAGAGGAGTCAGCTATGATGGACCATGTCCCTGGGGAGTCTTGAGAGGAGGTGCTGGCCAGGGATTGGCTAATGGGGTGGTGGAGTGGTCATTTGTGGCATATTGCAATGACCAGAGAGTGGTGAGGCGTGCTGCAGCTGTTGTGGCATTTAACTCTCAAGATATTGCAAGATATGCCCATCTCTCTCTAGGACTAGCTCCAAGAGCTAGAGGACAAGATGAGTGATGTTGCTACAGTGCTAGGGCTATAGTAGCCTCGACCAGGGAGGTGTTGTGCTCTACCAGCTTGCTGGACTGGTTTGAGGCAGGTTTGGTGGAGTTTAGATCTTGGTTTTGGATTTGTTAAATCCTTGCTCTAAAGACTATCATCAAAGAAGTTTCCAAAACTTGATCTAGGCAAGATGAGATAAAGGTGCTGGTAGCTATATAGGGTTAAGGTCCACCCGTAGGAATTGTTTGAGATTTTTCAGACCATTTAAAGTTCACTAAAAACCATTTATTTAGAAACTGCAGAAGTGAATTCTTAGAGTTCATCTGATATTTTTTACATTGGGCAAGTGGAGTTTTTGAGGTGGGATGGTCCCAGATGTGGTTACACACTTCGGGGAATTTTCCCGAGATTTATTGGGGATTAAAAGTATTTAAAACATTTATTATTCCATTTCTACCATTTAGGAAAATAGGCAAGAAGAATTAATAAAGCTCTTCAAAAATATTTATTTTTTAAATGGGAAGATGGGGTATGATATATAGGACTCAAAAGTGCTTAGAGTTGGGGATGTGTTTTGGCAAAAACCAAGCCTTCCTTTGGGAGAGGAGTTCTGGAGATTTTGACTATTAAAGAGATTTATTTGATTTGGAGCCCTAATAATTATGGAGAATATTTGATAAATCTTGATGATCAAGGTAGATGATGTAGACAAGGTGTAGCAAACATTTTAAACCTTGGGATTGGAGAATCCAAGTTGATTTTGGTGGAATACCCTAGATTAAGGATCTAGGGTGATGTTAATTTCATACCATTAAGACCATGTTGGATTTGGAGCTCAAAGATCACCTTGATGCAAGGGACAGATGGATAGTTAGACCATGTTATATAGATGATCATTGCAGAAGGAGTTCGGATTGGTTACATCTGAGGTCGTCTGGAAGTAATTGCAAACTTTGTTGAAAATAATGTTGCCAAAGAAGATTATCAACAAGCCTTCAAAACCTTGTGGGTTTAAGAAGCACAAAGATCCACTTGGAACAAGTGAAGTGGATGTTGATAGACCCATATGAGTAGATCACAACCATGCAAAGAGTTGGTCCATAGAAGGTGGGATGGTGGTGTGAGCTTCTATCAAAGTAGGCACATTGACTAGATTTGCAAGAAAGGTTAATTTCTTGCCTGCAAAACCATCAAGAACAAGTGGGTTGGAGGATGATCTAACCAAGGGAAAGAGTGGGCCTTGGTAGTCCTTAGGATGGTTAACAGGATGGTTCAGATGCATTTTCAAAAATGCACAAGGGTTGAGAAAGGGATACATTCAAAAAGGTGATGTTGGAAATAGTTTTCTAGACAGCCAAATTTGGCAGATTTAGGGTTTTTGACTAGAATGTTGGTGGAGATGATTTTGGTGGGTTGCAAAGTACCCAAAGCATCATCAAGTGAATGTGTTTTAAGAGTATATTGAGTAGGAAGTATCCATGCTTGATATTGGTCTTCATTGACTTGGAAACTTCTAGAATGGATCTTTGCAGGATTGCTCTGGTTAAGGGTTTTAGCTGATCACCTAGTATCTAGGGATCAGATCCTGCTTTGTATTCTTCCTTAGGGAGTGATGAATTTGGAAACCTATTGATCCTAGTGATGAGCTCCTAGAGTATCTCATACTACTTCTAAGCAATCAAGTCAAACAATAGATCAAGGTAATTCCTCTTATACACAGAGTAAATCCACTGCTGGGGTTACCATCAAGCCTAGGTTGAGGTAAGGTTGAGGAATTTTGAAAAGGTTGGATTTTGAATAGGATGAGAGTCCTTGGTATCTCTACCAAGAGTAGAATTCAAGAGCTTCCTAAAAGGTTTTGGAGATCCTAGAGGTAAGAGTAGTTGAAGGTTCTGTCTTGAAAACATAAGGAGATTATATTATATATCTCTCTCCATAGTTTTGTCAATATAAGCTACCAAAATAGCTTTGGTTACATAAGCATCTTGGCTCATGTTTTCAAATGCCAGAACATTTGAGAATATGTAAAATGAGCCAAGATAGTTTTGTTAAGTAGCTTGTGTCAATTGATGGTGAGGTAAGGAGTATATCATCTAATACACATTCATATATATAAGCATATCCAAACAACAAGCAAACACTTAGCACTCAACAAGAAAAAGTTTTTGTTCCCCTTGATTTTTGCATTTTGGACAACTAATCAGGGTTGCTGAAATTGGGATGTTACAGATCTTTCCCCCTTAAAATAATCTCGTCCCGAGATTCAGGAGAGTAGGGTTAGGGGATTTGAGTTGGGTTGATACTAGGTGTCTTAGGCGTACTATCTTACGGACTCTGTTTTTGAAAGTGGCTACTTTGTCGATGAAATTGAGCTTCATTCTTCCGGGATGCTCGAAGAGTTGAGTGGAATCTAGTCCCGATTGCGAGGGGTGATCTTCTTTTCCTTCCGGACTCCATATCTCGAGGGCTTAGACTGGGCAGACTATCTCGATGCTGAACTTCACAGAGTACTCGTCGGAGGGTAGAATCTACGGTTGGGGAGTACCTCTTTCTAAGGATTCACAGCTCTTCCTTAGGGCCGTAGCGTATCCTATTCAACGGTTTAGGGTCGAGATTCCTGAGGTTACTTCTAGTAGAGGGATACCCTATTTCCGTGGGAAAGACGCAGTCTTTCGCCCCTTAAGATTAAACTGGGGTAGATCGGAGAGTTGACATAGTCCTTCTTTCTTGGGATCGCAGATGGATGTTTTGAAGACAATCGTTACTCTTTCTCTTAGAGTTGGAATCTTCCTATGACGTCCGCGAAGGTAGGTAATACAGGGCTTATATACTACGATTAATCGTACTTAGCCAGTTGGAGCCGTTGGAGTCTCATGTCTTCTAAGCGATTGGAACTGAGCGTTTAGCGATCCTGTGGCTCTTCTAGTGGGTCTTCAGCTAAACGGCAGAGGGACTTCGTAGAATATTCAGTTGGTTTCTCTTCGGATGTCTCACGAGTTGTTGTTTGGCGAGAAAGCGTCAAATCTGGCGGTCTTGCTGAAGTATCCTCGGGTAGATAGTCTTCTAAGGATTGAGTGGAAAGACGCAGTCTTTCCATCTTAGAGATTCACTAAGGTCATCAAGAAGGGTGCGGATCTTCTATCTTGGAGTGCTGACCCGATATTTAGCGGAAAGCTGTATCTTCCCGGAGTCTTGAGCTGGGGTATTCGAGTGACGCCTTATTTTATCAACCTTGGCGGGGGTGGTTTCCTAGCGAAGCCATTAGGGTGGTTAGCTCAAGGTAAAATAGCGGTTTACGACTCTTCTTGATATTTCTCTGTCGGATTAGAGGTATCCATCTTTTAGAGGCGTTGTCTTTTCTTGAACTCTGGGTGTTGCTTCTACTTGATGGCGGAGTAGGCTCGTTTTCTTCAAGCTTCCTTATGATCCGGCTTCCGGGGTAGTTCGAACCTTCTAGGGAGAAACTTCCCGTCGGTTTGGGTAGGTTTGACTGTAATAGGTAGTCTCCTGAGGCTGTCGGAACTTCTAATATATCGAATGCCAGTTTAGTTGGGTCGTCACTGCCTGTCTTTGTTCACTTCTCGGGTGGTTTCTTGGGAATATTGAGGATCCTTCGGTGATCGACTTCCATCTTCAACAGGATTCTCGCTGTAGTAGACTGAGGAGCAAAGGAGTGTGGTGTTATTGACGAGTCTGGCGAGGAGAGTTTGACAAGGTATGCCATTCTGCTAAGGTGAATTCTTCGAGTTGATTATGACTTGACGATGTCGAACTCCTGGTTCTTGTGATGCTTTTCCTCTCATATACTCTCGAGGTTAGGTGGGGTCTACAAACCGACAGCTAACACAAGGGTTTCCTGAGTTACTAGGTGGGTTATCGCTCCTCGAGTCACATTTTAAAGGAGGTCAGAGAAAACCAGAACATACCAACAAAGAGAACAGAGCAAGGGAATCGCAATGTCATCGGCAACAACACACATCAAGCAACACATGATGCACTTAGGCAAACAAACACGGTCAACTCTAGGGACCAAGGAGTTAACTACTCGCGATGTAGGGGAATCCTATTCTTAGGACTATTAATCCTAGCTTCCATGTTGTTGCTGTCTGGCTCACTATCCTACAGATGAGGCCTTCGTCGTATCTTGGATGCTTTTTTTTAGTGCAACACTTGATTTCTTCTGATTATGAGCATTCCGCTAGTAGGGCGATCTTGTAGTCTCCTTGTGTTTGCTGGTAGTTGCTTGCCTTCATCTGGTTCTCTTTGTCTTTACCGGGGTCTAGATCCTAGTTATATAAAATCCGTAGATTTGAAGTTTTGGACGAGGGTTAGAGGAAACCATTTTCTAAAGAATTTCCTTAGAGTAAGAGAAGAAGTAGAACTTTTTTGGAAACCCATTGGGAAACTAGTTTTCGAAAGCCAAGGTTTTCAAAATAAGGTTCCTGTCTAACGACCATGCTAACTAAGGTTCTCCTATAGTCAGCATGGCTCTGATACCAAGTCTGTGGTGCCCCTGGATTAATCCTCCGAGATTCCCTGTTATGTATACAACCACGATCCCATGATAAGTTAGTCGTGGCACATAACCGACCAGTATTAGTACAACATCCGAGAATATACCGAATTACAAGACTTACATAAATGCCGTTATGGCTACCTCAATAATCATCAGCGGAACTTCATCTAGCGTAGAGCCCGAGCCATGCCTTAACCTACAAGCAACTGGCTAGGAGAACGTCCTAGTTCGCGTGGTCGCCAACGCCATCTTCTTCTTGATATCTGGCTAAGTTAATAGCCAGGGACAATGCCAGTGAGTACTTTGAATGTACTCGCAAACCACCGTAAGATAATAATAACAAGAAGGTATGAAATATGGCTATGGTAGTAGGAGGGCTCCAAGAGAGGTTCATTTCTCACATAGTTTCTCTTGTAGATATAACATCTACATATCTTTGTTGAAAACTTTTGTAAACCATTTTGGAAAACGTTTTGAAAAGTTTTGGAAACCCTTAGGACTGGGTCACCCATTTAGTTCACCTTTACGGTCATCCCATGACCAAACTCCTTCCATCCCTTTATGACCATCCCATGGTCAAAACAGGGATCCTTTCCGACCGTCCCATGGTCAAAACATTTCCAAAGCCATTTATTTTCAGAAATCATTTTTGAAAACAAAACCCGCACCGCTCTACAACAACCCTCCCAACCGTCCATGACCGCGGACGCGACTATTCGAATAGATTTACACTCTGTAGAGGTTTTACACTTTACCCACATCATCCGGGTACACTACCCTGATCTTCACCGATCGTTGGTCGAGTAACCGATCAAGACTCTCCGGATGCCCACTCTAGTATAAGTGCCTACCCTATGAGTGTTGTTCCCCTCAACACCGGCACGTCCTATATAGTTCAGAACCAACAGGAGCGCTTTTTACACTTCACGAGTGTGCGCTTTCAATGAGGGGCTCATAGTAACGCGTGGAGGTCAGTAGACCCTTCATTCCTTCTCCCGGTCGATGTCCCACATGGACCGTTTGTCCAGAGAAGGCCCACGCTCCAGGGAGTTTTATCCCCTGTAGTAGTTGCGAGGCAGCTTATACCGAAATAGACAAACATCAAATCCAGCCATGTCCCATACCAGAGTAATGTGGTTGCACGGGTCAATTGTTCTAGCAAAACTGCAAAGAACCGGGTCCGTTTTTGTAAACCTTTTTCCTCTGTCTTTCCTTCAGCATTTTGTAAAAAAACACCTTCTTCTTTTTCAACATCTCTTAGGAGGTCCCAGATCACCAAGGTTTTATCATAAAACATTTGGTAAAACGTTTTCTAGGGTCTTCCCATCCTCTAGCTTTGCTTTGGCTAAATCGGGGTCTCAAAAGGGGTAAGGTGTATTACACCATCTATTCCACTATGATCAAGTAGGTGTCATCAAGGGGGCTGTACTTAATAGTACAGAAGTGGAATAGTTCGGAGGAGCCAAACCACTACCATAAATACATCAACATATAATAAAACAATGTAGTTTCACAAATAGTAGACAAAACATGCATAAGTAAAATAGTAGGACAAGGCTTATGAGCAAGAAAGTGGCTTGCCTAATGATTAGCAATATGGCATAAATGTCCCTGGACTTCTTCTTTAGATAACCCAGAATACCAATACCAATACTAAATACCACTTCTTCTGCTCTCCGATTTCCTCGCAACTATCGTTGTCAAGACATAACATGCAAAAAAACCAAGCCACAATCAACACAAGGCATACAAGCACCATTACAATACAACAAACAATGAATAATACAAGATTAAGATTCAGATGGTTTTGGAGATAGGAGATTGAGATGGCCTTGGAGAAGGGGATGAACACCCCTTAGGGTTTATTGTCGAGGAACTACCTAAGAGGGGGTTTTGGACCAAGGACATATTCTGTATGATATCATTGTATGAAAATGATACCTACAGGTAGATGTTGATAAAATGAAACCAACAATAGTGGTTTCACTATTTTATCACTTTTCTTTAAATAGTTATGATTTTCTTAGTGAAATAACTAATAGTTTTAGGGAATAAATCACCAGAAAGGTTCTGGAGCTCCAAATATTATTTCCTTGGGTGGTTAGGTAAGTATTGATGTACTTGATCACTTGGAGTTGGAAGCAAGTCAATATAATTAACAGAATGCCCTCAGGAAATTCCCACAGGCAGTTCTGTAGACAACTTGTCTTTTTCACCCGATTAAATCTACAGAAGCTATTTATATAAAACCAAGGGCATCTGGTAGGCTTTTATAATGCCCTTCTGTAGGAATTGGATTCACTCTTTTTGGAGTTAACAAACTCCTGGAGTTATTTATCTAGTGATAATATCCCTTACATAAGTATTTAATTCACTAAGGTTCAACAGAGGATCAATAAATGGTGAGCTCATGGGTTTAGATAGGCATTCAAGTACCACATCACTAGGATATGGAAATAACCCAAAATATTTTGCAGATTTACCTAGGGAATTTTCTAAAAGCAGAAAGTCTCTGTTTTTGTTATTTTTGCTACAGGACTTTAATGGTTCCACTTGGGGAGAGTCCAAGGTCCTGAGGTAGGTACATGCAGTATCTCCCAAGGGCACTTGGATTTATCCAATTTGGAGTTGTAAATCTCCCAGAAGGAATTTAAGGGCTTATGGAACACATTCTGGGGTTTAATTTACTATTGTTAACCTAGGATAGATATGGCCTAACCAGGGTTATTGCATGTTGGATAAAACATGTGCTTACAGGTCTATAATTTTATTTGGACAAAACCTAGCAGTTTTCATTTTCAAATCTAATTAAACCTACAGACAACTTTCAAATCCAGATTTAAATTAGAAACAAAAATGAATAAAGGCCAGTCTAGGGATGGATCCGCACCAGTCTGGGCCACCCTGTGCTGGGCCGGCCCAGCCGGGCGTCTCAGCGTGGCGGGAAATGCCTGGTTCGAACCCTCCAGGAGGGGCCCGGCTGTAAGTGATAACGGGCCCCGAAGATGTATCTAATGATCTGGGCCACTGGATCAAGTGGGATCCGACAGCCCTAGGTCATCGTCCACCTCCCGCAGAGAAGACGGACGAGGAAACCCTAGCGAGGTTTCCTGGTGGTGCTGGGGCTCACCTGAGACCTTTTATGGCGAGGAGGAGGAGATGGAAGTACGCGGGGGACAACGAGAACCTCAACAAGCGGCGACATCGGCATTTTTGGTGAAGATCTTGTGGTGCTCACGATACCACCAACGGAGCCGATCTGGAGTTCGTCGGGGCAGGTCCTACGCTACATGCTGAGGGTGAGTGGCTGGGGGATATGCGGAGGTGTTGACGCCGACCCAGGGTGGCGGTAGAAATGCTGCAGGTGCTCAGGGTCACCAGCCTCGGAACGATATCCACCTTGGGGAAAAAGTGAGGGCGGCGGTCTCCATCTTTCCTGCAGGCAAAGAGACAGCACAGGGAGGTAGCTCAGGTCCAGGGTATCTAGAAAGGGCATAGAGTGGGAGTTGGTAGAGGTCGGGGGCGATGGTGAGCTTCACCTTTTGGTGAAGGCCGAGAGGAGAGCTTTCTCTTGCCTATGGAGGTGGGGAGATTTGGGCTAGATCTAGAGCTCTCGTGGGAGGTAAGTGGAGTGGGAGGGGGAGAAATGAGGAGCAGAGGCATGCTGGGAGAGCCTCTGTCCTTTAAGAACCGAGATGAGTCAGCTATGATGGACCATGTCCATGGGGAGGTTGAGAGTAGCTGGCCAGGGATTGGCTAATGGGGGTGGTGGAGTGGTCGTGTGGGGCATAGTTCAATGACCAGAGAGGGGTGAGGCATCTTGCAGCTGCTGTAGCATTTAACTCTTAAGATATTGCAAGATATGCCCATCTCTCTCTAGGACTAGGTCCAAGAGCTAGAGGACAAGAGGAGTGATGCTGCTACAGTGCTATGGCTATAGTAGCCTCGACCAGGGAGGTGGTGTGCTGTACAAGCTTGCTGGACTAGGTTTGAGGCAGGTTTGGTGGAGTTTAGATCTTGGTTTTGGATTTGTTGGATCCTTGCTCTAATGACTATCATCAAAGAAGTTTCCAAAACTTGATCTGGGCAAGATGAGATAAAGGTGCTGGTAGCTATATAGGGTTAAGGTCCACCCCTAGGAATTGTTTGAGATTTTTCAGACCATTTAAAGTTCACTAAAAACCATTTATTTAGAAACTGCAGAAGTGATTTCTTGGAGTTCATCTGATATTTTTACATTGGGCAAGTGTATTTTTTGATGTGGGATTGTCCCAAATGTGGTTACACACTTAGGGGAATTTTCCCGAAATTTATTGGGGATTAAAAGTATTTAAAAGATTTATTATTCCATTTCTGCAATTTAGGAAAATAGGAAAAAAGAATTAATAAAGCTCTTCAAAAATATTTATTTCTGAAGTGGGAAGATGGGGTATGATATATAGGACTCAAATGTGCTTAGAGTTGGGGAAGCGTTTTGGCAAAAACCAAGCCTTCCTTTGGGAGAGGAGTTCTGGAGATTTTGACTATTAAAGAGATTTATTAGATTTGGAGCCCTAATAATTATGGAGAATATTTGATAAATCCTGATGATCAAGGTAGATGATGTATACAAGGTGTAGCAAGAATTTTCAACCTTGGGATTGGAGAATCCAAGTTGATTTTGGTGAAGTACCCTAGATTAAGGATCTAGGGTGATGTTAATTTCATACCATCAAAACCATGTTGGATCTTGGAGCTCAAAGATCACCTTGATGCAAGGGATAGATGGATAGTTAGACCATGTTATATATATGATCATTGCAGAAGGAGTTTGGATTGGTTACATTTGATGTGGTCTGGAAGTAATTGCAAACTTTGTTGAAAATAATGTTGCCAAAGAAGATTATCAACTAGCCTTCAAAACCTTGTGGGTTTAAGAAGCACAAAGATCCACTTTGAACAAGTGAAGTGGATGTTGATAGACCTATATTAGTAGATCACAACCATGCAAAGAGTTGGTCCAGAGATGGTGGGATGGTGGTGTGAGCTTCTATCAAAGTAGGCATGTGAACTAGATTTGCAGGAAAGGTTAATTTCTTGCCTGCAAAACCATCAAGAACAAGTGGGTTGGAGGATTATATAACAAAGGGAAATAGTGGGACTTGGTAGTCCTTAGGATTTTTAACAGTATGGTTCAGATGCATTTTCAAAAATGCACAAGGGTTGAGAAAGGGAGACATTCAAAAAGGTGATGCTGGAAATAGTTTTCCAGACTTAGCCAAATTTGGCAGATTTAGGGTTTTTGACTAGAATGTTGGTGGAGATGATTTTGGTGGGTTGCAAAGTACCCAAAGCATCATCAAGTGAATGTGGTTTAGAGTATATTGAGTAGGAAGTATCCATGCTTGATATTGGTCTTCATTGACTTGGAAACTTCTAGAATGGATCTTTGCAGGATTGCTCTGGTTAAGGGTTTTAGCTGATCACCTAGTATCTAGGGATCAGATCCTGCTTTGTATTCTTCCTTAGGGTGTGATGACTTTGGAAACCTCTTGATCCTAGTGATGAGCTCCTAGAGTAGCTCATACTACTTCTAAGCAATCAAGTCAAACAGCAGATCAAGGCAATTCATCTTATACACTGAGTAAATCCACTACTTGGGTTACCATCAAGCCTAGCTTGAGGTAAGGTTGAGGAATTTTGAAAAGGTTGGATTTTGAATAGGATGAGAGTCCTTGGTAGGTTTTGGAGATCCTAGAGGTAAGAGTAGTTGAATATTCTGTCTTGGAAACATAAGGAGATTATATTATATATCTTTCCATATTGTCAATAGAAGCTACCAAAATAGCTTTGGTTACCTAAGCATCTTGGCTCATGTTTTGAAATGCCAAAACATTTGAGAATATGTAAAATGAGCCAAGATAGTTTTATTAAGTAGCTTGTGTCAACTAATGGTGAGGTAAGGAGTATATCATCTAATACACATTCATATGCATAAGCATATCCAAACAACAAGCAAACACTTAGCACTCAACAAGAAAAAGTTTTTGTTCCCCCTGATTTTTGCATTCTGGACAACTAATCAGGGTTGCTGAAATTGGTATGTTACACTACAAGTTGAAAACTAAAGGATCATAAAGGCTATGGTGACTTGAGATAGTCATAACATGGTGTGAGCATGCGCCAAGTCAACCCAAATAAAGCATCAAAGGAGAAAACCACAATACTATGCTTTAATATGCTAAAACAACGCATGATTCATCCAAGGCACATTAAGCAATCTCAATTGTTTATAACAAGTCATGATACCACAAAGAATACTAAGCATAAAGCCAAAACAATACCAAGCATAGCATGACAAAGCATAGGTCACAGTCAAGAACAAGCTCTCTTTACCACTTAAGCATGAGCTTTCCTACACTTTTCCAATCCAAACCAAACTATTTGAAAACCAATGTATGAAAGAGGGGGTCCAACCAATTTATTCAGCAAACTACAAAAACCAAGCAAACTAAACACCAAAATGAAAACAAAAAATAAGACGCTCCAAGAACAATACAACTGTGCAGGAAACAATAAAAATGAAGTGTTTGGAAGAAACCTAGGATTTTTATTGATGAAGAAGGGGATGCCTTGGGCATCACCAAGCTTTGACTCTTGTACTTCTTGGATATTTCTTGGGGTGACACGCGTGGAATCCCCAATCTTAAGATTTAGTCCATCCTTCATCTCATTATTCACTCCTTCCATACACCTGCAATTTTTCCTTCATACAAAACTTCACACAATCTTTATTAGCAACATTAGTGCACTCAAGATAATAAGTCTTTGGGTTCAGTTTCAACACCAATAAAACTTCCATTAAAACACAAGATACTGTAGAACTTCCCTCAAAAAGCTCAATTCCCCAAAAGAACTAAAAAAGGAACCAACAACAAACAAATGCAAATAATGGCAGAAATTTGTCAAAACAGACCAGTAGGTAAAGACGAATTGTTTCGAAGACCTTATATTGCTCAAATGAAAAAGTATTGAACTAACTAAAGTTAGATAACAACCTGGGGTATAAGCACAAAAATTCACGCCTCAAACGGACGTACAGAGATTTTACATGATTTTTTATGGTGAAGCAGAGAAATCTGTTTCGGGACAGCAACTTTTCCAATCATTACTTCTCTCTCATTAGAGGTTATTCTTGGCATAAAAAGCAAATAAAAAGGATAAGGAGCGGTTATTACAGAAGTAATAACTTTCAAGACTCATCTAAAACTTTTGGGTTATCTCCCAATAAGTACTTTTGTTTAGCGCCTTTAAGTTAGGCAGGATAGTTTGAGAAGATGCTCTCATAAGAAATATGAATTGAAGTAAAAGAGAGCATCAAGAAGCAAATTCAAACCACATTTAAGTCTAACCCACTTCCTATGCATAGGAATCTTGTAAAGAAACAAGTCATGAAAGCACAAAGAAACAAGCATAGGAAAGCAACACAAGTGCAACTTCAAGACTTTCAACATAAAGAGGGGAAACTTAATATTATTGAGATGCATAAAACCATGTTTCCCTCTCTCATAATAACTTTCAGTAGCATCATGAATAAAATTAACAATATAACTATCACATAAAACATTCTTATCATGAGCCACATGCATAAAATAATTATTACCCTCCACATAAGCATAGTTATTCTTATTAATTGTGGTGGGAGCAAATTCAACAAAATAGCTATCATTATTATTATCATCACCATAATCATCAAATATAGGAGGCATATTGTAATCATAATTAATTTTCTCCTCAATAGTTTGTGGACTAAAAATATGATATTCATCATTGTAATCATCATATATTGGAGGTTTTGTATCATCGTAAGCAATAGAATAGTTATCTTCTAAAGCTGGGGAACTAAAAAGATCATTTTCATAAAAACTAGCTTCCCCAAGATTAGACTTTTCCGTAGCATTAGCAATAATGGTGTCCAAAGAATTCATACTAACAACATTGCTATTATCATGTAAATAAATTTCCATCGGTTTTTTAATTTTCTTTTCAAACACTTCATGTCCTAACTCAAGATAAATACTATAAAGCTCTCTATTTTTGTTGTTGTTTTCCATTAAGCCTAACTAGTGAAAACAAGAAACAAAAATACAAAATTGCAGAATCTAAAGGAAATAACTTCGAGCACTCACACCGGAGGATGTGAGTACCTTTTACCTTACCTCCCTGGCAACGTCGCCAGAAAATAGCTTGATGTCTACGCACTTCTATTCTTGTAGATAGTTGTTGGGCCTCCAAGTGCAGAGGTTTGTAGAACAGTAGCAAGTTTTCTCTTAAATGGATCACCCAAGGTTTATCGAACTCAGGGAGATAGTGGTCAAAGGTATTCCCTCTCAAGCAATCCTGCAATCAAGATACAAGAAGTCTCTTGTGTCCCCAACACACCCAATACACTTGTCAGGTGTATAGGTGCACTAGTTCGGGGAAGAGATAGTGAAATACAAGTGACATGGATAATTATAAGTAGTAATGGTGATAGAAGATAGCTTGATGGCGCGGAATAGACTAAAGGCAAACTGAAATAAAGATGGAAGCAAGCAAACATGTAATAGATGTAATTGCAAATGGGGTTTCAATGCTAAGAAACACGGCCTAGGGATCATACTTTCACTAGTGAACACTCTCATATAAATATCTTCTCTTTATGATACTACTCTTAACTACTCTCCGGTTGGACACTCTAATCGATGGTAGGGCTAAAACGACACTCCTCGAAGTTCGCTTTTCCCATCTAGATAACCCCACACTGTCACCTTGAGTACTAGATGGTCCAAACAAACACCACAATTTCATAGAGACATCCAACTCCAAATATAACTCATAACAAGTATTTGTAATCTCTAGCCTAAGTGCCACCATGGTGTGCACACTCTCAACTTCACACACATGGGGAGAGTAGAGATCTATTAAAGCACTTGAGTAGCAAGATAGATCTACTTGATTACAAAGCTCATGATCACAATATGATCATGCATAGAGAGAGAGATGAACACATAACTACCGACAGAACCCTTAGTCTCGAGAGAGAACTACTCCCTCCTCATCATGGGAATCAGCAACGGTGATGGAGATGGTGGTGGAGATCGATGGATATGGCTCCGGGGGCACTTCCCCGTCCGGCAGGGTGCCGGAACAGAGACTTTCTATCCCCCGAATCTCCCCTTCGGTGGCAGCGGCGCTGTGGAACTTTTCATGGATTTCTGATTGACTATTTATGGTTTTTGCCTCGGGGGAGATATATAGGCGAAAGAGGCAAGGTCGGTGGCCGGCCAGGGGGCCCACACCATGCCCTGGCGCGGCCAAGGGGGGCCCATGCCCAGGGGTGGTGTGGCCACCCTGTGGCCCCTCTCCGTCTCGTATTCTGGATCCGTGAGTCTCCGGGAAAATTAGGCATATTGGCTTTTGTCCCATCCAATTCCGTGAATATTTATTTTCTGACTTTCTAGAACGAAAAACAGCAGAATACATGCAACTGGCATTGTGGCTCTTGTTAATAGGTTAGTCCAAGAAATCATATGAAAAGTACTCCAAAGTGTGGACAAAACAGAAGAAAGTAGATAAAACCAAGCATGGAACATCAAAAATTATAGATACATTTGCAATGTATCACACCCCCCGCGCAGCAGATCGATGGGGGCTTGCTTGACCTGAGAGCACCTCCATTGATGACGTCATGTAGACATCAGCATGAGGTCACAAAGCCTTTTTATTTTCTTTGATAATTTCTATAATTGTTTTATTAAATAAAAATGCTGATAGGTGGGTCCATATTGTGAGGTTTTTAATCTTTTTGGAAATTATTTCTTAAATTAATAAAAGTCTGACATGTGGGGCCAGCTGGAAATAATTGAATAAATCCCAAAAATGTTTAATTGTTTTAGATTGATTTAAAATTGTCAAAAATCATAACTAATTATTTATAAGTCAGAAAAATATGTATAATATATCAAAATGTTCAGAAAAATGAGATCTATCTATTTAAACTATAATCATGCATTGGTCAACGACTTTCATTGCAAATTTAATTAGAGAACTAAATGAACCCCCGTAGGTGACTCCGAGGTCTCTCCTGTTTTAGGGTTTAGACCTCTCGGATCCCTCTTAAATTGTCAAGCATGCTATAGGGTTTCATTTAAATACAATTTAACTTGTCATATCATTATACTTGATTTAGCATTACATCGATCCCATGTGTTGATTGTTGTTTCCCCTTTCTTTCCGGTGTTTTCTTCTTTCCGGTAGAATAAAATATCGAGATCGAGATTGAAGACCGAGATCAACACCATCGAATACTGATGAACAATACTTGACCAACTGTAATCAAGTCGAGTACAAGGCTTCCGAAGATCTATATCTTGGTATCAACAAACAAGGCAAGCAAAACCCCATGCATGATAAACTCCTACAATTTCGGAAGTATTTCATTCTTGCCATGTTGCATATGATTCTACTGTGTTATTTCATCGAGAGATAGAGTATCATATTTGTTGCATTATTACCTTGAGCTCATATTACCTGATCCACTGCTCCTAGCATAACTAGGTTTGGCTTGTGTGCACTACTAGAGCTTTTATCTATGTCTTGCTTAGCCATGCTTAGCTGTCAGTGTTGGTTCATCCAGATGATGTACCAATTGCAGAGAATCTAGTATGACAGGATTACGAGATATATTGATGAGGTAAGATTAGTGGTAAAGGTTAAACATGATAAGGCTTGTATGGGAGTCCACGGTGGGATGTGGTTTTCGTAGTCCCATGCTCGCCACCACTAGGAACCGAGTTCTTGCCTTTGGACCAAGATGAGCGTACAGCCACACGGGGCTTGGCAACCCCTCCGCTGATTAACTTTCCTAGTAGATTCCATGAGTCACATAGTTCGGGCGTTCCATTCGACATGCATTCTAGATCTTCTCGAAGGCGGTGAAGGAGGTGCATTCATACAGGTAGGTAAGCGTGGCCGGGGTTGCTTGGGGTCGATGGAGCCCCTAGTAAACGAACCTCACCCACATCTCTAGGGACCGACTTCGGGATTTGACCCGTTACAGTGAAACCATCCTTAGGGCGTGACTCCTGGTCTCGGCGAAAGCAAGGTAAAGGTCATGGCCAACCACCCTCTGCCGGCATTCCAAGGAAGAGGGATAATGATCTGGCATTAAGAGTCGGACGGTACATGTAGGTAAAGTTGTTCACCCCTATAGGGTTAAATCTTTTCGAAAAGCCGTGTGCACGGTTATGAATGCTTGGTGACCAAATTCTAAGATCACAGAGAACTATAACCTAATCGTAAAACTTGGTAGATCGACGTGTGCTTAAGGATGCTTCATCTTGGGTATGAGGGGGTGATCCTAGTTGTGAGATGAGGATTACTTTGGTGGATATCATGATGATGATCAATTCGTTGGAGATGTCGCTCTCGTATTTCCTTTTAAAATATTCTGATTAGACGAGCTTCTTCTCCCCTTGTTTTACAAAACAAAGATGGCTTTATGCAAAATAACCCCACCAGGCATAATTCTTGCGGAGTACACCCTGTACTCACCCTTGCTTTGTTCATACTTTTAGAGTAAGTGAACCCCTGAAGATGAGTTTGGTACAAAATCGACACCGACGAGTAGCTTTGGTTTCCAGCCGGCAGCCTAGAATCTATGGACTGGGGCTTCATCGTTATGCTTCAGGCCTCTTAGGCCATTTGTTAAGTTTTCTATACTTAATAGCATAATTTTCCTTCCGTTGTTTGATGTTTGTGGTAAGTGACCTCTGGTTGTAATATTTTGGTTCTTCGCTCAGTTATGAGCTTGCTGTAATAATTTTTGTGTCGCATGGTTACTATTGTGTTACCGATTTCTCACTAGATATCCTTGAGGTCTAGGTTAAGCTTATGTCAGGCTAAGGTCTGGATTTGTTTAACCCTGATCCCGGGGGTGTTACAGTGATGTAGAACATTACATTGGCTTTCTTTACTTCTTAACTCAGTATGAAATAAACTTGGGTTTTTGAAAATAAACTTAGAGCTTAAGATTCCTACTAGAACTACCTTACTTGTTAGTGATAGTTTGCGAGTACTTAAAGAGTACTCATGGCTTTGTCCCTGGGTATTCCCGTGGCCAGACTATGAGGAGGATTACCAGGAAGATGGTCAGTAGGAGGTCTATGAAAACTAGGATCATCTCCCATCGTTAGCATTGCCTGTGAATTTGAAGATGGATCCCCTACTATGTTTACTTTCCGCTCCTTTGATTGTATTAAGACTGGATCATGAGATCCTTTATTTGTCAGACCTTTATTATGGTTTGTAATGGATGATGTACTAGGGTACCAATTCTGTTATGTATTACAAAAATGGTAATCCTGGGATTGCGATGTATGGCATAACAGGCATCTGGGATTAAAAATCCGGGTGTTGACAATGATCCCTCTGCAGAGGTTTTTGCCGAAAACTTTCTCAGCAATCCGGGTCTTGCCAAACTTGGCATTACTCGGAAATCTACGGAGGAGATCCTACGGCTAGCCCAGCAAAGCTTGGAAAGCCAGAACATCACCGCCGAGGAAGAGGAACAAGAAGCAAAGGACGGCAAGTACTCTTAACTTCTCAAGCAAATCTGTCTTCGCGACGAGAGGCTGAAAGCCGGTGTGGCTCCTCCACCACCAGTAATCTCGCTGACCCTCACCGAGAAGGTTAGCACCGAGGTGAAAATGAGCTTAAGCAAGCTTAATCATGAACATCATGTAAGTCGAATTTCCAACTCACCTTTTTTTATTTCATATCATATCCTCTAGCCCCCATGCATGAAGTTGGATAGACAATCCGGATTTATGCTTTCATAGCATGCCAAATAATGAACTAGTGTAGCCCCCAAGGCTCGTGCTGATATTAGTAAAAATATTAGCCCGAGTCTTTAGTAGACTTCTGACTCTGTGTATTATTCTGACTTACAGAAAGTTAATCTGTATAACCAGGAATTATTGAAGAATATTTGTAACAAGCGGAGATAGATCAGAGCTCTCTGACTTGAAAATGCTCAACTAATGGTGTCCAAGGATGAGGCTGAAAGTAATCATTTCAGTCCTTAAACTTGCTCTTTTTTCTTTCATAGTCGAATTACTGAGTCAATTGTTCCTTTGCTACAACACTGGTCAAACAATCATGTGCCATGATTGAAGAGTCTGAAAATCTTAAGACCCTAGAGGTGGAGAATGCTGACTTACATCAAGAGCTGAATAAGCTTAAGGCGGATCATGAGTGTAGCATCACATAAGGCCTCGAATCCTCCTCCATGGCCACCGAATAACATGATCGAAGGATCACAACCTAGGATAAAAAAATCACATATATCAACGATGCATTATTCAGAGAGAAGGACATCTCTGAGGCACTCCAGGCTGAACTCCAGAGCCTTAGGGCGGAGAAGACCAAAGTTCACGATGTTATCTTCAGTATGTTTTCTATCTTATGACTTTCTGCTTTTCCGACTCTAGGAGTTCGGATATATTTTCTAACCTTTGTTGTATATGTGAAGGTCCTCTGAATTTACTGGATTCTTCCTCCACCGAGTCTCGCACGAGCCGGCTTACACAAGTCGGCGATTTACTTCATAATTACCACCAATCTTTGGAGGATATTGGCGAAGTACTCAAGGTTCTCGACATGAACAGAATGTCTGGCTTTGAGATGCGAGACAAGGCCAAGGAGATGCCCCAGCTCATCCAGGACTAGAACATGTCCTACGCGCGAACCGCAGCACAGAACGCCCTCACCATGGTTATGAGCCACCATGGAAAGACGGAAATCTGGTAAGTAACCAGAGGGTACTATAAAGTGGATGAAGACAGACAAGAGCAAAACATCAAGGCCATAATGGACTCCTGTGCTGGATATGGATGTCACGTAGCTGATCTGACCAGCTACGACACTCCTTTCTTCACTCGCATGGACACGCCTCCTCCGCCTGTTGAAGAAACTGCCGAATTTTTCGACGACAAACAAACTATTTCAGATTTGAACATCTCGGAAAGATATCAAGGCGAGGTCGATGTCTCTAGTGATCCGGCAGCTCCTACCTCTTCCCGTGCATCATAAACTACCAGACAAAACGATGTGTTATTCTGAAACAATTCGGATTGTAAATAAGTAGTGTAATACTTTTGCTAGTGCTAAGATTTTCTACTTATATTTACCACTTTTGGCTTTATTTTGATGTGCCTGGAATGTTTACATAAGCACTTTATGTTTTTGTCTATACTTATCGTTTATCTAGCTTTCCGCCTCGTCCCTTTCATGAGCCGTCCAACTTTCAACACGGAAACTTTGCCGAGCAACAAATCTCAATTACTAAACTAGTTTAAACTCGAAAACAAAGCCAGCTTCTAGTACCAACAATTCACTACTCGGAAAATGCCTGCATCCGACAATCAGATAAATAACCAGAGTACAAACTAGAAAATTTAGATTTATACCCGAAGGTAGCATTTTTAGAATCGGAAATCTTAACAAGAACAAACATGAGCATAGTGTACTTTCAAGTATTTTCGGATTTTCGACTGTGACATGATCATTCGGAAATAAGATGGTAACATAAACTTCTCAGAAAAATTTGAGGCAACCAACACTTTATTTCTCATTGAACATGTACACACATATGATTACAAAGAAACAAAGTTTAAGAATAAAAGGGACATAGGTGAGCAATATTCCATAGTCTGTCTAATTCTTCCAGGTCTGTACTGCCTCCAGCTCTCTTTCTTTTATTAGTAGCAGGTCTTTCTTTGACTGGCTGCATATCGGTTAGATAGTAAGAACCATTGTGCAATACCCGTCTAACTAAAAAGGGCCCATTGGTGGAAAAAGGCCTCTAGTCCCGGTTCATAAGGGCCATTGGTCCCGGTTCTAGAACCGGGACCAATCACTCGGGACTAATGCTAGTCCCAGTTCGCGCACGAACCGGGACCGATGGGTCTCCACGTGGGCGGGCGAGCGAAGAGGGGGGGGTGGATCATTGGTCCCGGTTCGTGGGAAAAACCGGGACCAATGGCCCCCACGTGGCAGCGCCAGAGACGGGCGGGGGTGGATCATTGGTCCCGGTTCTTAGCACGAACCGGGATCGTTGGTCTCTGTGCCACGGCAGGGTTTTGTGCCGCGGCAGGATTTCGCGCTATTTTTCTGCCGTGGCAGGATTTTTTTAATAAATTTAATGGTACTACATATATATAGAAATAATGAAACCAGGATATATATATTACACATCATGCATGATCACAAATATATACACCGTCTCATCCGTCTTCTTGGTCGAAACATATTATAATTACAAACGATACTCTCACACGAATTTGATCTAATTTACATCTTCTTTTATACACTTCACCCTTCCAAATGAAGTGGGTAATAGTATTCTCCTTTCGGATCTATGACTTGTTCTAACAAGAATCCGGCAATTTCCTCTTGAATTGCTTGCACGTGTTCTTGTGATAGAAGACCGTCCTGCATCCATTCGATCTAATATAAAGAAGGAGATCAATATATATGAATGAAACTAAACACAATTGGTGGTAATAAAATAAAGTTGTGATTATTGTTTATCGTACTTCAGTTTTTTTAATGTTCTGGTCTACCCCTTCTCTTTGGTCGTCTGGCGAATGAACTCGCAGACATAGTATCCACATAATTTATTCCCGGCTTCCTGCCTCAAGCACTTTACGAGAACGGAGTTCAATCAAAATAATAATCAAGCATGATAATGGTGGTATTGAAACTAGAATCAAAGAGATGCGTGGATCTAGGAAGTAGTACTTACAGTCAATGGTTGAAATGTAAGCTCTGGCTTCCAAACATCCCTAGTTTTGGCGGTGAACCGTTTCCAAGCCCTCTAGAGGCATTCCTGCATGTCTGCCCACTTTTCTAATGGTGTGCGTTTTGAATCCAGGACTTTTACTACTCCGGTGTCAAGAGAAATGATTAAGAGAATATAGTGGAAGCTTGACACACTAACAAAATATAACACGAGTCAATTATACGCTTAATATCGAGTAATCAAAAATAGAATGTGTACAAGACAGTAACACTCATGCAGCGTTGTAAGGAAATAGTATTTCCCTTCTGGTGCTGAAATACTTCAATGCTTGGAACAAGTTATCCTCTGCCTCTTTGGGATTTGTTTTTAGAGTAACTTCATGAACGAAATTACAGTCAACAAACCCAAGGTCATAGATTTGTCCTTTGTTGCATTCTAGAATCTTCATTCTACATATATAATTAGTATAGTGATTAGTAAGATTATACAAGCAACGAATGAGCTGAGCTAGAAAGACTTAATTACAGAAATTAATAATACTTACAAACAATAGGCATTTACGATAGTTTTGTCGAGGGCTTCTTGTTGGTAAAACTGAAATAATTCTGGAAATTCGATCAGTAGGAAGCCATCTCCATGACCGTAATGGTGGTGTTTATATGCAGCATAGATCCAATTTTTGGAATCAGCACAGGCTTGGATGTACCAGTTATACAATCTTTGCATTTTTGTTGGTAGATCTTTGACTAACTCGGGTTTGACGAGAGGAGCCCCGTACTGGTACACGTATGCTATTTCTTGGTACCCCTCGAACTCATGCATACGGCTCATGTACTCTGTAATAGATAGTCCATATAATTGGGCTTTTTGTCCGTACAGTCGAGCAAACTCCGGATCAATGTTCGGATCATGCCGCTCCTGTATCATCCACTCATTGGTATCGTACACTTTGAGCGGTTCGATCGATTGATTTGTCTGTTGTCCGAGCTGGGCAACTTCTTTCCCGACTCTCCGCTCTTTTGCCTCAGCCGACTTGGTAATAGAGCGATTATAGTCTGATGTGAGCGCTATGGGTTGGTGAAGCTGAATCTTAAGCGCGGTTGCTTTGTCTTTATCTTCTGCGGTGACCGGGAAAAATGCCTCTGTCAGCTTTTTCTTGTTAGCCATGTCAATCTTCCACTTTTCATAATGGGCAGCTGTGGCTGCATCAGTTTCCTCATCTGTCTTCTCGCAAGGTAGCTTCTTCATATTCTGATGAGGTACTCTTGGGAGGGGCGATTGCTTATGTTTCGGTGATCGGAACGTGCTCTTGCTGCTGCTGGTGCGGCCCCCCCTTAGTATACTTCCGCTTTTCTCTCTGAGGCTCAGGGGACGGAGACGGCTGAGGCGGCGGCGGAGACGGCTGAGGCGGCGATGGAGACGGTTGCGCTGAGTGGTGAGGCGGTGAAGGCGACGATTGCGCTGGAGAATGGTGAGGTGGCGGCGAAGGTGGATTGCTGCTCTGAGGAGTGGGTGGCCTTGGCGGCACATAATTTGGAAGCATGATGCGCTCCTTTAGCCATAGAATAGTCCCCCGTTTGGCTTCTCCTAGTTGAGTCAGCTCCATATCTTCCCCTGTAGGGTGGTCTAGCTTTAGCTCCTCAAAATCTTCCTTCACCTCTTCCACCGTGACGACAGCGTACCTTTTTGGAATTGGTCTGCAATGCCAAGTTGGGTTAGGCGCAATTGGTACCGCCATGCCAACCGCCGCCGTCACCCTTAAGGTTATAACCTGCACCTTTAGCTCACAAGCTGTTGTCTCCGTGATATCATCCACTGGGTAGCGTTTAGGAGGAGATGTCGTCGGTACATCATCATCAACATCATGGAGCTGCGTGGAAGCGATGCTGCTTTTCTTATTCGATGGGGCGCCGATACCCTTGAATACAACTTCTACCACGGGCCACTGAGATTGGCCGCTAGTACCTTGCTGGCTAAGTATGTCGAGTTGATCCTGGTGCCGCTTTAATGCTTCTTCTACATTACGCAGCCGGTCTGCAGCGGCCGCTTTCTTAGCTGCCTCCCTTTCCTTTCTCCTCTGATGGCTTTTCTCGGGATATCTCTTCATTTCCGAGGGGAAGGCAACCTTCCAGGGCTTGGAGCCTGGTGTGCCTCATGCTCGTCCGTCATGTTCAGGATTTTTAAGGGCCCGTGTGAGCTCGTCGTTCTCTCTATCAGGAACGAACCGTCCCACTACAACATCATCTACTGCATTTCTAGTATTGTTGATGGGCAGTAGGGGATCATCTTTGTGTTTCTGATTATATATTGCCCTCCCTTCTTTGTCGAACGTGCCCCCATGGCCGTAAAACCAGTTGCTCGCCCGTGGTGTCCATGTTGCGGGCTCTGGTCTGATCCCGACAGCTATGTAATTGACCTCAAGTGCATCCCACTTAGGCATGCAACCAGCGTAGCCAGCAGGCCCCATGTTATGACGGTACAGTTTCTTAGCAGCGTTCTCCGTATTTATTCTAGACCTTTCCTTAGCTTTCTCCGATGTCTTGTACTTCACAAAATCCTCCCACTTGTGTCTTAACTTAGCATAGCCGGCTTCATTGAAATTCAGAGTCTTCTCTACCTTGACAAAGTTATTTTATAGTTTCTTCTTCCAGTTCTTGAATGCATCGGCCATCTTGTTGAGAGCAAACTTCTTGACTCTTTGCACAAGCTCCCTTCTTGCTCTCTCCTCCTCATCTGGAGTCACATCTGGTTCCAGCAGGAGGACATTAGTCATGAGCTTGTCAAAAAGCTTATCTTTGGCGTTGTCGCCGACATACGGGACTCCACCGCTGCTTGGCCGATTCCATTCTTGAACGGTGATCAGGATGTAGTCCCCCACAAGAACTCCACATTGCTTGAAAAATTTTCTTGCGACATCGACGGGAGCTTGCGGTTCGCCATCTACACCGACCACGTCGATCCTATACCTCACAGTGTCATCCAACTTTTTTGTTGGGCCTCATTTCGTTCTTACGAAAGAAGTCCTCGATCCGGAGGGCTAAAAGAAGGAAGAGTGTTAATATATGCATGTATATATATAGACAGCAGCATTTTAATTACAAAAATACATATATACACCTCGCCGGTGTTTGCGAGATTTAAGGTTCCGCCGGAGCCGTCGCCTTCTTCCTTATCGGCTTGTCCCTGTCCCAGGCTTGGGCTTCTACCTCACCAGAGCCGTCTCCTCGGTTGAGAGACTCATCTCCCTGACCGGAATCGTTCAGAAACTCACTCGTGACATCAATATCGATATCTTCATTTTCGTAGATCATCCCTTGGAGGATGTTTTCCTGATGTGTTGGATCCATAGTATCTGCAAGTTAAACAATCAACACATGGCATCGATAATGATATGACAAGTTAAACATAGTTGAAATTTAACCCTAAGGCATGCTTGGCAATTTAAGTGGGATCCGAAGGGTCCAAACCCTAGTACAGGAGAGACCCCGAAATCACCTACAAGGGGTTGATTTCAATCTCTTATTGAACTTGTAATTAAAGTTGTTTAACAATTCATGATTACGAGTCTATTGTGTAGATCTCATTTTTTTGAACATTTTGATATATTATACATATTTTTCTGACTTAGAAATAATTAGTTATTGAATTTGTAAGATTAAACTCTTTTCTGAAATTATTTAAACAAATATTAAACTTTTACTACGTCATTATGACGTTAGCTCGGGGTGGGTTTTTTTCTCCACGACTAAACTAGCCACAGAGACTGATGCGGAGGGCCCAAGCCACCTCAGATGCCACGCTGGCGGGGCTTGGTCAGCGCCCACGTCACGCACACACGACGCCACTTCGACGCCACCGTGGCGCCACGTAGGCTCGCCAGCGAACTGCTAGGCGGGGGTGGAAGACGGCGGAGAGAAGCACGCGGGGTGACGCCACTGTGCCGGTTCGAACCAGCGCGATGCGGGCTACCTAAAACGGGCGGCGCCGCTACGGGAGGTGCGCCGGAGCAAGCCGTTTGACGGTGGCCGGCGGCCGGCGGGGACAGGTGCTCGTGGGGAGGACGATATAGTGAGGGAGGAAGACGTAGGAGTGGTGTTGGAGCACCAGTGGCTCACCAGGAGGCCGATGGAGGGTGCGGCGAGGCCGGAGGAGGCCGGGCGCTGCCCGAATCAGTGGAGAACATGGCGGGTAGAGTCGGGGAAGGTGGGGACGATTGCAGCGAGGCGGAGCTTCCTTGCCTGTTCGCGGCGGCAGACAGTGGCACTCGGCGACGGGTGTCGACGACGTGAAGCGGCCGCTTTGGATCGGGCAGCATGCCGGCGTGATTTTTCTCCGCCGCAAATTTTCGTTAGCCACGCGTCGATGTGCTCTCTGAATTGGGGGAGTTGGCGAGGAGGAAGGCCGGGGCTGTTAACTGTACATACCATTGGTCCCGGGTCATCCCAATAACCGAGACCAAAGAACCAACGGTCCCGGTTCGTGCCACCAACCGGGACCAAAGGTCTAGGGCACGAGCATTGCTGTGCTACCACGTGCACGGCCTTTGGTCCCGGTTAGTCCCACCACCCGGGACCAAAGGATCAACGGTCCCGGCTCGTGCCAACAACCTTTTGGTCTTCCCGCCATTTTCAGATTTGTTTCTTCTTTAATTAATAAGATGTTTCAATTTAAGATGATTTTTTATTTGGAATTTCAAAAAACTTTTAACAGGAAAAGTGCTTCAATTTAAATAACTAATCAAAAACTATTTTCTGTTTTCAAATATTTTTATTTGGACTATACAATTTTACTATTTTCAATTAAAAATTACATTAACAAAATATTTATTGCATAATTTGGAATTTCAAAAAACTTTTAATAGGAAAAGGGCTTCAATTTAAATAACTAATCAAAAACCATTTTCTGTTTTCAAATATTTTTATTTGGACTATACAATTTTACTATTTTCAATTAAAATTGCATTAACAAAATATTTATTGCATAATTTGGAATTTAAAAAAACTTTTAACAGGAAAAGTGCTTCAATTTAAATAACTAATCAAAAACCATTTTCTGTTTTCAAATATTTTTATTTGAACTATACAATTGTACTATTTACAATTAAAATTGCATTAACAAAATATTTATTGCATAATTTGGAATTTTAAAAAACTTTTCAAGATTTGAACTACAAGTACATGATATAATGCTTGTGAATTTTTAAAAAAATCATTTATAGGTTCACAACATGCTATTTCATCAGAGATCCACTTCAAGTTCAGCGAGGCTCAGCCCCGGGAAAAGAAGCTTCATGGCCGCCGTTTTGAATATAGTTTGAAACGGGCATAAGAAATTCAAAAATAATCCAAACAGTGTGAAACCTTCGTGTGGTGTCATATTATATGTCATAGTTGCAAGGAAAAATATTGAACTTGAAAAATTGTAAACATCATAAAAAATCCTTCACTAAATGACCTATCATGTTCGAGCTTTCATGGCATTTAGGTCAAACCACCAATGTTATGGCTAGGATCAGGGCATAGTTTGTGATAATGTGCCCATATTGTGCACACATGTGCATCTTGGGATGGCTTACAATGTTGCAGGAGGAAGTTTTCCCTTTCGACACACGAAAAAGCCAATTTCCATTTTTGAGGTGCCGAAATCGGGGTGTTCTGTGAAGCAACCACCAAATTAAAGTTTGGCATTGGTACCAAACCATTTTTCAAAAATACTATACCACCTTATATGGACAATTTCCCAACCGGTGTATCTGGAACCTTTCTGTCCATCCCTCATGAAAAAGACAAATTCCTGCCGAATCGGTAGGAGGTTACCAAGATTTGAACTACATGTACATGATATAATGCTTGTGAATTTTTAAAAAAATCATTTATAGGTTCACAACATGCTATTTCATCAGAGATCCACTTCAAGTTCGGCGAGGCTCAGCCCCAGGCTAAGAAGCTTCATGGCCGCCGTTTTGAATATAGTTTGAAACAGGCATAAGAAATTCAAAAATGATCTAAACAATGTGAAACCTTCGCATGGTGTCATATTATGTGTCACAGTTGCAAGGAAAAATATTGAACTTGAAAAATTGCAAACATCATAAAAAATCCTTCACAAAATGACCTATCATGTTCGAGGTTTCATGGCATTTAGGTCAAACCACCAATGTTATGGCTAGAATCAGGGCATAGTTTGTGATAATGTGCCCATATTGTGCACACATGTGCATCTTGGGATGGCTTACGATGTTGCAGGAGGAAGTTTTCCCTTTCGACACACAAAAAAGCCAATTTCCATTTTTGAGGTGCCGAAATCGGGGTGTTCTGTGAAGCAACCACCAAATTAAAGTTTGGCATTGGTACCAAACCATTTTTCAAAAATACTATACCACCTTATATGGACAATTTCCCAACCTGTGTATGTGGAACCTTTGTGTCCATCCCTCATGAAAAAGACAAATTCCTGCCGAATCGGTAGGAGGTTGCCAAGATTTGAACTACAAGTACATGATATAATGCTTGTGAATTTTAAAAAATCATTTATAGGTTCACAACATGCTATTGCATTTGAAATCCACTTCAAGTTCAGCGAGGCTCAGCCCCGGGCTAAGAAGCTTCATGGCCGCCGTTTTGAATATAGTTTGAAACGGGCATAAGAAATTCAAAAATGATCCAAACAATGTGAAACCTTCGCGTGGTGTCATATTATGTGTCACAGTTGCAAGGAAAAATATTGAACTTGAAAAATTGGAAACATCATAAAAAATCCTTCACAAAATGACCTATCATGTTCGAGGTTTCATGGCATTTAGGTCAAACCACCAATGTTATGGCTAGAATCAGGGCATAGTTTGTGATAATGTGCCCATATTGTGCACACATGTGCATCTTGGGATGGCTTACGATGTTGCAGGAGGAAGTTTTCCCTTTCGACACACGAAAAAGCCAATTTCCATTTTTGAGGTGCCGAAATCGGGGTGTTCTGTGAAGCAACCACCAAATTAAAGTTTGGCATTGGTACCAAACCATTTTTCAAAAATACTATACTGGGGAAAGTTTGTGCTTTCTTTTCTGCACAAGCTGGAGAACCAAATCGCTCTTATTGAAAGACCAGTTTCTGACTCTTTGGCTATGATACTTGCGTAACTTTTACTCATAGGCTGTTGATCACATCTCAGCAATGACACAAACTTCTTCGATTAAATCGAGATCATTTTGTCAAGAAATTTCGGCATCCTCTTCAATATACGCAGCAACTCTGGGAGAAGTTTGAATCAAATCACTAGGAAGAACTGCTTCTACACCATAGACTAAGAAGAAAAGTGTGTATCCGATTCACCTGTTCGGAGTTGTTCGTAAACTCCATATCACAGAAGGTAATTGCTCTACCGAAGCCCCCGCGGCACGACGTAGTAGTGCTTCGAGTCTTGGTTTGAGGCCTTGTAGGATTAAACCATTTGCTCTTTCAACTTGTCCATTAGCCTGTTGATGTGCGACTGACGCAATGTCAAGCCATATATTTTGTTCATCGTGGAATTCAGCAAGCCCTCCCATAGAAAAATTACACCCGTTATCTGTGATAATGCTCTGCGGAAAACCGTATCAGATTATAACATCCTCGACAAATCTTCTGGATGTTTCTCCATCACAATTGGTGACGGGTTTAGCCTCAATCCATTTTGTGAATTTATCCACCATCACTAAGAGATGAGTAAATCCACTTGGAGCCCGTTTAAACGGTCCTACCATGTCAAGCCCCCAAACCGCGAAAGGCCATGTTTAGGTATTGTTCGCAGCTGATCAGCCGGAACATGAGCTTGTTTGGTGTAATTTGGGAAGCCTTTGCACATCCTGACCATCCGTTCGGCATCTTCCTTGGCTGTAAGCTAGAAAAATCCTTGTATGAAAGCTTTTGGCACTAAAGATTTGGCTTCAGCGTCATGGCTCCATTCGCCTTCGTGTATTTCTCGTAAGATTTCCACTCCTTCTTCCGGAGATACACAGCGCTAAAAGATCCCAGATACACTCTGCTTATAGAGGTCACCATTTATTATTGTATAGGTTTTTTCTTGTTGGACGATCTGCCGGCTCAGAACCTCGTCTTCGGGTAATTTACCATCTATGAAGAAATCAAGGTAGGGTTGGGTCCAGCTGGGAATTACAGCGAAAACTGCCACTAAAGGTGAGTCAAATTTGGTTGTATATTCCTCATCTACTCCTTTTATAGAGGGAACTTTGAGGTGCTCTAATAAAGCGCCATCCGGGACCTTTTTCCGTGCAGAGCCTATTCGAGATAATAATGCATATGCTTCCTCATTTTCTGTTCGAGGGATGTGTTGAACCTCAAACCCTTCCAACGATTTAGATAGTTCATCCACGATAGCTCTATATGCTGCCATGTGTTTATTTGCACTACAGATATCCGACACTTGTTGGGCAACAAGATCCGAATCTCCATAACACATTAATCGTCAGATGCCGATATCCTTAGCAATCCGAATTCCTTGTAGCAATGATTCATATTCGGCAATGTTATTTGTTGTTGTGAAGTGGATCTGCAACACATAGAAAAGTTTATCTCCTTGGGGTGACTTGAGCACCAGGCAGCCCGCGAGCCCCCGAGCGCCATAGACCCGTCAAAATGTAAGGTCCAGTATTCCAACTCTGGGAGGGTCATATTCTCCGTTGTCTCTGTCCAATGAGTGACAAATTCAGCGAGGATTGATTGTTGTACGAGGTTTGTACTCGATGTCGAAAGCTGAAAGCTCTATGCCCCATTTTGCGACACGTCATGTAGCATCGCTGTTGTTAATTATATCTCTCATGGGAGTTGTGCTTACCACGGTAATTGGATGTTCTTGAAAATAATGCCGTAACTTCCGCGATGCAAAAAACACACCATAAGCCAGCTTTTGATAATGCAGATACCACTACTTTGATTCAGTTAGGACTTCGCTGAGGTAATAAGTCAGACGCTACACTAGGTGTTCCTATTTTTCCTCTGGTCTCTCCACAACCATGACGACACTGACGACTCTGTTTGTCGCAGTGAGATAGAGCAACATCGGTTCCCGAGGTTCCGGTGCTGCAAGGATAGGAGCAAATGAGAGTACTACTTTTAGGTCTTGTAGTGCAGCTTCAGCTTCATCAGTCCAAACAAACCTTTTGGTCTTTTGCATGAGCTTGTAGAGTGGTGCAGATCTTTCACCGAGTCGGCTTACAAACAAACTGACTACAACAATGCAACCAGTTAGTCCTTGAACATCCTTCAGGCGAGTCGGCCTTGAAATATTGAGTATAGCCTTAATTTTGTCTCAGTTAACCTCTATGCCTCTTTGAGACACGATGAAACCTAACAATTTTCCGGCTAGTATTCCAAAGAAACACTTCTTCCGGTTAAGAATTATGTTGTATTATCGTAGATTAGAGAACATTTCCTCCAAGTTGGAAATTAAGGTTTCCTTCTTTTTTGACATCACTACTATGTCGTCCACATATGCATGTACATTGCATCCGATTTGACTGTGGAGGCAATGCTGCATGGTGCGCTGGTATGTAGCTCTTGTGTTCTTGAGCCCAAAGGGCATCGTGACGAAACAGAGGGTTCCGAAGGGGGTTATGAATGCAGTTTTGACTTTGTCTGATTCCTTCATCCGAATTTTGTGATAACTAGACTATGCGTCGAGAAAACATACGAGTTCCAAGCCTGCCATAGAATCAATAACTTGATCAATTCTAGGCAGAGCGAACAAATCTTTTGCACAATCATGGTTCAAGGCAGTATAATCAACACACATCCTTAAATCTGTGGTGTCCTTTTTAGGGACCATTACAGGATTAGCCGACCACTCAGTGTGAATGACCTCTTCTATGAATCAGGCTAACTCAAGCCAAGCTAGTTCCTTAGCTATTGCTTTTCACTTTTAATCACCGAAATGTCATAAGGAGTGTTTGATAGGTTAGCATTTGTGTGTACATTTAGAGAGTACTTGTGAGGTTACCTAGGTACTCCGGTCATGTCAGATGGCTGCCATGCGAAAATACCTTGATTTGGTTGGAGGATGTTGACGAGCGTGCTTTCCTATGTGCTATCTAAACCTACACCTATCCGGGGCACCTTGGAGGGGTCATCATCCTTCAATGGTGTCGTCTTCGTCTCTTATGATGCCTTGAACTCCGGAGTCGGCTTTGTCACCTCCTAATTTGTCGCGGGTATCTCGGACGGGTCGATGGTCTTCTTGATCTCATGGTACACCTAGGCGTGCAGTACGGCTTCAACAAAGGTGACATTTCCATCCTCGCACTCTCATGCTTTCTTCGGGTCTCCCTTGATGGTGATCAGGCCCTTTGGACCTAGAATTTTCATCATATTATAAATGTAACACGGACGAGCCATGAAAGCCTAGTAAGCCGAACGTCCGAATATAGTGTGGTATGCGCTCTTGAACATGACCACTTCGAAGGAAAGTGCTTTTGTCTGGTAATTCTTTGGAGTTCCAAAAGTAACATCCAAAGTGATATCTCCTAGGGAAGTTGCTTGTCTTCCTGGGACAACTCAGTGAAAGATTATAGAGCTGTGATTCAGCTGAGTTTCTGAGATCCTGATCCGATGCAGCGTTTTGATGTAGAGGATGTTGATGCTGCTGCCGCCGTCCATGAGAGTCTTGGAGAAACCATAGTTGTAAATAAGTGGATTGACAACTAAGGTGTATTTTCCTCGTCTATGCAACTTAGGTGGATGATCAACACGGTTAAAGGTGATTGTCACTTCCGACCAGTCCAAGAATTGAGGGACACCCAGAACATTTGCGTTGAGCTCATGCAAAACTGCCTTCTTGACATTAGCTGGTTGAGACCCAAGGAAAGTGATATAAGTGTCTTTCTTCGATGTGAATTTCTTCTTTCCATCCGACTTGGGATTTGAAGGGTCAGCTTCCTCCATGTCGGAATATTCCTTGGTTTCCTTTTCTTTTTCAGGATTCTTCTTTCCCTTCTTCCGCTTAGCCCTGTAGCCAGCGGAGTCGTCTTTTTTGATGTCGTCATTGAAATGACACTTAGCATTTGTGTCGGATGAGCCCCCGTTGTCATCTAAGTGATGCACACACGGGTTGTTGGCATTGTCGGCCCAGGAGTAGGTTTTGTCAGGTTGCTGGTCTCCTCTACTCTGGACTCTTGATGTCCCACGACAGCGTCCGCCTCCACGCCCTCCTCGTCCTCCAGACCCGAAAGTACTAGTGACAACTATGGTTTCTGCGTTGGGTTTTTCTTCTAAGGTGTTCTTGCGCTTCAGAGCTTGTTGCTTTGGCTGTTTTGCCGACTGTGGTACCGCCAGGACGTTTAGTAGTCCTTCTACATCATCATTGGCATCTGCATATTTGCTTGTCGTTTCTATGATCTCTCCTAGATCGGTGACCTTCTCGCACTTCAAGAGGTGACGTAGTAAACCAAATGGGAGTCTTGCAATGAAAGCTTCAATTGTAGTTTGATCATTTACCCCTTCGCAGGAGTTCTTGGTGTCGATCCATCATATGAGGTAATCTCGGCAAGTTTCTTCGGCCTTTTGGGTGCAATGTTATAGGTCTCCTACCGTACAGGGCCTCCGATATGTGCCTTCTAAATTCCTAAAGAACGCGCTTTGCATATCATACCAGTTGTGGATCGTATTCTCTGGAAGTTTATTGAGCCATGATCGTGTCGTCTTCCACAGCATAAGTGGGAGATATCATGCCGCCACCAAGCTATTTCCTCCTTTGGCGATGCAACAATCCTAGAAAAAATCCTGGAGCCAAGTATCTGGCCGGGCCACTCCATCCTAGGATTGGATGTGGCTTGACATAGTAAATCCTTTCGGGAAGTGTGTTTGTCGAATTCGTGGTCTAAAGCATTTTGGACCCATGTAGATATCATCGTTTTCGTAACGATGCGCCTCTATGTTAGCGTTGATCCGATGTCTCGCATCACTTGGTGATAGGGAACGCCGTCTTGGTTGTTGGCCGTGGCTGCGGTGCCTTGGAGCCGGACTTTTTCTTCTTCCACCACCTCCTCCGCCACGACGCCCTCCTTGGCCTCCTTGAGAGCCATTGTGATGGCTGCTTGGTGGAGAGGGTGTTGCAGGTGGGTTATTTCTGGCTGATTGCTGGCCTCAATCTAGAGCATCATCATTCCAGTTCCGGGGAGGATCTTCATTATGACGAGCCCCCTACCGGCTTGACCTGGCACGGTGTCTGTCGTTCCTTCGTCCGTCATTCCCCCCATCATGGTGTGGTTAGCTGGACGGATTCTATGTCTAGGAGGGTATCTCGGATTATTGCCAGGGAGGGTATCTCTGCGGTTGGGGCAACATTGCTCTAGTCACATGTGGTTCTGTGCTGTTGCCTTGAAGATCCGGTTCTTGAGTACTTATCTTCCCGATGGCTGGAACGGTAATGTTGTTCCGGGACCCGTTGGGGCCTAATGTCATTCTAGGCCGGATCCGTGTGACATTGGTCTAATTGAGAGACTAGTTTTCTGTTTCCATATTTCGCGACCCTCTGTTGCTCCAAACCTTTGGTGAGAAGCTTCAGGCCCAACCAGACTTGATCTGGGTTTGGATTGTTCGCCAGGATCTCTCGAGTCGCGGCCGTATTTTTCACTAGCATTGGATACACTAGATCTCCCTTGCTGTCGAGTCGAGGTGCTCCTGGGTCTCCCTCAAAGAGGACTTTGTGGACCTCCAGAAATTTGTCGGCCTGCACGTGGGCTTTCTGGGTCTTCTGGTGCTGTAGAGAGATGAACTGCTCCGCAAACACCATGCACTTCTTATCTTCCATAAGGTTGTTAGCCTCATCTAGGAGTACTTGACGACGCGCTTCTAGGGATTGAGCCCTTTCTTCGAATTCTGCAGGCGTAAGCTATACAGCTGTAGGGATAGGCATAGTTAACGCAACATTGATGAGTTTACGGGCACTAGGGTTACCACGTATCCATCCACCTTAGTTTCCTTTGGCTCATCTGGGATTAGAGCTCCATCCGAGTCTTCTTCATACTCCTCGGAAACCACTTCCTCCACTAGAGGATCTTTTGCCGGGGTCTTGTTCTTCTTGTTCCTCTTCTTTGCCTTCTTGGCAGCACCGGTAGCAAAGACAGCTTTGGGTCTGTTTCCCGGAGTCAAGCTCTGATCGGTACTTTCAGATATCTGGATGTCGGGATTATTTTCGAGATCCATGTCATCCTACGCTTTGGGAGAGTTTTCTCCGGATCCTTCATCCATGGATTCTCCTTCTTCTGCAGCTTTGGAGTTGAACTCCTCTTCGTATTCTACGAAGAACTTTCGGAAATCTACCGACGTCATGGAATCATCTGAAGATGTCGATAAGTCAGTGTTTGTCCTGATCGCCTCCAGCACCGAGTCTTCGTTGTCTCCAGCATCGGTAGAGATGGATCCAGATCCAACATATCTGACAAAGTGTGATGCGTGTGTCCTGAGGTAGTTTGGGCTTTCCTCGTGGGCTTCCTCGAAATGCCCGATGGTCTCGAAAACCACACCCACGCTTCCACCTTGCAGCATTATGCGTCTCAACGTATGCCTCATGAAGGGTTGTTCTGTTTCGGCATTGGTAGAGCCGGAACCAAAGTTGTTTTCTTGCTCCTCCTGGATTTCGACCTCATCGGGTAGATCGATCTGGTTGCTAGGGAGATCCATTCTACATTCGACTTCCACTGCCAGATCTGCTTCAGGCTCAGGTTTCTCCACTATCTCCGCAATAGGTGAGGGCTTGGTGGGAGTAGGGTTTTCCAAGATTCGGAACTTTGCTGCTTCCACGGAGAAAGTGGACCCAGAAACTTCCTCTGCCTCTAGCATCACTGGAGGGGTAGGTGGGGCAGGTTCAGCAAAACCGATGTAAACATCGATCTCGCCCAAGGACATGACGGTGTAGGCAGTCACGGCCTCCCTAGCCGGAATCTAGGTCTTGTCGAGAACGATCAGAGGGACATCTCTGGCGTAGAGGACGCGACCGTTGGCGATGGTCTCGCAGATTCCGATTCTTGCCAATTCCGCTCGGAACGCAGATCCGAAGCTCACTTGCCCCATGGTGGGTGTCAACTATCGTCGAATTGATGACAAGTATGCCATGAGGGGGTCCTCGAGGCATGCGGAAGAGAGGGGTGTGAGACGTACTGTGTTCCGGGATGGTGAGCACACAAGTTTACCTAGGTTCGAATCCGCCGGCTTTGGATGGATCCTACTCCTGCTAGTAATCCAGTAATACGGTAGAGCGGGAATATGGGCTAAAAGGGTTTAGCCTGTGCGAGTTGAGATTCTAGACTATTGTGAGGTGCCCTAAAGTCTTACCCTAGGATGGCTTATATAGATATCCGGCCTAGGGTTTACAGGAGAGACCTCTCCGGCTACGACTAAGAGTCGGTTACAGAGTACATCTTGAACTGCAAGTAACATATCAGGCCTATGTCGGTAAGTCTTCTAGGCCTTCTCGTAGCCGGACTGGACTCCATTTCTTCTCCCTGACTGCACCGCCAATGAAGCAAAGCTCTAACCCGAAGTGAGCCACCCTGGTCAGTGAGGCACAGTGAGGATACCTGAAAAGTATATCACCAACAAATATTCTCCTCCGAACCAATACTTGCAGAAACGGTATCAAGGGAGCCTATGTTAGTTTACATGGAGGCAACCAACCGAGTAATCAGAATCTTCATCGTGGTGGAGCGCAAGGAGCCAACGCATGAATACGGAGTTCAGCGACCAGTTTACTACGTAAGCGAGGTCTTGACGGAGTCCAAGCAGCTTACCCACACTACCAAAAGATAGCTTATGGAGTTTTCCTTGCTTCATGGAAGCTAAGGCATTATTTCCAGGAGCACCCTATCATAGTGGCGAGCAAAGCTCCACTGTCCGACATCATCAACAACAACGATGCTACAAGAAGAGTGGCAAAGTGGATCATTGAGCTTGATGCCTTTGAAATCACCTACAAGGGATGTGACGCTATCAAATCTCAAGCATTTGTGAATTTTATTGTGGATTGGATGGAATTGCCAGAAGACACTTCTGTGCTAGAGCCAGAATATTGGGTTATGCACTTTGATGGATCAAAGCTACTCAATGGATTAGGGGCTGGTGTATTATTATAATCACCAACAGGGGAGAAGTTGCAATACGTCCTCCAGATCCACTTCAACGCTACCAATAACATGGCGGAATAGGAGGCCCTCATTCACGGACTTCTAGTAGCCAAGGATATTGGCATCATGCACATAGATTGTTGTGGAGATTCTGACTTGGTTGCCCAAAAAATGGCTGGCACCTGGAACATGCGGAACCCAACGATGGTGGCATATCGGGAGAAAGTAGACTAGATAGCCAAGTGCTTCGATGGCTATGAAGTCAAGTACGTCAAAAGGGAGGAAAATGAGGCGATAGATCTGCTGTCAAAGCTTGGATCAGCTCATCGACCAATTCTGCCAAGTGTTTTCCTGGAGCATTTATGGACCCCATCCGTGAAAGGAGCAGACCCCGACAACCCGGATAGAGTGGACTCATTTGTTAATACAGTAACAGTGACCTCTTCAGCTTCGACGAAACCGTTCATGGATTGTCTACAAGACAGAACTTTGCCCGCCAACAAAGTCTAAAGCCGGCAAATAGTACGCAGAGAAAAAGGCTACATCATCATTGATGACCAGCTATACAAAATAAGTACCACAAGTGTTTTCCTATGATGCGTCTCCTAGCAGCAAGGTATTGACATCCTTAGGGAAATACAGCTCGGAGATTGCGAGCATCACGCTGCTCCCTGATCGTTGGTGGCCATGGCCTTCCGACAAGGATTCTACTAGTTATTTGCCAAGGCAGACGCTGACAAGTTGGTGCAAACATGTCTTGGGTGCCAGTTTTATGCAAGATAACCAAATGTCCCAGCTGAAGAATTGCAAACCATACCAATAACTTGGCCGTTTGCAGTCTTGGGGCTGGACATGGTGGGAGCTTTGCAAATAGCACCTTGTGGATTTACACACCTGCTAGTAGTAGTGGTTAAGTTCATAAAATGGATTGAAGCTAAACCCATTAGAAAGCTTGATGGGGGTAAGATCCCTAAAATTTGTCCAGGATCTAGTGGTGATATTTGGTCTCCCACACAACATCATCACCAACAACGGCATAAACTTATCTCTCCGATAAGTTGAGGAGTATTGTCATGAAAAAGGTATCCGCCTTGACCTAGCATCTCTGGCAAATCCACAGTCAAATGGGGAAGTTGAATGGGCCAATGGACTCATTCTGCACCGAATCATGCCACGCTTAGAGGCACCGCCACACAGAGTAGTCGGAGCCTAGACAGAGGAATTACCATCTCTATTGTGGAGTTTAAGAACAACACCCAACAGATCCACCGACTTGACCCCTTTCTTCATGGTGTATGGAGTAAAAGATGTCCTGCCATCCGACATCCTCCACGATGCACCAAGAGTCCCTGGCTATAAGGAGGATGACACTAAAGAATCCAGACGCCTATCTTTGGACCTACTCAAGGAAGAGCATGTGCTGGCATGCCAAAGATCTGCCATCTACCAACAGAAGCTACGTTGCTACCATAGTCTTGGCATCGCTCATTTAAAGAGGGGGTTTTGGTGCTTTGACTCAAGTAAGAGAAATCACACAAACTATCCCCGCCTTGGGAATGACCGTTCATCATAAGAAAAGCATTGCTCAATGGTTCCTATTACCTCGTCGATATTCGAGAGTTGAAGGATAGGGCTAAAAATCACAAGCGCAAGCAACGTGACTCCGATGATGATTACCCGGAGACAGATCGGCCACGGAACATAGCACAGATACGTCCCTTTTACACTGAGCATATTTTATATTATGTAATAAGTTTCTTATATGATCAATGAAATAATGCATTTTGTTTACTCATGATTTCTGAGTCTTTTACCTCCTTTAGTTATTCATTTTTGGATCATATAAACCCTTTATGTGCAAGTTTGCATTTGCACTTGTGAAAATTCCGCCTACAAGTGTTAGCTTAAGTTTTCTAGTCTACACGTTCTCTAAAGTTTTTATATGGATTCCAGAGTAGTGACTTCTCAGCACTCAAAGCCGGAAATTTTGCCCTTAGGTTCTTGATGGTGCTATTAAGCATCATCACCTGAGAGCATAGTTTCTGTGCTGCGAGTCTTCTGTCTCACGAAAGGTCAAGCATACGAACTACAAATAAGTAGCAGGAAGCTTGAGTACAAGTTTTTTCCGCCTTACAGATACATAAGTTTTTCTGCATACGCATAACAGAGATACATTTAATACAAACATTGTTTTATGGTTCTGCTGTAGGGGACTTGGTGGTTACATCATTAATAGGAGAGCCAGGCCTAGAGAGTTCATCAACTTCGAAAGGGCCAGGGCTAGATTCAGAAGATGCCAGATCCTCATCCATCTCCTAGGCAGGCACAAAGATGTCCGCCTTGACCATATTGGCAATCTTGGTGTCGAAGCCGGCGAGGGAGTTCCTAATAGCATCGCTATCAATCTCCTTTCCTTCCTCGTCAAACTTCGGTATGACGGTGGTCACCAAGTCCATGTCGGTGTTGTCATAGTGCGCCTTGACCAAGGACAAGGTAATCCTTGCACCAGGCTTTCTAGTCCTTGACTTTCTCGGGGGCTCGGCGCAGAATTTCTGAGTACTTGGCCGCTGATTCTGCCGCCTTGATGTGGATGTCAAGGGGTTGTGGTATCTCCTTGGCCTTGGCAATGGCGGTGTTGATGAAGTGGCCGGCAAGAATCATGCATTCTTTTGGATCCGGAGCACCTTCTCACATGTTGGTTAAACCAATGGGGTTGTGTTTTTGTTAGAGATAAAAGTTCATGAGTATAAATAATACAACTACCCATCTTACAAGTCGGAGGGAAGTTACCAAAGATGCTCGTCTCAGCTTGCTTGCAGGTCTCCGCCAGGATGTCCCGCTCCTCCTAAACTTTCTTGTACACCTCAAGGTTTCTTTCATTCTGCTCTTTGGCAGCTTGGTTTTGTTCCTTGAGCTGCGCAATTTCGTTCTTCAGGCGCTACATCTCGGTGTCAGCAGACTTTTGTAGCACCTTCATTGCCTTCTCATGGCCCTTGATAGCTTCAGCCAGGTCTTTCTTCATAATCTTATTCTCATCGTCAAGCTCCTGGATATGCTTGGATTACTCGACGATGCTCTTGGCTTTCGCAATGGCCTCAGTAAGACGGAAAATGGAAAGCATTATGAGAAGATGAAGAAAATTGAGCCATGAGAAAAGTAAAGAGCTATTAAAAGGAAATAGACTCTGGCTATTTTTTATCTGTTGGTTTAGGAAGGCTAGTTTACCATGTTCAAGGTCCAGTTCCTTCCGCAAGTTAGCAAACCTCTCATTGGCTGCAATTCTCCAGGCATTTTCATTTTTCAAACAAGATAAACATGTTGGTATACATACAGGAATTGAATAAGTGCAACAAAAAATTAAAGTCGAAGAATGAACAAACTTACACTATAGCAGACGACCTAGCTAATGGGATGCTGGTAGACTTCTTCTTCTCTGCCTCTAAGGCAGTAGTGGATTTCTTGGAGACTCCACTCTCTGATTTATTTTTCTTCCATCCCTCGGCAGCAACGTCAGAGGTGGAGCTCTTCTGCTTTCGCGCTGCCGAAGCCGAAGGATCCTTGGAGGCATCGTTATCGGACACCACCTGGATATCCTTCATCTTGGGATCATAGACATGGGAGGCCATCTAATCCGCTGCCAAGGTTGCCAGCTGTAGAGCAAAGCAGTGTTAGATTCATGACTGCAAGACGGAAAAACTTAGAGTATATATAACGAGCAACAAAGGAAACTGAAGCTACCTCTAGGCACTTACCACATTCGAACATGTCATAGGTGATCTTGAAGCCCTGCTTTTTGTCTTTCACCTTGCCAATGTGCTTTAGGCGGAGCTTGATGGAATCAGTGGAGAAGTTATCCTGCGAAATATGCATGCGATCCTTCCGGTTCTTGGAGTACATGCACATTAGCTCGGTGCGGTGCTGCAGAGTCTGGATCCGCCTAGTGAACCAGCACATGGCTAGGTCCAAGCTGGTCATACCTCCGTCTATGATCCATTCGATCCACCTTACGGCGTGGTTGGCTTCTTTGTCGGATGGGAGGGAGCCTTGAGACCTCTAGGTGGGTGCTTCGACGGCATCCCCATCGACGAAGTCGAGATACGTCTCTAGACGGTTGGGTAGAGGAATGTCTGGGAAATAGAAATATGTGCATTGCCAGTTCTTGCAAGACTCATGGCCCATAATATCAGGGAATCACCGGCTAGGCCGGATCATAAAGCTAATAGTTCCGCATATCCATAGCTCATCCTTGGATTCTATGGACTCTCTCTTGACGGTAAAGAAGTAAACAAATAGATCTAACCTAGGTTTGATTCCTAGGTATCGTTCGCACAAAGATATGAAGTTGCTAAGTACGAGGATGCTATTGGGAGAGAGATTGTGGGGAAGTACCCAAAAGTAACGAAGGATGCCCAGGAAGAAGTCAGAGACTGGCAGGCTTACGCCAAGCACCAGCTGAGCTTTGAGGTACACTTTCTCTCCGGCTTGGGCAGAAGGGGTGACCTCACCAGCCGGCGCCGGCTGCCAGGCCATGATCTCCGTCGCGGGGAGATTTTCGGCAGAGAGATCAGAACCGCTCCACACTCCTTTGTGGGAGTCGCTATCTTCTTCTGCAACTTCTGGCACTGCCTGTTTTGGGTCACCGCCGGTGATTTCCACCACAGCGGAGACATGGACGACGACCGCCTCCGGTGGGATGGTCACCGCCTAGGATGGCTTCGTTCAAGCCTTGAGAGTCACCGACGTATAGGGGATAGAACCCATGGATGCCATTATGTAGGTGGAAGAGGATGGAGAAAGGGGAAACGCTCTGGCTAGGGTTTTCTATCGAAGAGCTCGAATAGTCGCGCGGCTGGAGGAAGATGAAGACGCATGTGAGAATGTGGGGAAAAGTAAAATCCTAAGCCACAGTTAATATATATAGACCTGGTGTTAAGATTCGTGCAGAGAGATCCAACGGATGAAGTGTTGCCGACGTGGATATGAACGTGCGCGGTAATTTCGCCACGTCCTCCGTCTTTGCCGCTTTAACGTTTCGTATATTGCATGCGTAAAAACAAGTAATGATTAATTCACTTCCTTCAATGAATTCGTGGTAGCGTACGCTGTACCCTACTTCATCCTCCTGGCAGTTTCAGTGAAGGGGTCACATATGAAGATTCCATTGAATAGAGAAGTTGTCTGACTATGGAAACAAAGACTCAGTGAATCTCCTGCTACATTGCAAAGACGGAGAGGATTGCAGAGTTCTTGGGAGACCTTTGAGATATTGCTTGATGGATTGTCAGTATCATCTAGACATGGCATTTAAGACCAAAGGGCAAGACGGCGCAAGATCTCAAAGTCCTCCAGGGCTACTGTTGGGGATATGCCAAATGGGTGTCACCATAGCATGTCTCTCATCTGGCTAACCTAGGTGGCCCACAGTTGGTAGAACGGCCTATGGCCATCTTCCTTAAGCTTATTCAGCTCTTGCCTTAAGTCTCCATTCTCCAGCTCTAGGGTTTTGAAATTCTCGACTTCTTCAATCATTTTGCATGACTATTTGACCAGTTCTGTAAAAACAAGAAAACAGCCGAATAAATATTCAGTTATGAAGAAGAAAAATCAGAGAACAAATATGAGGACTCAAAATGATTGCCTTCAGCTTCATTCTTGGAAATTTTCAACTGAGCATTATCTAGACGGAGAGCTCTGATCTCTCTCCATTTATTTCACATATTCTTTAGCAAATCCTGGTTATAAGCATTAACTTTCAGTAAGTAAGAATAATACTCAGAGTCAGAAGTCTACTAAAGACTTAGGCTAATATTTTAACTAAGTTAAATATCACCGTGAGCCTTGGGGGCTATACTAGTTCGTTCTTTGGAATCCTATGAAAGCATAAATCCAGATTTCCTATCCAACTTCGTGCTTGGGGGCTAGGGGATATGATATGAAATAAAGTAAAAGGAGAGTCGAATTCTGACTTACATGATGTTCATGGGTCAATTTGTTGAGACTCATATTCACCTCAGACGAAACCTTCTCGGTGAAAGTCAGAGGGATTACTGGCGGTGGAGGAGCCACGCTAGCCTTTAGCTTGCCGTCGCGAAGAAGAACTTGGTCAAGAAGCTCAACGAGTTTAATGTCCTCGACTTCTTGTGCCTCCCCCTTAGCAGTGATGTTTTGGCTCTCCAAACATTGGAGATCCAATGTCTGGATCTCTTCTACGCTATTCCGAGAAATGCAAAGCTTGGCGATACCCAGATTGTTCAGGAGGTTATCCGCAAAAGTCTTTGCTAAGGGATCATTACCCTTTGAGGGTTCACCCTTATCAGTTGCCAAATCACCCATGGTGACGGCAGTTTGCGAGTCAATCATCCCTGGCTCTGAGTGCTGAGTTGGATCTTCTGCAGTGTAGGTAGATGAAGTAACCTCCGGTTCTATAGAAGGCGTTAGGGAAGGAGTCAGAGCCGGAGCAGTAGGCAAAGTCAAAACTTGTTTTGACTGGCGCAGGGGATTTTCCGTGTTTCCTTTCCCTTTGCCCTTGATAAGCTGTGTAGCTCTAAAGAAGTGACAGTTCAAGATCATTATGCTTCGGAAATAACATGAGATAAAGTATAAGACCTTGTGAGTAAAGTTACCTCTTCACAACAGGCACTAAAACATTCGAAGTTTTACGTTTTCAGGTAAACGCCTCCAGCAGTAGTTCACGATCTCCATCCCCCTGAGGAGCCAGTTCCCCAGGTGGATATCCCTCAAGAGGAGCAAGCTCTAACTCGGGGATGTCAGCAAGCTGAAAGAACAAGATAAATCTCGGTGTTGCAAATAGGCAATTAACTCGACAATAAGAAGGAGTAAGTTGGAACACTTACTAGAGTGAGAGGATTTTTAGCTATGTACATATCCAGAGTTATATTTGGAATTTTCCTCTTAACCCACTCCTTAATCAGTCACTTAATCCGGGTTTCATACTCCTTATCCGGGATTGTCTTTGGACTAGTTCTTGGGCTATATTTCTTATTGTCGGTAATCATATGCATAAGACGATCACCACGGTGTTGGAGGGGATGAATCCGGCGTGCGAGCCAACAATGGACAAGGTCAGATCCTTTCAAACCTTTGTGCTTCATCAAGTAGTCGATCCTCCTCTTGGTCGGGATCAAGTCATCAGTGAGAGTCGGCGGATCAGTGTCCTAGGACTCTTGAGGAGTTGCAGCTCCATCAACAAAAGCCATCAATCCTTCTTGCTTGCTGGGAGCCGGTCTGTCCTTATGATAAAAGACTATGGATGGACATCTCTTCACTGACTCGATGGATATTGCCTTAGGATAGGTTCGATCTCTCCTAAGGGACAAGCTAAGCGTTCCGATAATGTACGGATTACCGGCAGTGATGGAATTTCTCCGGGTACCAAAGTAGTACCGGAAAAGAGTGAGACTCAGTTTTATTCCGAGATAACCCTCGCAAAGAGAAACATGGGCACTAAGCTCTAGGCTCAAATTTGGGGGGAGGTTATGGAGTTTAACTTTTTAATGCTGAATCACTTCGGAGAAGAAATCCGAAGGAGGAAAACTGAGACCTCGGTCGAGATGCGTACCGAAGTGAACTCTCTCGTCGTCATGAGGGGTGGGAATGATTTCTCCAAGTCCACTCCGCCACTCTTCGGCGTAGAGAATACCTTCATTTTCAATTAAGCGCAGCTTCTCATCATCAAGAATGCAGAGGATCTAGAGGCCGTGGTAGTTGTCCTTATCCAATGCCGCCACCGTCGCCGCCATGCCTGAAGAAGAAGAGTCAGCCATTTGGTCTGGTGTGGTGACCTAGGATGGGCGGCGCTGTCGAGTTTGAGGAAGGAGAAGGAGGATGGGGAGCGTTGTGCTGCTGGAGGATGGAGAAGGCAAAGACAGGTAGAGGAGAAAGAAGAAAATCTCAACCCCTTATGTACCTTCTTTGCATCAAGATTTGTGTATGAACACTGTGGAGTTAGCCACACATCGTGGAAGGATCTAGGGTAACTTCCTCGAGAATATTACGCCTCCTCGATATCCACACATGCATTAAAATGGCGCCTTGGTTCCGCATGAACTGGGCCCACCAACGGTCACGTTGGCAGGAATGTCTATCAGTGATATGACCAGACCTTGACTAATGTCATACAACGTCAGGAGAATCTTTCGACATAGTTTGAAATCAAGGAGGGAAAGGAATAAGTGAAGTATTGACTGATCTGACTCAACATGAGACTCGGATCCTACCCTTTGTTTTGAAAGTTTCAGGAACCCTTCAAGATTCGGCAAGACAAAGAAAGATCAATCTAGACGATGAAATCCGACTTTGGATCTTGGAGGCTTCCGGGGGTTGCTGTTGGGGATATACTTTCTGGGTATCCTCACTATGCCTCGCTGACCAGGGTGGGCTACTTTGGGTTATAGCTATGCTTCACGGGCAGTCCAGTCAGAGAGAAGAGACGGCGTCTAGTCCGGCTACGGGAAGGCCCAGAAGACTTACCGACATAGACATGTGTAGTTACTTGTAGTTGAAGATGTACTCTGTAACCGACTCATAGTCGTAGCCGGATAGGTCTCTCTTGTAAACCCTCGGCCAGATATCTATATAATCCATCCTAGGGACCATCCTTTAGGGCACCCCACAATAGTATACAATCTCAACTCGCACAGGGGAAACCCTTGTAACCCATATTCTGGCTCTACCATATTATTGGATTGCTAGTAGGATTAGGATCCGTCCACCGTCGGCAGATTCGAACCTGGGTAAACTTTTGTGCTCACCATCCCGGAACCCCATACGACTCACACCCCTCTCTTCCACACACCCCGAGGACCCCCTCATGGCGTACTTGTCCTTGATGACCCACAAGTATAAGGGGGTGTATCATAGTATTTTCGAGGGAAGTGAAACCCAATTTATTGATTCGACACAAGGGGAGCCAATGAATATTTATAAGCCTTAACAACTGAGTTGTCAATTCAGCTGCACCTGGAAACAATCTTGCTCACATCAGTTTATCAGTAGAAACAGTTTTGTAGTAGGAATAGTAAAATAAGAGCAGTAGTAAACTAAAGACAGCAGTAACAATAGCAGTAAACAGTGGGATTCGAGTGCGGTAGGCATAGGGATGGATGGACGGGCGTTGCATGGACAAGACAATTCACATAGCAATCAAAACATAGGGCAATTGCAGATAAATAAGATAAAGCATCCAAGTACTAGATAATCCTAGGCATGCGTTCCATATATAGTCATACGTGCTCGCAATGAGAACTTATAGAACATCTTTTGTCCTGCCAGCCCGTTTGCATCGGGGCCTCAAGGGAACTACTAGCAATTAAGGTGCTCCTTTTAATAGAGCACCGGAGCAAAGCATTAACACTCTGTGAACACATGTGATCCTCACATCAAAGCCATTCCCTCCGGTTATCCCGATTTCTGTCACTTCGGGGCCATCGGTTTCGGACAACAACGTGTGTATACAACTTGCAGATAAGACCAAAAACAATACTATCATAATGAATCAATAACATGTTCAGATCTGAAATCATGGCACCAGGCCCTAGTGACAAGAATTAAGCATAACAAGTCGCAACAAAGTCCTAAAGCACTAATAGAAGATACTAGGCACCATGCCCTAACAATCTGATGCCATTACATGAACGATCTCATCCAATCCCTACCATCCCCATAGCCTACAGCAGGGGATTACTCACTCATAGATGGGGGAAACATGGATGGTCGATGGAGAAGCGATGGTGATGATGATGGCGATGATCTCCTCCAATTCCCCATCCCGGCAGGGTGCTAGAACGGAGTTTCTGGTGCTGTTTCGTGGAATCTGGTGGTGGCGGCGGAGCGGAACTCTTTCTGGAAAAACGTCGAACCCCTGAAGTTTTTATTTTAGAAGGCTCCTTATGGTCGAAGAGGGAGACCGAGGGGGTGCCTGGGGGGCCCACACCACCCCCTGGCCCGGCCTGGCCTGGCTCGCACCAGCAGGTGGTGTGGCCACCCCCTGGCTCTTCTCCATCTCGTATTCTGGCTCCTGGAGTCTTCGGGTGAAATAGGATTTTTGGCATATTTTCCCAGATTTTTCATGATAGTTGGTTTTTTGCACAAAAAAATAGACACCAAGGCAATTCTGCTGAAAACATCGTCAGTCCGTGTTAGTTGCATCCAAATCACACAAGTTTAGAGGAGAAACAATAGCAAAAGTGTTCAGGAAAGTAGATATGTTTTGGATGTATCAACTCCCCCCAAGCTTAGCTTATTGCTTGTCCTCAAGCAATTCAGTTGAAAACTGAGTGCGATAAAAGAACTTTCACGAACACATTTGCTTCGTATGATGTAAATATTCTCAGCAATTTGATCAACTACTTAGACAGTTCATAATAAAGAGTATGCAACTAAGTTTACTTAATAGGCATTCCAAGCTATGAAGAGATTCCAACTCAAAAATAATAAGTAGCATGAGGCATAAACATAAGCAACATTACAATGCTCATAAAAAGGTATGATAGAGTGGTATCTCGCTTGCCTTTGATTATGAATATCAAGGCACCTATGAAGTTCAAGTGATGACTCGAAGTAAAGATATGAAGGATACAAGCATCAAAGTCATAACACAAATAATCAAGTAATGGGATAAGCACAAAGAATGACAACTATGCTCTCAAGAAGGTGCCCAAAGATTGAATGGAGACTCAACAAGTAAAGGAAAAGGTTTGAATAATTTGAAAGGCTTCCAAATGCTGAAAGTATGGTACTCATTAGCTTTGAGCTCTCATTACCCCTATCATAAGCATCTTTAATGTGGTTAAGATGAAAGTGAGGTCCAATCTGAGTTATATGCTTGACAGACTATAAACTGAAAATCCCAAGTCCCTTGAGTACGAGGGCCGCTGCTCATGCTCCTAAACTTTAGTTACTGGTAAGTTCTTGTCATCATAAGTACTCCCTCCGTTCAGAAATATAAGACGTTTTAGCTTTGTAAATCGAATGTATCTAGACGCCTTTTAGTGTATAGGTTCATAGAGGTTTAGAGTGAACCTATACACTAAAAGGTGTCTAGATACATTCGTTTCACAAAGCTAGAGTGTCTTATATTTCCGAACGGAGGGAGTATGTGTGTATCATTGAGAACCGCCAACGGGGTACCCCTTGCCCAATGATATGGAAGAATCCCCATATCAAAATGACAAGGCAAGCAGACAATGCGTATCTCCGCAATCTTCTTATTTACCATGGGAAAATGGTGCTTTTTTCTCTCTTTCCTCTTTTCATAAATCTCTTTTTTTCTTTTTCTCAATAGCTATCTCTTTTTTTTGGTCTTTTTGTGTTTTAGAAAGCAAAAGCAAAGAAGAACGAAAACTAAAAAGAGAACGAAAATATGAATATACAAAGCACCAACGCAACATGATATGGAGATGAGTGCGGTGTCGGCGTACCTCCCCCCAAGCTTAGGCTTTTGGCCTAAGTGGGTATCAATCCCAAGCCAGCCAGGATGATCTGTCACCGTAGTATGACGAGGAGGTCCCCTCGTCCTGGTGCGAGCTCGAGTACGTCCCTCCGTAATGCGTGGAGTAATCATAGGAGGGCACATCCTCCTGGTACTGCTCGTGGAAACCTAGCAAGCGAAGTTGCTCGTCCACCTCCTCCTTGGAGCGCGACCATGGTCTCCTGTGAACACTGAACAAAGAAAGCTGTGGCAAAAGGATCTCCCTTTCATCCCCGTCAGTGAAAAGCATCCTATATACTAGACTGTTCAAATCAGAAGTAGAAGTGACAAAGTGATGAGTTTTCATAGCAACATGGTCAAGCCTTTGTGGTGCCAGCATAGCATCATTGGGATCCACTAAAAGACCTAATGCAGTGACTATACGCGAGGCAATGATGCCTCCATAGATAGCCCCCTAGAAGCTAGGCGGCGAGCAATAAGCGAGCCAAGGTTGTACTGAGTATCATTGTTAAGCGCAGCAGCAAGGAATGCTAAATGATAGTTGGAGATATTACTTGGGTTCTCCCTACCCAGTACATTAGTGGCAAGATAATATGCAAAGTATCTAAGAGCGGGAAGTTGGATATTTCTTATCTTTCCACGTTGCGCCACGCGGTCATCATCATTGGTCACCCCTCGGTAAAGCTCCAACAAATCAGCGGATCGCCCTTGAATTTTCTTCATGGTCCCTGTCATGCGTACACCTACAATACTGCAAAGTCTCTCCAAAGACATGGTGAAGCGCAGATTATAGATTTTAAAAGAGATCGTCGACTGATAGGATGTGTTAGTAAACGTGAAGCTCTCAACAAAAGTTTTGGTAAGCATAGCATATTGCGCACTGTCATCTTGCATATATGAGGTCAAACCAACCATGTCAATCAGTAGCAAGAAATCATCAAGAATACCTACAGCTTGTAAGAAAGTAAAACAAGGAAAAGAGGATGGGTGAGCATCCCCATCATCCTTTTCACTACCAATACGAGTTGCAATTAGATCTTCATTGTATGATGGCCTAGCCTGAGAGGCTGATCTTGAGGGCCTCGACCTCCTAGCTGCATCACTCTCAAATATCTCTCCAAAAGTATGGTTGTTCATGCTTGGTATTCTGAAATTTAAACACCTATTAAACAAGTGATTGCAAAGTAAATATAATGAAGGATTCTACTCATAGGGACTTGCAAGAGGCCTAAACATGCATCAAAACTATATCTCTAAGCATCAAACAAGCTTTCAAGCTCTCATAACCAGTCACCTACAGCAGCAAAATACTCAATATATAAACCACTAAACACAAATCTACTTGGACAAGGGGACGAGTCACATACCAGGGAACAAATACTCCAATTTTCGGCAAGAAAGATGGGCTGAGCAAGGAGATCGAAAAAAAATCGAGAGCAAGCACAGCAAGAACGCAATTTTTAGCAATGAACTAGAGTTTACTCGGGAGAGACAAGAAAGTGGCAGGTGAGAGAGTTAGTGGGGGGCAAGGGGTGGCCCACACTAGGGCATGGCGCCAGCCAGGGCTGGTTACGCCACCATGTGGTGCGCCTGCCTGGTGGGCCCCCTGGTACCTCCCATGTACTCCTCTGCCCCTTTTTTCACGTAAAAATTTAATATGAATTTTCTGGAATTTTTCGAGACACTTTATTTCTGGGCAATTTTCAGAAATAGAAGAATGATTTTTCTGACAGACAAATTTTTTTTGGAAACATGATCCAAGGACAAAACAAAGCTAGAATTACAGAAGTTATAAGACACTCTAACATGCAAGCAACTAAAAACAAAAACAAAACTAAACGAAAGCAAAAACTAAAATGCAAAGGATAGAAATAAACGGGGATAATTATTGTGAAAACATTGTTTTGTTCAATGAAATTCTTTTGTTAACAAGGTTGATCAAGTCTTGCTACCAAAACAATTCCATATGAGACAAAACTTTATATTCCACTAATGATTATGTAACCTAAACTTTGATAGCAATGGTCCCAATCATAATAGTTTCAAATTTTTCTCTTGGTATGGGTCAATATATTTCTCCAACTTAAATGCCCTCAACATGTTCAATTGAAATCAAACCATAAGTCCTTTCAATCTTCTTGGGGAAATAGGCAGTATGTTCCTTGTCATTAACATTGAAAGTCACCTTTCCTTGATTACAATTAATAATAGCTCCTGCAGTATTAAGAAAAGGCCTCACAAGAATAATGGACATATTATCATCTTCAGGCATTTCAAGCACAACAAAATCAATTAATATCAAGCAATTGTGAGCCACCTGAATAGGTACATCCTCACATATACCCACAGGAATACTAGTAGGTTTATCAGCCATTTGCAAAGATATATCAGTTGGTATTAATTTTTCAAGTTGAAGCCTCTTATAGAGAGAAAGGCATAACACTAACTCCAGCTCCCAAATCACACAAAGAAGTTCTAACATAACTGTTCTTAATAGAGCAAGGGATAGTTGGAATCCCTGGGTCTCCAAGTTTCTTAGGAACCTTACCATTAAAGGAATAATTAGCAAGCAAAGTAGAAATTTCTTCATTAGGGATCTTCCTTTTATTCGAAACAATATCCTTCATATACTTTGAGTAAGGAGGCAATTTAATGACGTTAGTTAAAGGAATTTGCAGGAATAAAGGTTTCATCCACTCACAAAACTTATTATAATGTTCATCCTCCTTTGACTTGTGTTTCTTATCAGGAAAAGGCATAGGTTTTTGGACCCAAGGCTCTCTTTCACTACCATGTTTCTTAGCAATCAAATCTTCTTTAGTATATTTGGTATTCTTAGTGTGTTTTTCATGTTCTTCTTCAACTTTTTCTTCATTAGGAACTTCATTTTCTTCATTACCGCATTGGGTTTCAGCATCAGAGATAGATATACTATTAGGATCTATAGCAGGTTCAGAGGGTTCTTCAACAGTTTTATGTTTCTTTTTCCTTTTCTTATGAGTAGAACCACTATTTTCAGCTTGTTGAGAATCTTGCTCAATTCTTTTGGGATTCCCCTTAGGATAAAGAGGATCCTGGGTAGCAGCTCCACTTCTAGTTCTAATTTCATAAGCATGTTTTTCTTTAGCAGCATTAACTAGCAAGTCATTTTGCACTTTAACGAGTTGATCTATTTGAGTTTGAACCATTTGAAAGTGATTAACAATCATTTTAACATCATTAGAGGTTCTTTCCACAATATCTTTCAACTCAACAATAGCTCTAGTATTTTCCATTAGATGATTTTGCACCCTTTTATTAAAGTTATCTTGTTTAACAATAAAGATATCGAATTCTTCTAAGCATTGATCACGAGGTTTAGAGTAAGGGATATCACCTTCATCAGAGTGTTGGAGAGAGTGTACCTCAATAGTGGATGAGTAGGAAATAGGCTTACATAATTCTTCTATAGGAGGTAAATTCTTGACATCTGCAGCTTTAATTCCCTTCTCCTAAAGACATTTCTTAGCTTCCTTCATCACTTCATCATTTAATTCAATAACCCCCCTCTTCTTTGTTGTTGGAATAGGCACCGGAATAGTAGGCTCAGGTACAATTACTTCTGGTATAGCTTGTTTAGGAGGAGTCCAATCTTCATAATTCTTGCTTATTTTAGCCATTAATTCCTTAGCTTCCATAGGAGTCCTATTCCTGAAAACACAATCAGCACAACTATCTTGGTATGTCCTAGATTCTTCAGTTAGTCCATTATAAAATATATCAAGAAGCTCATTCTTAGGTAATGGACTTCCAGCTTGTGCATGAATCAAAGCACAAAACCTTGCCCAAGATTCGGGCAATACCTCTTTTTCTCCCTATTTAAAATTAAAAAGTTCCTGCAAAATAGCATGTCTAGCACTAGGAGGAAAATATTTCTGCAGGAAAGTACTAATCAAGCACTTAGGGCTATCAATAAATCCAGGAGGTAAATTACTAAACCAAGTTTTAGCTTCTCCTTTCAGTGAAAAGGGGAAAATCTTAGCAACAAAGTAAGTACACATCTTAATATCATCAGAAAACAAGCCACTCATGGTAGAAAGTTCATTCATATGTGCTAGCGCACTTTCATTCTTAGTCTCACAAAAATTCTCTTTCTTGACAATAGCTATGTAGGATAGATCGAGAGAGAAATCATAATCTTCATCTTTAATGCTTATGGGAGAAGCAACAAACTTAGCAATAGGAGACAATTCGGGTCTAATAGTACGCCTCTCAAGGAGACTCTTAGCAGCGCTCCTATCATGGGTGTTTTTACATTCTTTAATAAATTCATCGGTCATCTCAACATAACCATCTTCAATATCATAACTTTCACTAGACTCAGGTGAACTAACAGGTGTGGTAGTGTCTTCATTAGGAGTTTCGGTATTTCCAGCTTTAGTTCTAGCAATCATAGCATCTAGGAAAGGACCTAATGAACCACTCTTATTAAGCACAGTAGAAGCAGCATCATAAGCATCAGAAGTTTTAGATTCAGCAGTAGCAGCAGTGTGTGTAGCATGTGTATGTGGTGGTGTAAGGAACTTACTTATAACATACGGTGAATCAAGAGCAATAGAGGTGTTCAGAACCGTACCTCTTCTTGTAGTGGAAGGTAAAATAGGAACCTTGCCATCACGAGACTTACCCATGATTGATGGATAGCAGCGAACAATAGAGAATCCAAGTGAACTTGATAAATAAAGCTATGCTCCCCGGCAACGGTGCCAGAAAATAGTCTTGATGACCCACAAGTATAGGGGGTGTATCGCAGTATTTTCGAGGGAAGTGAAACCCAATTTATTGATTCGACACAAGGGGAGCCAAAGAATATTTATAAGCCTTAACAACTGAGTTATCAATTCAGCTGCACCTAGAAACAATCTTGCTCACAGCAGTTTATCAGTAGCAACAGTTTTGTAGTAGGAATAGTAAAGTAACAGCAGTAGTAAAGTAAAGACAACAGTAACAATAGCAGTAAACAGTGGGATTCCAGTGCGGTAGGCATAGGGATGGATGGACGGGCGTTGCATGAACAAGACAAATCACATAGCAATCAGAACATAGGGCAATTGCAGATAAATAAGATAAAGCATCCAAGTACAAGATAATCCTAGGCATGTGTTCCATATATAGTCATACGTGCTCGCAATGAGAACTTGCAGAACATCTTTTGTCCTGCCAGCCCGTTTGCAGCGGGGCCTCAAGGGAACTACTGGCAATTAGGTGCTCCTTTTAATAGAGCACCGGAGCAAAGCATTAACACTCCATGAACACATGTGATCCTCACATCAAAGCCATTCCCTCCGGTTATCCCGATTTCTGTCACTTCGGGGCCATCGGTTCGGGACAACAACATGTGTATACAACTTGCAGATAAGACCAAAAACAATACTATCATAATGAATCAATAACATGTTCAGATCTGAAATCATGGCACTCGGGCCCTAGTGACAAGCATTAGGCATAACAAGTCGCAACAAAGTCATAAAGCACTAATAGAAGATACTAGGCACCATGCCCTAACAATCTGATGCCATTACATGAACGATCTCATCCAATCCCTACCATCCCCATAGCCTTCATCAGGGGATTACTCACTCATAGATGGGGGAAACATGGATGGTCGATGGAGATGCGATGGTGATGATGATGGCGATGATCTCCTCCAATTCCCCGTCCCGGCAGGGTGCCAGAACGGAGTTTCTGGTGCTGTTTCGTGGAATCTAGTGGTGGCGGCGGAGCGGAACTCTTTCTAGAAAAACGTCGAACCCCCCCCCCCCCAAGTTTTAACAACACTAGAAACTCATTATAGGCGGCTCCTTATAGGCGAAGAGGGAGACCGAGGGGGTTCCTGGGGGGCCCACACAACCCTCGGGCGCGGCTTGGCCTGGACTGCGCCAGGAGGTGGTGTGGCCACCCCTTGGCTCTTCTCCGTCTCGTATTCTGGCTCCTGGAGTCTTCGGGTGAAATAGGATTTTTGGCATATTTTCCCGGAATTTTCCTAGTAGTTGGTTTTCTGCACAAAAAGTAGACACCAAGTCAATTCTGCTGAAAATACCGTCAGTCCACGTTAGTTGCATCCAAATCACACAAGTTTAGAGGAGAAACAATAGCAAAAGTGTTCGGGAAAGTAGATACGTTTTGGACGTATTAGTCCTCAATCCGATAATAGTACGTCCTATCCACTTCTGGACCATACCGGCTTGTTGCTTAGAGCATAGTTTCCAAGGTATTACAATTGGTATCAGAGCCATTCCACCCTTCAGGGTCTCAACCAAGATGGTCATTGTTAGTCTAGAAAATATTTGGTAGTTATTTAAATTAGGGAAAAACTAAATGTGAGAGTATGACGGCTTCCATTTTCTTCTTACCCACCCACCCACGCTTTTGTTGTAAGGAAGTGTAACGTTTGTCTATTCTCTTCTAAAAATTCAAACTAGGATTCACGTGTTTGGGGTATCTATAGTACCATAGGATGTGTGTTAATTCCTTTTCTATCTGTTGCATCCAACTTTGTTGTCACAATCGGCCTTTGGTTATCAATTGTTGTTATTCCATACCGATAGGCTTTTCTATAAACCGACGCGATCTATACGACTTTTGGTTAACCGACGTGATCTTGTTAAGGATGTTCATCCTTCCGGTATGTTTTCACATAATGTGGAGTTGCTAATCTCTATCCGTTAAGTGGTTTTGCACATCTAGTTGGTATTTTAATGCCGAAAAATGCAGAATTTTTTTCTTTCGTACATCTATGTTTTAAAACTTCCTTTCAGTCATGTCTAATACACTATTCACCTTCTTTTGTCGGCATGTCCATGCTAACTCGATCTTTTTCTATCGGTGCTTCAATCTAGAGTTTTTAATTCATCTTAAATTCTTTTGGGCTAAATACATAACTTGCGTTGATCCAATGCTTGTGATTGTAATTTGGTCTTCTATATAGCTATATGACACTTATCATGAGTGGAATATGGAGAATGCTATCAATCTAATCCTCCAAAGTCAGGCAGTTATCTCTTGGGATTTTGAGTTATACCGTGATCATATATATATCATATTCAAGTATTGGCAATCCGAAGATTTCTTAAGGCACTATGATGGATTTTCATCCGATGGTTGTGCTTTATACCTCTTTTGAACTTCATATCCTAAAAGGTTCTCTTTGATCTAGGATAAACTCATATGTTCATCCCCATAGCTTTTCTTATGGTATGAGTTATCATTGCTTCTTTATCCAAGATCTCTTTATCTTTGCATCCGGTGATCCGATCAACTATGTGGAGAACTCGACATCTCTTCTATCATCCAAAGGGCTAGATAATCTATTTGTCCAATGGAAGAACATACAAGAACATATCCTCTTTTTCTCTACTGCTTCGTGAACATCACTTGTGTGCAAAGTTTTCAAAGTGTTAATTTTGACTTTTCAAAGTCAACTATCTCGGCCACGTCCTTCTGCTAAAAACGTCGCTACAATTCTAGAATCATCAGTTCAATTACTAATTCCATCCTCCACCTCCAACCAAATCTGGATATGTTCCTTGTTTGGCAAGTTATCATCGTTGTTCCGCTGAAGTTTTCCTCAAGACTGCTAAATCTCTCTTGGATCTTCTTAAGAAGGACAAAAATTATTTTGGTCTTCCACTTATCAAGAAAACTTTTGAAACCCTCTCTATTTATCTTCTATCCTCAATCCATTAGATGCCACGAAGATTTTTCCAGATCTTTTGTATTCTTCTATTTAAAGTTTTGGGTACTATCCTTAATCTATTGAACCTTTTATCTGTCTCCGTGATATTTGTTCATATCTTTTCCGACGGCCTGGGACTTCCAACACGACGACAACATCATTATCTTTATCTACTTTGGATCCGAAGAAGTGTTTGCATCACCTCTTTGTTTTCTTACAAAACTTCATGAATTTTGCTTATCAAAGATCTTTAGTCTGAAATTCAAGTGATGGGTTGCACGATTTTCCTATTCATGCGCAGAGTAATGCTTTGGGTGCGGGATGGTGTATCTACCATACCACTACTCTTATCATTCACTTTTGTACATTGAATTGGTGGATTAATGCAACTTCACTCATTCCATGGAAGACAGAAGTGGCTTTTATCCCTGGAGACTTTTACTTCCGTATTTGTTTTCCAAAGGGTTCTCTCAAAGAACATAATCAACAATCTCTTGTTGGTGGTCTCGTCTATTTCAAGATAGAACAAATCTTCAACGATCTGGTGGAAACCAATGATAAATCTCCTCCGTCCTCTTCATTCTACCGGTTATCGACATCATCAAACAAGATGGATGGAAGATATCCCGGACTCAATTCATCAAATACCTTTATCTTGGTAAAGCCAATTGTGGTCGATGCCATCAATCGCAAAATATATTTCAATAACCTCAGGGTTAAGGAAAGCAATAAGCATCTCTAGAATAAACTCCAGTTTTCAACAATCCACTTCTTTCCTAGGTTCCACCATAAACTAGCATCACCTCCTTTCTCTTGAAGATATATCTGTGCACCTGAATTTTGTGATCCTTTGGTTCTTACCGGCATCAATAAGAATATAATCGAGAATTCCTCAACCCAAATCTTTTTGTTGAGCTCAAGGAACTCTGTTGTTTGTAGGCAATATGGTTTTCCCCAAACTTAATTTCCTAAATCTAGGGGAAGAGATAATGCTAGTTTCATAGTGGTTGATAACTTCTCCAAAGTCGCTCTTTTCTTTCAGTGAGAGCAAGAATCATCCTCACTTGCATCTTTGATCTTGAATCCAAACGATGTATATTTTATTTCTCCTCGATACACCGTCTTTCATAATTATTTCAAGAAGTGTTTCTATTATTTTATCGTGTTCCTCTAGAGCACCGAAGCTATGTTCTTCCTATCTTTCTCATATCACAACAATTCCCCGGGTTCTGTAAGCCCGTTGTTCGAAGAAGCAAAAAGCAAGATCCGCAAGAAGTACAGCAAGTTTTGCAAAGTATAGTGGTCACAACATTCCTTTGATGAATCAACTTGGGAACGTGAGGATCACCATAATTACGAACACCCGACTCTCCTTGTGCCTTTTTCTTTTTCCTAGGAATCTCGGGGCGAGATTCTTGTTTAGTGGGGGAGACGTATAGCATCCCAATTGTCTAACAAGTGTAATGCTACTAGCCTAGTTTATATATTGATACGTCCTACATACTACATCATCATTATATCATGCTCATGTCACCATGCCACATTCTATTTGAGCATCACATAAAAACCCCTCTATTTGGTTCTTATCCCATGTGCATTATATTGTATCACTTGTAGTTGCCTCTTGATATATTGTATTTGCTTATTGATAAATTGTTTCATGCCCAAGTTGAGTTGGTGGAATATCTTTTCTTGATTCCACCACCTTATAATTCCACCATCCAAACTAAATATGAGAAATTGCTTTTCTTTTGGTATTGAACTCTAGCTCATGAATAGTTGGATTGGGTCCTTTCATCAACTTCTTACTCCCATATTTGGTCTATATTGTTTTCACAATATTGTATGGGGTCTTTAGGGCCTTTCTATTGATTGCTATGTTGAAGGGAAGATTCATCTCAACTCGTGCTCATCCAAATATGGGGCCTAGTGGAACTCCTAAGGCCATGTTAAAACCTAGAGGAAAATGCACTCTAGTTTGACTTTTGGGAGTTCAAATACACTCTTTATTGAATGAGCCATGTATTGATTTAGATGTTTCCACTTAAAACAAGGCATGCCTTCTTGGTTTGCCTTGCTTTAAATCCTATCTCTAACACCATGTTTCTCCTTTTGATTTGATCTAGGTGCCTAGTTGAATTATTGTTTGTGGTTTTGATTCACTTGCTCAATCATCTACCTTTCCATGACCCCATATAATATACCCCACCCCTGTACTCCTTCTAGTTTTCCTTTTTATATTCATATGTTTTACAAACAATGGCTGTTTCAAAATTTGCAAACAAACAATTCATACAAACAATACAAAATAAAATAGAAGAAGAATAAGAGGAGGAGCAGCTTCCCTGGCAGCAGCCCACCAGGAACCAGGCAGCAGCCTAGCTGTAGTTGCCCATCACCATCCCCCGGCGTCCGTCTCCTTCTTTTGGACCGGCCCCGCTTGGCCAAGTACAGCTTCTTTAAAACGATGTCGTCCTATGCTTCTTCTTTGTCGACCTGCGTTATCTTTGTAGTGTAGATGACAACGGAGCAGGTCACCATTTGTCCCGTTAGCCGCGTCAGCTCCTGCGCTCCTCGTGACCACCACCCCTTGTTCTTATCTAACCGAGCCAGGGAGGAAAACGCTAACCATGGTGTCTTCCCTTCCCTACTGCCCAACCACCACGGTCGCCTCCGTAGATCCATGTCACCCCGCCAAACCAGGCCACCCCGTCCATGTCGAGGCCACCGGAAGCTCCGCTTCAATGTTGTGCACCTCCCAGTACATGTGGCTTGTGCCAGCGCACCTGGATTGAACGTTAATCTCTTCTTTCCCGTCTTTGGCCGATGATTTCCCCTCACTAATTTCGGCATCCTTGGTTCCTCTCTGACCGATCTAAGAACATCCACAACTTCATGGTGAGCTCACTGTCCTCATCCCCTTCTTATCTGTCGTTGTCTCGCTCTGCATCGCCGTAGCCGCGTCGTTCTGCACAATCTCGCCGGAGTGCCACGTGTCATCGCTGTTGGTCGCGTTCAGGTAGATCTGAACCCTGAGTAGCCACGGGAGAGCTATCCCACTTTGTGTAGTTGAGGCCCCACTTGATGCGCTGCCATATCGAGGTTGCTGCGTCAGAGCGCCCGTGCTAATGTCGTTGAGCACGCACCTCCACTTGCAGCACTGCTGCCATACCTCTCCTTGTCCGCAACTTTGCTACAAGCTCGCTTCGTAGCCCGCACAATGAGCTTCCCAATGCACCCCAGAACGCCCCTTTGCCCCACACCGCCACCGCTGGCCTCATCGGAAGTGGGCACCGTTGCCTATTGCGTTGCGGGTTCAGAGAACAGCTCGCAGCGGGTTTAGTTAGCATCACGGAAGCTTTTGTAGAAATTGCCCTGCAGGATTCTTCTCCTCACGACCACGTCCACCTAGGTTAGCCCTGCCAAATCAGTCCACGGCCTGCCAGTCAGCACCTTGGGCCCTTTTGTCAGCGTCTGAGCCTAGATAGATCTCGGTATAAAAAGTCTGGCGCATTTCCGAAATAAAAAAATCTAGAATATGAGAAAAATGGATTTAATTCAAATAAATTCATATCTTTTAAAATAATTTGAATTTGGGAAAAATTTCAAAATGAAATATCAATTCAAAATTATTTTCAAATTTGACCAGAGTCAACTCTAACTAGTCAAACATTTGACATTTGACCCCTTTTTGCATTAATTTGATTTAAATATTTTTTCAAATTCATAATTCCACATAATACAAATAATATATATTTTTGGATCAGAAAAATGCCAGGAATGTGAATATGCTATTTCAAATATATTCTGGGTAATTTTATTTTGAATTATTAAATGCTATTAAATGCCCATTTCTTTATTAATTCATAACTTCAATTCTGTAATTCTGAATTCGATAAATAATATGTCTAAATCAATCAGCACTATGAATCCGTTCTAACTATGCATTCCATATATGAATTGAAGCATGCATCATATAAATATTAAATATTCAGAACTGTTTATGGGAACCAAACATGCCTAAATATTCAATTAAAGTGTTTTATTATTATTTCACACCTCACCCATGTCATGATATGTTATACCATGCAATTGTCCATCATTCCATCATGGCAATTGTGCATCATTCCATCATGCATTTATTCATATGATTGTGCACTTTATTTATTATGGCCCTTTGTGTGTTTGGCTTTATTCCGGACAGACGCTGAGCAAGAGAACTACCAAGTGAACCCCGAATACTACTCGAATCCTGGTTACACCACTGATGATCCTATAGGAAAGCAATTCCCCATGCTTGCATACATAGAGGACATATGTTTCTATCTTATCCTTGCATCATTGAGTCACGGACGGATTAAATTGGAATCCCATGTACTGCATAGCCTTTACTTTTAAACCCCACCGAAACTTGTACCTGCATCCTATGAGCCATTACTACAGGAGCTGTTTGAGCCATGCGAGTCATAGAATTGCATGTGTAGGGTTTGTGAAAGTCTTTGGATAAGCAGGTACCTAAACAACTTAAACGGAGTAGTAATGGGATAGCTAAAGAAAGAGGCACCGATGGGCAATAGTTGTTATTTGGTTCTTCCATGCTCACTTGTGTCCCATAGGACCCTGAGTACTTGATTCATGTTCCTTGACAATCACACTATCCGCATGTGGGACCATCAATCCCCTTTGCATTAGATTGATTCACACTTTATTTCTTGGGGCCACAAACTAGTTTGGGGCTTCATTACTAGCCTGTATTTATGCCATGCTTTACCATTTTATTTACAGTTGTGTGTCGAGCACCTATACTATCTAGGAATTGTGCCATGTTTTCGCTGTATCGACAAGCCCAGACACACTTTCGGGTTCCAGTCGTTTACAACTGTCGACACAAACCCTCGGTTCGTCTCAGAGCCGGACAATTTCATTGTGCGTAGCTTATCGGGGTGGTCCCATGAAATAATTTATGAATCTTGTGAATGCTTTCTCGTGAGGCCTCGTTGCATTTTATTTGGTTTTTCCTGAGGTTGATCATGCATGTGTTGCTATTTGTGCACCCCTGCGGGGTAAACCTTTCTGAAAGCCGTGTCCGCGGTTATGGACGACTTGGAGCACAGTTTCTCGATCATAGATAACCATATCTAAAGTTCCGCCTTTAATTTGACTAAAACATGACTAGTAAATAGTGCAACACTCATGGAATGGACAATAAAATTGCCAACGAATGGGATGTTCTTCCGCCTTCTCGTCAGTAAGCGAGAAGGAGGACGAGCGATGTTATTTAGGTTACTTATATAACCGTTTTTTTGTAATCAACAAGCGTTCGTCCATCTCTGGTTCGACGGATATTGAAGTGTATCTCTATAGAACTATTTATATATTAACTTTCTCTGCAATTGTGTCACCCCCAGCTTGTTCCGTTTAGATGCATTCAGACTTCCTGAGTACCCCTAGAGTCTCACACGATAAATATTTGATTCAGATGGATAAGTTTACTCACAAGAAGATTAATGGGTCGAGGAGACCGATGATGGTGGCAATGACTATCAGGTGTAGAGATTCTAGGGATGGAGATCCGTGAGATCTATGGGCGGGATGTACTTATTTTAGAGGCATCTTATGCTGATTTTCTTCTTAATCTGTACTCGGATCTTGTTTTATGATTCTGCTTGATACTCTGATGTGTGATATATGAGGATGTATCCTAAACTATTATATATATCTAGGTTATTTGGATCTTTCCATATGGCGTTGCAATATTTATATTTCTTTTAGATGGCGTGGCTCTAATGTTCTATTGTATGTCTCTAACATACATACTCATCTGTGTATGTTTTTGATCACTTTACTTGTCGACTACATCGCTCGCACCTGAAGCTATAATCATAAAAGTGGGTGGGGTTTTTGGACGGTACCGTGCCCTACTCCATGAGGTGGGCCTACTATGTCTGGCTGCACGACCCCATAGTAGTACGTCGTCTCAACTTTTGGATCATACCAGCTTGTTCCTTAGAGCATAGTGTCCAAGGTATTACATATATTCATATCTACTCAAGTCGTTAGTAAAGGTAACAAAATAATGATAACCATTGCGTGTTGAGACGCTCATTGGTCCGCATATATCCGTATGTATGATCCCTAGTAGGTCTGCAGCCCTCTCCATTGTGCCAAAGAAGGGTGTCCTAGTCATCTTGCCCATGAGACAAGGCTCACATGTATCAAGAGATTCAAAATCCAATGATCCAAGAATTCCATCTAAATGAATCTTATTCATGCGCTTTACACCAATGTGACCAAGACGGCAATGCCACATAAACATGGAATTATCATCATTATGCTTACAACGTTTAGCATCAATATTATGGATGTGAGTATCGCAATCAAGATCTAGTAAGAATAAACCATTACACATAGATGCATGAACATAGAAAACATCATTCATGTAAATAGAACAACCATTTGTTTCGGATTTAAACAAATAATGATCTTGGAACAAAAAAGATCCACTCACAATATTCATACTTAATGCGGGTACATAGTTGCATTTATTCAAAACCAAAATCAATCCTAACAACAGACATAAAGGTAAGGTGCCGATGGACACCACATCGACCTTCATGCCATTACCGGCATGCATCATTACCTCATCCTTCCCTAGGCGCCTCTTACTCTGGAGCACCTGCTGAGAGTTACAAATGTGAGCAACAGAACCGGTATCAACTACCCAGGTGTTACTTCTGGTGCTAGTAAGGAACATCTATCACATGTAAATCACATATACCTGTGTCTTTGGTGGCTATCTTTCCAGATTTCTTGTCTTCAAGGTACTTGGGGTAGTTCCGCTTCCAGTGCCCATCCCCTATGCAGTAGTAACACGTGGTGCTGGTCCTAGGGCCAGGCCCAGTAGCCTTAGAAGTGTTAGCAACTGGTTTGCTATCCTTCTTAGGCTTCTTGCCCTTGCCCTTTTGCCCCGGCTTCTTAAAGTTGGTGGTCTTATTGACCATCAACACCGTGTTCTCTTTCTTGATCTCTACCTCAGCCGTTTTGAGCATGGCGAACACCTCAGCAAGGGTCTTAGCCATACCTTGCATGTTGTAGTTCATCAAAATGCTCTTGTAGCTAGGGCAACAAGTGCAACACCGTATCAATCGCAAGCTTCTGTGGGATTTTGCAATCCAAGGCATTCAAGTGCTTAACATAGATAGACATTTTGACTACATGCTCACTAATACTACTGTTGACGAGGGTTAAACTCATCAATGCCCATTGTTATGGACTTGGGTTTTGGAGAAGAGGGGAGCGCTAGAGGCATCAACCGGCTAGCAAACAAGCACACATGAACGCAAGGTTTACCCAGGTTCAGGCCTCGTAGAGGACCCTACTCCCGCTTGTTTTCTCTTAGAATTATCGAGGGAGTCGAAAGTTACAGGGGGTGCGCAGATGCAATCTAGCGATGGTGTGGAAACTAGGGTTGTGATTGTCCTCCTCGCCGCCCCCTAGCCTTTATATAGATAGGCTAGGTCTCGGGATAGCAGGTCGAGTCGGTTCCAAGTTAGGGTTTTCCATTTTAAACTTTCTATCTTGAGCTCGTCGTGGGCCGCAAGCAGTTGGAGTCTCCTTAGGTCACCCAAATCCTTGATTGGGCCCTGTTAACATCGTGGGGTTCTGCTAGACTAGACCGTATATGCAAAACTCAAGTACCTGTAAGGTATGCTCATGTCAGTTGTGCTCTTCCAACTTGGTGGAGAAGAAGAGCTCGGAAGCATCATACCTCTCCGCCCGAGCCTGTGGAGCAAATACAGCCTTGAGATCTTCAATGATATCAAAAGCATTCATCTTCTCAAAACTCTTTTTAAGCTCCGGCTACATGGCATAGAGCATTCCACTCTAGATGAGGAAGAAATCATCTGCCTTGGACTGCCAGACATTCTTTTCGTCTTGGGAGGTGGAATCTGTAGGCTTAGCTGAAAGCTCAGCCTCGATGACATAAGTCAACTTGTAGGGGACAAGGAGGATCCTCATATTGCAGAACCATGCGGTGAAGTTGGTTCCATCAGTTTTTAGCTTGTCCTTCTCTAGGAATGTGCTAAGGTTGAAGGTGGGTGGGCGAGACATCTACAGTAGATGTGCAAAATGTTTAAACCATGTTCATAATAATGAGTTCAAGTTTTAATTTTATGCTACTAAACAAAAACAAAAGGAACTCCCACTCAAATGAACATCCCTCTATTCGTTTCGTGATCACATGACCCCAATCCGCTACTCCACCCCTGATACCTTCGATCCGGATTCATGGATGTAGTATAATAGCGTTTTCCCTAGAAGACCAAGGTTTAATCGAACCTCAGAAAGCAATGCTAAAAGGAAATAAAAAGGACACATCTACAAGACTTTGTTTGTTTGTTTTACCTTAGTTTACCGGACCAATCTTTTTTACTTTATAATGGGTTGAATCAATGGATGGACATAGGCTAGGGTTGAAGATCCATCTGCAGCTGCATATCATAAGGGATAAAATATAATAATAAGCATAGTCATGTGTTATGTTTGAACGGATATAATCTCTTGTGGGAAACACATCCGAATATACTAGAGCCCCGTGATGCAGCGGGCATACCAATAGCCTTTTAATCCAACTGAGTGTGCACTAAAGCAATGGGCCACAAACGATTATTAAGTGTAATACATAGATCAAAGCTTTAAGTGGTGACATTGTTGTGATCCCGAATGGGTCGCTAAGCAAAGACCGTACTACCCTTTCTGTTACTAGGGTTCCTATGAGATCGCGGCTAGACAAGTATCTCACCTCAAGACTTTATGAATCTATGGGATCTTGGGTACCCACAAGTCCATAGATTGAGACAAGATACAAAGAATAAAAAGATACAAATATCAATTGCAAACCAAATACAATACTCCCATTAATTATATGCACATAATCCATGCGAGGTTTCTCCCAAACCCGCAACCCGTGAGGACTACTCACTCATAACAAATAGATCGGAGATAGAAAACAGCATACAAATACTTAGATTGAAATCAAATATTCTAACAATGATCGCCAAATCACAAGGAGATCTAAAGTACAAAGAAATGGCTATGGCTTGTGGATGGGATGGATGGTCGAAGTGATGAACAATGGATGAACAGTGGTGTGGATCTCCTTTGGTGGTGTTGTGATGTAATCTGAGAATGGCGGCTCTCTGGCCGACGGCTGGAGACTCAAAATATATAGGCATCTTCACGAAAGTCTTAGGGTTTGACGAGACGGAGCCAACACAACCTAGTACGGGCCGACGGTACGGGTGGGCCTGCCCGTACCAGTGGTTGTTAAGCGTGTGAACACCCTGGAATGGCTCCAATAACTTGGCCGTGTGGACTTCCTCAGAAACCTTAATTATGACTCCTGATTTCGCATTAAAACCCGTGATTTCCTGCACAACATAATTCAAAGAGAGGTTTTGCATATCTTTGAAATTATTAGTCATTAGTGGCAAGGATTGAGAGTTTCATGTCAATTGGTTGACCAAAGACAATATTTAAACGCAGTGCAAGATGTCTAATTTTGGAGCCATCAACTTCCCCAAAGCTCAAACCTTGATTGCCCTCGAGCAACAAGAAACAAAAGAACTATAAGGAATTCAGCGTTTAAACTTGAAACAACGAGAATAAGAATTCACTTATGGTTGGTAGTCACATGTTCTCAACATTTCATTCATTTGTGAGGCTTATCAAAGTTAGAGAAATGACAAGAATACTATACATGTTTCTGTAAGTCAAGACAATGAAAGTAAAGTTTAATATAAGTATAAGTAACTAGATGTGTAGCAATCAATCAAATTCTTCTAATTAACTCTCTGCTTGCCAAGGAACACTAGGATGTTTAAATAGAATAATTGAGTAAGAGAGTTTCATGTCCTAAGTAGTATAACAATGAAGTGTCTTATTTATACCCACAACAGTAAATCAAGTCTATGAAAAACACTTCTAATCCAATCATTGTTTTTCAAGAAAAATTCGTAAAGTAGTAATGAGACCATGCCAAGGACTTGTTATGTGGATCCTTATAGATATCTTTTTCTTTTCTTATTTCAAGGATCGGTGAATGTTTCTTTTGCAAGTGTTTGCATAACCTTTGAGAGTACCAATACTTTTACCCATATATTGACACGTATGCCACTCATGTTATCAACTCATAGCCGAAATCCGGGGTGATACCCTAAATCGTTCAAAAGCTAGCATAGTTTTTGGCATCCCAAAGGTGTGCATTAGAGACATAAAACAAAATTGTCTCACATCCTTCTCTCTCTCTCTCTCTCTCTCTCTCTTTAGCTAGTACCGCGGTTTGATGAACAAGGTTAGCTTTGGCATGCATCACAATTACCACTAGACTTTATTTCAATCAAACTACTCCTTTCATGAGTGACATAAAGACTATCAAAATATCTATGGGGTTAAGTATCTTCAAGGTCATACTCTCAAGACAATCATTCATCAAACAAGTTGTAAATTTTAAACTTTTTCTTATTGTACTTGTATGGCAATATTATTTCCAAGGAAAGACTCGGTTAACTAAAAGAACTAGAGCAAGAGCTTCAACAACTAATCATCATACTATTAAAAAGCCTTACTCTAACAATATTAAATTACTTCCCACAAGCATGGCATCTTAGCAAATCAACCAACTAAGATAAACAACTCAAACATCACAAGTGGGAGACATAGGACATACCTCTCATAAGTGACTCCATGATCCTTTTCCTTATAGGGATATGTTCCTTCAAAACACAAACACAGTTACTCTCATAATAATAATAAAGAAAAGAGGCAAAGTGCGAATCCACATTTACAAAAAAAGGAAGAATGGAAAAATCTTTTTGTATTTTCGAGGATAGGGATTAAAGAATATAAAGAACTTGTGACCAAGCAAGGGTTTTAAGAAATGAAAAACAAACAAAAAACAAAAGCAAACTAAAAATGAAAGTGAACTAAAAAGCAAAGGAAAAAAGCAAAGTGTTGGAACAAGCCAACACGAGTGTTTCAAAGCTCCCAAGGAGCTTTAGTACAACCTCGTTATTACACAAATAAATTTGCCAGGGGAACACATCCCCAAGCTCAGGCTTTTGCAAGCCCTTTTGTTGCTCATTGTGGTGGTGGTGGATAGTCTCCCTTGTTCCATTGGATGCTCCAGTCGTGGAACTAGGTGGCGAGGCTTGCGATAGCATCTCGAAGGTTGATGGAGAGGTTGTTCATGTTTTGAATATTTCCTTCGAGTGCATAGATGTCTTCATAGGTGGTGTAGTAGTTTGGTGGCTGATCATCTTGTTCGGGTCCTCCTTGTTCTATTTCTTCATCTTCTCCTCCTGCCATAGGTATTTCTTGTTGGGGTAGATTAGCTTCAACCTGTGCGTCAAAACGCAAATGTCCATCCTCGATAGAGAATAAACCATTAGGAAAAGGAGCCAGGATCAAGTGATCCGCTCTAGGTATATCGAAAAAGTATCTACCATGAGTTATATAAACCATACCACATGCTCTTAGAGTAGAGAGACCGAGACAACGATTTCCTGTTAATGGTTGGATGTTACCTAGGTTGATGCGAAGTGCGCATTCAAGAATGGTTATAACTCCTCTTCTGCATATGGGTCCTTGAGATTGAAGATCCTGATGCTTAAGGTAAAACACGAGAAGAGTTCCTAAATTTGGCGTTAAGTTGTAATTAATAATAGCAGCTTTTGTGAGGATCAACATGTCCTCCTCATTAACTCTAGTTAGCTCATCACATGTCTGCAAAGTGTTAGCAACACATAAAATAAATATCGAATAATAGGGTGATCAATTTGGTTACCCTTGGGTGTGTTTCCACGAATATTCATTAAATTAAAGTATTGTAAAGGGAAGGATTTAAAACAAAAGTAGTTGTGCGCACATCGATGATTTTATTGGAAAACCCAAAACATTGAGCCCATTGGTCAAGTGTTAGGGTGTACTCACGGTTCATAAGGCGGAATTTGATATGATCAACTCCGGGCCTTTGTTCCTCGGTACAACCGTAAGGATCCATTGTGTGTGTCAAGTTGTTGAAGAACTCAAGCGTCAAGCAGCGATATGTGGCATCCTGAAAGACAAAATCATACGAACCAACATTGTTGAAAAGTAAATCAAAATCAGCACGCATGCCAAGTTGGTTTAGGATATAAGGACACGCCTACTTGGTGGACTTGATTTCTCGAATCTTGAGATGATTGAAACAGTTCAGCTGAAACTCCTCGGTGAACTTGATACCAAGTGTCTCAGGGTTAACATATCAACGGGTGGTGTGGAGGATTCCGCAGCCATCTCACGTGTACGACTCCTCATATTCATCTAAAAATAAAAATAAGATAAAGTAAATAAAATTGCTAATATTTTTTTGTCCAATAGAAACAAAGTATAAGAAATTCTCTGCACTAACTACAAAAGAAACTCCTCTAAAACAATACTAAGAATACTCAATATCAAGATTGAATCAAGAACAAGACCTAAGTCTAGATTGAAAATGATGAAAGATTGAGTGAAGCTTTTGCATAATTAAGTTTAGGATTGGAGGAGAATCATACCTTAGATTGAATGAGTGCGAGGAATCAAAGAAATATTTAGTAAATTTGAAGAACCAATGGAGGTGGTTTTGAGTTTGGAGGAAGAAGAAAGAGAAATATTTGTTTTTGGGAATTTTAGGTTACCTCCTCAGGCTGAATATGGCGGCCACGTATGTGGTACGGGCGGGTGGTACGGCCGGAGCCCATCCGTACCGGGTGACATACCTAGGGGGCGATGACTCCCTTGTAGTGGTGCACTCGGTACGAGCGCGCGGTACGGTCACGTGCGCCAGTACTTCTGGTCATTATTGGTTCGGTGTCTTTGCTTGGAATCTGATATTTGCTCGAGGGTACGATACGGGCGCGTCCGGCCATACTAGTGGTCGCTGAGAGCACTGTTCCCTGTGGAAAAATCAGAATTTCTATCTTCCTTCATTTCTATGTTGTACGGGCGCACGACGGTCACTTTCGGCCGTACCAGTGGTCGTTAAGAGCATTGTGAGCTACAAAACTCAAAAATTTTGATTAGAAGCTCCGTGTACCTTTTTACATCTTATCAAGGGACAAAATAACAACAAATACACTATATAAAGAATCAACAATACTTCTTAGGCCATCTGTTAGTAAAAAAATATAGAGGATAACTTATTTCTTCTCCTCTATCCAAAGGTCTTCTTGAACTCTCTTTATTAAAACATAAACAAAACTGAACTAAACTAACACATAAAATTTTTATTCACATGGGTTGCCTCCCATGACGTGCTTCTAGTTAAGGTCAATTATCTTGACCCTGATGGCAATAATTTAGGTTTAAGAAGTGGAATTCCCACTCCGGAATAGTTGACTTTTAAAGTAATTACACCATCATCATCATTAGGCTTGGCCTTTTTTCCTAGGGAAGTGGACTATAAAAGGATCTCTAGATGGTAGCCCTATTCTCACATTCCCCTCATGTAAATTAATCAAAGCTTTAATAGTTCTTAGGAATGGCCTACCTAGAATTATAGGTGCTATGGGACCTTCGGGCATCTCCACAATAACAAGATCAATAAGAGCTAGACTACCTTTAATTTCAACAACTATATTTTCTTTAATCCCAACAGCTTGTTTATAAGTTCAATCAGCTGGATGGAGTCTCTATTTAGTAGTAATAGATGGCCCTAAGTTTAATTTGCTGAATAGGCTTTTGGAAATTGTCGGGACGCTCGCACCAAGATCACAAAGTGCGGATATCTCATTAACTCCCAACTTAATTTCAATAGTAGGCTCAAATATATCATCTAGCTTAGTTCGAATCTTAGATGCTAGTCTTTTATACTCCATCTCTCAATCTCGAACTTAGATGCTACTTGATGTATAAATTGTTGGTACATAGCATCATTACCTTGTTCTATACATGGATTCTTCACGATGATCATCTTTATATATCTTCCATGGTATATTCAGGTGTTGGCGCATTGCTATAGTCTAGTTCTTCAGGTTTCACTTCATTCATTACCACCCTCATCATTTTGTTGTCTTCTACCGGATTTGGCTTGGGTTTTCCAGCAAACTTTTCTAGTATGAGATCTTGGCTCTCAGCTACCTTACCCATCTAATTCTCCATGGTCTTTGTCCTTTCTTGTAGAGCTTGCACTTCATTTCTAATTGCAACGGCCTGGTTAGATAATTTTCCTATATTACTTTCATGGTTCTCCATGATTTTAATAAGCATATTATTTTGCTCGGTTTGATCTTGTATAAAGGTTCTAACAGTTTGCTCAAACGAGAGATTACCATCATTTGCTCCATTAGTGTTATCATAATTATTATAAGGAGCTCCTATAGGATTAGAATGATATTTTTGAACATTAGAAGCATAATTATTTTTCCAAGCGGGATTAAAAGGAATGCGACCTATAAAATTAACATCATTAACATCGGTAGCGATAGCATTAACTTGGGTATCTTTGTTACCCTTTACTATACTAAGTATCTCGTCAACCTTAGATGTAAGCTCTTCGAGGTTCTTTCCACGTGCCATTGGGCATGATTGTTTCGCATATCATCAAGTAACTTCTTTGCAACACTCACTTGGGTTGCCATGATTTTTCCTCCTGCTATAGTACCTATCATAGACTTAGACATTGGGTAAAGACCAATATAAAACAAATGTAATATAAGCCACTCTTCTATCCCATGACTAGGACAGTTCATTATGAATTCTTTCATCCTTTCCCATGCAAGCGGTAGTGGCTTACGGTCTTCTTGTCTAAAGCTCGTAATGTTGGAGTTGCATAGTTTTAGCTGGGGGGAAATTTATTCACAAACAAGTTAGTACATTCCTCCCAAGATTTAATAGTGCCCTTTGGTAGAGCTAGCAACCAATCCTTAGCCTTTCCTCTAAGACAGAAAGTAAACAATCTTAATTTAACAACATTTGTATCTACATCCTTAATACACATGATGTCACAAATTTAAGTGGAAGTGTTTAAGTGCAAACTCAAATCTTCAGCGGATGAGCCCCCAAATTGGTTTTGTTGCACCAAACTTAAAAGGTTAGGCTTTATTTCATATATTTCCGCATCAACGGTGGGCTGAGTGATAGGTGCACAAATAAAATCATCAGCGGGAGTAGCATACTCCCCTAATCTCTTTAGAGCCATGGCTCTTATATTTTTGTTATTTTTTAATTAATGAAAACAAATAACTATTTTTTTGGGTTTTCAAATAGATAACAAGAGTTAAAATACAACTAATAATAAAACTAAAAACAAGGTCTCTAGTGACCTCACCAGGATAGAGAAATTGCTTCCCTGGCAACGACACCAAAAAAAGGGTTGATACCTTAGATCCGGATTCATGGATGTAGTATAATAGCTTTTTCCCTAGAAGACCTTGGTTTAATCGAACCTTGGAAAGCAATGCTAAAAGGAAATAAAAAGGATACATCTATAAGACTTTGTTTGTTCGTTTTACCTTATTTTATCGGACCAATCTAGTTTACTTTATAATGGGTTGAATCAATGGATGGAGATAGGCCAGGGTTGAAGATCCACCTGCAGCTGCACATCATATGGGATAAAATATAATAATAAGAATAGTCATGTGTTATGTTTGAACGGAGATAATCTTTTGTGGGAAACAAATGCTAATATACTAAAGCCCCCATGATGCAGCGGGCATAGCAATAGTCCTTTAATCCAACCGAGTGCACACCGAAGCAACATGCTACAAACAATTGTTAAGTGTAAAACACAGATCAACGCTTTTAGTGGTGATGTTGTTGTGATCCCGAATGGGTTGCTAAGCGAATACTGTACTACCCTTTCTGTCACTAGGGTTCCTATGAGATCGCCGCTAGCCAAATACCTCACCTCAAGCATTTATCAATCTATGGGATCTTGGGTACCTACAAGTCCATAGATCAAGACAACGGATCAAGAAACAAAAGATACAAATCTCAATTGCAAACCAAATACAATAATCCCATGAATTAGATGCACATAATCGCTGCGAGGTTTCTCTTCAACTCGCAACACGTGAGGACTACTCACTCATATCAAATAGATTGGAGATAGAAAACATCATACAACTACTTAAATTGAAATCAAATATTCTTAAAGTGGTCGCCAAATCACAAGGAGGTCTAAAGTACAAAGCAATGGCTATGGCTTGTGGATGGGATGGATGGTGGAAGTGATGAAAAATGGTGTGGTTCACCTTTATTGGTGTTGTGATGTAATGTAATAATGGAGTCTCTCTGGCCGGTGGCTGGAGCGTCAATATATAGGTGTCTTCACGAAAGTCATAGGGTTTGACGAGACGAAGCCAACGCCACCTGGGACGGGCAGGGCCTACCCGTACTAGTGGTTTTTAAGCATTCTGACGCCTTGGAATGGCTTCCAAATTACTTGGTCGTGTGGACCTCCTCAAAAACCTTCATTATGACTACTGATTTTGCTTTAAAACCATTATTTCCTACACAGCATAATTCAAAGAGAGGTTTTGCATATCTTTGAAATTATTAGTCATTAGTGGCAAGGATTGGGAGTTTCTTGTCAATTGCTTCACCAAAAACAATGTTTAAATGTAGTGGAAGATGGCTAATTTTGGAGCCATCAACCCCCATTCGTCATGGACGGCAAAATAGTTTCAAAGGTAGACATTCTCAATGTCAATCACAACCCATGTGACTCATGCTCGACCTTTTGGTCTCTTGCATTCCGAGGCCATGTCTACACATGATAGGTTCACCAATTCTAACTTGTGTGTATCCATAGTGCAACATGGCTTACACCAACAATATGCGAATGCAGATATGTCTGACACCCGATCGTCATGACCTGCCTCATAATGGAGAACTTTCTAGGTGGTGCACACACAAGGGGAATACTATAACAGGAATTCTATGAGGGATTATCTTATTATGATACCGTTGTATAATCTAATCATACTATCATAAGAATATGCAAAAGGAATACTTCAAAAGTATAGTACCATGGCGTGGTTTCAGCACCTTGATCGCCATCGAGATCTCCAATGAAAACTTTCACAAACTTGTCATTGCCATGTCACAACACATGCTGTGGGGCCCCCGGAATAATCCTCCAAGAATCCTTGTTATGCATACAACCACGATCCCATGATCAGTTAGTCGTGGCACATAACCGACAAGTATCATTACAACATCCGAGAGTATACAGAATTACAAGACTTACATAAAGGCCGTTAAGGCTACATCAATAAACATCAGTGGATCTTCATCAAGCGTAGAGCCCGAGCCATGCCTTAACCTACTGGCAACTGAATGGGAGAACGTCCTAGATCGCATAGTCGCCATCACCACCTTCTTCTTGGAATCTGACCAAGTTAATAGCCAGGGACAATGCCAGTGAGTACTTTGAATGTACTCGCAAACCACATTAAGATAACAGTAATAACAAGAGGATATGCACTATGGGTGTGGTAGTAGGAGGGCTCCAAGAGAGGTTCTTTTCTCAAATAGTTTCTCTTGTAGACATAGCACCTACATATCTTTGTTAAAAACTTTTGTAAAACGTTTTGGAAACCTTTTTGAAAAGTTTTGAAAACATTAGGACTGGGTCACCCATTTGTTCCCATTTTCAGGTCGTCCCCTGACCAAACTCCTTCCATACCTCCCTGACCATCCCATGGTCAAAGCAGGTATCCTTCCCGACCATCCCATGGTTAAAACATTTCCAAAATCCTTTTTGAAGACAAAACCAGCACCGCTCTACAACAACCTTCCCAACCGTCCATGACCGCGGACGCGTCTATTCGAATAGATTTACACTCTACAGAGGTTGTACACTTTACCCACATCATCTGGGTACACTACCCTTATCTTCACCGATCCTGGGTCGAGTAACCGATCAAGACTCTCTAGATGCCCACTCCAATATAAGTTCCTACCCTATGAGTGTTAATCCCCTCAAAACCGGGACGTTGGGCGAGGACCAACCAGAGCGCTTTTTCCACTTCTCGAGTGTGTGCTTTCAATGAGGGGCTCATAGTAACGCGTGGAGGCCTTCCGTTGTTCCTTCTCCAGGTCCCACCTTTATCGGAGAAGTCCCACCCTCCAGGGATCCCCGATCCCCTGTAGTTGTTGCGAGGCAGCTTATGCCGGAATAGACAACCATCAAATCCAGCCATGTCCCATACCAGAGTAATGTGGTTGTACAGGGTTAATTGTTCTAGCAAAACTGCAAAGAACCAGGTGCATTTTCATAAACCTTTTTCCTCTGGTTTTCCTGCAGCATTTTATAAAACAAAACCTTTTTCTTTCTCAACAACTCTTGGGAGGACCCACCTCACCAAGGTTTTATCAGAAAACATTTGGTAAAAATCTTTTTGTGGGGTCTTCCCATCCTCTAGTTTTGCTTTGGCTAAAACGAGGTCTCCAAGGGGGCATGGTGGATATGCACCATCTATTCTACTAGGGACAAGTAGGTGTCACCAAGGGGGGGTTGTACTTAATAGTACAAAGGAGTAATGATTCGGCGGAGCCAAACCACTACCAACTATACATCACCATATAGTAAAACAATGCAGCTTTTAATAAACAATAGATAAAACATGCCTAAGTAAAATAGTAGGACAAGGCTTATGAGAAAGAAGGTGGCTTGCTTGATGATCAGCAATATGGCAATGTGTCCCTGGACTTCTTCTTAGAATACCCAATAATACCAATAATAAATACCACTTCTTCTGCTCTCCGATTTCATCGCAACTATCGTCGCCCCGACAGCACATGCAAGCAAACCAAGCCACAATCATCACAAGGCATACAAGCAACAATACATACAGCAAGCAATTGAATAATACCAGATTAAGATTCACATGGTTTTGAGGGGATTGGAAATAGGAGATTGAGATGGCCTTGGAGAAGGGAATGAAAACCCCTTAGGATTTATAGTCTAGAAACTACCTAGGAGATGGATTTTTGAACAAGACCATATTCTTTAGGGTACCATAGTAAAAACATGAAACCAACAGATAGGTATTGATAAAATGAAACCAACAAAAGTGGTTTCACTATTTTATCACTTTTATTGAAATACTTATGCATATTCTAGTGGAAAAGGCTCTAGTATTAGGAAATAATTCACCATAAAAGTTTTGGAGTTCCAATAATTATTTCCTTGGATGGTTAGGTAGGGCCTGATGTACTTGTTCACTGAGAGTTGGAATCAGGTCAAGATAGTTACCAGAATGCCCTCAGGAAATTCCCAAAGGCAGTTCTGTAGATACTTTGTCTTGTTCACCAAATTTAATCTACAGAGGATTCTGATATGAGGTAAAGGGAAATGGATAGGTATTGTAAATACCTCTCAGTACCAACTGGAAACACTCTTTTTGGAGTTGCAGATGTACTGTAGTGAATTTAGATGTGAATAAACCATGCACATAACAGTTTAATTCACAGATAAATATCTAAGGCTCAATATGTCATGGGCTCCTGGATTTGTATAGGCCTTCGTTTACCACATCACAGGGAGTTGGATTTAGGGAAATACCTCTGTTGGTTTGACCTGGAGAATTTATCTAAGGAAGAAACTAGTAGTTTTTGTTATTTTTACTAAGAACAACCTACTGTTCATCTTGGCCTAGGAGCAAGGTGCAAAGATAGGTAAGTTAAAAAGCTACCAAGGGCAGTTGGTTTCACTCCAATTGAATAGGTGAAACTCACATAGGATTTTATTTAGGGAAAAGGATAGTTGCTAGCATTTTAATTTCCACACAAATTGGAAATAATATTAGGCTAGGATTTTGGTTCTGCATGTTCAAGCAAACACTCAGGAATCATAGGAATTTTTGATCTGCGCAAAAGGAGTTGTTTAGCATTTTTGGAATGATTTACACTGATAACCAAACTTCTGGATTTTTAAAAAGCTACTAAAAATAAAATAAAGCAATTGGGGGCAGTGCTGGGCTGGAATTTCACTGCACGAGGCGGATCTGGGGTGGGCTGGCCCATCTCACATCGAAGGCACGCGCGGGAGGGGATTTTAAATCCCACGCAGCGGGGCCCGGCGGTCAGTGGTTGACGGGGGCGAAGCGGTATGGCGCTATTGGGGCTGTCTGATCAAGTTGGAGCGGACGGCTGACCGTCGTCGTCCTTGACGGGGAACGCGCGGCAGCGCTGAAACCCTAGACGGTGCAGGAGGGTACGGGAAGCTCACCTGAGCGCCCGCCGGCGGCGGGGAAGGCGGGGAGGCGACGCGGTGCACCGTGGGGACCTCACGGATGGGCGCAAATAGGGGTTTCCGCGACGGAGGAGTCCTCGCGCAACGACACCCGCGGCGGTCCTCTCGGGAGCTCACCGGAGCAGGGCCGGGAGGCGTGCATGTTGGCGGTGAGGGTGCTGGGTGACGCAGGGGTCGGAGGCGGTTCTGGCGACGGACAGTAGAGCTCGGTCTGACGCAGGGACACCCTGTGCGCGAGCACGCTCTCGGAGCTACCCTCGGTGATCGCCGGAGTTGGTACCTGTGCTGGTTTTGAGCCCGGAAAAAGGATGGGTTAGACTCAAAGGGGCCAGGGGATCTCGATGGAGTAGCATGCAGGGAGAGAGGAGTAGTAGAGAGGGCACCCGAGCGGTTCCTTGAAAACGGCCGGGAGGCCTTCTCCTCCTTGTTCCGGCCAGGTCTGAGCAGAGGATAGGGAGGAGTCCTGGGAGGGAGAGGGGGAAATGAGAGTGGAGTGAGGAGCAGGGGTGGCCTCTGGCCTTAAAAACCAAGAGAGGAGGGTGCATCATGGACATGGTCCATGAGTGGAAAGGAGGAAGGTGTGAAACTAGGGGAGGGTTTTCTGGGGGCGGTTGAGGGGTGGTTCTGGTCGGGTGTAGAGGAGGGGTGAGGTGACATGGCTGCTGCAAGAAGTAAAAGGGAAAGTGTGACTAATGGGTGCATCTCTCCTTCCTCCAAGCACTAAAGGACAAGGGGAAGGGGGTGCTATAGTGCCATGCTACAGTGATCACGACCAGAGATGAGTGCTAGGGGTTATGGTGCCTTGTCTTTCAAGAGTGGTGGTGTTTTGTTCTTCGTTTAGTTCATTTCTAGCTAGACTTGCCAAAGTGGGGGAATAAGTGGTTGTGAAACAAGTTCAGAAACTTGCATTGTCCAATATGAGGAAATGGTACTAGTAGATGGATAGAGTTAATAGGCCTCTCTAGGATTTATTTGGGATTTTTCCATGATTTACATGTCCTCTTAAATCTATTTGATCAAAAACTGCAGAAGTGAAGTATTGGGGCTCATTTGATATTTTTACCTTGGACAAGTGGAGTTTTTGATGTGATATGGTCCCAAATTTTAATACACACTTAGGGGAATTTTCACAAGATTTATTGGAGGATAAAGGTATTTAAAACAATTATTATTCCATTTCAGCCATTTAAGAAAATGGACAAAAGGAAATAATAAGGCTCTTCAAAAATATTTATTTTTCAAGTGGAAAGGTAGGGTATGATGTATGGACCTCAATTGAGCAAAAATTTGGGGAAGTGTTTTGGCAAAAACCAAACTTTCCTTTATAGAAGTTTTGCAGATATTGACTATTATAGAGATTAATTAGATTTGGAGCCAAAATAATTATGGGTAATATTTGATAAATCTTGATGTTCAAGGTAGATGATGTAGACAAGGTGTAGCAAGCATTTGGAACCTTGGGATTGGAGAATCCAAGTTGATTTTGGTGGAATACCCTAGATTAAGGATCTAGGGTGATGTTAATTTCATACCATCAAAACATGGTTGTATCTTTGTGTTCAGATCTCCCCTTGGGGCATGGGGTAGATGGATGGATAGACTAAGTGATGTAGATCAACATGGTCAAGAGGTTTGAGCTTGATCTTGTTTGGGTTCACCAAGATATGCTTTAAAACTTTGAATAAAAAATAAGCCTGCCAAGGCAGAGTATCAACTAGCCTCCAAAACCTTGTGGGTTTGAGAAGCACAAGAATCCACTTGGAACAAGTGAAGTATATGTTGATAGACCTATATGAGTAGAACAAAACTATGCAAAGTGTTGGTCCATAGAAGGTTGGATGGTGGTGTGAGCTTCTATCAAAGTAGGCATGTTGACTAGATTTACAGGAAAAGTTATTTTCTTGCCTGCAAAACCATCAATAACAAATGGGTTGGAGTAGGATCTAACCAAGGGAAAGAGTGGGCCTTAGTAGTTCTTAGTATGGTTAACAATATGGTTCAAGTTCATTATCAAAAATGCACAAGGGTTTAGAAAGGGAGACATCAAAAAAGGTGATGTTGGAAACAGATTTCCAGATTTAGGGATTTTGACTAGAATGTGAGAGGGGATTTTTTTTTTGGGTTTCAAGGTACCAGAGCATCATCAAATGGATGATGTTGAAGAGTATATTTAATAGAAGGGGTACATTCTTGATCATGGTCTTTATTGACATGGAAGCTTCTAGAATTATGTCTCTTCAGAGTTGATCTGGTTGAGGGTTTTAGATGATCACCCAGCAGTTAGGGATCATATCCAGATTTGCATTCTTGCTTTGGGGTTGATGATTGGGGAAACATCTTGATCCTAGTGGTGATCTCCTAGAGTAGCTCATACTACTTCTAATAAATCAAGTCAAACAGCAGATCAAGGCAACTCATCAGACAGCAGATCAAGGCAACTCAATTTATAACCTAAGCAAACCTACTACTAGGGTTACCATCAAGCCTAGATTGGGGTAAGGATAGGTATTTTGAATAGGTTGGAGTTTGAGCAAGGTAAGGTCCTTGGTATCTCTACCAAGAGTAGAGTTCAAATGCTTCATAAAAAGGTTTGGTTAAACCTAGAGATAAGAATAGTAGAAGGTTCTATCTTGAAAACATAAGGAGATTATATTATATATCTCTCCATAGTTTTGTCAATAGAAGCTACCAAAATAGCTTTGGTTACATAAGCATCTTGTCTCCTGTTTTGAAATGCCAGAACATTTGAGAATATGTAAAATGAGCCAAGATAGTTTTGTTAAATAGCTTTTGTCAACTGATGGTGAAATAAGGAGTATCATATGGTATACACTCACATGCACAAGCACAAACAAACAACAAGCAAACACTGCACCAATGAACAGGAAAAGTTTTATTTCCCCATGTTTTTTGCATTCTGGACAACTAATCAGGGTTGTAGAAATTGGGATGTTACACATGCCCTACACAAAATAAAGGTAGACACATCTACTTTATCTATTGCAAGTTTTACGTGGCTTTAGAGCTTTTGTGGTAGAATCCCTTTCCCTCCTACGAACATAGATCCACAACATGGATTCAATGATTACCGTTTACTTCCCTTTTCAGGGCCCTCTAATGTTGATGCCATATCAACTACTATAGAGAGACATACACCCCCAAAGACACTTAACCGTGGACCAGTCACGTGAACCACCACATGAGGTTGGTTGGGGACCGCTTCATCAAACAGTATCGCGATATCAACAAGAACATAAAATAGGGTAGCAACTATAAAATCAATGACCACATATTGCTATGTGTTCTATCCGTATGACATGCCTACCCATAGATCCGCTCTAATACCAATGTAGGGTTCCATAGCAGAAAAAAAAGTTCTAACTATGCGAACACTAATACCATGATCTATACTATGTAGACATAAGTAACGGAAAGGAAGACGGTATTAATACCCTTGAAGACCGAGGAATGCCTTACGCAGGAAGGCGTAAGTTGATGAAGATGAGCAGCTCCAAGCACCCCAAGTCTGGTGCCTCCGAAGTACTACACACGTCCGGTGTAGGCGGTGTCTCCCGGGATCCTCTCTAGGCGAGAAGCTGAAGAGGAAGATGGCGGACCGAAGATCACACAACGGTGGTGTAAAAGTGGAGAACTCAAAACCCTCGAGGGCCTCTCCAATTTTGTGGAGAAATACTCAAAGGAATGAGAGAGAGAAGAGAGAATGGGATGATTCCAAGGGGAGGGGGTGATCCTCTATATATAGTGGGAGGGGAGTGGCACCTCCCAAGGGGCTGGCGGTGTGGGACTAATACCCACAGTTGTGGGCCACCAAGGGGAATACACCGAACCTAGGTGGGCCCCACTTGGGTAGCCCACCAAGCCTTGCCGGCTAGCCCTCCTCCCTAGGCCCCTTTATCCTTTGGGCCTCTCCTCCGAGTAAGGCCCGTTATCAATGGGCTGCCTATAAACACAAAATAAAATATATGTTTTAATATTAACTCAACAATTACTATATAGGGATTTCTATTTGCATGCGCCTGGTTTGTTAGTTGTACTTAGTTTTCCCAGCTTCTTATTTTTCCTCACTTTTCCCCTTCCTTCATTCTGAAACCCTCACATGCGCTCAGATAGGAGGATGCTGTCAGGAAAAGGCTTGACCGTTACATGCTGACACGTGGGACCACATTGGGGAGGGTCCTGCATTGAGCGTTATGTTACGTCGCCTCGACCATTACGTGTTGATGGGTGGACCGTGTTGGGACGGCTCCTGCATAAGTGGTGAAGAGTGGGGTTGCGTTGGGATGGGTCTTGCATACGTGGTGAAGGGTGGGGCCGCATGGAGACACGTTGGACTGGCCATTCTCCCTACGAGCCTCGTACAGCTCCCACACCGCCCCTCCGCTCCACTCCCCCGCCATCGTGCCCTCTTACCTTATGTCGTCCTTGGCCCCTCGAGCCACCCCCTCCCCCTAGCAGCGGAGCCCTCTCATGCTCCGCTTCCCCCCGCTAGATTGGGTGGAATCGGAGGGATCTAATGCATGGATTCCATCTGGGTAAGTATTGTTTCCCTTTGTGGATTGATTATAAGCAGTAATTGAGCACGAATCTCCGGTGCTCAGCTAACTGCCGTGCTTTTCGAATAGGATTGATCCAGCGCTAGCATTTTGGCTGGCGGTTAAACTGGATACTAGCGTAATTCATGGTTGTAAACGGTATCTCTCTGGATTTTACTTCCTAGTGGTGGTTGCAACCTCCATAACTCTCAGAGATTTGAAAGATAAAATATATTCTAAATTCCCCTAGAGCAATGTGGATTCAGTTGATTTGGAATATTTCAACATTAGCGAGCAAAGATTGCTCCCACTAACTAGCGAAGCTGATCTGGTAATGCTTTTATCTTTGAATGCCTCTGAATGTTTTGGTCGAATTCATCCCCATGGGCAACCTAAAGTTAAACACACGGGAAAGAGGGCTACAACATCATCTGGTGGTCAGGCATCATCTGGTAGTCGGACATCATGTGTCTCTGTTGTGTCTACTAATAGTGTGCACCCCCGTGCTCCTTGTAGGTCCATAGCAGTACCATATATTCGCACTGCGAGTGTAAGGCAAATCGCTCGTGCGGACGATGTGGAGGACGAAGAAGAGCTTGCCGAGGAAGCGTCTCCACTAGATGATGAGGATGAGTTGATGTTTCCTGAATTAGTAGATAGATTCAATAAACACACACTAGAGGATCAATACAGTGAGGAATTGGCCCACGATGCCAGATTTGATGACACTGATGAAGAAGAGAACAAGGTGAACAATGACAATCTCGTATTAGCCGAGTACGATGGTGAGGACTTGCCAGTAATTGAGTGGGACATGAACGATCCTAAGATTCCAGAAGGCACCATATTTGATACGATGCGGGACTGTCGTAATGCCCTCACTACATATTGCTTCTACACCGATAATGATTATGTTGTTATTAAGAGTGAGCCAGCAAGGTTCACAGTGAAGTGCCCATACAAGAGGTGTAGGTGGAGGATGCACGCATCCACTATGCACAGGAGCAGTTTGGTTCAGGTATTACAACCAGTTGTGTATGTTAGATCATTGTGTAGAATTTGTTAACTGTACCTAACATTTTCATTATGTTTCATAGAAAAGGTAACCGGTTCGAACATTCTTTTCCAACTCAAGGGGGAGCCAAACGACAAAACAAAACTAGCAAAGACTAGGTGGTTGACAGATGCAATCATGGATTAGATGAAAGTGAACCCATCACTTGGTGCAACAACGCTCATAAAAATACCTTACATGATGATGTTGTATGCAAAGGAAATGGCTCTTGATATCAATAGTCCATGGAATGAAAGTTTTTAGTTGCTTTACAGCTTAAAAGCTGAAGTGGAGCTGGCTAGTCCAGGTAGTGCTGTATAGATAGATAGGCATATAGTTCAGTAAGAAATAAGAGGGAAGACAATGGAGAAGCAGTATTCCCCGGAGTGAAGCATAGGGAATGTATGGAACACTTAGTGCTTAATTTTACAAAGAAATTCAAGGGTAAAGTTTATACTGACAACCTATGGCCAGCTTCATACACATGCAGTTTGAGGAAGCATCTGTATCATTTGGACGTGTTGTATAAACAAAAACCTATGGTGAATGAGTACTTGGATGCACATCATGGAATGGTGTGGTCAAGAAGCCAATTCAATGAAATTTGCAAGGTATACTATGTGACAAGTAACCTTGCAGAGAGTTTCTATGCAAAGGTCAAGTCATTGAAAGGGCTTATGTTGTGGCAAATATTTGATAAGGTTAGGCAGATGATCATGATAAAGATCGATTTGCGTCAAAGAATTGCATCAACAGTATATGCTGGCCATCTCATCCTCCCATCTTTGATTAAGGCATTGCATGCCAGGGCAACACAATTGAAGATGAAATGCATTAGAAAAGAAATGGAGGCTGAGGTAACATACACTGACAGTAAAGATAGGCAAAGGAGGTATCCGGTGAGTTTGGCTGATAGGACATGACGTTGCAGGCAATGGCAGCTCTGTGGGAAACCATGCATACATGCATTGTTTTTCATGGGTGTTCTAGGAGGTGAAGAGGGTGAAGTTGATCAGTATGTGTCAGAGTATTTCTCTGTTGCCAAATTTAGGGCAGCATATGATCAGAATGTTCTAGCCTTGTTGGGAAAAGACCAATGCATGGTAGTGAATCCAGGCTTCAAGCTATGCCCTCCAGTTTTTACTAGACCAGCAGGTAGGCCAAGGAAGAGTAGGATGAGTTCTAGTGCAGAGGGTGGTGCACCACCTCGACACGTAAGTGCAAACATTGTGGGATCCTAGGGTACATTGCTAGGCTTTGTAAAAATGCAGTGGACCCAGCCTATGGAATGGATGATCAGGCGGGAGCAACAAATGCAGATGAGAATGAAGTATCTGAACGAGAGGAGAACGAAGCAATGTATACATTGCAGATTGAACCAACGGATCGAGAGGAGATTGAACCAGATGCAGGGGAGATTGAACCAAATGTAGGGGAGATTGAACCAAATGCAGGGGAGATTGAACCAATGGATCAAGAGGAGATTGAACCAAATGAAGGGGAGATTGCACCAAATGCATGGGATATTGAAGCAATTTATTGATTGGAAGCAGAGTTCAAAAGTAAAGGAATTACACAAGAGGATATTGAAGAAATGATGACAATGCGTTTTGTACCGTATGAACCAATTGTACGACCGACTGAAGCACTTGATTCATTTGATGCAGAGAAAAAGAACAAAGGGAATAAACGGAAGAAGCTGATGGTGGACTCCAAGAATATTTCAGCCAGTATCACCCGGAGCAAGGTGGTGAACTCCGAGAATATTCTAGCGAAAAACATTAGGAGCAAGAAAAAATGAATTTGAATTATTAATTTGAAATTAAACTAATATAAATGTTTGTATCGAATTTGAACTACTGTTAATGTTTGTGACGCTTCCAAGTTTGTATGTTGGATAACCCCATAATGTATGTGTTATTGCAAGTTTCATTTTCATTCAACTAGTTTCTTAGCACTCCTCAGTTTGGCCCTCGACATGTGGTCAACACATGGGGTTTAGCTAGTTGATGCCTTAAACCATAGAAAACGTTGACCAATTGATCCAAAATTTGGCACACTTGTGTATCCTGGATTTATTTACCATATGAAATTGGAAATTTTGGATTTACTTGTAATCAGCCACATTTTTTTCTAAGTGATCGAATTAAAATAAATGGTTTTAGGGTTAGTTTAATTCAAAAAAGTAGTCAAAAGATAGTGCAACCTGCGCATGGAGTCTTGTTATGTTAACTAAAACCTACCATGAATAATAAAGGAAAAGTAAATAAAGAGAAATTGAATTCTCCCCTAAACCACTTCTTGGACTGAGATACTAGCTACGAAGATGCATGGCTTTCTACTCAGTCAACCTCCAAGATAACCCATTCCAAAACATACTTTGTCTAAATGAGGCTAAATTTTGAACACGCTTGTGTATCTTGGAGTTGCAAACAATATAATGCCGGCCAAGATGGATTATTTTGTTCAAATAACACATTTTCCATTTGTTATGCCAAAATCTTGAATTTCCCTTAGTCATTTATTTATCTGAGCGCCCTTGTTTTCCTTAGCTCTACTCAGTTTTCCCCTCCCGCTAAATTTTTCCTCAGTTTTCCCCTCCCGCTAAAGTTTTCCTCACATTTCCCCTCTCTCATGTCTTAGTTTGGCTAGTGCTCTGATTGGTCGGGATGTATGTCACACGGATCTTGGCCAACCACTATTGGATACATCATGATACGACGGGTTGGAGGTCTCTCTCTCCCGATGGGTGCACCTAACCTTTTACGGCAAGAAGAGCCCGACAGGCTGGATGTCTCTCCCTCCCTTTCCATTACGCACGTATACCAGCTGCATCAACTAGCACACAGTTTGGCTACGCTCTGATTGGTCGAGATGTATGTCACATGGATCTTGTCCAACCACCATTGGATACATCATGATCCGATGTTCTGGATGTCTCTCCCTCCCTTTCCCTGTCACACGTATACCAGCCGCATCTTCCTCCCTCCTATCGATGTATGGAAGCGCGGACCTACGGGTGGGGGTCGGAACGGCTTGTGGCGGTGTGGATCTAAGCACGGCTTCTAGAACAGCGTGCGGCGGTGAGGATCTAACCGTCTGAAATTTCTATCTCCGTCTATCTCACTCCGTTCACATCCTCAAATCCGTTGCTGATGAAAGACACCGATGGAAGCCACCATCCGCAACATCAGTGTCACGGCGGTGGTGCCAACTATGGCCATCGATGAAAGACACCGATGGAAGCCATCATCCGCAAAATCTATGGCTATGGTGCCGACAATGGTCATCGATGCGACGATGATTCAAGCCATCATCTACAACATCTACGGCTGTGGTGCCGACAGTGGTCATCGATGCGAAGAGGATTGAAGCCACGATCCACAACATCCCTATGACGGTGCAGATCAAGCCCTCGTGAACCGAAGCTATGGGAGGCAGGCCGCGGCCGCGGCTAGCATGTCGAGGTGTGTTGTCGAATTGAGGACAAGTACGCCATGAGGGGGTCCTAGAGGCGTGCGGAAGAGAGGGGTGTGAGACGTACAGTGTTCCGGGACGGTGAGCACACAAGTTTACACAGGTTCGAATCCACCGGCTTTGGACGGATCCTACTCCTGCTAGCAATCAAATAATATGGCAGAGCCAGAATATGGGTTACAAGGGTTCGCCTGTGCGAGTTGAGATTGTAGACTATTGAGGGTCTCGAGTGTTGCCCTAAAGGCTCTCCCTAGGACGGCTTATATAGATATCTGGCCTAGCGTTTACAGGAGAGATCTGTCCGGCTATGACTAAGAGTCGGTTACAGAGTACATCTTGAAGTACAAGTAACACTATGGGCTTAAGTCGGTAAGTCTTCTAGGCCTCCCCGTAGCCGGATTGGACTCCGTCTTTTCTCCCTGACTGGGCCGCCTGTGAAGCAAAGCTCTAACCCGAAGTGGGCCACCCTGGTCAGTGAGGAACAATGAGGATACCCGGAAAGTATATCCCCAACAGCAGCCCCCGGAGGCCTCCAAGATACTATGTCGGATTTATCATCATCTAGCCTGATCTTCGGCTTGCAGAATCTTGAAGGGTTCCTGAAACTTCACAATAAAAAATACGATCTGGGTCTTAAAAATAAGTCGGACCTATCAATAGGTTACTCGGATTTTCCAGCTTGATTTCAAAGTAAGCCGGAATTTGGTCTCTAATGCCACCTGACACAAGTCATGGTCAAGTCACGTCATCTGACAGACATCCTGTCAGCACGACCGTTGGTGGTTCCGCAGTTCGCGGAACCGAGGCGTTGTTTCAATGCGTATGCGGAGATCAAGGCGACGTATTCATCGCGTGGGTCCTTCCCAGTTCCTTCCATGACGCGTGGCGGTTACACTGTAGCATTTACACGAATCTTGGCGTGGTTAGGTGGATATAAGGGGTGAGGATTTTCCTCCTCCTTTCTTCACCTGTTCTTTTGTCGTTTCTCCTCCTACAAATCTCCCCCGCGCGCACAAAGCTCCTCTTCTTTCCCCCAAAAAACCCCAGTGCCGCCCATCTTAGGTCACTGCTCACCGTGGAAATGGCTTCTTCATCCTCTTCCGGCTTGGCGGCAGCAGCGGCGACGGCGGCGATGGAAGCGGCGGCGGAGAAGGAAAGCTTCCGTGGGGTCTGGATCCCCTGCATGCTATATGATGAGAAGCTCTACGGCGTGGAGACAGAAGGGCTCCTCCGCGCCGGCGACTGGTGGAGCGGCGCTGGAGAAACCATCCCCAACCCGCACGCCGACGAGTGGGTCCACTTCGGCACCCACCTCGACAAAGGTTTGTCATTTCCTCCCTCGGAATTCTTTTCTGAGGTGATTGACCATTATGGTGTTCAACTCCACCATCTTCCTCCCAGATCTCTCTTAGAGATGAGCGCTTACGCGTCTTTGTGTGAGGGATTTCTCGGCATTAGGCCGAGTTTGACCTTATTCCGGTATTATTTCCATGTCCGGAGAAATTCTATCACTGTCGGTGTTACTTATATCACCGGTACCATTAGTTTTTCACTTCTAGCGACGCATATCCCAAGATTTTAGCTAGTGACTCGGTCAAACAGTGGCCAACCACCTTCTTCTATCACAAGGATATTCCGGCTCCCGGCAAAGCTACTGCTTTGCCGACTTTCATCGACGGAGCTACCACGGCCCAACAGTCTTGGGACGAGGCCGCTCCGGCTCTCAGTGACCATCTAATCCTCGCTAAGAGGTGGGTCGAATACATGATCAAACACAAAGGACTAAAGGGATCCGACTTAGTCCAATGCTGGGTGTCACATTGGATCCAGCCCCTTCAGTACCACTAGACCGACTGATGCACTCCATCACGTCGTCCAAGAAAGACTCCCTCCGCATCAGCCCCAGAGCTTATACCACGCAAGGCTACATAAGCCAGATAAAGTGGTTGATAAGGGAGCGGATCGAGAGGAGGATCCCGGAGATTTCTCTAGATATGCATACGGCGGAAAACCCCGTAGTGCCAGTAAGCTTCTAACAGTAAACCTTTTTACATGTTTCAATCTCTAAGTTATATTGCAATACTGATATGTTTTCTGGTTTTCAGCTTGCTGACCTCCCCGAGTCGGAATTTGCTCCACTCGAAGGATATCCTCCAGATTTTTCTCAGGAGACAGAGGTGGTCCCATTGCCGGACATTGCACTCAAGAAGCGCAAAGCTCCGACAGTGGCTGTCGGCACAAAGGAGGTGCCCGTCGTGAAGAGGTAACTTTCAGTCACAACTTCCGCCTTTGCACTTTACTCGAGTTCTCTTCCGAGATGTAATGTTTCCGACTTTATTACATTCTCATAGCTAAACAGCACATCAAGGGCAAGGGGAAGGGAACTTCTTCGAAGCCCCTGCGGCAGATGAAGCTTACCGTAGCTTCTCCTGCCGTGGATCCTCCGACTCCTACCCCTCAACCTTCCGCAACACTGGTGATCATTCCTTCTCCGGCTGTCGCAGAAGATATGGGTCCTTCAACGGAGCCCCCGGCCCTTGAATCGCAAACTGACATCACCATGGGTGATTTAGGTATAGATAAGGGTGAACGCTCTTTGGGTAATGATCCCTCGGCATAAACCTTTGCCGAAAACCTTCTCAGTAATCCAGGACTTGCCAAGTTTGGCCTATCCCGGAAATCCGCTGAAGAGATCTAGCGGCTGGCCAGGTAATGCCTGGAGAAAATAAAATTATCTGCTGAAGAAGAAGCACAAGAAGCAGAGGACGTCAAGCATGATCTTCTTGACCAAGTGCGTCTTTGCAACGAGAGGATCAGGTCCGGTGAGCTTCCAACTGCTCCTGTGACCCCTCTGACTCTTGCTGAGAAGGTTACAGTTGAAATGAACGCGAGTTTGGATAAACTTACTCGCGAACAATATGTAAGTCGGAATTCTAACTCTTGTTTTTCCTTTATTTCATATCATATCCTCCAGCCCCCAAGCATGAAGTAGGATAAATAATCCGGGTTTATGCTTCCTTAGGATGCCAAAGAACGAACTAGTGTAGCCCCCAAGGCTCGTGCTGATATTAGCAAAAATATTAGCCTGAGACTTTAGTAGCTTTCTGACTTTGGGTATTCTGACTTACCGAAAGTATATTCCTATAACCAGGATTTGTTGAAAAATGTCTGTGATAAGCGGAGAGAGATCAAAGCTCTCCGACTTAAAAATGTTGAGCAAAAAGTTGGCAAGGATGAGGCCGACGGTAAACATTCCGAGACTCAAACCTTGTCTTTCATGTTTTCATAGTCGAATTTTTACTGAACTTTTGTTCTTTTTGACTTACAGCGCTGGTAAAACAATCCTGCGCCATGATTGAAGAGGCCGAGAACCTCAAGACCTTGCTGGTGGAGAACAAGGAGCTTCACCAATAGCTGGATCAGCTCAAGGCGGATCATGAAAAGAGCATTGCTCAAATCCTTGAGTCCTCCTCCATGGCTACTGATGAGCGTGATCGTAAGATTGCTACTCAAGATCAAAAAATCTCGGACCTCAATAATGAGCTTTGCAGAGAGAGGGACCTTTCCAAAGCGCTCCAGGCTAAACTCCAGAGTCTTCGGGAAGAGAAGACCAAGATTGCCGACGTCATTTTCGGTATGTTCCATCTGTCTGACTTGTCTATTTTCTTCGACTTCTTTCAGTGTCGGATTTCCTTTAACTGTTTTTCTCTATAGGTCCTCTGAACTTGACAGACTCCACCTCAGCTGAGCCCCGCACCCGCCGGCTTACCCAAGTAGGTGACCTTCTTCATGACTTCCGCCAATCCCTTGAGGACATTGGCGAAGCTCTCAAGATTCTGGACATGCATAGCATGTCGTATTTTCAGGTGCGGGACAAGGCAAAGGGGATGCCGCAACTTGTCCAGGATTGGAACATGTCCTACGCGCGGACCGTGGTGCATAACGCTCTTACCATGGTCATGAGCTGTAGCACCCCGATAAAACCACTACTAGAAAATCGCGTGTTGTTTTTATTTTATGCATCATCATGACTGCATGCTCATGTCATCATGCCACATTGCATCTGAGCATCGTCATCATCATGCATGGTTTGTTTGAAAACTACTTTCGAAAAGTCTGGTTTTATCCACCTCGTTTTCCCCACCTACCCACGCGCCCTCCTCTTTCATGCCGCGCCCCCGAGAAGGCCGCCGCCTCTGCTTCCCCTCGCCGGTAAAGCCATGGGCGCCCTCGTCCTTGTCGCCCCGACAGCGAGCGCCGCCTCCCCGACCCGTCCTCGGTGCTCTCTCGTCCCGCAACCGTCGCCAGGCCCTGCGAGCCGAGCTCCTCGCCGCTGGAGCCCCGCTGCCCAGCGTCGTCGCGGCCCTCTCCTCGTCACCGATCCCGCATGGCCGCCGTCCGCTCAAGGTCGTCTGCTTCTGCCTCCCTCTCGCCGGCCTCGCCTCTGGCCGTCGTCCTCCGTCGCGCCACGCAACCTCTGTCCCCGGGCCCCTCTAGGCCTTCCCGTGACCGCCGCCGCGGCTCTCCTCCCCGGTCACACTCTCCTCCCTGGCTCTGCAGCGCTCTGCCGCCTTCCCCTCTGCCTCAGGAGCTCGCCCACCCGTCGTCGGCTTCCTCCACCTCGAGGCCCGGCTCGCCCTCGACCGCCGTGCCTCTGCCTTGCGCGCCTCTGCTTCCTGATGCCCGCGTTGCTGCCTTCGCCTAGCCCTCTAGCCGCGAGCCCCTTCACCACCACCATGGACGCCTCCTGGAGCTCCTCCCGAACTTGCCCCTCCTTCCCGTCAACCTCCGGCCACCGCTGTTGAGGGCCCCTCCCTAGCGTGGCTGCCTTGTTGTCCTGCTGTGTGTTGTTCTGTCGTCAACACATGCTGAGTACTGCGCGTTACCCGTTCTCCTGCTGGTGAGCACACTCACGGTTTGCTGTCATTGTGTTGATGCCTCTCGGCCGTGTGACGAGTGTATGCCCATGTTTTTTCTCAAGACCACATGAAGATGGAGAGAGAACAAACCTAGAGCTGTCCTGCAAGCCAAGCCCAACCAGCGGCCCATATCTCTTCCTCCTTCGATCCTGTTGGTCTTCATCAGCAGAGTGCAGCAGCTATGTGTGCTCCTTCCCGACGTCATGCTTTCTCTGCCTCTCACTTGCCTCCTTTTCTCCTGTCCACAAAAGCCAGCACCAGACCGAGATCCCCTCAACCCTAGCCTCTCCTCTGCTTGTATCACCTCCACTAGATTTTTTTCCCTCTCCAATTCGTACTAAAGCCCGTGAGAGAGAGCAGAGTCCCGTCGCAGCAGACCTTGTCGACCAAGCCATCGCCAGGGAGAACGGGGAACCTATCCGGCCATCTGAATGGATGCCCCTCGATGTTGTCTTCCTCTTTGATGAAGCAGCTGGAGCTGTAACAGTCAAGATCCACGCCAAGGTGGTCCACATCGGCGTCGTCTTCATCGGCCCATGCGAGGACAAGGCCGACGACTGCAGCGTCTAGTTGTCTTCTCCGTTCGCCTCCAACCCCATCAAGGTCGCCCTCAACCTCAAGGTGAGGCCCCATCCTTTTTCCCCTTCTTCTCCGTCGTCTTACTGCACCCGTATCCCACTTCCGTTGGTGTCTGAGCGCGTAGACTGAAGAATAGCAGCGATGCATTCATGTGTCGTCAGTTTCGTCAGTTCAGAAAACCCGGCGGACCTGGTTCAACTAGAGCCGCGCTTTAATTCTATCACAACTAAGTAAGTAGCCCAGCGGTTTGTTCCCCGAGCCTTTTCCTTATTTGATCCCAGGATCAAAACCCGTCGGAGCCATATAATTAAATCTATCTTTTTACTCTATTTATTTTTGTGTCTCGTGCATACGTTACAACCCAGCTAGCTAGCTATGAAAATCAAGTTTTGATTCAGCTGTCTACCTGCTTGCTTGTGTGGTGGTTCGATACAGCTAGCTAGATATCCACCATCTGGATCGATTGATCCAATTGCCAGCATGTTTCCATCTAAAACGTCTCAGTTTGTCTATTTGAATTGCTCTATGTGTTAATCCAGCAAACATGATCTAGACTCGTTGGCCATGAACTGAGTTCGATCTTTGAAGCCCGAGATAACAGATGGTTTTGTAGAAAACCACTTCCTTTTCCAAACAGCCTTGTGATTCAAACCCAACAAAAAAACGTTTAGAAACAAAACTGTCTAAATTTGTTTACATAATTCAAATACAAAATTTATTTTCAATTTGAATTATCCTAAATACTTAGACTATTAAACGTTTTTCCTTTTCTATTAGAAGACAAAATAATTAATAACTTTAATTCCGTAAATCAGAATTTGATAAATGATATGTCTAAATCGATCAGCACGACGAGCCCTTTCCAACTATGCATTCCATACTTGCAATTGTATCATGCATCGTAGAGAACTTATAAAATCAGAACTATTATGCGGGGAGAAGATGAGAAATAAAATTGGAAAATTAATTATTTCTTGTTGATAATGCCTCACTAATGTTGTATATCATTGTACTATGCTAATGGAATCTTCTCAACATGGTTTGCATCATTAACTTGCCATGTCATGCATCATATCATGATCATGCCGGTTCTTCCGCATTAGTTGTAATTGTTGCATCGCTTGTTCCTTTTAGTGCTTTCCTTCTTCGCGGATTAGGCCATTGAGTTGATGCGAGCTTCGCCCCATTCCTCGGATGTATCTTCGGCTATGTTTTTCAGGCGAGCATTCTCCCCCTTTCTACCTATTTTGCATTTATAGTCTTTATTTTCCTCCTGTTGATCTATTGCTATCTGTGTCGTGATGCTTTAGTGTTCCGTACCAGATGTATTCCGTGCAGCCTTTATATTGCCGTGGACACCTCCTATTACCTGTTGTTTGGTAGATAGATGGTCTTGTGAGTCGTAGTTGCTTGCTCAGGTGCTGCTTCGCGTCGTAGGTGATCCACCGTTGTTGGAAGGTTGACACATGCTTTATGGTAGAGAGGATCATGACTTTAAATACAACTATTAAATTGCTGGGATAACTAATGAAAGAGGCACCGGTGGGCAATATATGCTATTTGGTTTTTCATGTCCACTTGTGTCCCGTAGGCCCTGAGTACTTGATACATGTTCCTTGATTATTCGCACTATCCACATTCGGGAGACTCTATGAATCCCCCTTAGCCAGAGCTTGATTCATTTCTTATTTCTTTGGGCCACAAGTAGTTTGGGGCTTTATTACTATTCTATACTTATGCCATGCTTACTGCTTTATTTACGATTGTGCGTGGAGCACCTGTACTGTTTTGGAACGTGGAATGTTTTCGCGGTATCGAGAAGCCCAGTCACACTTTCGGGTTCCCAGTCGTTTACAGCCATTGTCACAAACCCTGGGTCCATCTCGGAGTTAGCCAACTTCGTTCCAGGTAGCTTAGTGGGGTGGCCCCCTGAAATATTTTATGAATCCTGTGATTTCTTTGTCGTGAAAGCCTCGTTGGGTTTTGATTTGGTTTTGACGAGGTTGATCGTGTGTGTGTTGCTATTTGTGCACCCCTGCAGGGTAAATCTTTCTGAAAACCGTGTCCGCGGTTATGGACGACTTGGAGCACAGTATCTCGATTATAGACAAGCATAACTAAAGTAGTGCTATAAATATGACTTAATATGTGACTAGTAATCAGCTTCACTACAATGGAATGGATAATAAAAGTGCCAACAACTCGTGGAACTGGGGTGTATCGTGTCATGTTATACCTGCCTAGTAAGTATCGTCACTCCAATGGAATGAAATGAAAGTGCCATCAACTGCTGGGTTTGGGATGTCACATGCTAATTGTATCTGACTAGTAAGTACTGCAACTACCACTGAATGGTTAACTAAAACTGCCCACTACGTATGCTTTCAGGATGACTCATACTATTTGTATCTGACTAGTAAGAGCTTCGACTATAATGGAATAAATAAAATTGCCAACTGTGTGAGTTCCTCGGTTTGACTTCCTCGTTTGGTCTCGAGGGGGAATACAAGGATGGGTATGATTGGTGTTAGTATCAGGTTGGTCACGAATAGGTCTCTCTTATCCCTCTCTAATAGCCGACAGTTAATCGAGTCTCTATAAGTTGTTTAGTGCATGCTGCGTTGCCGCTTCAGTCCACCATACCTATGTAGGCGAGAGCCGCCGAATTCTAGCCTCGCCGTGTACTAGCCTCAGTACTGACGCTCCTCTTTTTCCTTTGCCCTTTGTCGACACCACTTTTGATTTAGAAGGTTTGAGATCGGCGTCGTTAGCAGGGTTACCCTTCTGGCTTAGCCTGGGCAGGTTAATGGACACCATTGGTTATTCTTTAGGGCTCGTAACTCAATTTGCTTCTTATCCATACTCGGATGCTGTATCGTTTTCAAGGTGATTTGGATCTTTGTTCCGTATATCTGTATTCTTAACTCATGGAGTAGTTGTTGTATATATATATGTTCTGTGGGTTCCATCGGGGACTAATGTGTAATGTTATTACTTCGTTTTCCACCCGCACGAAAGTGCCTGGTGGGCGTCCTTGAATTGTTTCTATGCGGGTTTGGCGGGAAGCGCTAAAACTTGCATAGGGTCGATTCGAGGGTGTTACAGAGTGGTATCAGAGCTCAACAGTTACGATACCCCACAAGTCCAGCCTGTAGGATAACCTAGCTAACGGCCGAAGTAGAGTGTCAAAACTATTTTGCAAAAATCGGTTGGACAGATCTGATTAGGTCTCCTTTTACTCCTTACCCCTCTGCTGTTCTCCCCTTATCTCCTCGTGTTTTGATTCTACTCTCTTATCTTTTCTTTGAGTCCAGGATTTCTCGTGGTTCGGTTTTTCGTCGTACCTTCAAGGTTTCGCTTCCTCCTTTGGTAACGGTGTTTCTACCTCCGGACTTCGTGCTATCTGAGCAATCATTCATCTATTGGACTTCTCTTTGTTCCTTCTTGTGCCTTCCGGTGTTTTTCAACGCGACAACATCATCTACGCCAGATCCGATGCAGAGCCTACATCACTCCTTTGTTCCGAACCTCGATTGTCGAAATCTTCAGTCTGATTCCGAGAATGGTTGCACGCTTTTCTACTGATTGTACAGAGTAATAGTTTGGGTGCGTGATGGATTGGCCCCCATGCCGACTACTCACTCTATTCGCTCTTGTACATTGCAGTGGATTAGAATGCATCGTCTCTCAACTTCTATCGAAGTTAGAGGTGGCTTTATTTGTTGATACCTCTACCTTCGCCCTTTGTTCCCAGAGTGTTCTCTCGACGATCACGGACAACAACCTCTTGTTAGTGGTGTCGCGAGGACCTACACGAACCGAGAAGATTCAGATCGCCGGCCTTCTTCTCGGACCATTAGGCGGATCTCGAGAGAGAGATCCCTTGTTAGTGGTGTTGAATTGTAGCACCCCGATAAAACCACTACTAGAAAATCGCGTGTTGTTTTTATTTTATGCATCATCATGACTACATGCTCATGTCATCATGCCACATTGCATCTGAGCATCGCCATCATCATGCATGGTTTGTTTGAAAACTACTTTCGAAAAGTCTGGTTTTATTTTCTAAACGCCCCGTTTTATTTCAATTAAAACCCGGCCTCTTCCGGTTATTTTGTTTTGTCTAAAAAAACTGTTTGCGAAAGGTTTTATAAAATAAAAATAAAACAAATATTTTTATTAGGGGAGGCAGTCGGCCAGGCCCAAAAGCCCAGCCAGCCAGCCTACCACCCCTATCAAAACAAAACAATAGCTAATCCTAGCCCCACATCTAACCACACCCTAATTCTACCCACCACCAGTCCAACCCACCCCAGCCGCTGCCCCACACAGCTACACAGTGTGCTTGTTCTCGTTCCACCCGCGCGACCGACGCGCCTCTCCCGGCAACCCCCGATTCCGGCCCCACCCTGCGTCAGACCCGCTCGCTCTCCACCCCACCATGCTAGCCGCCACCCCAGCGGCATACCACCTTAACGCATACACGTACGCGCACGCACGCACACCCAGTACGCGCACCCCACCCCACCTTCCCGACATGCACGCTTCGCCTGCATGACATGCGATCCCATGGTTCCACCCACCCCACTATCGATCGTTCCCCTGGGCCACCAACTCCTCGCGTTGTCATCTGCCCGCCCTCGTTTTCCCCACCTACCCGCGCGCCCTCCTCTTTCATGCCGCGCCCCCGAGAGGGCCGCCGCCTCTGCTTCCCCTCGCCGGTAAAGCCATGGGCGCCCTCGTCCTTGTCGCCCCGACAGCGAGCGCCGCCTCCCCGACCCGTCCTTGGTGCTCTCTCGTCGCGCAACCGTCGCCAGGCCCTGCGAGCCGAGCTCCTCGCCGCTGGAGCCCCGCTGCCCAGCGTCGTCGCGGCCCTCTCCTCGTCACCGATCCCGCATGGCCGCCGTCCGCTCAAGGTCGTCTGCTTCTGCCTCCGTCTCGCCGGCCTCGCCTCTGGCCGTCGTCCTCCGTCGCGCCATGCAACCTCTGTCCCCGGGCCCCTCTAGGCCTTCCCATGACCGCCGCCGCGGCTCTCCTCCCCGGTCACACTCTCCTCCCTGGCTCTGCAGCGCTCTGCCGCCTTCCCCTCTGCCTCAGGAGCTCGCCCACCCGTCGTCGGCTTCCTCCACCTCGAGGCCCGGCTCGCACTCGACCGCCGTGCCTCTGCCTTGCGCGCCTCTGCTTCCTGATGCCCGCGTTGCCGCCTTCGCCTAGCCCTCTAGCCGCGAGCCCCTTCACCACCACCATGGACGCCTCCTGGAGCTCCTCCCGAACTTGCCCCTCCTTCCCGTCAACCTCCGGCCACCGCTGTTGAGGGCCCCTCCCTAGCGCGGCTGCCTTGTTGTCCTGCTGTGTGTTGTTCTGTCGTCAACACATGCTGAGTACTGCGCGTTACCCGTTCTCCTGCTGGTGAGCACACTCACGGTTTGCTGTCATTGTGTTGATGCCTCTCGGCCGTGTGACGAGTGTATGCCCATGTTTTTTCTCAAGACCACATGAAGATGGAGAGAGAACAAACCTAGAGCTGTCCTGCAAGCCAAGCCCAACCAGCGGCCCATATCTCTTCCTCCTTCGATCCTGTTGGTCTTCATCAGCAGAGTGCAGCAGCTATGTGTGCTCCTTCCCGACGTCATGCTTTCTCTGCCTCTCACTTGCCTCCTTTTCTCCTGTCCACAAAAGCCAGCACCAGACCGAGATCCCCTCAACCCTAGCCTCTCCTCTGCTTGTATCACCTCCACTAGATTTTTTTCCCTCTCCAATTCGTACTAAAGCCCGTGAGAGAGAGCAGAGTCCCGTCGCAGCAGACCTTGTCGACCAAGCCATCGCCAGGGAGAACGGGGAACCTATCCAGCCATCTGAATGGATGCCCCTCGATGTTGTCTTCCTCTTTGATGAAGCAGCTGGAGCTGTAACAGTCAAGATCCACGCCAAGGTCGTCCCCATCGGCGTCGTCTTCATCGGCCCATGCGAGGACAAGGCCGACGACTGCAGCGTCTAGTTGTCTTCTCCGTTCGCCTCCAACCCCATCAAGGTCGCCCTCAACCTCAAGGTGAGGCCCCATCCTTTTTCCCCTTCTTCTCCGTCGTCTTACTGCACCCGTATCCCACTTCCGTTGGTGTCTGAGCGCGTAGACTGAAGAATAGCAGCGATGCATTCATGTGTCGTCAGTTTCGTCAGTTCAGAAAACCCGGCGGACCTGGTTCAACTAGAGCCGCGCTTTAATTCTATCACAACTAAGTAAGTAGCCCAGCGGTTTGTTCCCCGAGCCTTTTCCTTATTTGATCCCAGGATCAAAACCCGTCGGAGCCATATAATTAAATCTATCTTTTTACTCTATTTATTTTTGTGTCTCGTGCATACGTTACAACCCAGCTAGCTAGCTATGAAAATCAAGTTTTGATTCAGCTGTCTACCTGCTTGCTTGTGTGGTGGTTCGATACAGCTAGCTAGATATCCACCATCTGGATCGATTGATCCAACTGCCAGCATGTTTCCATCTAAAACGTCTCAGTTTGTCTATTTGAATTGCTCTATGTGTTAATCCAGCAAACATGATCTAGACTCGTTGGCCATGAACTGAGTTCGATCTTTGAAGCCCGAGATAACAGATGGTTTTGTAGAAAACCACTTCTTTTTCCAAACATCCTTGTGATTCAAACCCAACAAAAAAAACGTTTACAAACAAAACTGTCTAAATTTGTTTACATAATTCAAATACAAAATTTATTTTCAATTTGAATTATCCTAAATACTTAGACTATTAAACTTTTTCCTTTTCTATTAGAAGACAAAATAATTAATAACTTTAATTCCGTAAATCAGAATTTGATAAATGATATGTCTAAACCGATCAGCACGACGAGCCCTTTCCAACTATGCATTCCATACTTGCAATTGTATCATGCATCGTAGAGAACTTATAAAATCAGAACTATTATGCGGGGAGAAGATGAGAAATAAAATTGGAAAATTAATTATTTCTTGTTGATAATACCTCACTAATGTTGTACATCATTGTACTATGCTAATGGCATCTTCTCAACATGGTTTGCATCATTAACTTGCCATGTCATGCATCATATCGTGATCATGCCGGTTCTTCCGCATTAGTTGTAATTGTTGCATCGCTTGTTCCTTTTAGTGCTTTCCTTCTTCGCGGATTAGGCCGTTGAGTTGATGCGAGCTTCGCCCCATTCCTCGGATGTATCTTCGGCTATGTTTTTCAGGCGAGCATTCTCCCCCTTTCTACCTATTTTGCATTTATAGTCTTTATTTTCCTCCTGTTGATCTATTGCTATCTGTGTCGCAATGCTTTAGTGTTCCGTACCAGATGTATTCTGTGCAGCCTTTATATTGCCTTGGACACCTCCTATTACCTGTTGTTTGGTAGATAGATGGTCTTGTGAGTCGTAGTTGCTTGCTCAGGTGCTGCTTCGCGTCGTAGGTGATCCACCGTTGTTGGAAGGTTGACACATGCTTTATGGTAGAGAGGATCATGACTTTAAATACAACTATTAAATTGCTAGGATAACTAATGAAAGAGGCACCGGTGGGCAATATATGCTATTTGGTTTTTCATGTCCACTTGTGTCCCGTAGGCCCCGAGTACTTGATACATGTTCCTTGATTATTCGCACTATCCACATTCGGGAGACTCTATGAATCCCCCTTAGCCAGAGATTTCTTTGGGCCACAAGTAGTTTGGGGATTTATTACTATTCTGTACTTATGCCATGCTTACTGCTTTATTTACAATTGTGCGTGGAGCACCTGTACTGTTTTGGAACGTGGAATGTTTTCGCGGTATCGAGAAGCCCAGTCACACTTTCGGGTTCCCAGTCGTTTACAGCCATTGTCACAAACCCTAGGTCCGTCTCGGAGTTGGCCAACTTCGTTGCGGGGTAGCTAGTGGGGTGGCCCACTAAAATATTTTATGAATCCTGTGATTGCTTTGTCGTGAAAGCCTCGTTGGGTTTTGATTTGGTTTTTACGAGGTTGATCGTGTGTGTGTAGCTATTTGTGCACCCCTGCAGGGTAAATCTTTCTGAAAACCGTGTCCGCGGTTATGGACGACTTGGAGCACAGTATCTCGATTATAGACAAGCATTACTAAAGTAGTGCTATAAATATGACTTAACATGTGACTAGTAATCAGCTTCACTACAATGGAATGGATAATAAAAGTGCCAACAACTGGTGGAACTGGGGTGTATCGTGTCATGTTATACCTGCCTAGTAAGTATCGTCACTCCAATGGAATGAAATAAAAGTGCCATCAACTGCTGGGTTTGGGATGTCACATGCTAATTATATCTGACTAGTAAGTACTGCAACTACCACTGAATGGTTAACTAAAACTGCCCACTACGTATGCTTTCAGGATGACTCATACTATTTGTATCTGACTAGTAAGAGCTTCGACTATAATGGAATAAATAAAATTGCCAACTGTGTGAGTTCCTCGGTTTGACTTCCTCGTTTGGTCTCGAGGGGGAATACCAGGATGGGTATGATTGGTGTTAGTATCAGGTTGGTCACGAATAGGTCTCTCTTATCCCTCTCTAATAGCCGACAGTTAATCGAGTCTCTATAAGTTGTTTAGTGCATGCTGCGCTGCCGCTTCAGTCCACCATACCTATGTAGGCGAGAGCCGCCGAATTCTAGCCTCGCCGTGTACTAGCCTCAGTACTGACGCTCCTCTTTTTCCTTTGCCCTTTGTCGGCACCACTTTTGTTTTAGAAGGTTTGAGATCGGCGTCGTTAGCAGGGTTACCCTTCTGGCTTGGCCTGGGCAGGGTTATGGACGCCATTGGTTATTTTTTAGGGCTCTTAACTCAATTTGCTTCTTATCCATACTCGGATGTTGTATCGTTTTCAAGGTGATTTGGATCTTTGTTCCGTATATCTGTATTCTTAACTCATGGAGTAGTTGTTGTATATATATATATGTTCTGTGGGTTCCATCAGGGACTAATGTGTAATGTTATTACTTCGTTTTCCACCCGCACGAAAGTGCCTGGTGGGCGTCCTTGAATTGTTTCTATGCGGGTTTGGCGAGAAGCGCTAAAACTTGCATAGGGCCGATTCGAGGGTGTTACAGAGTGGTATCAGAGCTCAACAGTTACGATACCCCACAAGTCCAGCCTGTAGGATAACCTAGCTAACGGCCGAAGTAGAGTGTCAAAACTATTTTGCAAAAATCGGTTGGACAGATCTGATTAGGTCTCCTTTTACTCCTTACCCCTCTGCTGTTCTCCCCTTACCTCCGCGTGTTTTGATTCTACTCTCTTATCTTTTCTTCGAGTCCAGGATTTCTCGTGGTTGGGTTTTCCGTCGTACCTTCAAGGTTTCGCTTCCTCCTTTGGTAACGGTGTTTCTACCTCCGGACTTCATGCTATCTGAGCAATCATTCATCTATTGGACTTCTCTTTGTTCCTTCTTGTGCCTTCCGGTGTTTTTCAACGCGACAACATCATCTACGCCAGATCCGATGCAGAGCCTACATCACTCCTTTGTTCCGAACCTCGATTGTCGAAATCTTTAGTCTGATTCCGAGAATGGTTGCACGCTTTTCTACTGATTGTACAGAGTAATAGTTTGGGTGCGTGATGGATTGGCCCCCATGTCGACTACTCACTCTATTCGCTCTTGTACATTGCAGTGGATTAGAATGCACCGTCTCTCAACTTCTATCGAAGTTAGAGGTGGCTTTATTTGTTGATACCTCAACCTTCGCCCTTTGTTCCCAGAGTGTTCTCTCGACGATCACGGACAACAACCTCTTGTTAGTGGTGTCACGAGGACCTACACGAAGCAAGAAGATTCAGATCGCCGGCCTTCTTCCCGGACCATTAGGCGGATCTCGAAGGAGAGATCCCTTGTTAGTGGTGTTGAATTGTAGCACCCCGATAAAACCACTACTAGAAAATCGCGTGTTGTTTTTATTTTATGCATCATCATGACTACATGCTCATGTCATCATGCCACATTCCATCTGAGCATCGTCATCATCATGCATGGTTTGTTTGAAAACTACTTTCGAAAAGTCTGGTTTTATTTTCTAAACGCCCCGTTTTATTTCAAATTAAAACCCGGCCTCTTCCGGTTATTTTGTTTTGTCTAAAAAACTGTTTGCGAAAGGTTTTATAAAATAAAAATAAAACAAATATTTTTATTAGGGGAGGCAGTCGGCCAGACCCAAAAGCCCAGCCAGCCAGCCTACCACCCCTATCAAAACAAAACAATAGCTAATCCTAGCCCCACATCTAACCACACCCTAATTCTAGCCACCACCAGTCCAACCCACCCCAGCCGCCGCCGCACATAGCTACACAGTGTGCTTGTTCTCGTTCCACCCGCGTGACCGACGCGCCTCTCCCGGCAACCCCTGATTCTGACCCCACCCTGCGTCAGACACGCTCGCTCTCCACCCCACCCTGCCAGCCGCCACCCCAGCGGCATACCACCTTGACACATACATGTACGCGCACGCACGCACACCCAGTGCGCGCACCCCACCCCACCTTCCCGACCCGCACGCTTCGCCTGCATGACATGCGATCCCATGGTTCCACCCACCCCACTATCGATCGTTCCCCTAGGCCACCAACTCCTCGCGTTGTCATCTGCCCGCCCTCGTTTTCCCCACCAACCCGCGCGCCCTCCTCTTTCTTGCCGCGCCCCCGAGAGGGCCGCCGCCTCTGCTTCCCCTCGCCGGTAACGCCATGGGCGCCCTCGTCCTTGTCGCCCCGACAGCGAGCGCCGCCTCCCCGACCCATCCTCCATGCTCTCTGGTCCCGCAACCGTCGCCAGGCCCTGCGAGCCGAGCTTCTCGCCGCTGGAGCCCTGCTGCCTAGCGTCGTCGCGGCCCTCTCCTCGTCACCGATCCCGCATGGCCGCCGTCTGCTCAAGGTCGCCTACTTCTGGCTCCGTCTCGCCGGCCTCGCCTCTGGCCACCGTCCTCCGCCGCGCCACGCAACCTCTGTCCCCGGGCCCCTCTGCGCCTTCCTGTGACCGCTGCCGCGGCTCTCCTCCCCGGTAACCCTCTCCTCCCTGGCTCTGCAGCGCTCCGCCGCCTTCCCCTCTGCCACAGGAGCTCGCCCAACCATCGTCGGCTTCCTCCACCTCGAGGCTCGGCTCGCCCTCGACCGTCGTGCCTCCGCCTGGCGCGCCTCTCCTTCCTGATGCCCGCGTTGCCGCCTTCGCCTAGCCCTCTGGCCGCGAGCCCCTGCACCACCGCCATGGTCGCCTCCTGGAGCTCCTCCCGAGCTTGCCCCTCCTTCCCGTCAACCTCCGGACACTGTTGCTGCGGGACCCTCCCTAGCGCAGCTGCCTTGTTTTCCTGCTATGTGTCGTTCTGTCGTCGACACATGCTGAGTACTGCGCGTTACCCGTTCTCCTACTGGTAAGCACACTCACGGTTTGCTGTCATTGTGTTGATGCCTCTCGGCCGTGTGACGAGTGTATGCCCATGTTTTTTCTCAAGACCACATGAAGATGGAGAGAGAGCAAACCTAGAGCAGTCCAGCAAGCCAAGCCCAACCAGCGGCCCATATCTCTTCCTCCTTCGATCCTGTTGGTCTTCATCAGCAGAGTCCACCAGCTATCTGTGCTCCTTCCTGACGTCATGCTTTCTCTGCCTCTCACCTGCCCCCTTTTCTCCTGTGCACAAAAGCCAGCACCAGATCGAGATCCGCTCAACCCTAGCCTCTCCTCTGCTTGTATCACCTCCACTAGATTTTCTGCCCTCTCCAATTCGTACTGAAGCCTGTGAGAGAGAGCAGAGTCCCGTCGCAGCAGACATTGTCGACCAAGCCATTGCCAGGGAGAACGGGGAACCCATCCGGCCATCTGAACGGATGCCCCTCACTGTTGTCTTCCTCTTTGATGAAGCAGCTGGAGCTGTAACTGTCAAGATCAATGCCAAGGTCGTCCACATCGGCGTCATCTGCATCTGCCCATGCGAGGACAAGGCCGACGACTGCAGCGTCTAGTTGTCTTCTCCGTTCGCCTCCAACCCCATCAAGGTCGCCCTCAACCTCAAGGTGAGGCCCCTTCCTTTTCCCCTTCTTCTCCGTCATCTTACTGCATCGGTATCCCGCTTCCGTTGGTGTCTGAGCGCGTAGACTGAAGAATAGCAGCGATGCATTCATGTGTCGTCAGTTTCGTCAGTTCAGAAAACTCGGCGCACCTGGTTCAACTAGAGCCGCGCTTTAATTCTATCACAACTAAGTAAGTAGCCTAGCGGTTTGTTCCCCGAGCCTTTTCCTTATTTGATCCTAGGATCAAAACCCATCAGAGCCATATAATTAAATCTATCTTTTTACTCTATTTCTTTTTGTGTCTCGTGCATATGTTACAACCCAGCTAGCTATGAAAATCAAGTTTTGATTCAGTTGTCTACCTGTCTGCTTGTGTGGTGGTTCGATATAGCTAGCTAGATATCCACCATCTGGATCGATTGATCCAGCTGCCAGCATGTTTCCATCTAAAACGTCTCAGTTGGTCTATTTAAATTGCTCTGTGTGTTAATCCAGCAAACATGATCTAGACTCGTTGGCCATGAACTGAGTTCGATCTTTGAAGCCCGAGATAACAGATGGTTTTGTAGAAAACCCCTTCTTTTTCCAAACATCCTTGTGATTCAAACCCAACAAAAAACATTTACAAAAAAAACTGTCTAAATTTGTTTACATAATTCAAATACAAAATTTATTTTCAATTCGATTTATCCTAAATACTTAGACTATTAAACGTTTTTCCTTTTCTATTAGAAGACAAAATAATTAATAACTTTAATTCCATAAATCGGAATTTGATAAATGATATGTCTAAACCGATCAGCGCGACGAGCCCTTTCCAACTATGCATTCCATACTTGCAATTGCATCATGCATCGTAGAGAACTTATAAAATCAGAACTATTATGCGGGGAGAACATGATAAATAAAATTGGAAAATAATTATTTCTTGTTGATAATGCCTCACTAATGTTGTATCATCATTGTACTATGCTAATGGCATCTTCGCAACATGGTTTGCATCATTAACTTGCCATGTCATGCATGATATCATGATCATGCCGGTTCTTCCGCATTAGTTGTAATTGTTGCATCGCTTGTTCCTTTTAGTGCTTTCCTTCTTCGCGGATTAGGCCGTTGAGTTGATGCGAGCTTCGCCCCATTCCTCGGATGTATCTTCGGCTATGTTTTTCAGGCGAGCATTCTCCCCCTTTCTACCTATTTTGCATTTATAGTCTTTATTTTCCTCCTGTTGATCTATTGCTATCCGTGTCGCGATGCTTTAGTGTTCCGTACCAGATGTATTCCGTGCAGCCTTTATATTGCCTTGGACACCTCCTATTACATGTTGTTTGGTAGATAGATGGTCTTGCGAGTCGTAGTTGCTTGCTCAGGTGCTGCCTTGATTTTGTCCCGGTTCACCTCTATGCCTCTTTGAGACACGATGAAACCGAAAAAATTTCCGGCTGGTATTCCAAAGAAGCATTTCTTCGGGTTAAGCATGATGTTGTATTTTCGTAGATTGGCAAATGTTTCCTCCAAGTCAGAAATCAACGTTTCCTTATTTTTGGACATCACCGCAATATCATCCACGTATGCATGTACATTGCATCCGAGTTGGTCGTGGAGGCAACGCTGCATCGTGCCCTGGTAGGTAGCTCCTATGTTCTTCAGCCCAAAGGGCATCGTAACAAAACAAAAGGTTCTGAAAGGGGTTATGAATAAAGTTTTGACTTTGTTAGATTCTTTCATCCGAATTTGGTGATAACCGGAATATGCGTCGAGAAAACAGAGGAGTTCCGAGCCTACCGTAGAATCGATAACTTGATCAATTCTAGGAAGAGCGAACGGATCTTTTGGACAAGCCTTGTTCAAGGCAGTATAATCAACACACATCCTTAAATCAGTGGTGTCCTTTTTAGGGACCATTACAGGATTGGCTGACCACTCAGTGTGGATGACCTCTTCTATGAATCCGGCTAACTCGAGCCGTGCTAGTTCCTTAGCTATTGCCTTACACTTTTCATCGCCAAAACATCGTAGGGACTGTTTGACGGGTTTAGCGTTCGGGTTTACATTTAAAGAGTGCTCGGCAAGTTCCCTAGGTACTCCAGTCATGTCAGATGGCTGCCATGCGAAGATATCTTGATTTTCTTGGAGGAACTTGACGAGCGCGCTTTCCTATGCGCTACCTAGGCCTACGCCTATCTGGGTCACCTTGGAGGGGTCATCATCCTTCAACGGCGTCTTCTTCCTCTCTTCTGATGCCTTGAACTCCGGATTTGGCTTTGTCACCACCTTCTTCGTTGCGGGCATCTCGGACGGATCTATGCTCTTCTTGATCTCCTAGTACTCCTGGGCATGCAGCACGGCTTCAACAAAGGCGGCATTTCCATCCTTGCATTCTCGCGCTTTCTTCGGGTCTCCCTTGATAGTGATCACGTCATTGGGACCTGGAATTTTCATCATACTCTAAATGTAATACGGACGAGCCATAAAAGCCCAATAAGCCGGATGCCCAAATATAGCGTGGTATGCCCTGTTGAATGGGACCACTTCGAAGGAAAGTTCCTCTGTCCGATAGTTCTTTAGAGTTCCAAAGGTAACATCCAAAGTGATCTCTCCCAGGGAATTGGCTTGTCTTCCTGGGACAACTCCGTGGAAGATCATAGAGCTATGGTTCAACTGGGTTTCCGAGATCTTCATCCGGCGTAGCGTTTCGACATAGAGAATATTGATATTGCTGCCACCGTCCATGAGGGTCTTGGAGAAACCATAACCGTTAAGAAGTGGATTGATGATTAAGGCATATTTTCCTCGCATGTGTAGCTTAGGCAGATGATCAGCACGGTCAAATGTGATTGGCACTTCCGACCAGTCCAAAAACTGGGGATAGCCGGAGCTGTTGCGTTGAGCTCATGTAGAACTGCTTTCTTGAACTTTGTTGGTTGAGATCCGGGGAAGGTGACATAAGTGTCTTTCTTGGTCGGAAAATTTTTCTTCCCTTTCGGCTTGGGATTAGAAGCATCAGCTTCCTCCATGTCGGAATATTCCTTGGTCTCTTTGTCTTTTTCGGGATTTTTCTTTCCCTTCTTCCGCTTAGCTTTGTTGCCCGTGGTGTCATCTCTTTTGATGTCGTCATTGAAACGACATTCGTCGTTGATGTGGGACGAGCCCCCACTAGCGTCTAAGTGATGCACACATGGGTTATTGGCAATGTCGTCCCAAGAGTAGGTTTTGCCTGGTTGCTGGTCTCCTCTACCTTGGACTCTTTAAGTTCCACGCCCACGCCCGCGGCCTCCGCCGTGTCCTCCTCGTCCTCCAGACCCGAAAGTAGCAGTGACCACTGCTGTTTCCTCGTTGTGTTTCTCTTCCGAGGTATTTTTGCGCTTCTAAGCTTGTTGCTTTGGTTGTTTTGCCGACTGAGGCACAACTAGGGCATTGAGCAATCCCTCTGCATCATCGTCAGCATCTCCATACTTGCTCGTTGTTTCTATCATCTCTCCCAAATCGGTGACCTTGTCACACTTCAAGCGATGGCACAGTAGACCAATTGGGAGTCCTGCGATGAAAGCTTCAATCACAGTTTGATCATTTACTCCTTCACAGGAGTTCTTGGTGTCGATCCATCATCCGAGGTAATCCTGGCAAGTTTCTCCGGCCTTCTGGGTGCAACGCTGTAGGTCTCTGACCGTACATGGCCTCCGATATGTGCCTTCGAAATTCCGAAAGAACGCACTTTGCATGTCATACCAGTTGTGGATGTTGTTCTCTAGAAGTTCATTAACCCATGATCGTGCCATCTTCCGCAACATAAGTAGGAGATATCGGGTTGTGACCAGGCTGTTTCCGCCTTTGGTGATGTAGCAAGCTTGGAAAAAATCCTGTAGCTAGGTATCTTTCCGAGCAATGTCGTTGTAGTCTTGGATATGCTTTGAGATAGCAAATCCTTCCGAGAATCTTGTAGCTCTGATGCGTGGTCCGAAGCACTTTGGGCCCACGTAGATATCATCGTTTTCATAGCGTTGCGCCTCTATATTGGAGTTGATCCTGTTACTTGCGTCATTCGGGGATAGAGATCGTCCCGAATGTCGGTTGTGGCTGTGGTGCCTTGGAGCCGGACTTCGGCTTCTGCCACCACCTCCTCCGCCACGTCGTCCTCTTTGTCCCTCTTAAGAGCCGTTGTGATGACTGCTTGGTGGAGAGAGTGGGGCAGCTGGATAGTTTCCGGCTGATGCCGGCCTACGTCCGGAGCTTCATTATTCCGGTTCCAGGCAGGGTCTTGACTACAACGAGCCCCCTGCCGGCTTGTCCCGGCATGGTTTCCGTCATTCCTTCTTCCGTTGTTCCCACTATAGTGAGGCTCAGGCGGACGACTTGCATGTCTAGGAGGTGGCATCTTTTGGCGGTCCTCCTCCCGACATTTCTCTTTATCTTCCCCCCTTCGATCGTTCGACTCTCGTCGGGGAGGATTCCTCGGATTCAGTGCAGCAATGGCCTCTTTTTCATCCGCTGGGGCGACGTTGCTCTAGTCACGCGCAGTTCTGTGATGATGTCCTGACTGTTCGGTTCTCGAATAATTGTCTTCCCGGCGTTCAGGGCGATGATGCTGCTCCAGAACGCGTTGGGGTCTTACGACGAGCCATGCCGGATCTGTGCGACATTGTTCGGAATCCGAGACCAGCTTTTGACTTCCGGACATGGCGACCTTTTGATGCTCTAGTCCCTTGTTGAGTAATTTGATTCCCAACTGGATTTCCTCCGGTCCTGGATTAGCCGATAGAATTTCTCGGGCTACCACGGTATTCTGTACTGGGGTTGGATATACCCAATCTCCTTTACTATCTTTCCGAGGCTTCCCCATCTCATCTCTAAAAAGAACAATGTGGATCTGCGGGAATTGGTTGTCATTGGTGTGACGTTTCCTAGTCTTCTGGTATTGCCTGGAGTTGTACTTCCCCGCAGATGCTATGTGTTTCTATTCCTCCTCAATGTTTTTGGCTTCATCGAGGAGTACTTGACAACACGCTTCTAGGGCATGCGCCCTCTCGTCCAGTTCTTCAGCAGTAAGCTCTACAGCTGTAGGTATAGGTGTGGTTAATGCAGCATCAATGAGTTTACGTGCACCTTCTGTGATCACGTGTCCATCAATCGATTCTTCTTTTTCGGCTCGTCTAGGATAAGTGCTCGATCCGAGTCTTCCTCATATTCGTCGGCAATCACCTCCTCTGTTAGAGGGTCTTTTGTCGGGGTCTTGTTCTTCTTGTTCTTCTTCTTTGCCTTCTTGACAGCGTCGGTAGCAAAGACGGCCTTGGGTCCGTTTCTTGGAGTCAAGCTCTGATCGGTACATTCGGACATCTGGACTTCAGGATTATCTCTAACTTCCATGTCATCCTGTGCTTTGGGAGAGCGTTCCCCGGATCCTTCATCCATGGTTTCTCCTTCTTCTGCAGCTTTGGAGTTATACTCCTCTTCGTATTCCGTGGAGAACTTTCGGAAATCCGCTGACATCATCGATTCATCCGAGGATGCGGGTACGTCGGCGTTTGTTCCAATTGCCTCCAGCACAAAGTCGGTGTTTTCTCCAGCATCAGCAGAGCCGGATCCGGATACCACATATCCGACGAAGTGCGACGCGTGCTTCCTGAGGTACCTACGGCTCTCGCGATCAGCCATGTCAAAACTTTTGATGGTCTCGAGAATTGCATCTACGCTTGCATCTTGCATTATCATGTGTCACAGTGTGTACCTTAGGAAAGGCCTGTCTGTCCCGACATCATCAGAGCCGGAATCCGTGTCGTTGATGAGCTCCTCCTGGATTTCGACTTCCGCGGGTGGGTCGATCTGGGATCCAGCTTCTCTAAGGAGATCCACTCCGTATTCGACTTTGACCGCTGGGTCTTCCTTAGGCTCGGATTTCTCCACTATCGCCGCAACTGGTGCCGGCTGGGTGGGATTAGAGTTTTCTGAGATCCAGAACTCTGCCGCCTTCGTGGACAAAGGGGACCCAGAAGACTCTTCTGCCTCTATCATCACCGCGGGGGTGGGTGGGGCAGTTTTAGCGAAACCGATGTAAACATCGATCTCGCCAAAAGACATGATTGAGTAGGCAGTCATGTCCTCCCTAGCCGGAATCCAAGTCTCGTCGAGAATGATTAGAGGGACGTCGCTGGCGTAGAGGATGCGACCAACGGCGATAGTTTCGCCGATTCCGATTCTTGCAGATTCCGCTCGGAACGCAGATCCAAAGCTCACTTGCCCCACGGTGGGCGCCAACTGTCATCGGATTGAGGACAAGTACACCATGAGGGGGTCCTCGAGGCATGCAGAAGAGAGGGGTGTGAGACGTACGGTGTTCCGGGACAGTGAGCACACAAGTTTACCCAGGTTCGAATCCGCCAGCTTTGGACGGATCCTACTCCTGCTAGCAATCCAATAATATGGCAGAGCCGGAATATGGGTTACAAGGGTTCGCCTATGCGAGTTGAGATTGTAGACTATTGAGGGTCTAGACTGTTTCCCTAAAGGCTCTCCCTAGGACGGCTTATATATATCTGGCCTAGGGTTACAGGAGAGATCTATCTAGTTACAACTAAGAGTCGGTTACAGAGTACATCTTGAACTACAAGTAACACTATGGGCCTAAGTCGGTAAGTCTTCTGGGCGTTCCTATAGCCGGATTGGACTCTGTCTTTTCTCCCCTATTGGGCTGCCCGTGAAGCAAAGCTCTAACCCGAAGTGGGCCACCCTGGTCAGTGAGGAACTGTGAGGATACCCGAAAAGTATATCCCCAACAAGGTGCACTTTGACGATGAAGGCTGGATGGGAGCACTTTTCCTGTACTTCTTAGAGTACACATATGACGGGGAGGGCGGCTAGCTCACAGTCGACTTAAAATTGGGACAAATTTAAGCCCAATTTGAACCAAAATTCCATGACTTAAAATATATATATGATTTGAATAAATTTGACATGTATTTGAGCCGTGAGACCGGTGGATATGCTCTAAAGTTGATTCATAAGTAGTACTACTTGCTTTGACAATCTCCAGTGGGCTTGTATAATTTTGATCGAAATATGTATGATTTTAATCAAAATTGATATGTATTTGAGCTATGAGGATGGTGAATATGCTCTAAAGCTGATTCATAAGTAGTACTCCCTTCGACCCAAATTAGTTGATTTAGATTTTACTAGATTCAATTGTATCTTGAGGAATTTAAGTCAACTAACTTGGATTGAAAATCTCAGCCACTAATTTGGAACGGGGAATGGATTTTGCCACCAACGCTGCAACTCTACATGGCAGCCACGATGGTAGTGAAAGAGCAATCAAAACTGATAGGCCCCAACTTGACCCTCTAGGCATTTGGCACGCCAACAATGGGCAGCTAGATCCAATGGCAAGCAACTTGGGCCCCACAATGCATTCTCTCAACAACTTTGGGACCGCTAGATCCAATGGAAAGCAACTCGGGTACCGCAGTGCATTCTCTCGACCACTTTGGGACCGCTAGATTCCATGGCAAGCAACTCGGGCACCGCAATGCATTCTCTCGACAACTTTGGGACCACAAAGTGACTAAATTAGTAGGAACTCATAACCATCTATTGAATAACAATTCTACTCTCTAAATTAGCTATCTATTCAACTAATCATTACACGTGCCACCCTTCACCCCAACCGCATACTATAACAGCTGGGACGCGGATGACAACTCCTAAAACTGCCCACATGAATCTACTATCCCCCCTCTTCACTTGAAGTTCATGTTTTATATTTTCTATGGCTTGATCAGATACGACAAGATCAACCTCAGGTGTCAACTTTTCTTTGCGAATAAGCTCTGAGTTCTTCCTCAATAGTACGCTTCAGCTCGAATATCAACAGGTTTTTACGGGCCAATTCATAACCTAACTTGGAAACCATCTCCTCCAAATCCGTCCTATGGCTAGAACATTGAGTTGATTCATCTTGGTATGCAATGTACCATGGATCATCAACCTACATAGCACACTGTAACAATCCCAAAACAAACCAAATTGGAATCAGTCCGACAGCCCATGTCAGCACTTCAAATTCAACAGTAGTACAAAGAGAAGGAGTTACATGCACTTCCGACGTGGTAGGAGAAGGAGAATGTGGCCAGGACATGATCAATTCCTAAGCCTTGCTGGTGTACGCACTACGACCAGACAATGAGGACTAATTTGCACCTACAATATCGAGGAAATTACGGGAACCGAATCGATTAAGCTAGGCGGAGCAGGATCTGAGGTAGCAAGCACTACTAGCAACTGATGTGACTGTTCATCGAGCTATGTCGGCGGAACCAAATCCCAATCGTCCTGGGCGGCAGAACTGCTTGCGGTCAGTACTGCCTCAACATACAATTCATGCGGATGAAACAGGTGCCGGAGCCGTTGTTGAGGTGTAGCGCGGCAGTCCATCCGATACCGCCATAGCACAAATCTGACGACGTGCCGACGCGCCGACGATGGATTCTCTGTCCGCCAGTGGGATAGGAGCTGCTCGGGTCTAGGGGCTAAAAGCAGATGAGAGAGAGCAGACGTGTCATACACGACCCCACCTGTCGATTATTTCATATTTGCCAATTTTGCATGTCTACCGAACTTTTTCTTTGAAATTTGCATATTTGCCACATGACCACGACATGTCAGTGACACACAAAATGGCAAATATGCAAGTTGCAAAGTAAAAGGTGGCAAATATGAAAATCCCCCCTCTAGCCCCACATGACGGCCCCACCAGTCATTGGCTACGAAGGCCCCACAGAACGGCTCCACATAGCGGCCCTATCGTTCATTAGCTTCGACGGCCCCACAGAACAGCCCCATTTGTCATTGGTTGCACTAGCCACACAATCAGGAAAAACAGGGCCCACAAGTCAATCCTAAGGTACTAGAAATCTCTAAGGTACTAGATGTGCTGTTGCTACTAGGGAGAAAACAACAATCCTTTGTTCATAGAACTATCGTATTGTTTACTTTACATGCAGTTCGTAAAGCAATAATCTGTTGCTTGCAACTTAATACTGGAGGGGGTTCGGATGATAACCTGAAGTTGGATTATTAGTCATAGATGCGGTTGGATGGCAGTCTATGTATAATGGTGTAATGCCCAATCAAGTGTCAAAGGAGTCAAGATGATTAGTATATGCATGTATTGCTTTTCTCGGTGTTTGTCAATTGCCCCGCTGTAATTTGTTCACCCAGCATGTTATCTATCTTAAGGAGAGCCACCTCTAGTGAACTATGGATCTCGGTCCTTTTTCTTTACATACAATCTACAACTGTTTACTTCTTTGTGTTTACTTTCTGCAAACTTTTACTTCTTTCCATTCGATACTTTTAATCCTTTGTTTTCCGCAAAACACGGTGAGATTGACAACCTCATCGCAAGTTGGGGACAAAGTTCTGTGGTTGTGTTTTGCAGGTCTCCACGTTGCTACAAGCACGGGTAGTGCGCCCTGCCAAAGCTCAGCTAGTAACACCTTTGAGGTGTTTCCTTGCCCTACTGGTTCGATTAAACCTTGGTTTCATAACTAAGGGAAACTTGCTGTTGTGTTCATCATACCTTCCTCTTCGGGTTCCCAACGAGCTCTATGTCAACACCACCATCAAGCATTTTTTTGGGCGCCGTGCATTGAGCCATCAAGCGATTTTCTGGCGCCATTGCCGGGGAGTCAAGGACATCTTCACAAGGGGAGTCCCTCATAACCAATCTCTTTACTTTGTTGTTTTTGTTTTGCTTAGTTTTCTTTTTGCTTTGTTTGCTTGTTTTGTTCTTCAAAAACACAAAAAAAATAGTTTTACAAGTTTGCTTTCTTATTTGAAAACCCAAAAAAATGACTACTCTTGAAAACACTAAGTTGTGTGACTTCACGAGCTCCAACAACAATGATTTTATGAGCACACCTATTTCTCCACCTGTGGCTGAAAATACTTTCTTTGAGATAAAACCTGCTTTGTTCAATCTTGTTACGAGAGAACAATTTGCTGGTATTAGTAATGAAGATGTTGCTTCCCATCTAAATAACTTTGTTGAACTTTGTGAGATGCAAAAGCATAGGGATATAGATGGAGATATTATTAAGCTGAAATTGTTTCCTTTCTCTTTGAGAGGAAAGTCTAAAGAATGGTTGAATTCCTTAACTAGGAATAGTATTGATTCTTGGACTAAGTGCAAAGATGCTTTTATTGGAAAATACTATCCTCCTTCTAAGATTATATCCATGAGAAGTGAAATAATGAAGTTTAAACAACTTGATAATGAGCATGTTGCTCAAGCTTGGGAAAGAATGAAATCTTTGGTTAAGAATTGTCCCACTCATGGACTGACTGCTTAGATGATCATCCAAACTTTTTATGCAGGATTGAACTATTCTTCAAGTAACCTATTGGATTCTGCTGCTGGAGTTACCTTTATGACCATCACTTTGGGTGCTGCAACAAAACTTCTGGACAATATGATGGTTAATTATTCTGAATGGCATACTGAGAGAGCTCCACAAGGTAAGAAAGTAAATTCTGTTGAGGAAAACTCCTCCTTGAGTGATAAAATTGATATTATTATGTCTATGCTTGTTAATGGGAAAGCCCATATTGATCCAAATAATGTTCCTTTAGCCTCTTTGGTTGCTCAAGGAGAGCAAGTTGATGTGAACTTCATAAGAAATAATAACTTTGGTAATAATGCTTATAGGAGTAAGTTTGGTAACAACAATTATAAGCCATATCCTCCCAACAATGGTAATGCTTATGGAAATTCTTACAACAATAATAGGAGTGCTCCCTCTGAACTTGAAGTTATGCTCAAAGACTTTATTAGTAAACAAACTGCTTTCAATAAAACTATTGAGGAAAAACTCTCTAATGCTGAAAGAAATATAGCATCTTTGGCTGAAGATCAATCTTCTTTGAATAAAATGGCTGCTAAACCTGAAACTAATGAGAATCCCTTTGCAGCTACTAATGCTATACAAGTAAGAATTGATCAAAATGTTAGACTATTAGCTGAATTACATGCTAAGTGGGAAAGAGAAGATGAAATTGCTACAAACATTAGTGTTTCTACTATTACCACCACTAGTGTTGAGGCTAGTGATAGTTCTACTACTTTAGATGATAAATTTGATTTTGATCTTGATGGTTGCAATATCTCTGAAGTTATTAAGTTCCTACAAAAGCTTGCTATAAGTCCTAATGCTAGTGCTATGAACATGGCCTTTACAAAACACACTACCGATGCTCTCATAAATATTAAAGAAGAAAAGATGAAACATAAAGCTTCTATTCCTATAAAACAAGAGGATGGTTGGGAATCCATCGTTAATATGAAAGTTAATGACTTTGATTTCAAATCTTTGTGTGATCTTGATAGTAGTGTTTTATCATGCCTAGAAGGATTTATGATATGCTTGATTTGCCTCCTCTTGAAGATTGCTATTTGAATGTCCCACTTGATGATAATGTTAAAAAGAAACTCATGGGGAGTTTTAATGATGTTCTTATTATGGTTAACAATTCCTATGTCCTCGTTGATTTCTATGTTTTGGATGTTGAATACAATGCTTCTTGTCCTATTACTTTGGGAAGACATTTTCTTAGAACTGTTGGTGCCATCATTGATATGAAAGAAGGCACCATTAAATATCAACTCCCACTCAAGAAAGGTATAGAACACTTCCCTAAAAAGAGAGAAAAGATTTATTTTGCTTCTCCTATGAAAACAAAATTTGGTCTTAATACTTCTTCATATGAGAATACTTGATCATTTTTCTTTGCTTCTTATGCCTAACTTAAAGGCGTTAAAGAAAAGTACTTATTGGGAGATAACCCAAAAGTTTTAGATGAGTCTTGGAAGTTATTACCTCTGTAATAACCTCTCCTTATCCTTTTTATTTGCTTTTTGTGCCAAGATTAACCTCTAATGAGAGAGAAGTAATGATTGGAAAAGTTGATGTCCCGAAACAGATTTATGTGCTTCACCGTAAAAATTCGTAAGAGAGCTCTGTATGTCAGATTGAGCTGTAATATTTTTTTCTTCTGCCCCAGATTGTTATCTAACGTTCGTTAGTTCAACACTTTTTGATTTGAGCAACAGAAGGTCTTCGAAAAATTTCGTCTTTACCCGCTGGTCTGTTTTGACAGATTTTTGCCATTTTCTGCATTTGCTTCTTGTTGTTTCCTTCTTGAGTTCTTTTGGGGAATTGAGATTTTTGAGGGATGTGGTATAGTATCTAGTGTTCTAATGGAAGTTTATTTGATGTTAGAACTGAACCTTAAGACTTATTTATCTTAAGTGTACTAATGTTGCTAATAAAGATTGTGTGATGTTTTGTATGAAGGAAAATTTCAGGTGTATGGAAGGAATGAGTAATGAGATGAAGAATGGACTAAAGCTCAAGCTTGGGGATGCCATGCGTGTTACCCCAAGAAATATCCAAGAAGTACAAGCGTAAAATCTTGGGGATGCCCAAGGCATCCCCTTCTTCATCAATAAAAATCCTAGGTTTCTTCTAAACGCTTCATTTTTATTGTTTCATGCACATTTGTGTTTTTCTTGGAGCGTCTTATTTTTTGTTTTCATTTTGGTTTTTAGTTTACTTGGTTTGCTTAGTTTTATGAATAAATTGGTTGGACCCCCTCTTTCATACATTGGTTTGCAAATAGTTTGGTTTGGTTTGGAAAAGAGTAGGAAAGTTCATGCTTATGTGGTAAAAAGAGCTCGTTTTTGACTGTGGCCTATGCTTTGTCATGCCATGATTGATTTTGTTTTGGATTTATTCTTAGTATTCTTTGTTGTAGCATGACTTGTTATAAACAATTTATATTGCTTAATGTGCCTTGGATGAATCATGCGTTGTTTTAGCATATTAAAGCATAGTATAGTGTATTCTCCTTTGATGCTTCATTTGGGTTGACTTGGCACATGCTCACACAATATTATGACTATCCCAAGTCACCATAGCCTTTATGATCCTTTAGTTTTCAACTTGTAGTATCACTTTATGCTTTGATCAATGATGTTTTGTCGCTCTGCATGATTATGGCCATTATTGCTCTCTTAGTTTGTCTCTCCCAGTCTTTTGTTAGCCTCCACAACCAAGTATGAGTTCCACTCATGCATCCAACTCCCTAAACCAAGTTATTCCAAAGAGTCCACCATACCTACCTACTAGCTTATGCTATTCCAAGTATATTCATGCTTTTGTTTACCTTCCAAATTAAACTTGTTATGAGAAAAATAGTGATTAAAGCTCTCACGAAATTGATGGCACACTTTACTTTACTTGCCTCTAATAAACTTGAACCATGGGGTCCTTCTTTGTTGTGTATATGCTTACGCTTTATAAGTTGAAATTAGCAGAACCATGTACCATGGGGAATGCTTTCAACAGTGCACTTGTACTTTGTACCCCGTTGATATCATGTTCTTTTACTTACGGATCCCGGCGGTGTGAAATAAAAGTGGAACTTGTAAGATCATGGAGTTTGTATGTGTGTTAGAGAAACGCCTGGGCCGCTAGCCTTAGCCATGCCTAATCATGGTGGAAACTTGCAACATCACCATAATGAGCACTCTATGAAGCATCCTCAATAAAAACCTATGCAAATAACAAATAAAAAGATCGCTGAGATGCTCATTGTCTGCTGCCTTGTCATTTTGATTATAGGAAAGCTCCCGTATCATGTGCAAGGGGTATCCCGTTGGCGGTTCTTAATGATACACATGTACTTACAATGACAAGAGCTTACTCGTGACTAAAGTTGAGTAGCATGAGGATCGGTCTTCGTAAGTAAGGGCATGAGATTTCTGTTTATAACTTGTCAAGCATATCCTCTTAGTTGTGTCACTTTAACCTTAACCACTTCAATATGCTTATGATAGGGGCAATGAGAGCTGAAAGCTATAAGTACCATAATTTTTGGAAGCTCTTTATGAGACTTGAATCCCTACTTCCGTTTACAAAGGCTTTTCTTCCACCATTACATTGAGTCTCCAGCTTCTATCTTTATGCACTTACTTTGAGAGCATAGTGGCCATTCTTAGTTCTATGTGCATTGTCCCAAGACTAGTTGATTGATGCATACTTTGATATTGCTTGTTTTAAACTATTGTATCTAGTCACTCTTATGAACTTTGAAGGTGTCCTATGCATTTATATTTGCTACTCTATTGAGGGACAAGCTGAATACTATTATGCTATTTTTTCTTTATGTGAAACAAACAAAAGTCTTGCAAAGAATGTTATTCATGAATCTTTTGTTTGTGCCTTTTCATGTTGCATTAAAGTTTCTTTGCTTATTGCTAGAACTTTGTCTTTCATGCTATGATTGAAGTATTATGATCCCAGCCTTGAATGTTTTACAAATACTTTGATCAAGTCTTTGATGGTGCATGCCACCTCAAAAATTATTCTTTCTTTTTATCACTTACCTACTCGAGGACGAGCAGGAGTTAAGCTTGGGGATGTTGATACATTGCAAATGTATCTATAATTTTTGATGTTCCATGCTTGGCTTTATCCACTTTCTTGTGTTTTGTTCCAACTTTGGAGTACTTTTCATATGATTTCTTGGACTAACCTATTAACAAGAGCCACAGTGCCAGCTGCATGTTTTCTGCTGTTTTTGGTTCCAGGAAAGTGAGAAAATGAATATTCTCGGAATTGGACGGGACAAAAGCCAAAGTGCCTATTTTTCCGGATGTCATCAAGTGCCAGAATACGAGAAGGAGAGGGGCCAGAGGGCGGCCACACCACCTGGCCTGTGCTAGGGGGTGGTGTGGCCAGCCGAAGCACCCCCTCGGCCTCTCCTTCCGACTATAAGATGCCCTTGGGACGAAAACCCTAAGTACCTGATCAAAAATCCACGAAAGAGTCTATAGCCACCGTCATCTCCATCCCTAGATCGGGAGGGATCTGAAGCTCTTCCCGACACCCTGCCGAAGAGGGGAATTCACCCTGGAGGCCTTCTTCATCACCATGCAAGCCTCCGGTATGATGCGTGAGTAGTTCATCCTTGGACTACGGATCCATGTAGTAGCTAGATGGCTGGTTCTCCTCCTTTGTGCTTTCATGTTTAGATCTTGTGAGCTCCGTTCATGATCAAGATCATCTATTTATAATTCTGCATGTTGTGTTTGCGGGGATCCGATGGATATTGAGATGCTATTTCAGATTGATTATTTATTCTATCATGTATTTGTTATTTGAGATCTTGCATGCTTTCCGTTGTTAGCAGCTATCTTGGCCAAGTAGATGCTAGCAACTCCAAAAGTTAGTATTTATGCTCGATAGTGGGTTCATGCCTCTAGTAATCTAGGGAAGTGACAGAAATCTCTAAGGTACTAGATGTGATGTTGCTACTAGGCAGAAAACAATAATCCTTTGTTCATAGAACAATCGTATTGTTTACTTTACACGTAGTTCATAAAGCAATAATCTGTTGCTTGCAACTTAATACTGGAGGGGGTTTGGATGAAAACCTGAAGGTGGATTATTAGTCATAGATGTAGTTGGATGGCGGTCTATGTATAATGTTGTAATGCCCAATCAAGTCTCAAAGGAGTCAAGATGATTAGTATATGCATGTATTGCTTTCTCGGTGTTTGTCAATCGCCCCGCTGTAATTTGTTCACCCAGCATGTTATCGATCTTAAGGAGAGCCACCTCTAGTGAACTATGGATCCCGATCCTTTTTCTTTACATACAATCTACAACGGTTTACTTCTTTGTTTTACTTTCTGCAAACTTTTAATTCTTTCCATTTGATACATTTAATCCTTTGTTTTCCGCAAAACATGGTGAGATTGACAACCTCATCTCAAGTAGGGGACAAAGTTCTGTGGTTGTGTTGTGCAGGTCTCCACGTTGCTACTAGCACCGGTAGTGCGCCTTGCCAAAGCTCAGCTAGTAACACCTTTGAGGTGTTTCCTTGCTCCTACTGGTTCGATTAAACCTTGGTTTCATAACTGAGGGAAACTTGCTGCTCTGCTCATCATACCTTCCTGTTGGGGTTCCCAACGAGCTCTACATCAACGCCGCAATCAAGCATTTTTCTAGGCGCCGTGCATTGAGCCATCAACGGACCACATATCTGGGGAAGGGAAGTGAGCCGACAGCGAACGTTCGGGTGGGGGAGAAAAAATAAAGGAGTCGAGGTCGCGGTGGCAAGTACCATATTTATTCTCCTCTAAATGACGATAGGGGTTCGGGTTAGGTTCGGTGCGGCTTTGGCTGGTAGAGGGGTAAATTTACTCCTCCATTAACGTTTTGGGGATGGGTTAGAGATGCTCTAACCCATAAGGTTAAGATGTTTATTTTATGCCAGGTGCAAAAAATTAAGCCACAAACCATGCTAGCCACACAAAAAGGTCATGTTTATGTGTTGTGTGCAGCAAATGCCACAAAGACTGGTGTTAGATGCAATATTCTCCATCCACACATATTAAGTACATAACAATCCAACCTCGCAGCATATAAAGCAACAATATTATGCAGGCTAGTAATCCAGAGATCACACATTCAGGAATCATACTACTTCCATATTGGTGCATTCTGTTCCCGAATAGTACACCCATTGATACTATAAGGATCTTTAGCAAGCTAAAACAACTTTGCTAAAATGGATATATTTTGAAAAAGAGGAAGTACATTAAGTACATTATAAGGTACCATACAAATTAAAGAAATGTCGCAACAAGGAAACAACCCAAGTTCATAACAAGTGCAGACTAGTGCACTAACAAATACTTTCAGCTTCAGGTTCTATTTCACAACAAAGGGACTAACCTCAGCTGTTAGAGCTCAACCACAAATAGTTATCATCTTGATGACTTTCTCCTTATTTTCTATGGAGTGCTCTAGCCGAATTAAAATTTCTTGTAACTTTGCGATCAAACATTCATTGTATACACTTAGGGAAGATGATAACGATTGTTTAGCTTGGAGTTATTCCTCTAGAACTTGAATATGCAGAGAAATGGCCTTTGAGTTGGACTTAAACTTGAACTTGGAATTTGACGAGGTCGCTGGGAACCCAGCATTACATAGCAACATATTCTTGGCTATAGCACCGCATTGTAGTACCTTGGAAAATAAATCCACACATTCTTTTGGAGTTTTTACTGAACAGTCATTCCCAGGATTTTCCGGCTCCTCTTTCAATTCAGGATGGAAAGTATTTTAGTTGATAGACATGTGTAAGAGAAGTGAAGTTACTACAGAGAAACATGCAGACATGTTTAACATGTGCATGAACTGCTATAATTGGGAGTGCTGATAACACATCTTATACTCTTCAGTAAAAAGATATTTTTGTCATGTATCTTTTTTTGATGTCATTTACTAAGAAGACTAAAAATGTGGCTTCCTGTGTAAACACTGTGAGGTGCATGATATGCCAACTGTTTGTACAATTCATAACTGAAACTGACTTTAGTTGCAAACTATGAAGGAAAATGAAAACAAAACTGAGAATCAATCCAAGCAAGGTTGCATATCAAACTTATACGTACAAATCACTACAAGTGCAACATCACAAAATGTAGAGAAGACTTCCAACAACTTTCTTTACAATGACACCATATCTATCCATCTGGCATCCCTCAAATTTCTCTAGCATAGTCAACTGTTTTTTGGATCCCCATTAGACTTCCTCTGCATTTGGACGGGCGAAAATAAATTGCCACATGGTGGAAACGGAGGTTGAAAGATAAGATGCATACAGATTCCACAACATCAATTACATACTTATTTAAAATATTCAGTACAGAACAACCGGTCCTTACCAATTGGTAGAGGTGCCCAATTATGTTGTGGGATCCTGTGTGACTTAGTACTCGTACTCTATTACGGCTGGAACAGTTCCTTTGAGCGATGGCCTACAAAATGAGGCTTGTAAAACACATGCATAAATATGAATTGACAATGCGATCTAGTCTCAGTCTTCTCAAAGCATACCTTATTATTTTGATCAAGCTAGTGGTGGAGAAGATCACCCCACTAATCGTTAGTCATGTGATCCATAGGAGACGTTCTTGTAACATCCTTAAAGCACTTGCCAGAGAAGTGTTGCTTCTTTACCCTGCGGCGCTGTTGGCACAAACATGCGGAGAATATGCTTTTGAGAATAGCCTTTACTTCCTCGCTATTCTCATCGAACATGAAAAATATTTGTAGACAACAATGAGGAGCATATATAACAAACGGCAAGCTAAGAAGACAAGGGATAGAGAAATGGAGTATGTCCAAGAGACAGAGGACTTACATGTAACTTCTTCACTAAACCTTCAAAATGATCAGGGGTATTTCAGTGGTGTTTCCATGAGGGCAAGATGGGAATATCATTTCTCACGAAAACGCCTGTGATCTATGCAATATAAGAAGATTCATATGGATCCAGTGGCCTTCTGAATCCTGCTATAGAGGTGATCGGAAGTCTTGATTTATTTATTTCAAGCATCTGCTCAAGATTTTTTCGCATGGTTGGCCCCCTTGTTAATCTTCGTCGTAGTGCAACTAAAAAAAATTACATCAAAATATCAATGTATACATATTACATATAAAAGGGCATTCTACTACTAGTCTTGAACATATAACAAATTTGGTGTCAAGCTCATTTGCAAGGGAGTATATGTCTTTGTCAGTACTAAAGGTCGTTGGGAGATCATAACCAGTTCGTTGATGAGAACTTTTTATGGTGTGGGATTAGGACGAAACTTTTTATGCTGATGATTTGCATTATTGTCTTTTTTGGCCTGGTTGGCATTTTCAACTAGATTAACTAGAGTCTAAGACCTTGTTCTAACTCCGTTTCCTGCATTGGAAGCAAATAGATTTTCAGATTTATCATGGAATCATGTGAAAAAAGAAGAAATTATTAGGAGTTCTTGCAGAGGTTGACGTCTCGAAAAGAAACGATTCCCATCACAACTCTAGTACAGTACTTCCCCTATGAGTACTCTAACCATATATAACCTTGAGTGAGAAGAAAACACATGAAGTTCCAATACAATCGACTAACATGCAGGCTTCACTATAATACTGATAACATAACTAGCAGGGCCTGCCTGGTTATACTCTAAACAAGGATCCATGACATACTATTCGGCTTAGGACGTCAGCTAGATTTGACGTATACCAACTGTGCTATCTATAAACCTATACGCCCCAACTAGAATCATTTTAGGAGATATTCCACAGATGTTAGAGGAGCTTCATAATGATGGTAATGAATGCTCTAGCAAACTTTAGTAACAATCGAGTATATGAGAACGATGTAGTACACTACAACAAATGACAAAGTACTTTTGATAGAAATAAGGTGCATACCGAAAGAAATCATAAAGTGTGCAACAACATTCGTATGGGGAGGAGACGAGTTTACGCTTCGCGTTGGTGCGGTCGAACAGGGGGGCGCGTTGTTTGCCCATCTCTCTGGTGCTGGAGACCAGGGAGTCCGTGAAGCAGATGGGACTTTGCGGCGACAGTACTGTGTTTGTCGGCGATGTTGTGCACGCTTCGGCACGGTGGTCGTTGGCATGGGGAAGTCGCTCCGTCTTGCTAAACAAGGGAATGGTTCCTTCGGTCACAACGGTACTTGGTGAGAAGGAAGTGGTGGTCAAGAGGTACGGCGGTGCAAGGCCACATTCGTGGGAGATGCTTCGGCTCTGAGGTCGAGTGAGAGATGTGGGATACGGCGTGTTTTATATGTATCACAAGGGCGTCGGTGGTAGGTTCGAAACATTTGAATTGCATCACATCGGGTAGTTCAAAGAAAAACCTGCCAATGTCATTCAAATTTTGGTGATCTCTACTCTTTGATTATTGCTACACTAGCTAGGAGCCGAGCTAGAGGAACTGCATGGAATGCAATAAGAGGTATGAGCACACCAGCGGCCTTTCCCAGGTGCAAACTCCGTGTAGTCCCTACTAGGAAAACCTATGCGAAGTCATGAGCAGGGCCTCTACTTCAAGAACTCCTACTCTAGCGTTCGTTTGATTCAAAGGGTTTTCCTAGGAATTTTGTGTTATTAAATCCTATAGGAAAATTTCCTATGATGGCTGTTTGATTTGTAGGATTGATTCCCATAGTACTAGTTTTCATAGGAAATCAAACATTCACCCATACCTCTTATTCAGATTATAGAGCATGTTTGATTCCCAGGAAAGGAAAATCGTATGAGTAGGAAAAATGTAGGATTGCAATGTCATTCCCACTCCAATCATATAGGAATTCATATGAACCAAAGTGCGTTTGATTCCACCATAGGATTTCAAAAAGAGGTATGGGTGGATGTTTGATATCCTATGAAAACTAGTACAAAGGAATACTTAGGAAAATATCCTATGGGAATCAATCCTATAAATCAAACAGCCGTCGTAGAAAAATTTCCTATAGGATTTAATTCTACAAAATCCCAAGGGAAATCCTTTGAATTAAACAGACACCTATGGTGGAATCAAACACGCTTTGGTTCATATGAACTCCTATAGGATTGGAGTGGGATGACATTGCAAACATTTTTTCTACTCCTACAATTTTCCTATCTGTCGTGGAAATGGCCACGACAGTCGCTGCTACTGGAAGCGATTGATTGAGTCGGGGGAGAGAGCTGGCGGCCATCTGCGGTGCGAGATGGCGGCGGATGCACATGGTTTACCCATGTTTGGCCCCCGGAGGGTAAACACCTACTCCTGCTAGATTAGATTGATGGAGAGCGAGTTACAGGGGTGGCGAGCTCGGCGCCTAAGAAGCGACTCACTTGAAGGGGTGTATGATGGAATATTAGTCCTCGGGATACCCTAGGGAGGTTTATATATGAGACACCTCGCTAGGGTTTACAGTTTACAACCGAACGGAATATGGATTCCGAGGCTTTGACCTAATACGATTGGGCTTTGAGTATGCTTGTGGGCCTCCAGGCTTTAGTGGCCAGGCCTTCTCCTTAGTCGCATTCCAGTCGCCTTCCTGCAGGCCCACTCATGAGATCTTTGGCCCAATCGGAACGTCCTGCTGGGCATACCCCGTTTGGCATATCCCCATCATTAGTTCCCAAGGCCATCGTTGATTCAGACGCTGGTAGTCATTTGGCAGTCGGAGTAGGCGAGTCCAATTTGTACGCCCAGTAGAATCGGCGGTGGACTCTATCAAGACCAAGGGAATTTTCCCAAGTTCTCGATCGCTGCTTTGGCAAATGCAACCGCCATAAAGTCGCTATTTCAGCGAATGGATGGGGCTTATTTGCAAGCGAGTCGAAGAGAAGTTTGACCGTCAACTTTGTCAAACTATCCGCTGAATATTCCAATGGTAACTTCGGCATAATTACCGCGGGTAACGGCTACCCGAGATTGGCGGGTAGCATCCCCTTATAAGGGGAGTGTCAGATTAATCTTGCAGATCCTTCTCCGTAGTTTTCATTCTTGCGCATCCATTTCTCCTGTCTTCCCTCGATTCACACCTTTCCAGACCAAGCGACTCCGTTTGCCTTCTCGATGGACCTCCGAAAGGCTCGTGGGGGAAGTCAAAGTGCACCGCGGCGCAACTCAGGTCCTTCGAGGACGCCGGGGTCCTCCGCAAGGGGAATTGGCGGATCGCGGCATCTTTCGAGATTGAGCTGAAGCCACGCGCCGGCGAATTCATCTGCTTCCCAAGCCATCTGGAGAGGGGCTTGGGATTTCCTACCTCGTTGTTCTTCCAGCGATTCTGCGCATACTATGAGATCAAGCCATCAGATCTCGGCCCGCACAGCATCGAGCAGTTGGCGATCTTCGTCGCTTTCTGCAAGTGCTATCTTGGTTGCAGGCCATACTTCCCGTTGTGGCTGGAGCTTTTCCACGGCCGTATCGGACGTGAAGGCTCTGGCGGCCCAATCTTGGCGGCCGAAGGCGTCACCTTTCAGCTAAAGCCGAAGGCTAACTTCGTCAAGCTCATGCTGCCAAAGAAGGCCGCGAGCGAGTGGAAGAGGAGCTGGTTCTATGTGAAGGAGTCCACTCCCTCCAGCGAGGTAGCATTGCCGGATTTCGTTGCGGAGAGAAGCGAACCCTGCCGGCTAGCGATGGACATGCTCCCCGATGACCAGAGGATGGCTATCGCGGAGATAATGGACGAGGTCCAGAAGCTGAAGGACCAAGGTTTGTCCTCAATCAACTTGTACAATTGTTGGCTCGAGTGGCGATTGGTCCCATTGGCGTCTCGGCCGCACTGGATGTACGAGTACAGTGGAAAGAATGATCCTTCCCGGACCAGCAAGGACTCATGGGACGCCAAATATTACAAGGCCGCCCTGAAGAAGGTCACTGACGCGGAATTCACAACCACGTCAGTCGGGCTCGCTCCGTACGTGCCTATGAAGAATGAAGCCCCCATAGTAAGTTTTCTCTCTGAATTTAATTTTAGTCATAATTCTCGTGGTGCGATTCGCAACCGCATCGTCTGAAATTTATTTGTGTCCACTCTCAGCTGTTTCAGGTTTTGGAGGGCTGGCTCCCCCCACTTGACGAAGAGGTTCCCCATGAGTTCGAGGAGGGTGCCTCAGGAGAATCTTCTAAGGAGGAAGAGGAGGAGGTAGAGGCACCTCCTCCAGCACCTGCAGTTCGCAAGACTCGCATGCAGAAGCAACGCGAGCTCGAGGCGAGCCGCAATCTTGAAGAACGTGAAGAAGGCGATGAAATCTTGCAAGAGAACACTTCTCGGCGAATGGCCACACTGGCGAAACCCTCACGCAAGCCGAAGTCGCCAGCAAAGAAGGCAGGGTCAGCATCTAGGTCGGCGGTGGTGTTCGAGTCGGATGACGAGTCTGAGGACGACACGGCTGAGACCTTGCGCAAGATCCCAGAAGGCATGGTTCCGATGACGGGATCGGAGGCTGAAGGCATCGAGGCAGTGGTGGAGGTTCCTATTGTAGTGATTGCACCACCAGCTTTGACGGTGCCAGAGCAGGAAGAAGCTGAGGCCACCGCGTCAAAGTCGCCGTGGCCTTCGGGAATGGCGGCATCTTCTGAACTGGAGGTTCCTATGACTGCGGCCTCATCATCGAAGAGGCCCGCGGTGTCGTGGGCTTCGGATGTCTTCGAAAGGGGTCTGACGCGCAAGCTAGGCCCAGAGTTGGATAAGCCTGCCCATATCAGCACGGGGTTGCGTTTTCTTCCGGTCACCAAGTAAGACTCGGGTTCTCCCTTCCGATTCCGGATCCTATTTTTTCTGTGAATTCTAAACTGACTTTGGAGGTTTGGGATGTCCGGCGCCAAGAAGATTGGTCGCCCTTCAGTGGAGAAAATTCCGCCAGTCGCTACCGCAGGGGAAGGCAATCTCCCCAATAAGAGGAAGCCTGCTGAAGACGCTGCGCCTGCGGAGGGCGCGAACAAGCGGAAGGGCGGTGCTGACGATATTGTGGCGAGGGATAGCGCCAAGGGGAGTGATCTTGCTGCAGGCGCCGAAGAGGTGGCGGTTACCCGATCGGAGCCAGCCATGGGCGCTCCGACGACGGAACCATCGGCTCCAACGACCAGTGCCCCGGCTAGAGCGTTAGCGACGTTTCCGTGCTTCATGGCGAAAGGGTTTCCAGGCATGGCGGACAACCAGTCTCCACAGAGCCTAGAGATCATTGACGAAGACGTTGGGTCTCGTCGCGGGCGTACCTCCTTCATGGTCCCTTCAACAAACGGCGGAGAACTTCACAAGATGCTTGGCGCCACCATTCAGGTACGTCCAGTCCCCAAGTGTCTAGTTGCTGAATTTCAGCGGCTAGGCACTAAGTTTCTTCAGTCTCCAGTCCCCGAGTTCCTGGTCGCTGAATTTCAGTGGCTAAGAACAAAATTTCTTCTAGTCACCAGTCCCCGAGTTCCTGATCGCTGAATTTCAGCGGCTAGGAACTGAATTTCTATTATTGTAAGTGCTAACTTTTCGTTTTGCTTGCAGGGCTTGTAGAGGGAGTTGACAGATCGACAGGCTGCAAAGGAGCGTCTGGAGCGTGATCTGTGCGTGGTGCAGGAGGGAAACCGGTGACTCCAGGAGACAGTTGGTGAGGACTTGAATCATTTTTCGGCTGCGAACTATTGGTGTTCCGTAGTGTTGACAGTCGCTTCTTTCCTGTTCAGATGGTCTTTCGGCTGCGATTGCCAAGGCCTCAAAAGTATATATCCCAATTGCCGAGTTGGACGTGGCGAATGGGCATATCGACTCGCTGGACAAGGAGCTGGAGGAGGCAGATGCGGCCTCGATTTCTTCTGGGGATAGAGCGAAGGTTGCGGTCGCTGTAGCTGAAGAGGAGCGGAAGGCCGCGGACTCGATCATCCTGGGGCTGCAAAGCGATCACGCTGCCCTAGAGAAGCACGTCACCAAGAACTATCAGAAGCTCCTTGGTGAGCCGCTGTTTTTTTCTTAAAATGTGCGGTGAGTCCTCGAGTAGGGGAATCCGTAGTGTCACTGACGTTTGAAGTTGCAGAGATATGGCAAAGCGACCTGGTGGTGCAGACCTTCAACGCCTCGCAGTGCGTGACTGCCGTGGTGAACGCGGCCACTGCCTCGGCGTTGTCCATCCTAGCAGTTCTACAAGGAATGTCCACCACCGTGGAGTGTAGCGCTATCTGGAGGAGGTACCCAGCATCATGGAGTGGATGGCGCGCTCAGCTTTCAGGCGCGGGGCCACCACGATATTGAGTCTGGGGCTTGCTCACTTCCCCGACGACTTCGACCTCGATGACGTCACCAGCGGCTACCCTTCGGCCACTAGTACGGTGGAGATGTCGGAGATACTGAAAAGCTGACCGCCAAGGCCGCCCCTTCGCTGATCGGGTGCTAGCGATGGGGGACCTTCTGCCGTACCAAGAGATGATGGTGGCGCCAGGCGACCCCAAGCCAGAGCATTGTGATCTGAAGTCGGAGCAGCCCTTCCGGTCGGCACTGTCAAAGTCGCTGTCGACCTACCCAACGAACCCGTGGCAGCCATTCGTTCATGTCAAGGGTGGTGTGGATGCTTCTTCACCAGGGCCTGTGAAATAGATCGCTTTTCTAGGCGATTAGTAAGATATTCCAAGTGGCGACTGCTTGTAATATGAACAATATTTTGTATGTGAGTAAGAGGAATCAATCGACTCGCGATGCACGCTTGATTTTGTGGTGTGTTTAACTTTTGTGTGAGCGAGTCCCCGAGAGCGTCCGCCCTTTAATGGGGTATAACTCGTTTGTAAACATATGTGTTTGCTTTGGTTTTTGTTCTTTTCCTTTGCGTTTTCTGAAGGGGCGAGTCCCCGAGCGCGAGTGGGATTTTTTGTAAGCGAGTCCCCGAGCGTAGTACTTAGCCATTTTGTGCGCGTGCCTCTTGCGAGTTACTGATGCGTTGTTTGTAACTCGTCACCTCCCCTGGTTCGGAGAAACGGTTGCTGGGCTAGTCCAAGGCAGCTCTCTTACTTGGTGTGTTCCCGAGCCGCGTGAGGGTTTCCACTTTTGCGGAGTCCCCGTGCATGGTACTTAACCGTTCGAGTCGCTTTGCGCGAGGATGGGAAGGATAGGTCGCTGTGAGAAGCGCATACGGTCGTCTTAGCCCGGTGGGCCAGTCGATCTTGGCGACTCCGATGGTGGCTCCGGGTTGGTGTGTTCGTGGACGACACAAGGCCCGAATATTTTCGGTGCCCTTGGGCCCGCACTACTTAGCCGTGTCGATTGCTCGACCAAGGGTTGATTTCCGTGGGTAGCATATTGTTAATTGTACAAGTGCGAGTGGCACAAGGATATGGCGCGTAGACACAATTTGTGCGTTCCGAATGAATTTCATTATATATCATCTGGGTACAAGTTTGAGATCTATGTATAGAAATTTCTGAGGAGGTTTACATTCCACAGTCTCCCGACCTCGAGCTGGCCATCGTCTCGTATGTCGATAAGGTAGTAGGCGTCATTGCCAAGGACTCGCCCTATGGCGAATGGCCCCTCCCATGGGGGAGAGTTTGCGCATGCCCTTCTTGTCCTGGGCCAGTCGTAGGACCAAATCGCCCACCTGGAAGGTGCGGGTCTGGACCCGGTGGATGTGGTAGCGGCGGAGCCCCTGCTGGTAGATGGCGGTGCGGGAGCGAGCCAGGTCGCGTGCCTCATTGATCTGGTCGATGGTGTCTTGGCAGGCGATCTCGTTTGTTGCTTCGACGTAGTTGGCGACTAGAGGTGAGTCGTGCTATAGGTCGGTTGGCATTATGGCTTCGGCACCGTACACCATGAAGAATGGTGTCAACCCTGTGGGGCGGTTAACGGAGGTGCATCCCCCATATTAAAGAGGGGAGCTCTTCGACCCAATATCCTGGGGTGCGCTCGAGGGGCACCTGGAGTCGCGGCTTGAGCCCATGGAGGACGCTCTGATTGGCGCGTTCTGCTTGACCGTTCGACTCCAGGTGGGCAACTGAGGCGAGGTCGAGTCATATGCCGTGTTCTTCGCAAAATTCTGCCATGGCCCCCTTGGTGTAGTTGGTACCGTTGTCTGTTATGATGTTGTGCGGGTAGCCATACCGGTAGATGATCTCGCGTAAGAACTTGGTGGCCATCTTGGTGTCGCACTTTTTGATCGGCTTGGCCTCAACCCATTTGGTGAACTTGTCGACTACGACCAGGAGGTGGGTGAAGCCGGATGGGGCCGTCTTGAACGGGCCGACCATGTCCATGCCCCATATAGCGAATGGCCATGTGATGGGGATGGTCTTGAGTGCCGAACCAGGGAGGTGCGTCTGGTTGGCGTACTTCTGGCACCCCACGCATCGTTGGACGATGTCGGTGGCGTCGACATGCGTTGTGAGCCATTAGAAACCGTGCTGCATGGCCTTGGCGACCAGCGACTTGGCGCCGGCGTGATGGTCGCAGTTGCCGGCGTGAATGTCCTGGAGGATCTTGTGGCCTTCTTCTGGCCATACGCAGTGCTGGAACATGCCAGTCACGCTGCGTTTGTGGAGCTCGCCATTAATGATGACGAAGGATTTGCAATGGTGCACAATCATTTGCGTTTCCGTCTCGTTGCTTGGGAGGATCTTGTGCTCGAGGAAGGCGACATACGGTGCCGTCTAGTCGCTGGGCTCCACGATCATGGCGACTAGGGCCGGCTCAGGTTGTAGTGGTATCCCGATGTCGATCTCCTTCGGTGGGCAGACCGAAGGCTTGTGGATGATGTCGAGGAAGACGCCTGCGGGTGGCGTTTGCCAAGTCGACCCGATACAGGAAAGGGCATCTTCCTCCTCGTTCTTTTGCCTGTCGATCCACTCGACAAAGTAGCCTTCGAAGTGTCCTCCTAGCTGGTCTACCGCTTGGCGGTACGCTATCATTGTTGGGGAGATGGCGTCGCAGGTTCCGGCGAGTTGGCCGGCAACTAGATCATAGTCGCCATAGCAGCGTAGGTGGTTGATGTTCATCTCCTTGGCAGCCCGCATGCCGTGGAGGTGGGCCTCGTATTCTACCATGTTGTTGGTGCAGGGCTTCAAGTTGAGGTGGAGCACGTAGCGGAGCTTATCTCCTTTGGGTGAGGTCAATATGACCCTTGCCCCTGCGCCGTCGGCGTTCTTGGAGCCGTTGAAATGGAGCGACCAGTAGTGGAGGTATAGTAGCTTCTCCGGCTGCTGTGCTTCTTCCCAATCCGCGAGGAAATCAGCCAGGGCTTGTGACTTGATCGCTTTGCGGGGATCGTATTTGATGTTGTGGACGCCGATTTCGATGGCCCACTTGCCGACTCACCCGGTTGCTTCACGATTGAGTATTATGTCCTACAGTGGTGCGGAGGAGACCATCGTGATTGGGTCCTCCGGGAAGTAATGGGGGAGTCGCCGTTGGGCTCGGAATACCACGTATACTAGTTTATGGTACTGCGGGTAGAGCTGACATGAGTCCGTCAAGACTTCACTGATGTAGTAGACGAGGCGCTATATGGGGTGCTCCTTGCCCTCCTCTGGCCATTCGACGACCATCACGGCGCTGACGACTCGAGTGGAGGCCGGCACATAGACGAGCATTGGCTCTTTGTCGATTGGAGCGGCACGTGGTGGGGCTGAGAGTAACACTTCTTTGAGCGCTTTGAGTGCATAGTCTGCCTCCGCGTCCCATTGGAATGTGGGGTTCTTGCGCATCAGGTGGTAGAGGGGCATTGCATTCTCGCCTAGTCGTGGAATGAAGCGACTGAGAGCCGCGACTCGCCCGACCAACTTCTGGACGTCACGTAGGCACTCGGGTTTCCTGAGTCGCGCGATGGTGTCAATCTTGGAGGGGTTGGCTTTGATGCCTTGCTTGGAGGCTACATTTTCATGGGTTCAGCTTGATGTTGTACCTCCACAGGTTTAAAAAGGCTTCGGCTAGGTCGGCGAGCAGGTCGTCCTGGCGGGGGGATTTTACCACCATGTCGTCAATGTAGACGTGAACGTTGCGGCCAATTTGGCTCGCAAGGCACTCATGCATGCACCTTTGGTATGTGGCGCCGGCGTTCTTCAGGCAGAATGTCATAGCCGTGTAGCAGAAGGCGCCGAATGGCGTGATGAATGCCGTCTTCTCCTCATCCTCGACCGCCATTTTGATCTGGTTGTAACCAGAGTATGCGTCGAGGAAGCACAGCGACTCCGATCCCATGGTCGAGTCGATGATGTAGTTGATGCGCGGTAAGACGAACTCCTCCTTCGGGCAGGCGCTGTTGCGGTTGGTGTAGTCGATACACATTCTCCATGTGTTGTTATTTTTTAGAACCAGGACTGGGTTTGCCAGCCATTTGGAGTATTTTATTGGCCGAATGAAGCCTGCGGCTAGCAGGCGTTGTACTTCTTCGACGATTGCTCGACGGTGGTCTTCATTGAAGGGCCATAGCAACTGCTTTACTGGTCTCACTTTGGGGTCGAAGTTTAGTTTGTGCTCAGCGAGTTCCCTCGGGACACCTGGCATGTCAGATGGTTTCCATGCGAAGATGTGGCGATTCTCATGGAGGAACTCGATGAGCGCGCTTTCCTATGGGGTTCTCAGGTGCGCCCCAATTGTGACCGTCTGGCTGGAGTCCCCAGGATGATCTCGACGGTGCGGGTATGTGTGGTCGTCTCGAATGTGGAGTTCGCGGCGGTTGGCTTCTTCAGGATGGCGGGGTCGTCCTTGTTAATGTTTCCTGCGTATTTTTCGAGCTTCTCCGCGTGGTCAGTCTCCGCGGCAATGACGGCGTCGGCGAGCTCAGCGCCTTTGTCCTCGCATTCCACGGCCATGTCTGGGTCACCGTGGACGATGATGATGCCGCTCGGCCCTGGAAGCTTCATCATGTTGTATGCGTAGTGGGGGTCGCCATGAATTTGGCAAACGTTTGGCATCCCAGGACGCAGTGGTAGGGGCTGTGGAAGTTCACCAGCTCGAACACGATCCTCTCCGTGCGGTAATTTGCCAGTGTGCCGAAGGTGACTGGCAGCGTCACTTTTCCAATCGGATACGCCTTCCAACTAGGGGAGCTCCTCCCGTCCATCAGTGTCTTGGGCAGCCAGTAGTCAGCCACTTTGGGCTTGACCACCAGAGCGACTCTCCCTATGTATTCGATCCTGGGCGCGTGATCCGGGCGACTCTAGGTGATGCTCTCTTCGGACCAGTTGAGGAAGCGACGGATGTCACCTTGGATCACCGTGTTGACGGCGACTGCGTGGGCGAGGACCTTCTTCTCGTGTAAGGTGCCGAGCCTGGTGAAGGTTTGTAGTGAGCCGACTGTGTTGCCGAAGCCGCCGTCATTTCCATTGTCTCGAGGCGGGTTGCTGTTGGGATCCTCCCTTGCTCGCCTTGCCTTTTCATTCTCATTGAGAGAATGGCAGTCCGCGGTGGTGTGGGTGGCGAGTTTCCCCTCCCTGCTGTGCTAGATGCAGCGCTGGTTGAGCAAGGCAGCAAGGTCGAATTTTGGCCTCGCCGTGTTGTTGACACGGTAATTTCCACTGTCACGGTAGTTTCCTCCGTCGCGGCAGTAGTTCTTGGGGTCACGTTAGCCGTAGCCAGTGTTGGCGACGAAGACGACTCGCCCATCCGTGCGGCGCTTGCCGGTTATGCGAGTGTTGCTGTAGCGCATGTCGCACTGTCGTCCGCTGTTGTGGACGTTGGTGCGACGTCTTCCTCCTGACTCATCATCGTAGTCCTGGTTGGGGTCATCCTCTGCATAGCGCTTAGCGATCTCGAGGAGGTAGGGGATGTTGTCGAGTGTTCGGTAGACCATCTTGATCTTAGCGACCAGGGGTTCATACTGATGTCTACGCACTTCTATTCTTGTCAACAGTTGTTGGGCCTCCAAGTGCAGAGGTTTGTAGAACAGCAGCAAGTTTTCCCTAAAGTGCATCACCCAAGGTTTATCGAACTCAGGGAGGAAGTGGTCAAAGGTATTCCCTCTCAAGCAACCCTGCAATCAAGATACAAGAAGTCTCTTGTGTCCCCAACACACCCAATACACTTGTCAGGTGTATAGGTGCACTAGTTCGGCGAAGAGATAGTGAAATACAAGTGGTATGGATATAAGACAACGGTGCCAGCAAATAGCTTGCTGGCGTGGAAGAGACTAAAGGCAAACTGAAATAAAGATGGAAGCAAGCAAACATGTAACAGATCTAATTGCAAATGGTGTATCAATGCTTAGAAACAATGCCTAGGGATCATACTTTCACTACTGAACACTCTCATATAAATATCTTCTCTTTATGATACTACTCTTAACTACTCTCTGGTTGGACACTCTAATCGATGGCAGGGCTATAACAACACACCTCAAAGTAAGTCTTTCCCATCTAGAAAACCCCACACTGTCACCTTGAGCACTAGATGGTTCCAACAAACACCACAATTGCATAAAGACATCCAACTGAAAATATAACTCATAACAAGTATTTGAGAACTCTAGCCTAAGTGCCACCATGGTGTGCACGCTGTCACTTTCACACACATAGGGAGAGCAGAGATCTATTAAAGCACTTGAGTAGCAAGGTAGATCTACTTGATTACAAAGATCATGATCACAATATGATCATGCATAGAGAGAGAGATGAACACATAGCTACCGCTAGAACCTTTAGCCTTGAGGGAGAACTACTCCCTCCTCGTCATGGGAATCAGCAACGGTGATGGACATGGTGGTGGAGATCGATGGAGATGGCTCCGGGGGCACTTCCCTGTCACGGCAGGGTGCCGGAACAGACACTTTCTATCCCCCGAATCTCCACTTCGGTGGCAGCGGCGCTGCAAAACTTTTCGTGGCTGGAGGCTGATCTCCCTAGGGTTTATGCCTCGGGAGGATTCTTATAGGCCAGAGGGCAAGGTCAGTGGGCGGCCAGGGGGCCCACACCATGCCCTGGCACGGCCTGGGGGGACCCGTGCCATGCGGTGGTGTGGCCATCCTGTGGCCCCTCTTCGACTCTCCTTCTGGCTCTGTGAGTCTTCCGGGAAAATATCAACTTTGGCTTTTGTCCGGTCCAATTTCGAGCAATGGTAAGGAAATCGGTAATCGTTAACTGCTCGGTCGGCTTAGGAGTAGCTACAAATTGGACTTCAGACGATTAACTGATTTAATCGGTTGATTATTAATTGGTGCAACCTACGCAAATTAGCACCTAAAACATGTGTATATAAGAAAGAAATAGTATATGGGCCTCTATATGCCGGACCCTACGTCTCTTGAGCCAAAAAGCCCATTTAAACATGTACGATTGGGGCTGGCTAGCGGCTGGACGGGCGATATGCGTTGAAATTTTTGCAACTTTTTTGACCAAGTTTGGTAGTTAATCGGGAATACACCTAGTAATCGGTCTATCAAAGCTATTAGTCGGGTTAAGGGATTAACACTACCGATTAGTGGTAATCGACACGGTTAGGTCCCTAGTAGCGATTAATCAGCCTATTAATCATTGATTCGGACGATTTTTTGAACAGTGATTCTGAGAATATTGATTTTCTGACTTTCCTGGAACCAAAAATAGCAGAAAACAGGCAACTGGCACTATGGCACTTGTTAATAGGTTAGTCCAAGAAATCATATGAAAAGTACTCCAAAGTGTGGACAAAGCAAAAGAAAGTAGATAAAACCAAGCATGGAACATCCAAAATTATAGATACATTTGCAATGTATCAACATCCCCAAGCTTAACTCCTGCTCGTCCTCGAGTAGGTAAGTGATAAAAAGAAAGAATATTTTTTGAGGTGACATGCACCATCAAAGAATTGATCAAAGTATTTGTAAAACATTCAAAGCTGGTATCATAGTACTTCAATCATAACATGAAAGACAAGGTTCTAGCAATAAGACAACGAAACTATGATGCAACATGAAAAGGCACAAACAAAAGATTCATGAATAACAATGATTTGCAAGATGTTTGTTTGTTTCACGTAAAGAAAACATAGCCTAGTAGCATTCAGCTTGTCCCTCATAGAGTAGCAAATATAAATGCATAGGACACCTTCAAAGTTCATAAGAGTTACTAGATACAAATAGTTTAAAACAAGCAATATCAAGTTATGCATCAACCAAATAGTCTTGGGACAATGCACATAGAACTAAGAATGGCCACTATGCTTTCAAAGTAGGTGCATAAAGGTAGAAGGTGGAGAGTCAATATAATGGTGGAAGAAAGGCCTTTATAAAAGGAAGTAAGGATTCAAGTCTCCGAAAATTATGGTACTTATAGCTTTCAGCTCTCATTACCCCTATCATGAGAATCTTGAAGTGATTAAGGTTAAAGTAAAAAAACTATGGTGTACATGCTTGACGAAGTATAAGTTAGAAATCTCATGTCCCTTGAATACGAGGGCCGCTCAAGTTTAGTCACCGGTAAGTTCTTGTCATCGTAAGTACATGTGTATCATAGAGAACCGCCAACGGGGTACCCCTTTCCCGATGATACGGAAGAATCCCCATATCAAAATGACAAGGCAAGCAAACAACAAGCATCTCAGCAATCTTCTTATTTACCATGGGAATATGGTGCTTTTTTCTCTCTTTCCTCTTTTCATAATCTCTTTTTTTTCTTTTTCTCTTTTTTTCTCAAGAGGACTCTTTTTTTATAAGAATAATGCTTCATAGACAGCTCATTATGGTTACGTTGCAGGTTTCCACATGTCAGCATGGATTAGACCAGTGGCCCAGGCATTTCTCTAACACATATACATAACTCCCTGGACTTACAAGCTCTCCTTTCATTTCACACCGACGACATCCATAGACAAAAGAGCATGATATCAACAAGGTACAAAGTACCAGTGCTATGTTGAGAGCGTTCCCCATGACAGCATGGTTCTGCTAATCCCCAACAAATAAGTGCAAACATATACAACATAGACGACACAATGGTTCAAGTTTATTAAGGGCAAGAAAAGTAAAGTGTGCCATCAAGTTCGTGAGAGCTTTAATCACTAGTTTTCTCATAACAAGTTTAATTTCGAAGGTAAACAAAAGCATGAATATACTTGGAATAGCATAAGCTAGTAGGTAGGTATGGTGGACTCTTTGGAATAACTTGGTTTAGGGAGTTGGATGCATGAGTGGAACTCATACTTTGTTGTGGAGGCTAGCAAAAGACTGGGAGCGACAAACTAAGAGAGCAATAATGGCCATAATCATGCAGAGCGACATAACATCATTGATTAAAGCATAAAGTGATACTAAAAGTTGAAAACTAAATGATCATAAAGGCTATGGTGACTTGAGATAGTCACAACATGGTGTGAGCATGCGCCAAGTCAACCCAAATAAAGCATCAAAGGAGAATACCACTATACTATGCTTTAATATGCTAAAACAACGCATGATTCATCCAACGCACATTAAGCAATCTCAATTGTTTATAACAAGTCATGCTACAACAAAAAATACTAAGCATAAAGCCAAAACAATATCAAGCATGGCATGACAGAGCATAGGCCACAGTCAAAAACGAGCTCTTTTTACCACATAAGCATGAACTTTCCTACTCTTTTCCAAACCAAACCAAACTATTTGCAAACCAATGCATGAAAGGGGGGTCCAACAAATTTATTCAGAAAACTAAGAAAACAAAAGCAAACAAAAAACAAAACGAAAATGAAAAAGAAGATGCTCCAATAAAAACACAACAGTGCATGAAACAATAAAAATGAAGCATTTGGAAGAAACCTGGGATTATTATTGACGAAGAAGGGGATGCCTTGGGCATCCCCAAGCTTTGACGCTTGTACTTCTTCAATATTTCTTGGGGTGACACGCGTCGCATCCCTAAGCTTGAGCTTTAGTCCGTCCTTCATCTCATTACTCATTCCTTCCATACACCCGAAATTTTTCTTTCATACAAAACTTCACACAATCTTTATTAGCAACATTAGTGTACTCAAGATAAAAGGTCTTAAGGTTCAGTTCCAACACCAAATAAACTTCCATTAGAACACTATCTACTGTAGCACTTCCCTCAAAAATCTCAATTCCCCAAAGAGAACTCAAAAAGGAACCAACAAGAAGCAAATGCAAATAATGGCAGAAATCTGTCAAAACAGACCAGCAGGTAAAAACCAATTTTTTCGAAGACCTTATGTTGCTCAAATCGAAAAGTGTTGAACTAACTAAAGTTAGATAACAACCTGAGGCAAAAGCACTAAAATTCACGCCTCAAAAGGACGTTCAGATATTTTACAAGAATGTTTACGGTGAAGCACAGAAATCTGTTTCGAGACAGCAACTTTCCCAATCATTACTTCTCTCTCATTAGAGGTTACTCTTGGCACAAAAAGCAAATAAAAAGGATAAGGAGAGGTTATTACAGAAGTAATAACTTCCAAGACTAATCTAAAACATTTGGGTTATCTCCCAATAAGTACTTTTCTTTAACGCCTTTAAGTTAGGCTTGATAGTTTGAGAAGATGCTCACATAAGAAACATGAATTGAAGTAAAAGAGAGCATCAAGAAGAAAATTCAAAACACATTTAAGTCTAACCCACTTCCTATGCATAGGAATCTTGTAAAGAAACAACTCATGAAAGCACAAAGAAACAAGCATAGTAAAGCAAAACAAGTGCAGGTTCAAAATTTTCAACATAAAGAGGGGAAACTTAATACTGTTGAGGTGCATAAAACCATGTTTCCCTTTCTCATAATAACTTTCAGTAGCATCATGAATAAAATTAACAATATAACGATCACATGAAACATTCTTATCATGAGCCACATGCATAAAGGAATTAATACTCCCCACATAAACATAGTCATTCTTATTAATTGTAGTGGGAGCAAATTCAACAAAATAGCTATGATTATTATTTTCATCACCATAATCATCAAATATAGGAGGCATATTGTAATCATAATTAATTTCCTCCTCAATAGTAGGTGGACTGAAAATATCATATTCATCCTTGCAATCATCATATATTGGAGGTATAGCATCATCATAAGCAATAGAATAGTTATCTTCCCAAGTGTGTTCATTTGTAAACATATCATCATTGGAAGGGTCATGGATAGCACTAATAGTATAGCAATTATTAATATCATCATTTTCATAATTGGTACCGAAGAGATTTTCAATATCAAAAGTAGTGTGCTTTTCCCAATCATGATCACTACTATAGGTAATAGGCATAGGAACATCATCGAGTTCAGACTCATCAAAAACTATAATAGGAGCAACATGCTTAGGGGGAATATACCGTTTCCTCTCTTCTTTTACTCCTCCTCTTCTTATTTTTCTTCTTCTCTTTAGAAGGGAGAGGCTTGAAAGGAAGCTTCTCCATATACCCTGGTTTATTGTTAGAGACAGTAGAAGAAACTTTGGAGGATTCCTTCTTTTCATTAATAAGATCAAAACACATATTAGTCCTGTCATATTTTGGTAAAATATCATCTTCTATAATATTTCGTATGTAAGTATTTGTGTGACAATTATCAACACAATAAAGATGACAACCATGCAGGACACTATTCATATCAAAATCACCCATATCTACCAAAGAGGTTTTTCTTGATAACTCTTCACACCCCAAAAATAATGTAAGTGCATCATGCTGATTAGGAGTGATCATGTCATCACAATACAAACTTGCAGTACTCATTGGATTAGAAGGACTATTATTATGGCCTGAGCATTGAAAATTGAAATGACCCACTTTAAAGCAAAGTTCACAAATAAAAGGATAAAGGGCACAAACCTTTTTACCAAGATCATTTAAAGCCATATACCACATTCTAGTTTTTTCATTCCTATGGGTGATACAATATTCTTCTTCAATTTGATTATTCTCACAAGGTCTATGTATTCCACAAAAATTAACATGCTTATAAGAAATAGTACTTTCAGAGGTTTGAGCATGTTTATTGCTATCATTAATAACAATTTCATTATCCCTGCAAGTGTCTTTGAAAGGCTCATGATACATGACCCATTTTTCTTTAGTAGCATTAATATGAGAAGAAAAGGTTCTAAAACAATCAATAAGAATTTGAGGATCAAGACCATATTTAGCACTAAGCTCTTGAAAATCAACAGTTTTAGCAAAAGACTTAATGCAATCATAGTCGTAGTTTATACCTGGTTCTTTACCTTTGTTGTTATCCCAACCTTCGGTATTGCTTTGAATTGTTTCAAGAAGATCCCACTTAGATTTGGCCTCCTTACTTGTGAAGGATCCCTCTAAACATGTATCTAGATAGTCCTTGTAATGTCCTGAAAGCCTTGCATATAAATTATTAATAACAATATTCCTAGGGAGCTCATGAATAGGACATTTGAGCATTAGTGACTTCAATCTCCACCATGCTTGGGAAATACTTTCTCCATCATGAGGATGAAAATTATAAATATAATTCCTATCTTTATGAATTTCATGAGGAGGATAAAATTTAGAGTAAAAGAGAGATTCAAGTTCCTTCCACTCCAAATGACGAGGATCATCTAGTAGCTCATACCACTCCCTTGCTTTGCCCCTAAGTGAGAAAGAGAATAGCTTCTTCTTAACTGGGTTCATTGAAATACATGCACACTTGAACAACCCGCATAATTCATGTATAAGGACTAAATGATCACCAGGATGGACAGTTCCATCTCCAAAATAGCAGTTATTCATAACTCGTTCAACAATTTTTATAGGTATTTTAAAAGGAATGCTTCCAGTATGTGGATTTAAAATATCACAAGTATCATTAGAATTACCACATATGGGACATAAAGTATCATCAGAGCAAATTTTCTTCTTTAAAGCTGGGGAATAAAAAGATCATTTTCATAAAAACCAACTTCCCCAAGCTTAGATGTTTCCATAGCATTAGTAACAAAGGTGTTCAAAAGATTCATACTAATAACATTGCTATTAGCATGCAAAGAAGGTTCCAAGGGTTTTTGAATTTTCTTTTCAAAGAATTCATCTTCTACCCTAGGGAAAATACTAAAAAGCTCTCTAATTTTGTTGTTGTTTTCCATTAAGCCTAACTAGTGAAAACAAGAAACAAAAAGACAAAATTGCAGAATCTAAAGGAAATAACTTCGAGCACTCACACCGGAGGATGTGAGTACCATTTACCTTACCTCCACGACAACGGCGCCAGAAAATAGGCGTTTGCCGTGGGAGGTTCTTCTTCTTTAATCCTCCGGTGTGAATACCTTTTACCTTACCTCCCGGGCAACGGTGCCAGAAAATAGCTTGATGTCTACGCACTTCTATTCTTGTAGACAGTTGTTGGGCCTCCAAGTGCAGAGGTTTGTAGAGCAGCATCAAGTTTTCCCTTAAGTGGATCACCCAAGGTTTATCGAACTCAGGGAGGAAGTGGTCAAAGGTATTCCCTCTCAAGCAACCCTGCAATCAAGATACAAGAAGTCTCTTGTGTCCCCAACACACCCAATACACTTGTCAGGTGTATAGGTGCACTAGTTCGGCGAAGAGATAGTGAAATACAAGTGGTATGGATATAAGACAATGGTGCCAGCAAATAGCTTGCTGGCGTGGAAGAGACTAAAGGCAAACTGAAATAAAGATGGAAGAAAGCAAACATGTAATAGATCTAATTACAAACGGTGTATCAATGCTTAGAAACAATGCCTAGGGATCATACTTTCACTAGTGAACACTCTCATATCAATATCTTCTCTTTATGATACTACTCTTAACTACTCTCCGGTTGGACACTCTAATCGATGGTAGGGCTATAACAGCACACCTCAAAGTAGGTATTTCCCATCTAGAAACCCCCACACTATCACCTTGAGCACTAGATGGTTCCAACAAACACCACAATTTCATAAAGACATCCAACTCAAAATATAACTCATAACAAGTATTTGAGAAGTCTAGCCTAAGTGCCACCATGGTGTGCACGCTGTCACTTTCACACACATAGGGAGAGCAGAGATCTATTAAAGCAATTGAGTAGCAAGGTAGATCTACTTGATTACAAAGCTCATGATCACAATATGATCATGCATAGAGAGAGAGATGAAAACATAGCTACCGGTAGAACCCTTAGCCTCGAGAGAGAACTACTCCCTCCTCATCATGGGAATCAGCAACGGTGATGGAGATGGTGGTGGAGGTCGATGGAGATGGCTCCGAGGGCACTTACCTGTCCCGGCAGGGTGCCGGAATAGAGACTTTCTGTCCCCCGAATCTCCCCTTCGGTGGCGGCGGCGCTGTGGAACTTTTCGTGGCTGGAGGCTTTTCTCCCTAGGGTTTATGCCTCGGGAGGCTTCTTATAGGCCAGAGGGCAAGGTCGGTGGGTGGCCAAGGGGCCCACACCATGCCCTAGCGCGACCTAGGGGACCCACGCCATGGGGTGGTGTGGCCACCCTGTGGCCTCTCTCCGGCTCTCCTTCTGGCTCCGTGAGTCTTCCGGGAAAATATCAACTTTGGCTTTTGTCCGGTCCAATTCCGAGAATATTGATTTTCTAACTTTCCTGGAACCAAAAACAGCAGAAAACAGGCAACTGGCACTGTGGCACTTATTAAAAGGTTAGTCCCAGAAATCATATGAAAAGTACTCCAAAGTGTGGACAAAACACAAGAAAGTAGATAAAACCAAGCATGGAACATCCAAAATTATAGATACATTTGCAATGTATAAGTACCGGCACGCGTTCTTGAAGCAATGTATCGCTGATGTCCAGGTGGATGCCGGAGGCGTTGATCCAGAGTTCCTGCCACCTTTGAATCCAGTGTCGGGTCGACTCGCGTTGTCCCTAGATGCATTGCTCCAGGTTCTCGATGCTGGTGGCGCGGGTGTAGTAACCCTCGAAGTGCCTGACAAAGGCATCCCGCATTTCTTCCCTAGAGTCGATGTTGTCGGCAGGGAGGGTGTTGATCCATTGCCGGGTCGCACCCTCCATCATCAGGGGGAGGTAGCGAGCGGCTAGCAGGTTGGTGTGGCCGGCGATTCCCATCACCATGAGGTATGTGTCCAGCTAGACCACTGGATCGTATGTCAGGTCATACTTTTCGATCTCCTTGGGCGCCTTGAAGTTGGCGGGGTAATTTTCCCCTTGGATCATAGGTCCAAAGCACTGGGGGCCGACTTGGCTGAGTGAGCCCCTGGGTTTGGGGTCACTGCGGTTACTGAGGGTGTGCCTCAAGTCGTTGGGCTGGCGCACCCGCCAGGCCTGGTTGTTGATGATGTGCGTGCGGGCGTAGATGGGCTGCCCGTTGGCGGCGACCGTGTTGTTCACCGGTCGCGGCTCGTTGGTGGAGAGCGCGGGGTTGGCGGCCCGTGGCTGGTTCGCCAGGGGCTGCGGTGGTGGGCTGGTCACAGCGTTGGCGATGGTGGGATGACCGCTCGAGGCCACCCTGCTTGCCGAGGAGCAGGAATACATTCGCCCCCGCGGGTCGACTCCCAAGGTTTGTTGCTCAACGGTGGTGGCGAGTAGAGCCTTGGCATACTAGATCTGCAGCGTGCCTTCTCCCTGGACGTCGAGGTTGGCGACCGCGACATCGGCCACGATGACTATGTCCATCAGGGTGGAGTAGAGTGGGAGTCTGTTGGCGTTGCATGCCTGTGGAGAGATTATGATTCGCGGATGGTCCGGCGGGGGCATGCGCCCAATGGGTGCTGGTGGGGCCCCAGTCGCCGGTGCGCCTGGTGGTGGTCGGTTGCTTCCACCTGCTGGCACGTTCTTGTAGTACTCGCACTCAGCCGCGCGTGCGGGGTCGCTTTCGTCATTGAAGTCTAGGACGCGGCCTTGGATGTTGGAGTTCAGGCGGGTCCTGATCGGCACTGGTAGTAGAGCGATAGCTCCCGCGCCATTTCCCGCTCGAGGCGGAATCTCTCGCGCTCGGCGATCTCGTTGCGCTGCGCCTCCGTGAGTCGCAGGCGGGCTTCCTCCACCTCTGTGGCCGTGGCGGTTGGCGGGATCGGCGTGGAGAATGGATCTGCGGAGCGACCGTGCTGCCCGCCATGTAGATCGTGTTGAAGCGATTGGATCTGAGTCGGAGTCGGAGTCGAAGATCCCGAGGATGAAGGAGTCCTCGAAGTCCTCAGGGTTGGAGACCCGCGTGATGGAGTTCTCTCGTGAGCTGCGGTGATAGATCCGTCGACCGAGGCAGGGGTCGCGGAGTCAGCGTTGTCGCGGAGGGCCGCGTTGTCCGAGTCGGTGTTGGTCCTGGCCGCGCTGCTGGCGGCCGAGTCGTACTTGGTGGCGAGGCTCCTGATGGAACGGACCTGCTCCTTCGAGAGCATATTGCGGTGCGGCGGTGATCCACCAACGATTACCATCGCCGCTGTGTCGAGCCCACCAATGAAGCCGGCGAAGAGGTTGATGGAACCGACCGGCATTATCACGCTGTGGGTGATCGGGCGCGACGCCGGGATGTAGCTGCTGGGCAGGATCTATAAGATCCCGCCGATGGCGATCATGTGGCCGGCGCCGATCGGCCAATCGATCGGCGAGAAGGGTATCGCCGCATAACTCAAGCCAGTCCGGCTGGGCCCCATGGTGGGCGCCACTATCGTGGAAATGGCCACGGTAGTCGCTGCTACTGGCAGCGATTTGTTGTGTCGGGGGCGAGAGTTGGTGGCCATCTGCGGTGCGAGATGCGGGAGGATGCACATGGTTAACCCAGGTTCGGCCACCCGGAGGGTAAAGACCTACTCCTGCTAGATTAGATTGTTGGAGAGCGAGTTACAGGGGTGGCGAGCTCGGCGTCTAAGCAGCGAGTCGCTTGAAGGGGTGTATGATGGAACATAAGTCCTCAAGATACCCTAGGGAGATTTATATATGAGACACCTGATACGTTGCTAACGTATCCATAATTTTTGATGTTCCATGCTTGGTTTTATCTACTTTCTTATGTTTTATCCATACTTTGGAGTACTTTTCGTATGATTTTTTTGGACTAACCTATTAACAAGAGCCACAGTGCCAGTTGCCTGTTTTCTGCTGTTTTTGGTTCTAGGAAAGTCAGAAAATCAGTATTCTCGGAATTGGATGGGACAAAAGCCAAAGTTCCTATTTTACCGGAAGACTCACGGAGCCCAAAGCAGAGACGGAGGAGGGCCAGGGCCTGGCCACATCATATGGTGGCGCGGGCTAGCCCTGGCCGTGCCACCAGGTGGTGTGGGCCCCCTGGCACTCCACCGACCTTGTCTCTCTCCTATAAGAGCCTCCCGATGCATAAACCCTAAATAATCAAGCCTCCAGCCACTAAAAGTTCCGCAGCGCCGCCACCACCGAAGGGGAGATTAGGGGGACAGAAAGTCTCTGTTCCAGCACCCTGCCGGGACGGGGAAGTGCCCCCGGAGCCATCTCCATCTATCTCCACGACCATCTCCAGCACCATTGCGGATTCCCATGATGAGGAGGGAGTAGTTCTCTCTCGAGGCTAAGGGTTCTACCGGTAGTTATGTGTTCATCTCTCTCTATGCATGATCTTATTGAGATCATGAGCTTGTAATCTGTAGATCTATTCTGCTACTCAAGTGCTTTAATGAATCTCTGCTCTCCCCATGTGTGTGAAAGTGACACCATGCTCACCATGGTGGCACTTAGGCTAGAGATTACAAATACTTGTTATGAGTTATATTTGGAGTTGGATGTTTCTATGAAATTGTGGTGTTTGTTGGACTCATCTAGTGCTCAAGGTGACAGTGTGGGGTTTTCTAGATGGGAAAGTCTTACTTTGAGGTGTGCTGTTATAGCCCTACCATCGATTAGAGTGTCCAACCGGAGAGTAGTTAAGAGTAGTATCATGAAGAGAATATATTTATATGAGAGTGTTCACTAGTGAAAGTATGATCCCTAGGCCTTGTTTCTAAGCATTGATACACCGTTTGCAATTAGATTTGTTACATGTTTGCTTGCTTTCATCTTTATTTCAGTTTACCTTTAGTCTTTTCCACGCCATCAAGTTATTTTCTATCACCGTTACCACTTATAATTATCTATACCACTTGTATCTCACTATCTCTTCGCCGAACTAATGCACCTATACACCTGACAAGTGTATTGGGTGTGTTGGGGACACAAGAGACTTCTTGTATCTTGATTGCAGGGTTGCTTGAGAGGGAATATCTTTGACCACTTCCTCCCTGAGTTCGATAAACCTTGGGTGATCCACTTAAGGGAAAACTTGCTGCTGTTCTACAAACCTCTACACTTGGAGGCCCAAAAACTGTGTACAAGAATAGAAGTGTGTAGACATCAACACCTCGCTAGGGTTTATAGTTTAAAACCGAACGGAATATGGATTCGGAGGCTTTGACCTAATCCGACTAGGCTTCAAGTATGCTTTTGGGCCTCTAGTCTCCAGTCGCTAGGCCTTATCCTTAGTCGTATTCAAGTCGCCGTCCTGCAGGCCCACTTGTGAGACCTTTGGCCCAATCCATGCTGGGCATACCCCGTTTGGCATATCCCCATCACTATCCTATGAATCAAACATGTAAACTCCCCTTTTAGTGGAAAAATACTACTATGTAGTATACTACCTCCATTCCGGTTCATTAGACAAATATGTACTCGAAGAAAATAATTTGACCATAAATTTGGTCACCAATTTAGGAATTGTATACCACAAAAATTGTACCATTGGAATCGTATTTCAAATATAAATAAATTGGTTAAAATTTATTAAATATAATTATAATTATTGACCAGATTTACGGTCAAAATATGTTCTTGAAGAAAGTATTTGCATAATAATTTGCATGTGAGATGTGTGTATTATCTTGTGAGACCTTTAACTTTGTCCACATGGTTGGTGTTTGTATCAACCTTATCTGATCTGTAAACTATACTCGGTACATGGTTTTTAATGAAAGGGATTTGTGCATCCTTTGAGTGCAAAGGCTGCGGTATCCCCATTTCAAAAAAAACAAACGTGAGACTCAAATAAAAGACTATCATGTCATCTCTAGATACGAGATGGAAAGTAAGACATGTCATCACTTATAAAATTATAATAGGTAAAGATCAAAAGACTATTAAAGAATTTTGAGCCACATCATATCCACAAATTATTAGGTGTCTACTTGGTTCTTGGTACATAATAATACTCAACAAAAATTGTAACATGCTTAGAGAAATCACAGAGAAGATTCTAGAATGGCGGCGAATTGTGTTTTGAAGTTTTAGCATAGTGTTCATTGTTCTAAAGACTATCCATTGAATCTTCTATATGCTAGAATGGTAAAGATCCAGAGGTTAGATATGTTGCGATTTGCCAGTCTTCATCCAGCGGTCATCCTTCAAAGTTATTGGTACACTATATAGTAGTAATAAGATAAGATAAGAAAGTTTGACCTAGTTTCACGACATCGTTTACTTTTCTATAGTTTCCTTTTTCTTTTTGCGAAGGACTCGCTGCAGTTGAGTCGGTCCAAGAAATTCCACATATTTTCTAGATGTGTGCCAGGGCACAGTCGTTGTCACATAAAAACTAATACATGCGTTTTTTTTTCATTTTTCATGGATTTGTTGCATTTTTCCGTAACAGGGTGATAAATTATCGGGAAGACCATTGATAGAATATTCATTCGTCATCTTGTTCTTGCAACTCTCATTTTTTACTCATATATGTTCCTCTCTCCCCTCTTTATTAGATCATATGTAGTCCCTCTATTCCAAAATATAAGATGTTATAGCTTTTGTGAAACGAATATATCTAGACACCTTTTAATATGTAGGTCTCTCTCCTCAGGAGAGAATTATCCCACCAGGTTGACACTATGCAAAATAAAGGCCATATCTGTAGCTAACGCATAATCCTACTCCCTTCGTATCAAAATAGTTTTCACAAGTTAGTCAAAAATTGGAAGAATCTATATACTACTACTAAATAACTAAATAGTGTTTTCTATTGTCGACCAAATATCACACATCAAGTTAAAGGTCAAATTAATTTGACAAAATCACCCGAAACTCTTTTAAATGGCTATAAAAGTGGTTATCCCTTCAGTGTATAAATTGTGGAGAGTGTACATATGTTTAGGAGGGATCGCCAGCAGTTACCTCTTCCTTCTCCTGAAAGCATTGGCACAATGATTATACTACACTACAACTATACAGAGACAAAGTTGGGGTCCTGATCTGAAGTCACCATCAATGGGATACCGTTGCCACTGCCATCAGCATGACCAAACTGAAGATGGCATAAGAAAGGAGGCTCTTTTTTTGGAGTAAAGAAGAATGGAGGCTTTGAGCAAGTGAAGTTGGTGAGATGCAGCATGACAACGACAGAAAGGTAGCTACTGCTCTGCACGGAAGCGATAATAACTACTAATTACGACTATAGTAAAGTAGGAAAGATAATCACAACCAAAATTGGCTCTGGCAACGTTGTGGCTGGTGATGCTGATGCATATCACATTCACCAAATAACCAAATATTTTACCAGCAAGTACACGATCATACTTTCATACTAGTAATAAAGGTTTTTCAATTTACTAGCGCAATATTGCAATCTATATATCCGATCATCAACTAGTCCCTCTATTCCATAATATATAAGCCTTTTTTGTAAGATGTTTTAGCTCTGTAAATAGGCTTATATTGTGAAAACAGATGGAGTACTAACTAAGGTATTCCACGTGCCGGCTCATTGATGGAAATCGACGACAGTTTCACGATTCAGCTTTGCCAGCTCGGCTAGGAGTTTGTCCTTCTGGTCCTTTAGGTCCTGGATCTATTCGAAGCTTATGCCTAGCATCTCCATCATGCCGATGTGCCGCTGCTTCAGCTCGTCACGCTCAATCAAGTATTCCATGGCGAGATTCCTGAGGAGGCTAAGCCCGACCTTGTCAGCAGCGAGTTTGGAGTAAAGTCTAGTGCACTCATTGACGAGGGTGCTTCTGTCCGCTATCTTGACGGAAATCGCGCATCACCTTTTTCACCATAAACTCGATCTCGAAGCCAATATTCTGTCAGATGAACAGGGAGCATAAATTCAGAAGTGTACCTAGAGAACTATCAAGGAAGAGAGACACGAAATCACAATTCGAATGATTTCTTACCTTGCGGCTATACTGATCGGCCTCCATCGGTGATGGTGAAGATGATTCTGCAGGAAGGAGTGCCACAGGAATGCGAAGTCCGCCCGACCTAAAACAACATTGAGAAAAAATGTACTAATAGGGAAATGAGCGAATCAAGAAACGGTCAAAGACATGGAAAGTTTCCCAAGCACAGAGATTTACCTGAAGGTACCAGTCTCCATCAGCGACGGTGAAGATGATTCTATAGGCAGGAGTGATGATGGAATTCGAAGACCGCCCGACCTAAAAACACCATTGAGGAAGAACATGCTTTTTTAGGTAAATGAGAAATCAAGAAACGGTCAAAGACATGGAAAGTTGCGCAAGAATGGAGATTTACCTGAAGGTATCTGTCCCTGGTTGTAGAGGCTTCAAAGAACCTTGAGTTGAAGACCTCTCTCCTATAGCTGAGGGATTCAACTAGGACCCTTTGATCGTCACATCGCCTGGTACCGATAGCAACATAATGGCAGAATGACAAGCCGACTTCTTCTCTTACACCAGCTTTGTCGTCATGGCACGAGCCCTTCTATGGAGGGACTTGTTCCTGGTCATGCGGGTTAAATAGCACAACAGAAAGGAATGAAAACGGGCAAAGCAATCTGGCAGAGAAGAGCTACAGTCGCGAAGAGGAGGAGGAAGAAGGTCGAGTCCGTGAGAGGTGGCATCTTGGTCTCCACGTGAGTAAAAAAACCATTTCCATTCAGATACAATACTTGACGCAGAAATCAAAGAGACAGACGTAAGCAGTTGTCACCCCCAGCATGGTCTGGACATCCACTACAAAGTTGGACGAGACTTGCACGGGATAGGTGAAGCTCAAAAAATAATTTTAATTTCGAGTCACGTCCATAAAGTATCGGGTGTATATTTGGTTCTTCTACTTTGTACTGTATCGTGTAGAAATCAACCTAGCTACTCCTACCTAATACTCCACGTGCTCTAGAGAAGATTCTAGAATTATTGAAAAGTTTGTTTTGAGATTTGTGCATAGCGTTCATTGTGTTGAAGAGTAACAATAGAATCTTCTAGATGCTACTCCCTCGTTCACAAGTATAAGACATTTTACCTTTGTGAAACGAATGTATCTAGATATCGGCCTATAGACTAAAAGACAACTAGAAACATTCGTTTCACAAAGCTAAAAAGTCTTATATTTTTAGACAGATGGAGTAGAATGGATAGAAGATCCAACGGTTAATTAGCAATGTTGGGATTCAGGAGTCTAGATCCAATGGTCAAAGTTCAAAGTTATTTGTATCGTACACTATGCAGTGTTATCTTCTTTTCTTCTACTACTATAATAGAGAAGTTTTGAATTGGTTCCATAGCACAAATCCTGACCGTTGGGATGTTAGATCCAATGGTTCAGAGCAGCTGGATTCGTGTTGAACAACTAGTACATACCTAGAGCAAACTCCACCATGTTCTAAAAACCATCATGTAAACACCCCACCCCCTCCTAAATTTCATAGCAGAGTAGGCTATATTCTGAATATGTGTAGATAGTTATTATTAGTAGCACCAATCCTGACGATTGGGCTGTTAGATCCAATGGTTCAGAGCAGCTAGATTTGTGTTGAACAGTACCCATAGAGCATACTCCACCATGTACCCCCCAAATCATAGCACAGTAGGATATATTCTCAGTGTGTGTAGATAGTTATTGTTAATAGAATTAATGTATGCCTTCTTTCTCTAACAGGACTATTGGTTAATAATAACAACTTAATGTTTGCTAAATCGCATTTCATAAAGCATATACGTGTGTGTCTCATGGATTTTACTAGTAGACTTAATGTATGGATTTTTTCTCTAACAAGACTATTGGTTAATAATAATAACTTGATGTTTGCTAAATCACATTTCATACAGTATATACACGTGTGGCTCATGTCTTTTACTAGTAGACTTAATGTATGGCTTTTTTCTCTAACAAGACTATTGGTTAATAATAATAACTTGATGTTTGCTAAATCACATTTCATACAGTATATACATGTGTGGCTCATGCCTTTTACTATTAGACTTAATGTATGCCCTTATTTCTCTAACAAGACTATTGGTTAATAATAACAACTTAATGTTTTCTAAATCACATTTCATACAATATATACGTGTGTGGCACGTGCCTTTTACTAGTAAATTCTATCTAGCATCTAAATAGAAGATACACTATGGATAGTACATTATTTTAGCCACTATAGTGTATGAATAACTTAGAATTTTGGCCATTGGATCAAAACTCGCGAAGCCCAACATTGCCAACCGATTGGATCTTCTTTTCTATTCTGGCATCTAGTAGATACAATTGATAGTGTACCTTATCATATCTTACCACTATATTTTATGCGAATAACTTTAAATATTGATCGGTTGGATCAAAACTAGCGAATCCCAACATTGCCAACCATTGGATATACTATTCCATTGTAGCATCATCTCTAGAAATTACTATTATTTATCTTATCTTACGACTATATAGTGTATGAATAACTTCGAATATATTGATTGTTGGATCAAGACTCGTGAATCCCAACATTGCTAGTCGTTGGATCTACATTTCCATTCTACTAGCTAGCATCTCTATTAGAATATATTATGGATAGTATGTCTTTAGCATAGTGAATGCAATGCACAAACCTCAAAAAACACTACTCCATCATTCTATTCCCTTCGATCCAAATTATTGTTCTCAGATTTTTCTAGATTCGGATGTATCTAACACTAAACCATGACTAGATACAACCGAATCTAGAAAAATTTGAGAACAATAATTTGGATCGGAGGGAGTAGAATAATCTTCTCAAGTGTATATTACATTCTTGTACTTTGCATATCATGTAGAAGTCAAAGATTATTAGCTATCTAAAACTTTAAAATTTTGGTAACATGCTCTAGAGAAATGAGGGATAAGATTCTAGAATGATGGAGAAGTGTGTTTTGAGTTTTGTGCATAGCATTCATTGTGATGAAGACTATCAATAGAATCTTCTAGATGCTAGAATGGAAATGAAGATAGTTATTATTAATAGACTTAATGTATGCATTTTTCTCTAACAAGACTTAAAGTATGATGGTTCTAGAACATGGTGGAGTTTTCTATAGGTACCGTTCAACACGAATCCAGTTGCTCTAAACCATTGGATCTTATAGCCCAACGGCCATGATTGGTGATATGTATCCAATTCAAAACACGTTAGAGACTCTTTTCAAGAAAAAACGAAAAAAGGCCACACACACATAGCGCAGCCATACCAATGCACACGTGTGCAGCGCGACGCAGTGGACGAGTGAGAGATCAGTCGGCCGATGCGCGCGGGGCGCTTGCATAGGAGGTGAGAGAGAGGATGGATGGTGAGAGACAGCGAAGGAGAGAGAAAACATAATAGTACCGTGCTACTAGTAGTAGGTACTTGTACCTCATGTCAGAAACCCGTCAAACTAGATTGATTCTGACATCGCACTGCCTTCAACTTCTTCGCTGCTCTCGCGCTGCCTCCCGTTAATAATCTCTTCTTGCTCTTCGTTTTTTTCTTCTGTTTTTTTCTTTGGCAGCTTAGGGGTTGATTTTTTTGTGCCCCTAGTTCAGTAGAAGTACGGACTAATCAAATTTTTCACAATAGTCCTTTTTTCTAAAAATTGGGTCTAGGGCATTCAGATCCAAAATATTCATGCGTAAAATAATTCCGGTCACTGGGAACTTTTTCTTTTTATTTCTAAGGAGGAATCTCCCCGAAGTACCAAGAACGTGTGCATTAAAATCGAATGGTGGGCATAAAAATTACATAGTGGTACAAAGTGAAAACAAAATACATCTAGGACCTATACTTTTACAACATGGACCCTAAAGATACAACTCGGAAATTTTAACATGTTTTTCTAATACTAGTTTGAAACTACCACCCCAGCATTATTGTATACCATCGCAAGACACACCCATCTACCAGATATGGGAACATTATCATGAACTATGATATAGATATGGCCATGACCTAATCGGTCGTTCCGCTCAACAAACCCTCTAGTGTTCATGCCATATCTAATGTGACTACGACTTTTTTGAATGTTTCAAATCTCATGTTTACCATTTTTTCATGGCTGGTACTACAAACGAGAGGATGTCATGAGGACCCTTTTCATTTATTCATTTTCCTTTATATCCTTTCATTTTTTTAATCTGTGTAAGATTTGCTAGCATGCAAATTCATATATATCAAGATATTGTGTCATTCAGAAATCTCGGTGATTTTGAAGATATTGACCCACAGTGTACACCTTCAAAATAGTTTCATAGTATAACTTCAAGAGCAAAGCTGCGATAGGTTCCTGACACAAGGTACAGAATATGGGGAGTAGTAAAATTCAATGAGATGGGGGGAGTAATTTCTAGATCCCTAGTTATTGCAACCCCTAATTTCTGGCATCTGCCATTTCTCTCTACATGCGGTAGAGCGCGAAGGACAAAAATAAACCAATGGGGAGAGAATTACGGTGCAGTTAAGAGGCTAGATCTAATAATGTTCCCAAGATTTTCTCACTGATTTTCAAGGCCACGTCTTGGTACCAACAAAATAGTAGTACTAGCTAGTACTCTCTCCGTTCCAAAATATATGATGTTTTAGTTTTGCGAAAAGAGTGCATGTAAACCGTGTTTTGTGTATATGTTCATTTAGATTGAACATATACACTAAAAGTAGTCTAGATACACTCTTTTCACAAAACTAAAACATCTTGTATTTTGAAATGGAGGGATTACATGTTTGTTTAACAGGCAGTACTAGTACTCCATGTTAAGGCTAGTCATAGTGGGAGTAACCTAGTCCTTCTTGTATTTCCAAGTAAGCATTTAGATGATATGGCATGCGATTAAATGATGAGAGAGAGGCTTGTGGTAACTATCTATGTTATCATAACATCACACATTTCAAGACAAAATGAGTCTACATTGCAATAAATGAGACTACCTATGTTATTTTCCACTATGGAGATAGTAAATTAGACTAGTAACATATGCATGTTACTACTACTTACTTCACACTATGACCAGCCTAAGCGTGGATTTGGCTATGCGAGAGGCCACACAATTACCGAGATAAGCATGTAGGCTTGGTTAGGTAGGCACTAAATACTTGAAGGTCAACTATACCGGTGGTAGTAGCTTTCTACCATTGATTGCTTATACGAGTACTAACACTAGTACTCTGTAGTATATATATGTACTACACTTCCAAAAGCAAGAGTACAAAAGTACCTAGATTGAGCAGCGGTGGAGTCTGCCGCAGAGCGATATCTAGAGAGAGAGAGAGAGAGAGAGAAGGAAATATGGAGATTCTATGGGCGAGCGTCATCCGTCTGATAGAGAAAGCCAGGGACGCCCACCCCCATGTCAACTCTTTGCAGCGCCTTCGTGTCGTGCTGGTACGCGCCATGGCACGCAACCATTCTGACGCCATCTTCGCAGCCTAGCCCAAGAAGACGGTGGGCTCTTTCCTCACAATATTCGGCGTCATCACACGCATGGTGGATGACCTCACTGCCCGCCTTTAGGCCATGCGCCGTGACGCATACCCAACAGGTACGTTTTCCACAATGCATGCTACCGGCAGTGATATCGTTTTCTTCTATAGACTTCATTCATCGAGCCTATCTATAACTGAATTTTAGCCCCAAATTTTGGTCCAGGTGTTCCTCCCTAGGTTGTTGCCGTGCTCACCACTTCCCTAGCTGGTCTCTCTAGAGACGATCTGTTCCGCGCACTGATGGCCCTGCAGCTTTCCGAGGCTTTGCCCGCCGCACCGGTGGACGTCTATATGGAGGTAGCTGTTATCGCGCAACATATTGCCCCGCACGACGAGATGGACCTCTTCATCAGCCTCCTTGAGCAGTGTGTATTCCATGGGCACGTCGGGCATGAACAATGCCCGCACGGCCGCGAGCCTCCATCGCAGGGATATCCTCGATAGCTTTGCAAAAAAACATGTCAATCTGGCAGGTACCATTGCTCCTCGTGGTGCAGGGAACTAAGTTTGAGGATGAAGGGCTCTCGAGGATTTCGATGTAATTTTAGTTTTTGTTGAGGTGCTTTGTATTGTTTGATGTTTCTTTTAATGCCAATCCTTTTCGCAAAAAAAGGAGAAGGGAAGACGTATGATGATTCTCCATGGTTACTGTCACTGTGTCATTTATATGGATAGATCACATGTGGGTTTCACAAACATTATGTCTTATTAACCAACAGTCTTCATAGAGAAAAAAGGTATACATTAAGTCACTAAGGTATATACACATCAGGTCATTGCATATGGTTATTGTGTTGGAATTCATTTCTTATGCTATATATTCTTCGTGATGAAGACATTATTTTTGTCATGTAATGGAAACATTTCCCCTGATGGTGAAAACATTGTTTCGTATTATGGAATGCTCTGTAAAATGGTAAAAAATAATTATTAACAATGAAAATATTTTTAGATACTAAAAAAGGTCACAACTCTTTTTTGGTCATTTCATGCATCATTGGAAATGATGCTAGTTTAATGTAACATTTATAAAGTAGGGAAAAAATGACGAAACATACACGTAACATTGAGTGTAGACTCCAATAGTTGTTCATGGACAGGTATATGTACATTGTCTTCCTGGACGTCAAATGTGAACAATGAAAAACCAAAATTGTGCATGTCGATAGTCATGCAAAACCATCCATAGTACTGCATCCATTAAAAAATACACGATATCTTGGTAATTTAGAAACATGTTTGGGAGTACTTCTAAAATACCCTAGAGATGTCTAGTTCTAATAAGTCGACAAAGTATTGGACCAAAGTTCTAAATTATGCAGGATCTTATTATACTTTAATAAGGTAAGTTATTGCAGTGCACGCAATAAAATAGTCGTGTGAAGCACGTACCGTTTACTAGTATACACCAAGGCAGCTGACCAACACGCTAGAGACTCTTCTCAAGAAAAATGGAAAAAAATAGGCCACACACAAAGTGTGGCCGTACCAAGGCAGACATGTGCGGAGCGACGCAGTGGGACGAGGGAGAGATTGGCCAGTGTGTGCGGGGCGCTGCACAGGAGGGAGGAGAGAGGATGGATGGTGAGAGACAGCGAAGGAGAGAGAAAATATAGTAGTACTACTAGTAGTACTTTGCTACTAGTAGTAGGTACATGTACCTCGTGTCAGAAACCCGTAAAACTAGCTTTACTCTGACATTGCACTGCATTCAACTCCTTCGCTGCTCTCGCGCTGCCTCCCGTTAATAATCTCTTCTTGCTCTTCATTTTTTCTTCCCTTTTTTTGGCAGCTTTGGGGTTAATTTTCTGGTGCCCCTGGTTCAGTAGAAGTACTGACTACTCAAGTTTTGCACAATAGTCATTTTTTTTGAAAATTGGGTCTAGGGCATTTAGATCCAAAATATTCGTGCGCAAAATAATTCCAATCACTAGGAACTTTTTCCTTTTCTTTCTAACAAGGAATCTGCCGCAAAGTACCAAGAACGTGCGCATTAAAATCCAATTGTGGGCATAAAAATTACATAGTGGTCCAAAGAGAAAACCAAAATACATCTAGGACCTATACTTTTACAACACGGACCCTAAAGATACAACTCGGAAATTGAACATATTTTTCCTAATACTTGTTCGAAACTACCACCCCAGCATTGTTTTATACCATGGCAAGACACACCCATCTACCAAATATGGGAACATTATCATGAAATATTATGTAGATATGGCCATGACCCAATCGATCGTTCCGCTCGAGAAACCCTCGAGTGTTCATGCCATATCTAATGTGACTACGACTTTTTTGAATGTTTCAAATCTCATGTTTGCCATTTTTTCATGGCTGGTACTGCAAACGAGAGGATGTCATGCGAACCCTTTTCATTTATTCATTTTTCTTTATATTCTTTTGTTTTTTTAATCTATGCAAGAGTTGCCAGCATGCAAATTTATATATATCAAGATATTTAGTCATTCAGAAATCTCGGCGATTTTCAAGATATTCACCCATAGTGCACCTTCAAAATAATTTCATAGTATAACTTCAAGAGCAATCTTTGTGAGTCTGTGATACATTGCTAACGTATCAATAATTTTTGATATTCCAAGCTTGGTTTTATCTACTTTCTTATGTTTTGTCCACACTTTGGAGTACTTTGCATATGATTTCTTAGACTAACATATTAACAAAGAGCCATAGTGCCAGCTGCCTATTTTCTACTGTTTTTGCTTCCAGGAAGTCAGAAAATGAATATTCTCGGAATTGGACGGGACAAAAGCCAAAGTCAATTTTTTATCGGAAGACTGACGGAGCCAGAAGACGAGACGGGGAGGGGCCACACCACCCCTAGGCGCGGGTCCCCCTGGCCGCGCCAAGGCATGGTGTGGCCCCCCTGGCTGCCCACGGACCTTTCCTCTTCGCCTATAAGATGCCTCCCGATGCGAAAACCCTAAGCCGTCAAGCCTCTAGCCACGAAAAGTTCTGCATCGCCGCCGCCACCGAAGGGGATATCCAGGGGACAGAAAGTCTCTGTTCCGGCACCCTCCTGGGATGGGAAGTGCCCCCGGAGCCATCTCCATCGATCTCCACCACCATCTCCATCGTTGTTGCTGATTTCCATGATGAGGAGGGAGTAGTTCTTCCTCGAGGCTAAGGGTTCTACCGGTAGCTATGTTTTTATCTCTTTCTCTATGCATGATCATATTGTGATCATGAGCTTTGTAATCAAGTAGATCTACCTAGCTAATCAAGTGCTTTAATAGATCTTTTCTCTCCCCATGTGTGTGAAGTTGACAGTGTGCACACCATGGTGGCACTTAGGCTAGAGATTACAAATCCTTGTTATGAGTTATATTTGGAGTTGGATGTCTCTAAGAATGACTATGGTTATGTGGACAGTAATAATGATTATATGCATGTGGCTCATGATAAGAATGTTTTATGTGATAGTTATATTGCTAAATTTATTCATGATGCTACTGAAAGTTATTATGAGAGAGGGAAACATGGTTTTATGTATCTCAACAATATTAAGTTTCCCCTCTTTATGTTTAAATTTTTGAAGTTGCACTTGTTTTACTTTCCTATGCTTGTTGCTTTGTTCTTTCATGACTTATTTATTTACAAGATTCCTATGCATAGGAAGTGGTTTAGACTTAAATGTGCTTTGAATTTGCTTCTTGATGCTCTCTTTTACTTCAATTCATATTTCTTATGTGAGCATCTTCTCAAACTATCATACCTAACTTATAGGCGTTAAAGAAAAGTACTTATTGGTAGATAACCCAAAAAATTTGATGAGTCTCGGAAGTTATTACCTCTGTAATAACTGCTCATTATCCTTTTTATTTGCTTTTTGTGCCAAGAGTAACATCTAATTAGAGAGAAGTAATGCTTAGGAAAGTTGTTGTCCTGAAACAGATTTTTGTGCTTTAATGTAAAACTTCGTGGAAAATATCTGTACGTCCTTTTGAGGTGTAAATTTTTGTGCTTCTGCCCCAGGTTGTTATCTAACTTTCGTTAGTTCAACACTTTTCTATTTGAGCACCAGAAGATCTTCGAAAAAATTTGTCTTACCTGCTGGTCTGTTTTGACAGATTGCTGCCTTTATTTGCATTTGCTTCTTGTTGGTTCCTTTTTGAGTTCTTTTGGGGAATTGAGATTTTTGAGGGAAGTGCTACAGTAGCTTGTGTTTTATTGGAATTTTTATGTGTGTTGAAACTGAACCTAAAGACTTATTATCTTGAGTGCACTAATGTTGCTAATAAAGATTGTGTTAAGTTTTGTATGAAGGAAAATTTTCAGGTGTATGGAAGGAATGAGTAATGAGATGAAGAATGGACTAAAGCTCACGCTTGGGGATGGCACGCGTGTCACCCCAAGAAATATCCAAGAAGTACAAGCGTCAAAGGTTGGGGATGCCCAAGGCATCCCCTTCTTCATCAATAAAAATCCCAGGTTTCTTCTAAACGCTTGATTTTTAATGTTTCATGCACAGTTGTGTTGTTCTTTGAGTGTCTTCTTTTTCGTTTTTGTTTTCTTGGTTTTATTAGTTTGCTGAATAAATTGGTTGGACCCCCTCTTTCATGCATTGGTTTTTAAATAGTTTGGTTTGGATTGGAAAAGAGTAGGAAAGTTCATGCTTAAGTGGTAAAGATAACTTGTTTTTGACTGTGGCCTATGCTTTGTCATGCCATGCTTGATATTATTTTGGATTTATGCTTAGTATTGTTTTCTGTAGCATGACATGTTATAAACAATTGAGATTGCTTGATGTATCTTGGAAGAATTATGCGTTGTTTTAGCATATTAAAGCATAGTATTGTGGTATTCTTCTTTGATGCTTTATTTGGGTTGACTTGGCGCATGCTCACACCATATTATGACTATCCCAAGTCACCATATCCTTTATGATCCTTTAGTTTTTGACTTGTGATATCACTTTATGCTTTAATTAATGATGTTTTGTCGCTTTGCATGATTATGGCCATTATTGATCTCTTAGTTAGTGGCTCCCAGTCTTTTGCTAGCCTCCATAACCAAGTATGAGTTCCACTCATGCATCCAACTCCTTAAACCAAGTTATTCCAAAGAGTCCACCATACCTACCTATTAGGAATTTCTATTCCAAGTATATTCATGTTTTTATCTACCTTCCAAATTAAACTTGTTATGTCAAAATTAGTGATTAAAGCTCTCACAAACTTGATGGCACACTTTACTTTTCTTGCATTTAATAAACTTGAACCATTGGGTCCTTCTTTGTTGCGTATATGCTTGCGCTTTATAAGTTGAAGTTAGCAGAACCATGTATCATGGGGAACACTTTCAACATTGCACTTGTACTTTGTACCCCGTTGATATCATGATTCTTTTGCTTATGGATCCCGTTGGTGTGAAATAAAAGTGGAACTTGTAAGATCATGAGTTTGTATGTGTGTTAGAGAAACACCTAGGCCGCTAGCCTAAGCCATGCCTAATCATGGTGGAAACTTGCAGCATCACCATAATGAGCACTCTATGAAGCATCCTCAATAAAAACCTATGCAAATAGCAAATAAAAAGATCGCTGAGATGCTCATTGTCTGCTTGCCTTGTCATTTTGATTATGGGATAGCTCCTGTATTATGTGCAAGGGGTACCCCGTTGGCGGTTCTTTATGATACATATGTACTTACAATGACAAGAGCTTACTTGTGACTAAAGTTGAGTAGCATGAGGTTTCGTCTTCGTAAGCAAGGGGGATGAGATTTCGGCTTATAACTTGTCAAGCATATCCTCTTAGTTGTGTCACTTTAACCTTAATCACCTTAAAGATGCTTATGATAGGGGCAATGAGAGCTGAAAGCTAACAAGTACCATAATTTTTGGAAGCTCTTTATGAAACTTGAGTCCCTACTTCCTTCTATGAAGGCCTTTCTTTTACTTTTATGTTGAGTCTCCACCTTCTATCTTTGTTATATGTGCATTGTCCCAAGACTTGTTGATGGATGCATAACTTGATATTGCTTGTTCTTAAACTACTTGTATCTAGTTACTCTTATGAACTTTGAAGGTGTCCTATGCATTTCTGTTTGCTCCTCTATGAGGGCAAGCTGAATGCCACTATGCTATGTTTTCTTTATATGAAACAAACAAACGTCTTGCAAAGCATTGTTATTCATTATTCTTTTGTGTGTGCCTTTTCATGTTACAACATAGTTGCTTTGTCTTATTGTTGGAACTTTATCTTTCATGTTATGATTGAAGTACTATGATCCCAGATATCAATGGTTTACAAATACTTTGATAAATTTTATGATGGTGCATGTCACCTCAAAAATTATTCTTTCTTCTATCACTTACGTACTCGAGGACGAGCAGGAGTTAAGCTTGGGGATGTTGATACGTTGCTAACGTATCCATAATTTTTGATGTTCCATGCTTGGTTTTATCTACTTTCTTATATTTTTTCCACACTTTGGAGTACTTTTCATATGATTTCTTGGACTAACATATTAACAAAGAGCCACAGTGCCAACTGCCTATTTTCTGCTGTTTTTGCTTCCAGGAAGTCAGAAAATGAATATTCTCGGAATTGGACGGGACAAAAGCCAAAGTCAGTTTTTTACCGAAAGACTCACGGAGCTAGAAGACGAGACGGAGAGGGGCCACAGGGTGGCCACACCACCCCTAGGCGCAGGTCCCCCTGGCCGCACCAGGGCATGGTGTGCCCCCCTGGCCGCCCACCGAACCCGCATAGAAACGATTCAAGGACGCCCACATAGAAACGATTCAAGGACACCCACCAGGCACTTACGTGCGAGTGGAAAATAAAGTAATATCATTACATATTAGTCCACAATGGAACCCACAGAAACATATATATACCACAACGACTCCATGAGTCAAAAATACAGATATACGGTACAAAGATCCAAATCACCTTGAAAACGATACAACATCCGAGTACAGATAAGAAGCAAATTGAGCTAAGAGCCCTAAAGAATAACCAATGGCGTCCATAACCTTTCCCAGCCCAAGCCGGAAGGGTAACCCTGCTAACGACGTCGATCTCAAACCTGCTAAAACAAAAGGGGTGCCGACAAAGGGCAAAGGAAAAACAGGAGCGTCAGTACTGAGGCCAGTACACGGCGAGGCTAGAATTCGGCGGCTCTCGCCTACATAGGTATAGTGGACTGAAGCAGCAACAAAGCATGAACTAAACAACCTATAGAGACTCGATAAACTGTCGGCTATTAGAGAGAGATAAGAAAGACCTATTCGGAACCAACCTTATACTAACACCAATCATACTCATCCTGGTATTTCCCCCTCGAGTTCAAACGAGGAAGTCAAACCGAGGAACTCACACAGTTGGCAGTTTTATTCATTCCATTATAGTTTAAGCACTTACTAGTCAGATATAGACAGCATGGGTCATCCTGATAGCATAAGTAGTGGGCATTTTTAGTTCAGCATTCAGTTGTAGTTGCAGTACTTAATAGTCAGATACAATTAGCATATGACATCCCAAACCTAGCAGTTGTTGGCACTTTTATTTCATTCCATTGGAGTTGCGATACTTACTAGGCAGGTATAACATGACACGATACACCCCAGTTCCACCAGTTGTTGGCACTTTTATTATCCATTCCATTGTAGTGAAGCTGATTACTAATCACATATTAAGTCAAATTTATAGCACTACTTTAGTTATGCTTGTCTATGATCGAGATATTGTGCTCCAAGTCGTCCATAACCGCGGACATGGCTTTCAGAAAGATTTACCCTGCAGGGGTGCACAAATAGCAACACACACACGATCAACCTCAGAAAAACCAAATCAAAACCCAACGATGCTTTCACGACAAAGCAATCACAGGATTCATAAATTATTCCAGGCGGCCACCCCACTAAGCTACCCGCAACAAAGTTGGCCGGCTCCGGAACGGACCCAGGGTTTGCGAGAACGGTTGTAAACGACTGGGAACGCGAAAGTGTGACTGGGCTTGTCGATACCGCGAAATTGTGCCGCGATCCAAAATAGTACAGGTGCTCCACGCACAATCGTAAATAAAGCAGTAAAGCATGGCATAGGTACAGGATAGTAATAAAGCACCAAACTAGTTTGTGGCCCCAAGAAAAAAGAAATGAATTAAGCTCTGGCTAAGGGGATTCATGGTCCCACATGCGGATAGTGCGATAGTCAAGGAACAGGTATCAAGTACTCGGGGTCCTACGGGACACAAGTGAGCGTGGAAGAACCAAATAACATCTATTGCCCACTGATGCCTCTGCATTAGTTATATCTATTCCCAACAATTTAATAGTTGTATTTAAAGTCATGATCATCTCCACCATTAAGCATCTCCACCATTTATCATGTGCCAACTTGCCATCAACGGTGGAACGACAACAACGCAAAGAAACACATTAGCAAGCAACTACGACTCGCAAGGCCGACTATCTATCAAACAACAGGCAATAGGATATGTCCATGGCAATATAGAGGCTGCAAGGAGTATAAATGGTGCACAGAAACTAAAGCATTGCAACATGGATAGCAATAGATCAATAGGAAGAAATAAAGACTATAAAAGAAAAATAGGTATAAAGGGGGAGATGCTCGCCTAGGAAACACTGCGAAGGTTCATATCCAAAGAACTTGTCGATACTCGCATCCACTCAACGGCCTAATCCGTGAAGAAGCAAAGCACTTGAAACACCGGATACACTATTTAATTCTACGGCAGAAGATCAGGCATGATGCAGGTATGGTGCATGACATGGTAAAGATGCGATGCAATTAGGCAATATTAAGCGGAACCGGGGTCCCGACAATTAATTATATGATTCAAGTTGTTTAGATACCCCGCATTTTAAATGTTGTATTAACAAGGCACAGCATGACATCAGTTCGCTACACAAATTTAAATGGAGTCAATATACGGCTAGATAGCCCGCATATGGTCTCCATATTTAATTATTAGGTGAACCGACATAATATCCCCAAACCACACAAAGATGTATGCAATCATGAACAATTATATGCAACAAGTACATGTCATATATTATAAAAATAGGGGTCTCTGATAGGGTAGGGGTCACACTTGGGAGTTCAACGATCTTGGTTCCGGGAGGTTCGACGGGGTTCGGTCTTCAGATCCTTGGGATCAGGTCTTGGCGTTACATGAAGGAGGTGTCTTTGGGGTCTCGACCATCAGGTCCAAGGGTCTCCAGGTCGATGGAATCGGTGTTCGACTCCGGGAAGGAGGAGTAATGCCGGGTACAGTCTTCGGGCTCCAACTTATCGCATCGATTGTCAGTTTTGTCGGCGGACACTCTTGTTGTTGACATGGTGCATCGGGAGACATCAATCAACGGTGGCAGCGAAGATCTCGTCGAGTTAAACTTCCTGGGGCCTGCAGTGTTCTCCCAAAAATAATATAAATTTTTAGTTATTATTTTAAGAGACGTTTGTAATTTGTTTTTAGACAACAAAATATCCGGGTGAGACCGGGGTTTTGATTTGAATAAAGACGGGGGATATCTTAGAAAACAAAACTAGGCTTTTAGAAAATAGCTTTAGGCAAACCATGCATGATGACATGACGATGCTCAAATGCAATGTGGCATGATGACATGAGCATGCATTAATTATGATGGACAAAACAAAAACACAGCGATTTTCTAGAAGTGGTTTTACCGGGGTGCTACAATTCGACACCACTAACAATGGATCTCGCCCTCGAGATCCGCCACATGGTACGTGGAAGAAGGCCGACAGTCTGAATCTTCTCGCTTCATGTAGATCCTCGCGACACCACTAACAAGGAATCTCGCTCCATCTTCAAATCACTGACACCACCAACAAGAGGTCATTATTCATGTTCGTCGAGAGAAAACTCCGGAGAAACAAAGACGGAGGTAAAGGTATCGAAAGAAAAGGCCACCTCTAACTTTCGTGAAAGGAGTAAAAATTGCATTGATCCACCAGTTCAATGTACAAGAGTGAACAGTAAGAGTCGGGTAGGGTGATCAGTCCATCCCATTCGCAAACTATTAACTCCGTACATGAAAAGGAAAATCGTGTAACCCAACTCCTCAAATTAGACTGAAGATCTCGACAAGAGATTTGCAGAGAACAAAGGAGTGATGCAGGCTCTTCGTCGAATTTGCCGCAGATGATGTCGTCCCGTTAGAAAACACCGGAAGCCACAAAACAAATTGTATGAAAAGACACAATGATTAGGTTTCGTGATGGTTCCATTGGCATGAACAACACATGCTCAAGGTATACTCCAACTTTACCAATGCTCATCCTTATCATAATTTTTTTCCATGAGACGGATATCGGTCAAGGTGCCGACATAGATAAAGAGTTCAAGGACCAAAAATATTGGATGAAGGGTACAACAAACGAGATGCAGATTAGATGATTGTAGCTACACCGTTATAAAATAGAGGAAGCGAAATCCTGAAGGTACGACGAAAACCTAACCACGAGAAATCCTGGACTCGAAGAAAAGATAAGAATAGATTCAAAAGACGCAGGGGTAAGAGGAGAATAGCATAGGGGTAAGGAGTAAAACAGACCTAATCAGATCTATCCAACCGATTTTTCAAAATAGTTTTGACACTCTACATCAGCCGTTAGCTAGATTATCCTATAGGCTGGACTAGTGCGGTATCGCAACTGTTGAGCTCTGATACCACTTTGTAAAACCCTCGAATCGGCCCTATGCAAGTTTTAGCGTTTCCCGCCAAACCCACATAGAAACGATTCAAGGACGCCCACCAGGCACTTACGTGCGGGTGGAAAACAAAGTAATATCATTACACATTAGTCCATGATGTAACCCAAAGAAACATATATATACCACAACGACTCCATGAGTCAAAAATACAGATATACGGTACAAAGATCCAAATCACCTTGAAAACGATACAACATCTGAGTATGGATAAGAAGCAAATTGAGCTAAGAGCCCTAAAGAATAACCAATGGCGTCCATAACCCTGCCCAGGCCAAGCCGGAAGGGTAACCCTGCTAACGACGTCGATCCCAAACCTGCTAAAACAAAAGGGGTGGCGACAAAGGGCAAAGGAAAAAACAGGAGCATCAGTACTGAGGACAGTACACGGCGAGGCTAGAATTCAGCGGCTCTCGCCTACATAGGTATGGTGGACTGAAGAGGCAACGAAGCATGCACTAAACAACCTATAGAGACTTGATAAACTGTCAGCTATTAGAGAGAGATAAGAAAGACCTATTCGGAACCAACCTTATACTAACACCAATCATACTCATCCTGGTATTTCCCCCTCGAGACCAAACGAGGAAGTCAAACCAAGGAACTCACACAGTTGGCAGTTTTATTCATTCCATTATAGTTGAAGCACTTACTAGTCAGATAAAGACAGCATGGGTCATCCTGATAGCATAAGTAGTGGGCATTTTTAGTTCAGCATTCAGTTGTAGTTGCAGTACTTAATAGTCAGATACAATTAGCATATGACATCCCAAACCCAGCACTTGTTGGCACTTTTATTTCATTCCATTGGAGTTGTGATACTTACTAGGCATGTATAACATGACACGATACACCCCAGTTCCACTAGTTGTTGGCACTTTTATTATCCATTCCATTGTAGTGAAGTTGATTACTAGTCACATATTAAGTCAAATTTATAGCACTACTCTAGTTATGCTTGTCTATGATCGAGATATTGTGCTCCAAGTCGTCCATAACCGCGGACATGGCTTTCAGAAAGATTGACACTGCAGGGGTGCACACATAGCAACACACACACGATCAACCTCGGAAAAACCAAATCAAAACCCAACGAGGCTTTTACGACAAAGCAATCACAGGATTCATAAATTATTTCAGGGGGCCACCCCACTAAGCTACCCAAAACGAAGTTGGCCGGCTCCGGAACGGACCCAGGGTTTGCGAGAACGGTTGTAAACGACTGGGAACCCCAAAGTGTGAATGGGCTTGTCGATACCACGAAATCGTGCCGCGATCCAAAACAGTACAGGTGCTCCACGCACAATCGTAAATAAAGCAGTAAAGCATGGCATAGGTACAAGATAGTAATAAAGCCCCAAACTAGTTTGTGGCCCCAAGAAATAAGCAATGAATCAAGCTCTGGCTAAGGGGATTCATGGTCCCACATGCGGATAGTGCGATAGTCAAGGAATAGGTATCAAGTACTCGGGGTCCTACGGGACACAAGTGAGCGTGGAAGAACCAAATAACATCTATTGCCCACCGATGCCTCTGCATTAGTTATATCTATGCCCAGCAATTTAATAGTTGTATTTAAAGTCATGATCATCTCCACCATTAAGCATCTCCACTATTTATCATGTGCCAACTTGCCATCAACGGTGGAACGACAACGACGCGAAGTAACACATAAGCAAGCAACTACGACTCGCAAGGCTGACTATCTATCAAACAACAGGAAATAGGATATGTCCATGCCAATATAGAGGCTGCAAGGAGTATAAATGGTGCACGAAAACTAAAGCATCGCAACACGGATAGCAATAGATTAACAGGAAGAAATAAAGACTATAAAAGCAAAATAGGTAGAAAGGGGGAGATGCTCGCCTGGGAAACACTGTGAAGGTTCATATCCGAACAACTTGTCGATACTCGCATCCACTCAACGGCCTAATCTGTGAAGAAGAAAAGCACTAGAAGAAACACGAGATACACTATTTAATACTACCACAGAAGATCGGGCATGATGTAGGTATGGTGCATGACATGGCAAAGATGCGATGCAATTAGGCAATATTAAGCGGAAACGGGGTCCCGACAATTAATTATATGATTCAAGTTGTTTAGATACCCCGCATTTTAAATGTTGTATTAACAAGGCAAAGCATGACATTGGTTCGCTACACAAATTTAAATGGAGTCAATATAAGGCTAGATAGCCCGCATATGGTCTCCATATTTAATTATTAGGTGAACCGGCATAATGCCCCCAAACCACACAAAGATGTATGCAATCATGAACAATTATATGCAACAAGTATATGTCATATATTATAAAAATAGGGGTCTCGGATAGGGTAGGGGTCACACTTGGGAGTTCGAAGATCTTGGTTCCGGGAGGTTCGACGGGGTTCGGTCTTCAGATCCTCGGGATCGGGTCTTGGCATTCCATGAAGGAGGTGTCTTTGGGGTCTCAACCATCAGGTCCAAGGGTCTCCGGGTCGACGGAATCGGTGTTTGACTCCGGGAAGGAGGAGTAACGCCGGGTACAGTCTTCGGGCTCCAACTTATCATGTCGGTTATCCGTTTTGTCGGCGGACACTCTTGTTGTTGACATGGTGCATCAGGAGACATCAATCAACGGTGGCGGCGAAGATCTCGTTGAGTTAAACTTCTTGGGGGCTACAACGTTCTCCCAAAAATAATATAAATTTTTGGTTATTATTTTAAGAGACGTTTGTAATTTGTTTTTAGACAACAAAATATCCGGGAGAGACCGGGGTTTTGATTTGAATAAAGACGGTGGATATTTTAGAAAATAAAACTAGGCTTTTAGAAAATAGTTTTAGGCAAACCATGCATGATGACATGACGATGCTCAAATGCAATGTGGCATGATGACATGAGCATGCGGTCATGATGATGCACAAAAGAAAAACACCGCGATTTTCTAGTAGTGGTTTTACCGGGGTGCTACATACGGACATGAAGTGTTTGAAGAGAAAATTAAAAAAACCTATGGAACTTTATTTGCATGCTAATAGCAATGTTGTTAGTATGAATTCTTTGGACACCATAATTGCTAATGCTATGGAAAAGTCTAAGCTTGGGGAAGTTGGTTTTGATGAAAATGTTCTTTTTAGTCACCCAAGCATGGAGGAGAAAATTTACTTTGATGATACTATGCCTCCAATATATGATGATTACAATGATGATTATGATATTTTCAGTCCACCTACTATTGAGGAGAAAATTGATTATGATTACAATATGCCTCCTATATTTGATGATTATGGTGATGAGAATAATAATGAAAGATATTTTGTTGAATTTTCTCCCACTACAATTAATAAGAATGACTATGCTTATGTGGAGAGTAATAATGATTATATGCATGTGGCTCATGATAAGAATGTTTTTTGTGATAGTTATATTGCTTGAGAGGGGATACCTTTGACCACTTCCTCCCTGAGTTCAATAAACCTTGGGTTATCCACTTAAGGGAGACTTGCTGTTGTTCTACAAACCTCTGCACTTGGAGGCCCAACAACTGTCTACAAGAATAGAAGTGCGTAGACATAAGTCTCTCTCTTTGTGTGTGTGTGTGTGTTTGTGTGTGTGTGCTTCTTCTTCTAGGGGTGTGACATGGATCAACAAGAGTAGTATATCTTACCCCTATCTCATCTTTCCATTATCTTACCACTTTTTTATATAGTGTACGAATAACTTTGAATGTTGATCGTTTGATCAAGACTCGCGAATCCCAACATTTCCAGCCGTTGGATCTTCTTTTCCATGTAAATCCCATAAGAATTTTGTCTATAAGAATTTACATGGGAAATTTATAGGATTAAATCCCATAAGAATTTTTTCTATAATGGTTGTTTGATTTGTATTATTATTGATTCCTATAGGAATTTTTCCTAGGGAACCTTTGCACTAGATTGCATAGGAAATCTAACATCGATCCACGCCCAAACCACTTTCTTAGAATCCTTTTTTTCCTTCGATGGAATCAAACAAACTTTCTTGCATATATATATGGGTTCCTATAGGATTAAAGTGGGCATGCCATTGTAATCCTATGTTTTTCCTTTTCCTATGCTTTTCCTATCCTACGAATCAAACAAGACCCTAACATCTAGAAGATTCTATTGATAGTCTTCAGCATAATGAATGCTATGCACAAACCTCAAAACACACTTCTCCATCATACTAGAATCTTCTCCCTCATTTCTCTTGACCATGTTACCAAAAATTTCAAGTGTTAGGTAGCTAATAATCTTTTACTTCTACATGATAATAGAAAGTACAATAACCAAATATACACCCATACTTCTTATCTTATCTTACCACTATATAATGCACGAATAACTTTGAATATTGACCGTTAGATCAAGACTCGTGAATCTCAACATTTCTAGCCGTTGGATCTTCTTTTCCATTCTAGCATCTAGAAGATTCTATTGATAATATTCATCACAATGAATGTTACGCACAAAACTCAAAACACACTTCTCCAGCATTCTAGAATCTTCTTCCTCATTTCACTGGACCATGTTACCAAAAATTTCTAGTTTTAGATAGCTAATAATCGCTGACTTCTACATGATATATATATACTTTACAAAGTACAAGAACCAAATATACACCCATACTTTTTTATAGATGTTGATCAAATTTATATTTTTCTGCTTTACGTGTATTATAATTTTATATAGTGATGACATGTGTCAGACGTCTATTATTTTAGTCTCACGTGCAGGGCACGTGTAATTTACTAGTTATATATATATATGTTAATCAAATTTATAAATTTTTGGGCTTTACCTATTATAATTAAGAGCTACATCCATAAAGTACTAGGTGTGTATTTGGTTCTTTGTACTTTGTATCATGTAGAAATCAACCTACTATTAGTTACCTAGTACTCGACATGCTCTAGAGAAATGACGAAGATGATTCTAGAATTACCGAGAAGTGTGTTTTGAAGTTTGTTCATAACATTCGGTGCAATAAAGAACATCAATAGAGAATCTTCCAGATGCTATAATGGATTGAAGATCCAACTTAATTTTATTTAGCAGTGTTAGGAATTGCCAGTCTTGATCCAACCGTCAAAGTTCAAAGTTATTTGTACACTATATATAGTGGTAAGATATGATTATATAATACGTTAAGCTCAAAAAGTTTTAAATTTGATGGACATCTATAAAGTATGGGTGTATATTGGGTTCTTGTACTTTGTATCATGTTGAAGTCAACATAGAAGTAAATGTTTGTTAGCTATACCTAATACTTCCAATTTTGGTAACATGGTCTATAGAAATGTCTGAAAGATTCTAGAATGATAGAGAAGTGTTTTAAGATAAGAAGCATGGTTGTATATTTGGTCCTTGTACTTTGTATGTCACGTAGAAGTCAAATATTATTAGCTACCGAACACATTCAGTTTTTGATAACATGGTCTAGAGAAACAAGGGAAAAGGTTCTAGTATGATGGAGAAGTGTGTTTTGCGGTTTGTGCATAGCATTAATTATGACGAAGACTATATATCAATAGAATCTTCTAGATGCTAGAATGGAAAAGAAGATCCAATGGCTACAAATGCTGGATTTGCGAATCTTGATCCAACGGTCAACATTGAAAGTTATTCGTACACTATATAGTGGTAACATAGGATAAGATCATGCAGAAGTCAAAAATTATTAGCTACGAGGGAGAAGATTCTAGTATGATGGAGAATTGTGTTTTGAGGTTTGTGCATAGAATTCATTATGCTGAAGACTATCAATAGAATCTTCTAGATGCTAGGATGGAAAAGAGGATCCAACGACTGGAAATGTTGGGATTCACGAGTCTTCATCCAACGGTCAATATTCAAAGTTATTCGTACACTATATAGAGGTAAGATAAGATAAGATGGTAAGATAAGATGCTAAAATAAGATAAGATATAGCAATCGTAATGTTTGTGTGTGTCTGTGCTAACGGGTGGGCCGAGTATGTCGTACATACAACACAATAGCACATACTCTAGATATACACAGATGTATCTAGCACTAAAACTTGACTAGATACGTCTGTATCTAGATGAATCTAAACCAAGAAATATGGGTCAGAGGGATTATATGTTTGTAGCACAGCTTGTTCTCATATATACTCGTACTAAAACATTTCCTGTATATGGAAATGTATATGTACACGCCTGCAGATACTTGGCCACTCACACGTCACACACACGCGCAAACAACTACATGTATACATGTACACACTACTAGGAAGAAGCTCTTCTATGGTGCATGGAAATGCATCTTCTGTGGCGCATAGCCTAGTCGCTACTATTATCTCGCCACTGATATCTACTTCATGTGGCACATATAGATATGTGCCACAGAAGACTTCTGTGGCGCATTTCTTCATATGTGCCACAGGAATATGTTCAGTGGCGCATTTCTTCATATGCACCACATAAATCATATGCGCCACAGACATATTTTATATATGCGCCATTGACTACATAACATGTATTCAAAGTAAAATATGTTCCTGGTGTATAATTAGGTATTTATACAGGATTTATATAGGATTTATATAGATCAGTATAAACAGTACATTGCACAAGTAGTAGATGCATGAAAACTGACATATAATACAAACACAAGTACAATGTCATCACACTTAGAGCCCGATCGAGATACATATATAGTGTCAAGTGCCAAATTTTTACACAAGTGCCGAATACAAAGTTCATATCATCTCACATTACAAATATGAAGTGGTCACCGCCGCCTACACTAGGATCAGATAGAATACAACTGTGATGATGGTGAGCAAGAGCATGATCCTGACCAATATCTTCATCCGGTTCTTCTTCCACAGATGGTTCCTCCACTTGGCTACCGCCTCCTCTCTAGTCGCGTATCCTTTGTAGATGTTGCCGCTGAACTTGTTCACTTGTTTGTGACAATCCTCCCACTCCTCGTAGACTCCTGGAACCCTACCCATGTACACCACATACCACCTCGCCGCCATCTCTATAGATGACCAGGAATATTGGTAAAAATGCAACGAAAAGAATTAATAAAGGGTTCACATCCATATATATATATATATATATATATGTTCACAAAATATAAAACAAAGGATCCATAAACCTAAAAGATAGCATCTCGCGATCATCATAGAAGTAATAAGTTCAACGACAACACAACTACAAGATAGTTTAAGTCTAACAACAACGACCATTTCGACCACAAGAAAGTAAAGTTTATGACACACACACTACAACAGGCATCCATCGAGAATATACACACACTGGATCATGCTAGAGGCAGACATCGATCATGAAGACTTCTTCTTCTCGCTCGGCTTCGGGAATGGTAGTTAGCCCTCTTTCGTCATCCACGTCCTTGTGTCACCCTGCTTATGTAGGTGTTCTTCGATCTCCCTCTTACTCAACCTTCTGGCTTGTTGTAGCCCCTCCCCCATGTGTTGACGTATTCAATGATGATTTGCGACAACTTCTGCTAAATGCGATGAAAGTCTTCTCTAAGATCATCATCGTCGCTTCGCGCCAAAGTTTCGGCCCATCCTCGGAGACTAGATGTCAGCGTTAGGTTCTCGCAATCCCGAACATAGCCTTTAAGGTGATGGAGGACGTAGAAGGCCTCCTGGCGCCACCAGTAGCCGGCTGCTTGACGCAGGGGAGCTCGAGCACGTGCTTGAACACGTGTTTGCCATCCTTGATACATTCCCCCTTATCTACAAAGGTACATCCCTTCTTGGCGTAGCCCTCGAGAGCCTCATTGAGAACACCCCTTATTCTGGTGTAGTCTTTCTTCTTCGTCAAACTCCCCGAGTCAAAATACGTGGCTAGCGAATACCTCGAGGCAAGGGCGATGAGTGTGTAGTATTTTTCTTTGTGCAACACAATTGGAACGGAATGTTGGAAAAAGAGCAAAGGAAGATATATATAAGAAATGCATAAGTTATGGCGCGATGATCGAGTGTGTACTTACTCGGGAAAGAAAAGCAAAAGAAGTGTGTCATTCCTCTTGTTGTCCACCATGAACTTCTCAAGGTACGCCGTCGCCTTGGTCTGTGTCTCTAATCCTTCCACCAACTGGATGTCCTGCATGTAGTAGGGATCCACTATCGCAACTTCCAGGGTACTCTCTCTCATGATCTTGATTGCCAGATTGAGCGCGTATAGGCGGACCAAGTTATAGTCCAAATGTTTTGTGAGAAACAGCTTGAATATGTCCTCATACGCTATGAAGAATATATCCGTGGGGGGGGATCATCGACGAAGCCCATGTCCAATGGAACCTTGGCCATGAAAACCGGGTAATTTGGATCTTTGTCTTTAATAAGGAGGCCCTCTAGTGTCTTGACACCCTCGTGCAATGTTAACATGGGTCCAACCGCGATGTGGAGCATATCCGGAGTCGATATCGGATCACCATCTACATGCACGCGGGGCAATCCATATTGTGTGGATGGTATGACGATGGCGTCCTGAGCCTGGATCCTCTTCGGAAGAGGCTGGCTCGCACCCTTATTATTATTACATCTCTTCCTTTGCTTCTTCTTCACAACAGTGTCCTCCACTACCATATGCTCATCAGCCTCCTTTCAGAGTGTGTTGGGGCTGAAAACCAATCTCGTTTTCTCCTATGGTGGATCGGCCACCGGAGGCATATCTTGAGATAAACCATGGAAGACCAGGCGTTGGGTGCATGTATTGGGCCTACCATCTTGATGGTTCTTCATCCACATAAGGCATATACAATCCTTTGTCAGCGCTGGTGTTGATGAAGTTGTCTATGTTGACCAATTCATTATCATCTCCATGGGTGCCATCATGTGGTGGTGGTGGTAGCGGGGGTGACGTCGGTTGCGGCACAACGTCTTTGCCATGGGGTGGTACACACGCTGCTAAGAGTTGCTGGTGATGGCTGGTGGTGGCGATGATGGCGGCTGCTAGCTTCCGAGGTGGTGGCCGGGCGATCGATCGAGAGGTGGCTGCAAGACGAATCTGGGTCTTCGGCCATGTGAAGGGCCAGTTGTAGCATTCGCCAAGGGTCTTGTGTTCATCGGATCCTTGAGGTTGAAAGGGCGGTCCGTGTCGTCACACCCTGGCAACACCTGAGCCAACCTGACCCTCATCACGTCATCATCCATTGGATTGTTGTGCATCGTGGGGCTCGTCGGTTGTATGAGAGTGCCCTTGGCAACATCCTTCAACTCACTGCCGACATCTTTCAGCAGGAGTACGCAAGAAGTGTCCTGAGGCAAAACATGTTATTGGGCATCATGAGATGGCAGCAGTCATGCATTAAAGGCATAAAGGAGATGACGTGCACTAACTAATTAGTTACCTTGGTGATGGCGTGGAGCTTAGCTAATGTAGAGATACGACCGATCCCGGCGGCCGGCCTATCATCATCTGCATCCTCCCGCTCGGGTGCCTCACGAAGCACCACCGCCATCGGCTGCACCTTATTGGTTTCTTTGGTGGGAGGGGGCGTCGGTGTGACCAAAACGAGCGGCTGCGTCCCGACGTTGACGGTCGGCGGGGTCACCAGGTCCGGCGACACGTTAACGTTGATGCCCAAGTTGCTACTTCTTAAGTTGGGCAGATGTATCGGCCCCTGTCGACCTCCCACATTCCAAGCAGTAAGCCCCTCGAAAAACTCAGGGGGGATCATCGCCCGGAGCTTCTCTTCCACTAACTTGTCCACTGTTTTCTCGTCCACTGCCTTCTCCTCTAGTGTCTGCACCTTCATCTTCAACTCTTCAATAGCGGCTTTATTCTAAGTCGTCGACTGGTTCTTCCCGTCCCTTCTTTTCTTGGCATCCTCTTTGTAGTACTCCTTGAACTTCATGCTTGTACCGAAGCCGGACACACGGCCAACTAAGGACGGTGGCAACACCTTGTCCCTCTTCTTGTAAGCATTCATCGCCCTGTTGAAAACCGTATCCCACGGCTCCGTCGAATCCGAGGACGACTCTTTGGCAGGAGCGTTCAGTTCATCCTCCTGCAGAGACAAGGAAAGGTGAACCCATTTAGATTCTTGGCTTCATTATTTTAATGAGAACGCAATAGAATTGAGATCGGCGATAAATTCTTTACCAGCTTCTTCTTGAATTCCTTCACATCCAGATCGTCGATGATGAACTCTCCTGTTTCCTTGTCCAGGTAGTAGCGGGCCCAGAAAAATTGCCTAAGTTGCAAGTCCGTGATTTTATGCCAAGGGTTGTCTTTACCCAGGCGTTCAAGCTCGGCGTCCTCCTTGTCCCAAATGGCCTGTTTCCCCCTGTAACTGATGCGTCCAAGGTGGTGCCTACCTATGTTCTGTTCCCGCATAGTCCTACCACAGTTAGTCCAATGTATAGCGTCAGCGGTAGCTATATCCACCTTGAATATCTTAAAATCCTCTTCGTCGAGCATCGGATTTTTCTTACTAATAACCTCCCAGCTTTCACCTTTGTCAATGCTATTCTTTACCCGGGTTTTCCAGCTGCTCAAGGCGTTGCTCATCTTCGTGAGGGCTAGTTTGTTCACCGGGTTCTTTCTCTCCAGGTTTCTAAACCGCTTGGGAATCAGTATCGCTTGTGAAGCTTCTTAAGGAGCTTATCGACCAAAGATGCATTGTCAGCATGTCTTATGTACTTCGTGTTCATCGACATGCTTTCCCGGACGATGCACCCGAGTTGCAGGTCGTACCCTTTGGCAAACGCCTCTGGCGCAATGGGGAGGCCACTTTCTGTGACTTCAGTGAACTCATCGCAGACGGTGGCGAGCACTGGCACCTTCTTATCCTTCTTTTCCTTCTTCTTCTTCTTCTTCCGAGAAGCGGCCGGGTTAAAACAATAAGTTACTTGTTGAGGGTGTGACTGCTACTAGCAGCAGTGATGGCATTGTTGAACCAATTAAAACAACAAGTTACTTGTTGAGGGTGTGACTGCTACTAGCAGCGGCTGAACCAACACCACCACCCATTGATCCATCATCAAATATCATACTGATATAACATGTCATGTGATATTCTGCTCTGTTTTGTCAAAAGCAAGCAAGGTCTAGTCCTACAAATATGTCCAGTTTATTTTCCAACCATATGTTCAGAATATGTTGATAACAAATGGAGGACCCACATTGTAAGAATTATGATTTAGTAATTCATTGTAAGAAAGGCTGGAATCGGACCATAGTGTGGAATCAGCCTAGCCAAAATAGCTACTTGGCACACCAAAATAAAAGCCTGACAATAATATGTACATTATTTGCTAGACAAAATAAAAGTCTAGTATATGTACAGTACAGAATAGAGGAGGTTTTAGTAGAGGCATGCATGCAGACATATAGTGGTGGCCAAATGGCATAATTAGTGGTTAAAAAAGCTACTGTTCAAGTTAAGTAGAATATAGGCACTTTTCAAGCGGGTGGTTAGTACTACAGCTTAAAGTGGCTATAGTGAGTTTAGTCGCATCACTAGTACTATTAGAAACAGATAGCCGGTTGTTGTGCCTGAGTAAAAGTGGCCAGCTACTACCATAGATGTCTGCCAATTAGTTATTCATCATTGTTCGGCCAAGAAATGAAGCAAGGTGACCACAATGCCACCACAATGCCAAGGTAATTTCAACTAACTATAATATCTAGAAAGAGAAATATAAGTAGTTCCAAAAATCCACCACAATGCCAAAAGTGCAGCCTTAAGCAGCAACATAGTGAGTAATATAGGCTTAAAATGGTAGTAGCATATGAAAACATAATCAAGTTGGGGCAGGCTAAACAGAGGAAGAAACTCGATCCTATTTCTAGCTAATACTCCTCACTTGGATATTATGAGTTGGTGCATGCATCTTTGTGCAACCAGACGCAAATAGCAGTAGCAATTATCCTCCCAGGAAACAAAACAAAAATAAAAAAGGATTTGGGTATTCTTCATTTCTCAAAACTGCTCTCTTCTTGCTGAATTACTTAACTAAAGGACTCTAAATTATTTACTTGTTTGGCGCCTGCAAGACCCAAGCACTGGAACAAATAGGATCTGAGACCATAATCATACTAGATGTTACGTAATCAGTCACAACAAAGTCGAAATTCTAGTCAGACAACCACGGCCAGAACAAACGGAATGCTAGTGAGACCATAATCAGACTGAAAAAAATAGCATGTGCAAAATCTAAATGAGTCAGAACCACTAGATGAAGAAAATCTGAAGAGATGAAGAAGATCGGTGTATTACCTAGGGACGATGGACGGCGGACGGTGAGGTGTCTACACCTCCTATGCACTACGGACGGGCTCCTCCTCCACAGGCTCCGGCGATGGGGGTGGCTCTCCTCCACGGGCTCCTACGGTGGGGAGGCTCTCCTCCACGAAATCCTCCTCCACGGGCTCCGGCGGGGGCGGCAGTGCGAGAGCTAGGGTTCGTCGGGCACGGTTGGGGAAAAGAAAGTGAAGGGGTAAGGGGCGAGCCGGTTATTTGGCTAAGTTCCAAGGTTTTGTGGCGCATTTCTCTGGAATGCGCCACAGAACCTTGGCACTTAGCCAAATAACAAGCGTGAGGTTGTACTTGTACAGCAAACACACACTATCCTAGCGGTTATGATGCATATTCACAGACCTGTGGCAGCCAGGTTCGAATCCTAGTTGGGTCAAAAAATCTTTATTTAAAAATTATATGTTACAAACATATTTAAAACCAAGCACATACATATGCATATTTATTCAAAAAAAAACCTCCCCGAATTATATGTATATATTGTACTTGTCACAAACATATGTGAATTTATATACCCACACGAATATCATGATATATGTTTAGTCTCTAACTAATATATATTTGCGATCACACATATGAATTAATACACAAAAAAGGTCACACGTCATCATGTGATGTGTCGAGCTAGCGTCTCTTCACAATCTTCTTGGCCTTTTTCGTCGCGGTTGAATACTTCAGCCCGTGCACTTTGAGATTTCTTCTTGTGAATGGACAACCTTTAGTAGGTAGTGTGGTCTTCCTTCTTACTTTAGTAGTAGTAGGCATGTCAAAGTACTTGACGAATTCCTCTTCGATCTTCGGGTCGCCGTTTTGTTCAAAGTTTTGCTCATTGGCGGCTCCTTCCATTGCGATGATGCTCCTCTTTCCCCTCCTAACTACAACACGGTTGGGCTTTGATGGGTCGGTAATAAAAAAGCATTGATCAACTTGGCTAGCGAGTACCCAAGGCTCATTTTTTGCGGAGGCGTTCTTCATCAATTTGGCATCTGGTATAACCATTGTGGTGAAATACCGGCCTTCTTTTTCCATGTTCTTGGCCCATCTAACACAAAACATTGGTACGATCTCTCCACAGTAGTCGAGTTCCCATATCTTCTCGATCCTTCCGTAGAATCTTTCCATATCAGTAGTCTCGTCATCGACGAAGGATAACATTGTTATTCCTGAGTTTTGATATTCGCTATTGCTGTCCTTTTCCTCTGTGTAGAATCTGTAACCGTTTATGTCGTATGACTAATAGGTCCTTAGGTTGTGCCCTGGGCCCTGCGATAAGGAGAATATGAGTTTTTGATCTTCCGTAGAAGGCATCTATTGGAGATTATCCAGTTGCCTTTTTTTGAACCAACCCGTGAAGCTGGAGTTGTGCTCTCTGGTTACGTCTCACTTCTTCCTCGGTCAGCCCTGGTCGACGTACTCTTGCTCGATTAAGCTTTTGTACTCTTCCACCCAAGGGCCGACCACTTCAATGTGTTGTAGCGTGACTCGGTGTGCCCTATAAAAGTCGGTGCATCGACCATCAATGTCGACATGCATTGAGCGGTAGCCCTCACGGTGGCCATATACACCGAGCCTGCCGAGGTGCTTCTTGGTGGGTATTCCAACATCCTCGTTCTCGATGGTTAGATAATTCTAGCAGAAGGAGATGCACTCATAGATCAGAATGCCCTTGGCTATGCTTCCATCTGGACAGGACCTGTTGCGAACGAATCCTTTGATGACACTGTTTAGCCTTTCAAACGGCATCATGTTGTGTAGGAATGTCGGCCCGAGCTGGATGATGTCATCCACAACATGTACAACCATATGCACCATGATGTCGAAGAATGCGGGCGGGAAGTAAATCTCAAGCTCGCATAGTATCACCATGATCTCTTCCGGTAGCCTATCGAGCTGCTTCACATCGATCGACTTCCTAGATATGATGTCGAAAAAGTTACAGAGGCCAAACGGCGTCTCACGGACATGCTCGTCCATTATCTCGCAGATCCCAACGGGGAGTATCTGCGTCATCAGCACGTGACAGTTGTGAGACTTCATACCGCTGAACCCCTTCTTCGCCACGTGCAGATATCTGCTTATCTTCCCCGAGTAACCGTCAAGAACTTTCACTCCAAGGAGGAACCTGAAAAACTGCTCGAGCTCCTACAGACTCACATTGAAGCAGGCAGCGCGAAGCACCACCTCATTCTTCTTAACTCTTTTGCGGCGACCTTGAGTCCCTTCCGTCTAATCATCATCATCACTATCACAGTACTGAAGTATTTCTTGATGCCAAGCAATTTAAGGTCCTTTCGTGCTTTCGGCCCATTCTTGGTCCTCTCCGGCATGTTCAGTAGAGTGCCAAGTAGACTCTCAATAACGTTCTTCGTGATGTGCATTACATCGAGGCTATGTGGAGTGTGGAGTGTTGGAAATATGCCCTAGAGACAAATAGTAGTAAGGACTATTATCATATTTCATATAGTTTATGATTAAGTTTTATATCATGCTATAACTGTGTTGAGTGGAAACATCAATACACGTGTGATATACAAACAACCAGGGGTTCCTAGTGAAACTCTAGTCACTGGTTCATTTGTCAATAGATGATCATGTTTCCTGATCATGTGGCATTTATGCTAGTTGGAAATGAGGTCATCTCATTCTGTGAATGAGATGATGAACCAATACCCAATCTAAACATCGTGATTCGATCATGTCACGAAGTTCAAGTTACGATGATTAGAAATGGATCCTCGTAGACTATTCCTTAGACCGTGAGGCTATATCAATCACTGTCTCCCGAGAGTGCTTAGATAGCATCAAACGCCATCTGGTAATACGGTGGTTATAAAGGTGTGTTTAGGTACTCGGAGGAAACCATAGAGGAAATATATGTCAAGAGAAGGATTTGTCCGTCCATGTGACGGGAAGATACTCGAAGGGCCCACTCGGAGAAGTTATGTCCAATAGCTGTGCAGCGTGTGATTAGATCACGGGGATATCACTTGTCGGGACGAGTCAAATAGCATTGTTCAGTAACGATATTGAACACGACATGGTGATGCAAGTATCGAGAGACAAAGGGAATAAGACACGACTGTCTCGGTTCAAACGACGAAAGATCTTCGTGGAACGCACAGGGGTCACATGGCCATCCAGGTCCCTCTGTTGATCATTGGTGCGGGAGTGTCTCGACCATGTCTGGAGTGTTACTGTAAGATCTCACCATGATTGCAGTGCCAGTCCCTGGATCGAAATGCTAGCACCCACAGTTTAAGATGAAGTACACAGAAACAAAGGTCATTATTACATCGCACATCCAGGAGTATAATAGTCCTTACAACTCACTTAGCCCAAGGCTAAGACACAAGGTCACATAACATATAATGATAATAGAGTCCTTAGTCTTCATGTGCCACAGGCAAGCATGTCGAGTGTAGACTCGCAACCCTACTCATCATCAGAGTAACCTGCAACATAACAAGTTACAGCCACAAGGGTCAATACATTTGGAATTGTATTGGCAAGTGATACCAAAGATACTTAGTATAATCCAACAACTACATGAATATACGGCTAAGTGGGGGTTATGGCTGGCTTTGCTAAAATAGTTTAACTTATAGTTTTTGAAGAAGTTTTTCATTTAAGCTATAAGGTACCAATGATAGACATCACTGGACCTTTATCCCTATTCACCCACAAGTTTTAACTTAGAGAAATTTGGATGAGGAGATTATCGAACTGTCTTGAGGCTCAGAAGTTTTCCATATCCGGGGACACGGCTAAGTACTTAGTTTTACCCTCTCGAGAGGTGGTGCACTTTCCCCACAAGACTCGATATACATCGAGACAAGACCTTTCTGAAGCAATCCCTCAGACCACCACGGACGCGTTCCATCCTATCATCACTACCCCCCTCTATCCGTTTGGCTGAGTTCTTGCAACTTAGTTGGTCAAGGCAGAGCCCATATGCCATGTGGCTGCACTGGAAGCTTCATGACAAGAATGTCTCCAATCTCTTTATTCCTGGGTGGCCATCCACAAGTGTGATAGACCAGCTGACCATAGACATGGCCCCTGAGTAACCACTCAACATAATCCAAAAAAGTCCCACTCCACCCAGGTGTTTCGTTAATAATAGTTGTTTTCTTAGTCAATAAAAAAAATACCTTTTCATACTATCTTGATATGTATTTTCCACCCACAAATTCTACTAGCATAGCTAAGCATTCTAACATACAAAGTCCTTTAACTAGGGGATACTACCAAGATATAATCTATATAGCATAGCATAGTTAGCAATATAGGAATAATTCTATCATGTCAAGATCTACCAAAATATCACTAGTGCAATAGTGAAAATAATAGGACATGGGATGAAATATCACTTGCCTTGGTAGCTAGGGGAATTGGTACAATCCTCACAGCAACAAACTTCACAATCTACACAATCTACACAAAAACAATACAACCATAATAATTTAATCTATAAAACATTACAAAAACATGAATGCATGCAAAATGCAATGATATGATCACAACTCTATAATTTACAGAGTCTACAGTACTGAGGATAGAATACCTCAACTAAATGCATAAGAAATACTCAAAAATAATCTATAGGACAATTTTTGTGAATAAAATACTCCTAAAAAGGTTCTGCCTATAATTCCATTTTTCCAGAGGCAAAAGTGTGAAACAAGGCCTCCATAATAAAGTTCTCATTTTTCTGAATCTATAGACACCAAATTTGTATTTTTCTGATTTGTGGATCAAAAGTTATTGAATTTCTAAGTTAAATACTAAATCAGTCTATTTTTCTATTTAAACGAAATAGTCTGGTGACGTGGCGCTTTCCTATTGGCTGGTACTGGTTCGGCCGGATCGACTGTTGTGAGCCGTCAGATTTTAAGTTACTACGGACTGATCTGATTAACCCGTACCGCTTCGTCTGTGTTCTAATCCTAGCCGCAGACGCGAGATCTAACGGTCCCTGGGACCTGGCCGGGAACGGGCGGCGCTGACTAACGGTGCGCGGCGGCGAAGCGCCGGCTGACGGCGGTCCGGTAGTTCTACAGGGGCAAGGAGTCCGTGGACACATACCAGAGGTCAGGGAGGTCACGGCGGTCTCGATGGAGGTTACGATGGCGAGGGGGGGGTGCTCTGGCTTAGCTTTGATTCCTCGCCGGAGTTGCGGTTACCGGCAGAACTCACGGCTCAGTGACGGAGATGACGACCTGGGGCTCAAACCAGCCACCAAGGAGGTCAGGGTGATGCACACGGATCAGCACGACCTAGCAGAGACCAAAAAGGGGCGGCGGAAACCCTACCTTCACCGGAATGAGCGAGGGACGGCGGCGGCAGAGGAGTTCGCCGGACTTGGTCCGTGTCGTTGATCTGGGGCAAAAGAAAACGCGCGGCTTGGTCAGTAGGTGCGCTAGGAGATGGGGAAATAGATGGGACCAAGGGGAGGGTGCCGGGCGGCCTGGACTCACTGGAATCGTCGTCGGAGTTGCCGTCAGTGAGCGGCGTTCGAGCTCGAATTTAGGGGAGCCTGGGGGCTCTCTGGGGGTGGCGACTGGGGGAAAATGACGAGGAGGGGGTGAGGATTAAGTAGGAGCATTCATCAGGGAGAATCACTACGAGAAACGGCCAGAAATCAATCATTTTGAAAACGGCTGAGAAGAGGGGGTTTGCTCGACGGCGCGGTTGAAGACGACGGGGTGGTGGGGTGACGTGGCGTGGGGCCGGCTTGTCAGCGAGAGGGGGTAGCCAGGGGTGCGGTAGAAAAATGGGGGGGAGAGGAGAAAACGCCGGGTTGGCTTAATGGGCCAGATTGCGCCAGATGCTGCTGCTGCTGTTTGAAATTTTCCCTCTCTTTTCTTTTTCTAATTCAGTTTTCTCCAAAACTTTTGATTTAATGATTCAAATTGATTCAAACCAATTTGTGAAAATTTGTAAAAACTCAAACTATGTTTTTAAGGTATTATAAAACATATTTACCTACTATTTTAATCCAAGCACTTACTTGGACTTAATATGTAATATAGCATTTTCTTTGGTTCCATTTTCAAAACAATTCATAACTTTCTATCCATGGCTCAAATTGCACCAAATTTTTGGAGGACATTCTAAATGCAATGCAAAAACATGCCATGATGATATGAGTGCAATAATGATGATTTCAGATGAAATTTTGGGATGTTACAATCTAACCCCCTTAAGATGAATCTCGCCCTCGAGATTCGGCTTGGCTAGCAAATAGGTGAGGGTGATCTCTCCGAAGTTCATCCTCTCGCTCCCAGGTTGCTTCTAATTCAGTGTGATGGTTGCACTGCACTTTGCAGAATTTGATGGTCTTGGTACGGGTAATTCTTTCTGCAGTCTCCAGAATCTTAATAGGTTTCTCTTCATAAGTGAGATCATTATCTAGCTGAACTTCCTCCAATGGTATAGTGTCTTTCAACAAAGTTTCTTCCATCTCTGGGTGACACTTTTTCAGCTGACTGACATGGAATACATTGTGAACTGCTGACAAAGATTCTGGTAATTCTATCTCATATGCTACTTCTCCTTTGCGACTCAAAATCTTGAAAGGCCCTACATAGCGTGGTGCTAGTTTTCCTTTGATTCCAAATCTCTTCACACCACGAAGTGGTGATACCCTGAGATAAGCTCTATCACCAACCTCGTAGGTAACCTCTCTACATTTTTGATCAGCATAGCTCTTTTGCCGAGATTGAGCTACCTTTAGCCTATCTCTTACCATCTTGACTTTCTCCTCGGCCTCTTTGATTAGGTCTGGCCCGAACAAGTTTCTTTCTCCTACTCCATTCCATAGCAATGGTGTAGTACACTTCCTTCCATAAAGGAATTCAAATGGAGCCATTTCTATGCTCGACTGATAACTGTTATTGTAAGAAAACTCTGCGTACGGTAGACTTTCATCCCAACTGGATCCATAATTTAACGCACATGCTCTCAGCATATCCTCTAATATTTGATTGGTCCTTTCTGTCTGCCCATCTGTTTGCGGATGGAATGCAGTGCTGAATTCTAACCGAGTTCCCAGTGACTCGTGAAGTTGTCGCCAAAAGTGTGAAGTGAATTGAGTCCCTCTTTCAGATACGATACTCTTAGGTACCCCATGCAAACATACAATTCTGTTCATGTAAATCTTGGCTAACTTTGCACTTGTATAAGTGGTCTTTACTGGTATGAAATGGGCCACTTTTGTTAAACGATCAACGATAACCCATATGGAATCGTATCCAGATCTAGTCCTTGGCAGTCCAGTGATGAAATCCATACCGATTTTATCCCATTTCCAATCAGGTATTGGTAGCGGTTGCAATAGTCCTGCCGGTTTTTGATGTTCTGCCTTTACACGACTCCACACGTCGCACAGAGCAATATGTTCCGCTATAGCTTTCTTTAGATTATTCCACCAAAATCTTCCCTTAACATCCATATACATCTTGGTGTTGCCAGGGTGAATTGAATATGGTGAATTGTGAGCTTCTCGTAAGATCAACTTCTTAAGTTCCGGATCCTGTGGAACATAGATACGTTTTTCATACCATAAGATTCCTTGTTCATATACATGGAATCCTTTTGCCTTCCCTTCACTAACTTTACTTTTGATTTCATCTATTTCTTTGTCCAACTTTTGGGCTTCTTGAATTCTATACATTAGTGTGGGCTGCACCTCCAAGGATGCAAGGTACCCTTCAGGCACAATTTCGAGTCTCAGCTCTCTAAATTGAGCACACAACTCCTCCGGCAATTCTCCTTTGTTGAGGCCATTCACATAGACCTTGCAGCTTAATGCATCGGCTACAACATTTGCCTTTCCAGGATGGTATTGTAAACTTAAGTCATAGTCCTTGATGAGTTCTAGCCATCTTCTTTGTCTCATGTTGAGCTCTTTCTGTGTAAAAATATATTTCAAACTCTTGTGATCGGTGAACATTTCACAACGCTTTCCCATAAGATAATGCCTCCATGTTTTTAGTGCATGCACAACTGATGCCAACTCTAGATCATGAGTAGGATAATTTACTTCATGATTTTTGAGTTGCCTTGATGCATAGGCTACAACTTTTCCTTGTTGCATTAGTACACCCCCTAGTCCTTGGTGAGATGCATCAGAATAGACTTGAAAATCTTTCTCAAGATCTGGCAAACATAACACTAGTCCTGACACCAGTCTCTTTTTCAATTCCTGAAAGCTGGTTTCACAAGCTTCTGTCCAATTAAACTTCTTCTCCTTCTCTAGCAGATCAGTCATGGGTTTTGCTATCTTAGAGAAGTTTTCAATGAACCTCCGATAGTATCCTGCCAGACCAAGGAAACTACGGACTTCTTTAACTGATTTACGAGGTTCCCATTCTGTCACAGCTGCCACTTTTGCTGGATCAACAGCTATACCACTTCTAGATACTATGTGCCCAAGAAAACCCACTTCGTTCAGCCAGAATTCACATTTACTGAACTTGGCATAAATTTTATGTTCCTTGAGTTTCTCTAGAATCAGGCGTAGATGTTCCTCATGTTCTTTGTTGCTTTTGGAATATACCAATATATCATCGATGAATACCACTACGAACTTGTCAAGGAATTCCATGAATACTTTATTCATCATGTTCATGAAATACGCTGGTGCATTAGTTAATCCAAACAGCATCACTGTATATTCATACAACCCGTATCTAGTGGTGAATGCAGTCTTGGGTATGTCATGTTCTCTAATCTTGAGTTGAAAGTATCCTGATCGGAGATCAATTTTTGAGAACACACATGCACCCTCTAGTTGATCGAAGAGATCATTTATTCTAGGCAGGGGGTACTTATTCTTTATGGTCACTTCATTCAGTGAACGATAATCTATGCATAGCCTCTGGCTTCGGTCCTTCTTTTCAACAAACAAGACTGGTGCTCCCCAAGACGATGAACTTGGTTGGATAAATCCCTTTTTCCAGTTGTTCTCCTAATTGCTTCTTAAGTTCTTTTAACTCGTCAACTGACATCTTATAAGGTCTCTTTGCTATAGGCCCTGTTCCTGGTAGTAGGTCTATTTGAAACTCCACATCCCTATCTGGTGGCATGCCAGGTAATTCTTCGGGAAACACATCTGGGTATTCCTTCACTATTGGCACACTGTCTAGGCTAACTCCCTTAAGAGAATTAACCTTGCTCCCCTTGGGTTCAAAGTTAGACTTGAACCTGATCCTTTTCTTTTCTGGGTGGTAAGCATAACAGTCCGCTTGGCACAATCAATCACCCCTTCATAACGGGTCAACCAGTCCATTCCTAATATGACATCTAATCCTTGGGACTCTAGGATTATTAAACTAATCGGGAACTTGTGTTTTCCAATTTCTAAGATGATCTGTCGGCACCCTGAATTTACTATCATTTCTCCACCCGGAGAACTTACCTTAATAGGACATCCAATAGTTTCAGTGGTGAGTCCATTTTTGATTACAAATGCTCTTGAAATGAACGAATGCGATGCGCCAGTATCGAAAAGGATAAGTGCAGGAAAGGAATTAATCTTGAACTTACCGATCACAGCATCAGATCCTTCTTGGATTTCCTCCACGTTAATGTGGTTCACATGCCCTTTTTGGAATGGGTTCGGCTTGGCCCCATCAGTCTTCTTCTCTGGACATTCATTGGCATAGTGCCCAGTTTTCTTGCATTTGAAACATTCTACCTGACTTATGTCTTTCTTTGCTGGCTGATTGTGACAATTCTGTCCAGTTTGGTTTCCATGGCCATGACCATTGTGGTTGTTCCTGAATCCACCTTTGTTGTGTCCACGATGATTGTTTCCATCATGGTTGTGGTTGTTACGATGGTTATTATGATTCCCATTTTTGTGAAATCCTGAACTCCCACTTCCTTCACCATGAGAGCGCTTGTGAGGATATCCTGATCCATACTTATCAAAATGGTGTTTCCTCTTTCTACCCTCCACTTGTTTCATTTTGTTTTCCAGGATGGTAGCTTTATCACACAAGGATTGATAAGTTGGAACATATGCAACAGATAGTTGCATAGCAATTTCATCATTCAGCCCATCCAGGAACTTCTCCTTTCTCTTTGCATCAGTGTCAACATCGTCGGGTGCATAATGTGACAAATTATTGAACTCTTCGATGTATTCAGAGATGCTACGGTGGCGTTGCTTGAGGTTGTGAAAATCCTTTTTCTTCAACCCCATTATTCCAGCAGAGATGTGAGTGGTGCGAAACCCATCTTCAAACATTGCCCAAGTCACTTCCTCAATAGGGTGGGTAATTTGGAAATTATCCCACCAAGCAGCTGCATGACCTTCCAACAAGTGTGCTGCAAATCTGACCTTTTCAGCATCTGTGCACCCAACCGTGACTAGGTCCTTATTCACAGAGCGTAGCCAGTCATTTGCTACCATGGGGTCAGTGGTACCCGAAAACTTAGGAGGTCTCAGCCTTAGAAATCTGGTCAGCATATCTAGGGGTGGTGGATTATTCTGGTTGTTGTTATTGTTATTGTTGTTGTTGTTCTGATTCTGGGTTGCCATGAATTGAGTCATCATTTGCATCAACTGGGTCTGCGCAGCCATCATCTGTTGCATTCCATTGCCATTGTCATCCTCGTTGTTGCGTCAGGGAGGCATATGTGGGTTTAATAAGGGTAAGTAATGATAGATAACCCCAAATAAAACAACAATCAATCAAACAAGCACATGCGAGTTCAACATCACAGTAATGACAGATTTTGCAAAATAACATACTAGCATAGTCACCCACAAGTCGGTATGACTTATGCAACTCAATAATAATAAACGAAAGGTAGATGGAATAGCATCACTACTCCTCCATGTCGACTTCCTCCTCCACTAGTGCAAGCCCTGCTGCTGCGAACCCTGCCTTGTATTCCTCCAAGCTTGTGGTCAAGGCGTCAATCTTTGTCTGTAGCTCTCTCTTCTGAGTGCGTAGCCTCTCTATGACCTCGTGATCTGCTTCCAGCTCAACGTCCTCAAGCTCTAACTCAGTCTCCAAGTCTCTCATCTTCTTGTTCTTCTCCTGAACTCTCTTCTCTTGGCTCTTGAATTTCTTCTCTTGATCTTCAAACTTCTTCTCCATTTCCTTGATTCGATTTTCCTACTCTAGGAAGGCCTTGTCCTTTACCTTAAGTTGGACTCGTAGTTCATTATTGCTAAGCATCACATTAGTCCTATCAGTATCAAGGTGTCTAATGAGGCCACTAAGGAGTCTATCAAGCCCGTGCGTCACAACCTCCAGGACTTAGAGAGCCGTAAGATCTCACCATGATAAGGTAAGATCCTTGTGATTGAAGTGCCAGTCCCTGGATCGAAATGCTAGCACCCACAGTTTAAGATGAAGTACATAGAAACAAAGGTCATTATTACATCGCACATCCAGGAGTATAATAGTCCTTACAACTCACTTAGCCCAAGGCTAAGACACAAGTTCACATAACATATAATGATAATAGAGTCCTTAGTCTTCATGTGCCATAGGCAAGCATGTCGAGTGTAGACTCGCAACCCTACTCATCATCAGAGTAACCTGCAACATAATAAGTTACAACCACAAGGGTCAATACATTTGGAATTGTATTGGCAAGTGATACCAAAGATACTTAGTATAATCCAACAACTACATGAATATACGGCTAAGTGGGGGTTATGGCTGGCTTTGCTAAAATATTTTAACTTATAGTTTTTGAAGAAGTTTTTCATTCAAGCTATAAGGTACCAATGATAGACATCACTGAACCTTTATCCATGTTCACCCACAAGTTTTAACTTAGAGAAATTTGGATGAGGAGATTATTGAACTTTCTTGAGGCTCAGAAGTTGTCCATATCTGGGGACACGGCTAAGTACTTAGTTTTACCCTCTCGAGAGGTGGTGCACTTTCCCCACAAGACTCGATATACATCGAGACAAGACCTTTCAGAAGCAATCCCTCAGACCACCACGGACGCGTTCCATCCTATCATCACTACCACCCTCTGTTCGTCTGGCTGAGTTCTTGCAACTTAGTTGATCAAGGCAGAGCCCATATGCCATGTTCTGCACTGGAAGCTTCATGACAAGAATGTCTCCAATCTCTTTATTCCTGGGTGGCCATCCACAAGTGTGATACACCAGCTGACCATAGACATGGCCCCTGAGTAACCACTCATCATAATCCAAACAAGTCCCACTCCACCCAGGTGTTTCGTTAATAATAGTTGTTTTCTTAGTCAATAAAAAATACCTTTTCATACTATCTTGATATGTATTTTCCACCCACAAATTCTACTAGCATTGCTAAGCATTCTAACATACAAAGTCCTTTAACTAGGGGATACTACCAAGATATAATCTATATAGCATAGCATAGTATAGCAATATAGGAATAATTCTATCATGTCAAGATCTACCAAAATATCACTAGTGCAATAGTGAAAATAATAGGACATGGGATGAAATATCACTTGCCTTGGTAGCTAGGGGAATAGGTACAATCCTCACAGCAACAAACTTCACAATCCACACAATCTACACAAAAATAATACAACCATAATAATTTAATCAATAAAACATTACAAAAACATGAATGCATGCAAAATGCAATGATATGATCACAACTCTATAATTTACAGAGTCTACAGTACTGAGGATAGAATACCTCAACTAAATGCATAAGAAATACTCAAAAATAATCTATAGGACAATTTTTGTTAATAAAATACTCCTAAAAAGGTTCTGCCTATAATTCCATTTTTCCAGAGGCAAAAGTGTGAAACAAGGCCTCCATAATAAAGGTCTCATTTTTCTGAATCCATAGACACCAAATTTGTATTTTTCTGATTTGTGGATCAAAAGTTATTGAATTTCTAAGTTAAATACTAAATCAGTCTATTTTTCTATTTAAACGAAATAGTCTGGCGACGTGGAGCTTTCCTATTGGCTGGTACCGGTTCGGCCGGATCGACTGCTGCGAGCCGTCAGATTTTAAGTTACTACGGACAGATCTGATTAACCCGTACCGCTTCGTCTGTGTTCTAATCCTAGCCGCAGACGCGAGATCTAACGGTCCCTGGGACCTGGCCGGGAACGGGCGGCGCTGACTAACGGTGCGCGGCGGCGAAGCGCCGGCTGATGGCGGTCCGGCGGTTCTACAGGGGCAAGGAGTCCGTGGACACATACCAGAGGTCAGGGAGGTCGCGGCGGTCTCGATGGAGGTTACGGTGGCGAGGGGGGTGCTCTGGCTTAGCTTTGATTCCCCGCCGGAGTTGCGGTTGCCGGCAGAACTCACGGCTCAGCGACGGAGATGATGACCTGGGGCTCAAACCAGCCACCAAGGAGGTCAGGGTGATGCACACGGTTCATCACGGGGTGGCGACTGGGGGAAAATGACGAGGAGGGGGTGAGGATTAAGTAGGAGCATTCATCAGGGAGAATCACTGCGAGAAACGGCCGGAAATGAATCATTTTGAAAACGGCTGAGAGGGGGGGTTTGCTCGACGGCGCAGTTGAAGACGACGGGGTGGTGGGGTGACGTGGCGTGGGGCCGGCTTGTCAGCGAGAGGGGGTAGCCAGGGGTGCGGTAGAAAAACAGGGGGGAGAGGAGAAAACGTCGGGTGGGCTTAATGGGCCAGATTGGGCCAGATGCTGCTACTGCTGTTTGAAATTTTCCCTCCTTTTCTTTTTCTAATTCAGTTTTCTCCAAAACTATTGATTTAATGATTCAAATTGATTCAAACCAATTTGTGAAAATTTGTAAAAACTCAAACTAAGTTTTTAAGGTATTATAAAACATATTTACCTACTATTTTAATCCAAGCACTTACTTGGACTTAATATGTAATGTAGCATTTTCTTTGGTTCCATTTTCAAAACAATTCATAACTTTCTATCCATGGCTCAAATTGCACCAAATTTTTGGAGGACATTCTAAATGCAATGCAAAAACATGCCATGATGATATGAGTGCAATAATGATGATTTCAGATTAAATTTTGGGATGTTATAGTTACCGAACCGTGGGGTATCACGCTTAAGGGCTTGATGATGCTTAGAGAGCATTTATAGGATCGGTAGAATCACCAAAGAAAAGAAGGGAGAAAACCGGAAGGGTTTCGGTAAGTCCGGAGGATGTCCGGAGTGGAGGTGGAAGGTGTTCCATGGCCACGGAGATTAGATAATGTGTGAATGAATGTTAAATATTGATTTAATCATTTATTCATAATTATTTAATAAAGAGAAAATCAATTAAAAGGTCAAAAGGCTTAATGGGCCAATTTCCGGAGGGAGAAGGCCCATTAGGGAAAGGAGAGAGGGAGAAGAGGCAAGGGGGCTGGCCGGCTGGGCCTAGCCCCCCGCGCGGGGCCCATTAGGGGCTGGCCAGCGGCCTCCCCTCCCCCTACTCTCCTTTAGTCCCACCCCGGGACTTGAGGGGAGGTAGTACCTCCCCTCCCCCTATATAAAGTGGGGTATTTGGCCTAGAAAATACAACCAATAATCAATAAAGGTCTCTCCACTTTTGGGAGGACCTCCAATTGATATTTTCTCTCTCCCCCTCTCTCTCTCTCGTGGCAGTGGTCCCAAGTCTGGACTGCGCGAGCGAGAGACATCTTCACCGTGGAGTGCCGTCGCGCTGCGGGATTCGGATCCGGGAGCTCTACTTCCGCAACTGCTGCTGGATCGGGGAAGCGGGAGTCATTGTCAGGCACCGGACGTGTGTAACTCCCCGCGAGGTGTCGCACTTGAGGCACTCAAGTCGTTGGAGCCAGAAGGAGCGCAAGGACTTCATCACGACCTTAGATCGGCTTCGGCTCGTCTACATCAACCACGCTCTCCTGAGTGTTGCCAACGCTTTTCGGTCTTCAAGGGTAAGTTCGCGAAAAGCCCCTCCTGTTACTGTATTACTAATAGATAGGTCCTGGTAGCTTCAGGGGTTCAGGGGTGTAGAGCAAAATTTAGAGTTTTTATGTGCGGAACCCCTACAGTGGTATGAGAGCTAGATCTATGCGTAGTAATGCTAGTACGGGTAAAACACACGAGATGTAGCGTGTGGGCGTTGATCTTTTAGTTGTTACCCTCCCACGTGTACTTGTGTATACCGCAGTAATGCTTGATGAAGCGGCCCCAACCGACTTTACGCGTTCATTCGCGAGACTAGTCCACGCTTGGCATTCGGCTTGTACTGTATAAAGTGGCTTTGGGGGTGTATGTCTCTATCGCATTAGTTGGTATACCATTTGCAACGGAGGGACCCGAAAGGGGTGTAGTATAGACAACTACTTGATCAGCGTTGTGCTGAAAGTTCGTAGGTAAGAACGGTTCTTGTGCGAAAGCCCATTCAGCCATGTAAAACATGCAAAGATAAATTAGAGGCGTCTAACTTTGTTTTGCAGGGGGGGCGTTGCTTTGTGATATGGTTATGGCAAAGTTAAAGTAATTGCCTTTTGTTGCAGAGTAGTAGATAGTCATGGTAATGACGAACTACCACGCCGGAATGACACCGGTACCCTGGTGTCTACGGCACCGGAACCCTGGCGTCGGAACCCGGTGACGGCGGATGGAGATCACGACGTGAAGGACCATATCACATAGCATTTACATTCAATGTTATTGTTTGTATGTCTTATTATGTGCTAGTATTAGATACTCGACGGTAGCCTAATAAGATGATCCCTGTTAAAATTACCAACGATTGTGTTCCCCCTTAGTGTGCACCACCAAGAAAGTTCTTCGGTATGAGGCGATCCAGGGTTACAGGCCTGGGTGTCATACATATCTACGTTCACATACAGTGGGTGTAAGCCATGTTGCACAGCGAATACACTAAGGTTGAGTTGGCGAGCCTAGCATGCTAGAGAAGTGTGGCCTCGGAACGCGGATGGTCGAAAGATCGAGCACGAGTCGCATGAATGATGTGACCGATGCTTAGCGTCCACCCTTGAACCCACATTGATGGCCATGACGATCGGGGGACATGTGGCTGATTTGGGTCGTGTTATCACTAGGAACCCTCACTGGGGATAGGTGTTTCTGAGTGGAGTTATTATTAACTCGTTTAATTATAAACTTAGTCTAAATTCCTTTTGCAAATTATAAATGTAGAAAATGGTTCTTCCCGAGATTACCTTTCCTATAGACGATTGGTTAAAAGGAGAAAAGCTCAAGTTAGATGGATCCAACTTTTCTGCATGGGTCATACGCCTATTTGATCTCCTTGGGGAGAATAATGTAGCTGACTGCATGACCTGCGAGATGTATCTGGAGCCAGCCTATTCTCATGAGACCTAGGAGCAGCGGGATCTGCGTTATCGTCGTCGTGTGATGGCCACATTCATATCAGTGACCATGCGCCTCGGAATGGAGGATGGGTTATGGCCAATGATGGGGAGTCTCAACCCCGGATGGTCATGACACATCTAAGAGCACATTTCGTGCAACAAGTGCGCATGTGGGAGTATGAGCTGATGGGGGACTTCCTCTCCATAAAAATGGAGGAGGGCTCCTCACTGGATGAGCAATTATTGCGCCTCTACGATGCGTCCATGAGTTTGGCATACTACCTAGACAACTGGTTCTCAAGCTCATTTGCGATGGGAGTTGTGCTACGGTCGCTTCCTCCAAGCTTCCAAGCACAAGTGAGGATCTACGTTATGAGAGGCGACACAGAAACACTGGATTTTCTTGAGTTCATATCACATTTCAGAAATGTGATAGATGAACCGAACGTCGCTGGAGTCGTCAACGACAAAGGTATATATTTGATATACAGTTTTATAAATGTTATAATCTTGCAAACACATTGCAGTGTTAAGTATATCTGATACTTGTTCTGTTTTAATGAAAACAGGTCCTTCTGCATGAGAGGTGCTTGCTGAAGAGGAGGTGACGTTGCGTGTTGATGGCGAGCATGATGATGATGGCCAACGATACTCTCCCTCAACATTTATCATTTAGTTTATGTTTTAGGATGATTATTGTAATCAAGAGATTGTGAACTTCTTTAGTTTGTCTCACACTTCGTGAGACGGTTATTCATATCAGTTTGTAACAAACGGTTGTTCTGCTTTTATGAATAATTTCTATTCGTGTTCATATCTTGTTTGATTACTTGTGAATTATCCTTATTGTTTGAAACTAATTGATAATGTATGAACATTTGTAAAACATTAAAATTCCTTATTTAAAAATTACCCAACTTAATGATATTTCATTTATGAATGAAACCATTGTTTAAATTCCAAGTTATGTGATAATATGTGAAAGTCATTTGATTTCTTATCACATATAAATCATGCCTAAGTTCGGCAAAATAACTTGAACACCGTGTATTACTTGAATACAAAGTGTTTAATGAATTATTGAAAGTAAATACATATCTGATGTATTGAGTTTTAACGAAAATGGTAATTATCATTATATGATTTTTTAAATGTGTAAAGTAACTTTACCAAAGGAAACATGAATATGAAACTATTTGATTTGATCAAAGTGTTTCATCAATAAAAGGGTATAAATATAAAGGAGAATCCAATTACTATGATTTGATCAATAGTAAGAAAGTTCAAATTTATAAGAATGGCATAAAAGACATTGTGGAATGCAAAGTGTTTTGAAACATCAAAATGCATAGCATCACAATGTGATATTAGATATCAAAAAAGGGGTTTAATAGAAGGCACCAAATAAATCGTTGTAGTGTATATGTAGAGACCATTAGTTAGAAATAGTTAGCACTCAATTAGAATTGGTAAACCATTTGAATTCGTGCATGTTTTGGGGTTATTCGATATAACCAAAATAATAACGAATAAGTCCTTGTAGCGTATTCATTGGAAATTTTGAATATGAAACTCATAGCTCAAACCAAAAGGAAAGCAAGATTCGTATTGCTTGGATTTTGGTGCGTTCTTGAGAAAGCTCACCTCTAGTGATGTTTCTCAATTATGGAGCAAATGGAAAATAGTGTAAAACACGATGAGGATTCAAAACCCTACAACAGAGTGTTGAGAAGCGCAACGGACAGCGTTCCTGAACGATTCTCTTCACGGAAGGAAAGAATCAATGATTTTGATCATTGTGTTTGTCCCTCCACTATTGTTTTTCACTATATGAAGTAGGATTCAAAATGTAAATCCATATCTTGTAGGGAAACATTTGTGAATCATTTGTCATGATTCTTGGAATGTGACATACCTACAAACTAAAAAGGAAATAATGGTAAACTAAATTATGAGAAATCCTAGAAGCATAATTCCCTTGAGATTACAAAGCAATTCGTTGCTGAATCTCACAAGTAAAAGGAGTTACTTGGAATTTTCCCAAATGACTGCAAAGCCATAGTAGGAAAAAGGGGGTAAATGACAAAAGCACAATTTGTCAAGTATTGGATGAATTCAAATGAATTTGATTCATGTGTGCTAAATGTCTAGTGGATTTAAAACTTTTTTTTTCCATACAACCCCCATAAAATAGGGGTCGGGTTCCAGTATCAACCGATAACGGAACAAACAACATACACCATCAGCCATCAACACAAGTTCATGCTCCTGGAAGCCAAGCTCTGTCGAAACAACCAGAGCCAAACTTTCTAGAGCTAGTTGTCCCAAAACACAAGAAGAAAGGAAGAGAGAGAGACGCAAGATCACCGCACAATTAGGCTAGTGTTTTTAAACTACGACAAGCAAGCACCATAGACCAACAGAATAGAGTACATGCCAACATAAAACTTCATACTGACCCCCACAAAGCTTTTCCTGTCTGTATCTCAATCTTCTTCATGTTCCTCCGCAGGGGACCTAGGACGTTTGCGGCTAGTTGATGGCAGTCCCAGCAGAGGCACCCTCGCCCTGTCCATGCCTTCAGCCTCAGCCAGCGCATTCCTCTGCAACGTCTCTGCTCCTTCTCGTAGCAACTCCCCTTCTTCAGCTTCATGCAGACCTGCCCAATGTTTCAAGAAAACACAAGCATACATCACTAGGTCCACAGGAGATTTGATTAGTTTGTTTTCAAAACAAGCTCTGTTCCTAAGTTTCCATATAGCCCAACAGATAGCAGCAATGGTTGTTATCTGAATATTACGACTCATAGTCAAAAACCTGACTATCCACCGGAAGAACTGAGAAAAGGATCCAGGTCTGGTATCAGCACCCACAGATTTTGCAACCACACTCCAGACATACTTGGCCGCAGGACAATGGAAGAACAAATGTCCGATAGTTTCCTCCTGGTCACAAAATCTGCAAGTTGTATCTCCCTCCCACTTTCTTTTCTTCATATTATCTTTGGAAGGTATTGCATTGTGCCAAATAAGCCACAGCCAAATTTTAATTTTCAGAGGAATTTTTGCCTTCCACAAGTGCTTAAAGCTCCTATCCACCCCACCATTTGCCAGATGATTATACATTGATTTAACCGTAAACACCCCTGATTTTGTCCACAACCATCTTGGTTTATCTTCCTCACCCGTCATTTGAACACCAATCATCAACTCCTGCATACACCTATACTGCACATGTTTATCACTGTCCAACCATCTCCTAAAAGAACAATGACAGTTTCTACCAGCCATCTCAGACACAGTCACATTCTACTGCCTACATATGTCAAACAACTCAGGAAATTTCCTATTCAGAGGAATATCTAGGCACCATGCATCCCCCCAAAAATTTGTTCTCACCCCATTCCCCACCACCATTCTTCTCCTAGACATGTAAATTTCTTTGACTTTCAACAGATTAGCCTAGCAAGCAGAATCTTTTTGTCTATGTTTGATGGAAAAAATTCCTCCACTGCCAAGGTATTTCTTCCTCACAAATATCTGCCATGGACCATGTTCATACTCTAACCTCCACCACCACTTGCACAACAAACTGATATTGAAAATTCTGATGTTTTTTATCCCCAGGCCCCCTTTTTTCTTAGGTCTGCACACATATTTCCACTTAACAATCTGGTATGTTTTTCCACTTCCTCCACATTTGTCTTATGTAAAAGGATCATTGACATGGGATAAACAGCCACACTAGAAATGCAGGAAGTGATCTTGATATACCTACCCCCCACAGAAAGTGTACCTCCCATCCATCCATCCATCTTTTTACCCATTTTCTCCCCTATGAATCTCATATCAGACACAGAACATTTCCTGCTACCTACAGGAAGACCCAGATATTTGATAGGCCATTCCCCTGTCTGACAGTTAAACAAAGTAGCATACATCTCCTGCTTTGTATCATCTTCCAGAACCATCATCACCTCACTTTTCTCAAAATTGATTTTGAGACCAGACATTGCTTCAAACAAATACAACAACAATTTCAAATTCCTGGCACCCTCCACCTCATCCTTGATGAATAAAATGGTATCATCACCATACTGCAAAATGGCTATACCCTTTACAAAAAGATTATCAGCAAGCCCAGTGAACAAATTTCCTGCCTGTGCATTCAGTACCATTTTGGCCAAACAATCCCCTGCCATATTGAACAAGAATGGAGAAAACGGGTCACCCTGTCTCACCCCTTTATAGCTCCCAAAATAAGGGCCAGTTTCATCATTGATTTTTACACTAAGAGTCCCCTGAGTAACAGCACTTTTCAACCAAAGCAGCCAGTCATCATCAAAACCTTTCTGCTTACAACAATGAAACAAAAAGTTCCAGTTAACCTTATCATATGCTTTTTCAAAATCCAGCTTTAGAATCACCCCTTGTTGCTTCTGAAAAGTAGCTTCTTTCAAAATTTCATGTAATAATGTGACCCCATCTGCTATATATCTTCCCTTAATGAAAGCTGTCTAACAAGTCTCAATCCACTTCTGCATCACAGGTTCCACTCTAACTGTCAAAGATTTTGTAAAAAAATTGAAAATAACCTATAGCAAACAAATAGGTCTGAATTTCTGTATAATGTCAGCCTCCTCACTCTTAGGCAACAAAGTGATAATCCCATAGTTGATTCTTGCTAGATCAATCTTATGAGAATGAAAATCAGCAAAACCCTCCATAATATCATGTTTGATGATTGGCGAGCAAAATTGATAGAATTCTACAGGCAAACCATCAAGGCCAGCAGCCTTATTTTTCTCCATCTGCTCAATTACATCTTTAATCTCCTCCTCTGAAAATGGTCTCCCCATACTTTCTCTGTCTGCTTCATTAAGCTTTTCCTCATCAGTCCAGTTATGATCTGCCAGTCTAATAGCAAAACCATCAGCAGGACCAAACAACTTCTTATAATAATCAGTGGCATGTTTCAAGAGATCATAGGTCCCCTGAATCTACTTTTCTCCATCCTGCATAGAGAAGATCATTTTTTTCCTTCTGAGTCCATTTGCCACTCTATGAAAATATTCAGTATTACTATCCCCTTTCAAAAGCCAGTTATCTCTTGACCTCTGTTGCCAATACTGCTCTTCCTTCTCATATGTTTCTAAGAGTTCTTTCTGAATCTGAGCTTTTCTTATCTGTTGCTCCTTATTAAGCAGAATGAGTTCCTCAGTCTCTTCTAACTCCTTCAACTCTTCATCTAGCTGCTTCATATGCTATTTCTCCAGACCTCTGATATGTACCCCCACCCTTTCAGATCATTCTTGATATTCTTCAGCTTTTTCTGCAGCCTGTCCAGACTATTTGTGCCTCTGACAGGTTTATTCCACACATTTTTCACCCTGTCCATAAACTCAGCATTCCCCAGCCAACTTTTCTCAAATCTAAACTCTTTCTTTCCACCTGCTTGTCCTTCCATCGTATCTAGTAGCAAAGGACTATGATCAGAGATCTCCCTAGACAACTTATGAACTGTTGACAAAGGAAACAAGATTTCCCACTTTTGACAGACAAGAATCTTGTCTAACTTCTCCAAAGTAGGAACAGCTTGGTTGTTGGTCCAGGTGAACTATCCACCTGACATCTTCAGTTCCCTCATACCATAGGTATTTATTATAAAATTAAACATATGACTCCATGTACTTAGGACATAAGTTTTGTTTTTATCAGAGATAAATCTCATGATGTTAAAGTCCCCTCCAATTAATAAAGGAATACTCTGATCCCTACAGATATCAGCCAATTCAATCAGAAAATCCTCCTTATGCTCATTCTGTGCAGCCCCATACACCACCACAAAATTCCAATGAGTTTGTTTATCCAAGTCATAAACTTTTATCTTAACATGGAACTTTCCCACTGAAGAATCACACTTATCAAACCTGGAGGAACTTAGGCCCCCCAGGATACCACCAGATTTCCCCACAGAAGACAGCAAACTCCAAGAAAACTGATTCATAGGATCAATTTTCCTAAAAAAATCCATCAGAATAATCTTTCTTCATTGTTTCCTATAAACCCACAAAATCCAGCCTCTCTCTCTGCATCAAATTGTTCAGATAGGAACTCATACCTTTCTTGCCCACACCCCTGCAATTTATAATGGCACCTATCATGATATTTTTTTCCTCTCCCTTGTTCCAGTTACAACACCACTCATAGGGTGATACTTGTTAACCTTCACAACATCTGCTTTTAACTTACCTTGCCCATTCTTCACACTTCCACCTGACTTTCTCTTTTTTCTATTCTTCCTAGAAATCACAGGAGTGAACTCAACATCCTCTTCCTCACCATCCCTCCACTCAAGGTATTCTACCTGTCCCACCTACTCAACAACCTCATCATCCTTCCCTTTTTCTTTCTCAGCTAGTTTATGTCTAGCTAACTCTAAATCTTTAAGAGAATTAATAAATTCAAAACTCAAAGAAGATGGATCTACCCCCATCTCTAATGCTCTATTAAAAATATCATCATCATCTAACATAGCAAAGGAATTAAACAAGGACAAGTTAGTACCTGATAGATCCCTCTGTGTAGATTGAGCCATAGACCTCTCATTCATATTCAAAACCCCACCCTGAGTAGCCAGCCTTTCACTCCTTCTTACCAGATGGTCCTCCACATCTGTTTCATTTTTTTCAATATTTTCCACCTGAGTCTCCTGCTGAGAACTCTGACTTTCCCGAGTTAAGTTTTCAGGTTGTGAAGCCCCCATCTGTAACTCCACCTGCTCCTGCACCTGCTCCACCCCTGCCTCAGCATTCTGTATCTGAATAGTAGGAGGATTGTTTTCCACATCAGCACCACTTTCAGCAGAAGAACTATCCTGCTCACCAGATCCCTCAGTACTTCTATCATCCTCTCCCCCAGCACCACCATGTTCTTCCTGAATTGGCTCCAGCAAATGGCCATACATTTTCTTCTGCTCATAATACTTATCACTACTTTTGTTCTGTAACAGAGCTTGCACAAAATCCTGGAAGGACTGACCTCCACTAGTAGGGTCATCAGGGTTAACTACTGCCCCTATTTCCTTAGGAGCCAAATCTCGAGCAACCTCTAGGTGTACTTCCCCCATCTCCTGATCCTGAGCCAAATCAATCACAGCTCTCTGTTGCACATTGCTACCAGCACCCCCTCCCACCTGTTGATTCTGGCCAACAACATTTGCCACAGTATTTTCCCTAATCACAACACCCCTTGCAGGGTTACCACTTGGCCAAACCTGAGCCACCCTAGCACCAAAAGGCATGTCCCCTATATCAATAGATTCCGTATTCTCTTCCCTAGGACCCTTCCCTTTCTCCCAATCAGCACATTGTGGGAGATCCCTGTTGGTCTGCCCCCCCTCTCCAGATGTACCAGTTGCAGCAGCATTTATCCCCAGGTTAGATTCACCCCTATCAACAGTAGCCACTGTGAGCACATGTCTACTACTTTCTCCAGGAGCATCAGCAACAGGTTGAGCATCTCCCCCCCCCCCTAATTAACACAAACAGGTATAGCTGGCACTTCCCCAGGAGCAAAAATCTCCCTGGTATATTTAAATTCATATAAGCCACCTTTCATCTCCCCTCTCCTTGTATTAGGCACTAAAGTGACATCCAGACAAGCAACTTTAACCCTAACATATGCCAGATTCTTGAGACTATTTCTGTCCATACCCATAGGTTTGCCTATCAAAGAAGCAACATAAAAAACAGTGGATCTCTCCCTGTATTTCATAGGAATACCCACTATTCTGAACCATGCCTCCTCCATCCACTCCAGAGGATCCAGATCACCATTCCATTTTGACAGTTCAATCACAGCATCAGGGATTGTCTTCATGAATACTTTTCCAAAGTGGAAATCATCAATGGATTTCGTAGAGGGAAATCTCATAAAAAATTCCACATCATTGATAGGTCTTGTAGTAAATCTCCAGCCAGAGCCAACTGAATCTACCCAAGCTTGAAATTCCCTCTCCAGGTCCCTCCCAGTGACATCCCCTCTGACCACAGTGATATGTGCCAAATTCAAGTTATCAAGAGACTGGATGGAAGATTCAGTTACTGGGATTGAATAGAAACCCTGATCAAAATCAGTACTCCCAAAAAATAAAGGCACATACTCCCATGGCTTCCTTTCTTGACAGACCAAAATGTTATGGTCCTTCCCATAGTTTTCACATTCCTGTACTTCCACAATCTCTGTGTTCGTCTGTGGGAAATTGCTGACCTCCACTGTCCTCTGTTGATTTGCAGGCACAACAACAACTGGTGCAGGTACAGAGTACCCCACTAGTGTTTTGGCCACCGCCTCAGATTGGCCAACCAGCGGAACAGCAGCAGAGAAATTGGCAGCAAAAGATGGTGTGCTCCCTGGAATCTAACTAGGAATACTCACAGAAGGGTTAGTACGAATAGGGGGAATTACCTCCAGAGCAGCGGATCTACTAACATTGACAGACGCTGGCGCTGGATTTCTGAACACCGGCGGTTGCTCAACAGTCCACGCAAACACAGGAGCAGGGCACCGAGAAGAGATGTCAGACGTATTACCTGGCCTCCCCCTGAAAGATGAATCTGACGCCGTGGAGTGGGAATCCCTTTGCATCTCAGGTCGATGGCTCCATCTACTCCGGTTTCTGGCCTGTTCATCCTCTCTACGGCAAGCCTCCACCAACGCCCTCTCTCTTGCCAGATCCTCACGGTGTTGCGCCTCTTCCCTCGCAACCCTATCAGCTTCATCACGACGACGATTCTCCACGCGTGCCTCATCTTCTGCTTGTCGTCGTTCCTCCTCCAGATGGTCCTCCTCCCACCGCCGCTCTTATTCCCTGCGCCTCTCCTGCTCTCTGATCCAGCCTCCATCACGCCGACGAACATCTGGAAGACGCATATCCCCTAACTGCCGCCCTGCATCATCGTCAAATCTCGACCTGTTTGCATAGAGAACAAGTCGATTTTGACGCCGCAAAGGAGATCTCCTCGGACCCTGGTAGCGGCGATCCATCGTCGGCGGCGGATCCATCACAAACTGTGCAAAAGACCTAGAATCCCCAAATCTAGTTGCTCTCCACACAGTAGGGTTTGCAGGTTGGGGAATCGTGGGAGGCGATGCAGGCGGCGACTGAATGAAAACCACTCTGCCCACCCGCTCCAACCTAGGGTTGATAGAAATCCCTGAACCGCTCGATGATCTGGATTCCCCTCGCGGACTATGATTCACCGTCACAGCCGCGACCCCTCGAGCAATATCCTCTGTTGAGTGGCCCTCGCGAACAAGTGGTCCACCTCCAGAGATATGGCGCCGCGCACAACCGCCGACCACGATCGTCTGACACGCCCGCGCATAGGGCGGCGCGCCGGCCCGATCGTGTCCGTGCCACCGCACATCTCTCCGCGGGCCGACCAGTACGTTCCATGCACCACATCATACACGATCCCCATACGTAACAGGTTGGTCAACCTGGGTCGGGGCTGTGAGATGCTGCCCCGTTTCGTCGAGCAATGTGATGAGCGCACCAACTACCTCAATCGCGCCCGATCTACGTGGAGCCAAATCCGCAGTACCTAATTGTCTGAAAATCGCCTGCCACCGCTCGATCACCGGTGGTGAGGTAGGAGCCGCCACCGGCACGAGGGTAGACATCCACTAATTTTCACATAACAAGTTTAATTCCTTGTGGATTTAAACTAGTAAAGTACTAGTATCTCATAGTAAATCTCCAAATTTGATATTCGATGAAAAGATTTTGAAGTTATTCAAACCAGTAAGGTGATATGCAATTGCATAAAATTGAGTGGGATCTATGAAAGTCTTCTTGAAACAATATGTGATTGACATATTTTTAAGTGGGAGCAACATAAGTCTAAAATTCAAATATGTAGGAACATATTTTGAGTGGGAGCTTATAGGAGTAATTCTTAAGTATGTTAAGAATGAAAGCACAAATACTTATAAATAATGATTTATAAGATGTAGAAGTTGATAATAGGTGTATTATGATATTATGTAGTTTTTCTTAAGTGATTTTGAAAAGGGTTTTGGAATAGAAGATAATTAAGGAAGTGGTCCTTAATAACTCAAATTAGGAATAGTATTGAGTTGAACATCAATGGTTGAAAGAAAGAAAAGGATGATCGTCATCTACTATGTTAAGACATAGGTTCTATCTTAGAAACCATGATGATAAACTTAGCATAATATGTGATCCAAATAAGGAACATTTGAAAGTGATCAAGTTCGAATCACAGAACATTGAGATGAGTTTTTGTCCGCAGTATTTAGTAGAGAACTGTAGACATATTTTCCAAATCCATAAAGGATGACATATCTTATAGCATAAAGAGTTATGTTATAAGGGAATATGTTGGAAACTCCTATAGATACTAATTAAAAGTCAAGTAGGAAGCGAGGTGAACAAAACATCGAAAGTTGCACAGAGTGCACTAGTGTTTCGATGAATACATTTATAATAATAGATAAGGGTACCATCTAAAGTGTTGTATAATGTTATGGCGGGGCTAATTCGCTTTTAACGTAGAATGATGTGTCCCATGGAAGAGTGCCCATTAGAAAGCCCTCGAGGTTGATCTAACGTCACTATAGGCTCCTAGAATCAGGCCTCGTTTTGCTGCCATAGCAACATTGCATACACACAGATGCTGTCATGTGGTGATAAAGTATTAATGTCAATCAAAGTGACATTAGTAAGTTGCAAAGGATTGGGACTATAAAGTACAGACCCAAGACTCAACCTCTTCCATGAGCAAGCGTGTTCAGGGTACCAGGTATATGGTGCTAATAATTAAGAACAAATGCATCTAGTGTATTTGTACTCTAGTGCAAGTGGCAGACTGTTGGAAATATGCCCTAGAGACAAATAGTAGTAAGGACTATTATCATATTTCATATAGTTTATGATTAAGTTTTATATCATGCTATAACTGTGTTGAGTGGAAACATCAATACACGTGTGATATACAAACAACCAGGGGTTCCTAGTGAAACTTCAGTCACTGGTTCATTGGTCAACAAATGATCATGTTTCCTGATCATGTGGCATTTATGCCAGTTGCAAATGAGGTCATCTCATTCTGAGAATGAGATGATGAACCAATACCCAACCTAAACATCGTGATTCGGTCATGTCACGAAGTCAAGTTACGATGATTAGAAATGGATCCTCGTAGACTATTCCTTAGACCGTGAGGCTATATCAATCACTGTCTCCCGAGAGTGCTTAGATAGCATCAAACGCCATCTGGTAAAACAGTGGTTATAAAGGTGTGTTCAGGTATTCGGAGGAAACCGTAGAGGCAATATATGTCAAGAGCGGGATTTGTCCGTCCATGTGACGGGAAGATACTCAAGGGCCCACTCGGAGAAGTTATATCCAATAGCTGCGCAGCGTGTGATTAGATAGTGATATCACTTGTCGGAACAAGTCAAATAGCATTGTTCAGTAACGAGATTAAACACGACATGGTGATGTCATTGATCAGATCTCAGGCAATGCAAGTATCGAGAGACAAAGGGAATAAGACACGACTGTCCCGGTTCAAACGACGAAAGATCTTCGTGGAACGCACAGGGGTCACATGGCCATCCATGTCCCTCTGTTGATCATTGGTGCGGGAGTGTCTCGACCATGTCTGGAGTGTTCCCGAACCGTGGGGTATCACGCTTAAGGGATTGATGATGCTTAGAGAGCATTTATAGGATCGGTAGAATCACCAAAGAAAAGAAGGGAGAAAACTGGAAGGGTTTCGGTAAGTCCGGAGGATGTCCGGAGTGGAGGTGGAAGGTGTTCCATGGCCACAGAGATTAGATAATGTGTGAATGAATGTTAAATATTGATTTAATCATTTATTCATAATTATTTAATAAATAGAAAATCAATTAAAAGGTCAAAAGGCTTAATGGGCCAATTTCTAGAGGGAGAAGGCCCATTAGGGAAAGGAGAGAGGGAGAAGAGGCAAGGGGGCTGGCCGGCTGGGCCTAGCCCCCTGCGCGGGGCCCACTAGGGGCTGGCCGGCGGCCTCCCCTCCCCCTCCTCTCCTTTAGTCCCACCCCGAGACTTGAGGGGAGGTAGTACCTCCCCTCCCCCTATATAAAGTTGGGTATTTGGCCTAGAAAATACAACCAATAATCAATAAAGGTCTCCCCACTTTTGGGAGGACCTCCAATTGATATTTTCTCTCTCCCCCTCTCTCTCTCGTGACCGTGGTCCCAAGTCTGGACTACGCGAGCGAGAGACATCTTCACTGCAGAGCACCGTCGCGCTGCGGGATTCGGATCCGGGAGCTCTACTTCCGCAACCGGTGCTAGATCGGGGAAGCGGGAGTCATCGTCAGGCACCGGACGTGTGTAACTCCCCGCGAGGTGTCACACTTGAGGCACTCAAGTCGTTGGAGCCAAAAGGAGTGCAAGGACTTCATCACGACCTTGAGGTCGGCTTCGGCTCGTCTACATCAACCACGCTCTCCTGAGCGTTGCCAACGCTTTTCGGTCTTCAAGGGTAAGTTCGCGAAAAGCCCCTCCCGTTACTGTATTACTAATAGATAGGTCCTGGCAGCTTCAGGGGTTCAGGGGCGTAGAGTAAAATTTATTGTATTTATGCGCGGAAGCCCTACATGGAGGACCTTCCAGTATGGCAGGTCCCAGAAAACATACCTTGCTTTCCATACACCCAGCAGCGGCTTTGTCCTCGATCGTTTTTTTCCCGGCGTAGGGCAATCAACCCAATTATTCAAAAGCTCATCGATTTCGTCGCTTCTCCTCAGACACGGGGCTCTTTCGAGCTCATCCTTACCATTGAACAGGCCACCGCATTTTCTCCATGGGCGATCCATGCGGAGCCACTTTCGAGTACCTTGGAACACGGTTTTCGAATACCCGGGATCCCTTGGTAGCTGTAGATGCAGTGTCTCCTCCATGCACTTGACACATGCATTGTGTCTGTGGTTTACTTGGGCCGATACATATGCGTAACCAGGATAGTCCTGCACCGTCGTGAGCAACGCGGCTCTCAGATGGAAATATTCTTTAGTGTAGGCGTCCCACGTACGGGCCGGCATCACCCACAAGCTGGCTAACTCCTCTCTCAACAGCCCGAGATAGAAATGCATATCAATACCTAGTTGTTTTGGCCCCTGAATAAGAATGCTCATGTGTACGTACCTTTGCTTTGTGCACAGCCACGGGGGGGGGAGGTTGTACGGCCATACAAACACGGGCCAGGTGCTATGCGTGCTACTCTAGTTTCCAAAAGGATTGAATCCATCAGTGCTCATACCCAGCCAGACGTTCCTTGCATCGCCCCCGAACTTTTTGAACTCGATGTTTAATGCATTCCATTGGCTAGCGTCTGAAGGGTGTGTCACGATCTTACCCTTCTCTGGATCATCTTCGGGTTTCTCTCTTTCCGCGTGCCATTGCATGAGCTTTGCTTCCTTCGGATCTACGAAATATCGCTGCAGACGGGGGGTGATAGGAAAGTACCATACCACCTTTCGAGGAACTTTCTTGTTCCCTCTCTTGTACCGTCCTTGGCCGCACACCAGACATGTGGTTCTATCCACGTACTCATTCCGATAAAGTGCGCAATCATTGATGCATGTGTGGTATTTGATGTGTGGTAGGTCGAGAGGGCACACGATTTTCTTGGCCTCCTCGATACTTGTTGGCAATGTGTTCCCCTTAGGAAGTCGGTCGTGCCAGTATTACATGTTCGCGTTGAAGCTCACATCGGTCCATTTGTGTTCGGCCTTCATCTCCAGAGCCTTGAGTGTTATACTCAAACGCGTATCCTCAAGGCGACACCCAGGAAACAATGGAGTCATCCGTCTACCTCCATTTGGGACAACTTGGCTTTCTCTCTAGCTACAGCTTTGTCGTTGCTCTTCTCCTTGAGGAGCAGTTCTTGAACATGAGGGTCATGGCCGAAGTTAGCAGCTTCTGTGTGTTCGCGTCTTCTCCTTCTTCTTGATGATCATGCCTGTCACCATCTTCTTCTTCATGTTGATCAAGCCCGCCGGCATCTCCTTAATCATGATGATCATGCCCGCCGGCATATCCTTCATCATGATGATCATGCCCGGTAGACTCTTCGTCTTCTCGCCTGCCCACGTCTTTGTGACCACCATGTCCTCCGGCGCCTCATTGAGGTCGCGCATGCAACCAAGCCTGAGCAGGTGACCCTGCAATTGTCCAGAATCAGGGTCGATCCAGCGCTGGAGTTTGCATGTTCGACATGGACATCTTATCATGGTCTTGTTGTTCAGAATCATGTCCTCCTTTGCGTCTTTCTTGTACCTAGAAATTCGACCTTTGCTCATCGTGAGGACCATGGTTGCCTGAGCGGTCACAACAGAGAGTATAGGTTAGAACCACACCATATGCACACACACATGCATGCATGCTAGACGAAAAAATTCGGCATGACCTTTCCTAAAATTAGGACATATGGGTAGTGCAAAAATTTTCCGAAATGGAAATGAATCAACATTTCGGCAAACACCATGCACCACACCAGCCGGGACAACAGCAAGCAAGAAACAAAAAACTTCCTCCCAATGCAAACATTCATGCACCACATAAGCATTGTCTCGCCATGCATCGCATACACACCGCCCGTGTGACAAGCTTCACCTACATGTTCATGGCCAAGTACTCACCTAGTAGACTCAAAAATAGTGAGACGAGACCGCGCGATGAGAGAGTGTGGACAAATAGATCTACAAGTTGGTGGAGAGGAAATTAGTAAACAAATAGAGATGTGAGAGAGAAAAGTAAGGAACTTTTAGATCTACAAGTTGGAGGGAGGCTTCCACTTACCAATCTATGGACTAAAGTAGGTTTAGTTACAAAAAATGGAGAAACTCTAGGCAAAATGGGGTGGGAGGGAGGAGGAAGACAAGCTGGGAGGAGGTAGAAAGGAAGAAGAGATGTGAAATAGGTGGTGGTGGATAGATAGGGTGGGAGCTTGCCACCTTTTTCACATGGATCTAGATGCCCTCGTCTGTGGCGCATATGGCAGAAATGCGCCATAGATGTTCAAACTTTTGTGGTGCATATAGCTATATGCGCCACGGAACAAGGTGATGCAGATTAAAGTGGTGGGACCCAGGTCAGGTTTTTGTGGCACATGTATGGATATGCGCCACAGAAATCAAACATATATGTGGCGCATATCAACACATGCGCCATAGAAAGTGGGTCAAATAGATTTCGTGGTGGGGCCCGCCTCCATGTTCTGTGGCGCATAAGTAAATATGTGCCACAGATCTAGTCTCTTTTGTGGCGCATATGTCATTATGCGCCACATAAAGTGGATCGGCCCACCCCGGCTAGAGGGTCCCACCTAACTTCTATGGCGCATGTTCTATCAAATGCACCAGAAATGTCTTTAGTATCTGTGGCGCATTTTTCCTAGTGCACCACTGATACTTATCTATGGGGCGTGGTTTTGCATATGCGCCATAGTATATCTTGTCTACCTATAGTTGTCTTCCTAGTAGTGACATGGCCGCACACCACACACGCGTACACAGAGATAGTACAAATGCATGTACACATGGCAAGACACTTGTACAAAATATAACCCTTAATTAATAAGCTCTAGATGGAGATAGTACAAATTAATTTACAACATTTAGGCCTTAATATTGTATTGTTTGGAAGAAGGAAAGTTAGAGTCCTATGACTTCTCTAGCTTTTCTTCTACTGTATAAGTTAGAGGGTCTGTATAACTTATTTCTTGCCAAAGATCATGGTCAATATAGTTTTAGTCCCACTTCTCGCACCGGGGTAGAAATTAGTCCCATATCTTGCAGAGTGTACAAAATCAATCCCAAAGCATGCATCCCTAGTGCAAATCAGTCCATTCCAAACAAATTTGAGCGTATTTGACCAAATTCGTACACGTTTAGCTATCCTGATCGTGCCTTTTTGCGATTGGTACAGTAAAATAGTACCAGCCTACAAGTGGTGTCCTTCCACGACTTCTATTGCTATTGAAAGTTCATGTAGAAGTTTTGCGTAGATTGATGTCGTTTTAGCTTGGTTGAACACTGTCCTTTGCAAATGCTCAAGTTAACTAAAACTACACATGTGTGCATTTCACTCAATATTTCATCGTTAGTTTCAAGTTAGCTCAAATCTAACCAAATTTGATTATTTTATTATACAGTTCAGAATCCATATGCATCAATTGTTTTATATGTTACGATTCAACTTGAGCATTGTGAAGTACGTTGGATGAGCACATGGACATATGTCGTTCGCATATCATGTCAAATTCCCAAGATTTTAGCTTCAGCACATGGGATTTTTTGTAAACAACGATGCCTTGCGTGGGCCCATAAATTACCCTCGTCTCGCTTTTCTTATCTTATCTTACATCTTACAAGTATATGGTGTATGGAGAACTTTGAACACTGGTCGTTGAATCGGGATTGTCAAATCCCAACATTGCTAGCGGTTGTATCTTCTTGTCCATTATGGGATCTAGGAGATTCTGTTGATAGTGTTTAGCACAATGAAATTTATGCACAAACCTCAAATACATGCATGTTATAAAAGTATCTCATAAAGGTTGAAATCCACATTATATAAAGCACAAGAACCAGATATGCACCCAATACTTTATGGATCTAGCTCAGAATTATAATTATTTTTTCGAGATTTACCTACTCCCTCCGGTCCATATTAATGTTCTCAACTTTGTCTAGATTCGGAATCTAGTAGAAATTATTAACTAGGTACATCCGAATCTTGATAAAGTTGAGAACGATAATATGGGTCGGAGGGACTATTATAATTTTATAGTCATGATATCTCATACTTCTATTATCTGAGTCTGACGTGCAAGGAAGGTGCAACTTACTAGTATGGACTAACCCGCAAAACTGCCCAGTAAGGACAACCTAACGCGGTCAAATTCACTCAGTTCATTCAAATTCCATTCAATCCATTTGAAATAGACTAAACTATGCTCCTGGTGCAAGGTGTGGGGCTAGTTTTGCCCATTTACAAGATGTGAGACTAATTTGCACCCTGGATGTATGAAGTGGGACTAAAAGTATATCTCCATGCCAAACTAGCTTTCCATGGGCATAGAATTGACAAAGCGAATACATAGCTCGTTCTTACAGGGACTAGAGCGCGTTTCGACGAAACCTTGCATGGTGCTTGTTGTAATTTTGTGGGACCTGGTTGTGTCTCCTTATTTTCTTCTGGTCCTTTCTGTAAAATGTACCTACAACTTCATTACCACTATGTATGAAAAACACAACATAAGCCAAAAAAGTACACCTTAAGAGCTACCCATATGCATAGTGGAGCTTGTCCACAAGCCAAAAAGCTTAAGGGTGACCCATAAGCTTAGGGCATCACCTCACCTATGTATAAGGTGAACTTTTGCCATAAGGTGGATCCCACACAGCTTGTGGAAGTAGCTATAATGTATAAAGTCAACTTATCTATAAGCTGGGACCCATATGGCTGCAAAAAGTACACACATGCAAGAGATAGAGAGAGGAGGGAGTAAATAATTTTATATTGATTACACCCACAATGTGTAGCCAAAAGTGGTTCCATATTTGCTTTTTGGCTTTTGGAACTAGTTCCCTACACTATGGAGGTGGTTCCAAATGAGATAAAACTGGGAACCGGAGCAAGTATAGTTGCTTCGATGCCAAATTTGCTTTTTGGCTTTTGGAACTAGTTCCCTACAATGTGAGGGTGGTTCCTTATTTGCTTCATGTGATGTTTTAGCTAGATGGTGGGACCCACATTATAAATATTTGGAACTAGTACATTGTGGAGCTCTTGCTATATTTCATACCAAAGCCTAATTTACCTTTACGTCAGATTTGGCAATGGAAACATTATGGGTGCCCTTGGACAAGCCACGAGCTTATGGGTCATCCTTAAGAAAATTTCCTTAAGGTGAAGCTCTAGTATGTATATATATATATGTGGTCATCCATAAGGACTACTTTTTTCTTGTGGACACCCTTATGGACAACATAGTGGATGCCCTAGGTGAACTTTTGCCATAAGGTGGGTCCCACATAGCTTGTGGAAGTAGATATAACATAACCTATCTATAAGGTGAACTTTTGCCATAAGAGGGGACTCACACAACTTATAGAAATAGCTACAATGTATAAGGTCGAGTTCACCTTAAGATGAGACCCACATGTTTGTTAAAAATACACACAAGCAAGAGAGAGAGGAGAAAGTAAATAATTGTTTATTGCTTATGGACAACCCATAAGCTTGTAGGTCACCCTTAAGGAAATTCCACTAAAGTGAACCTCTACTATTGTACAGGCCCTCCGACTTGTAGGTCACCCTTATGAAACGCTGTAGGTATCCAACCGTACAGAGCCTCCGATATGTGCCTTCAAAATTCCGAAAGAACGCACTTTGTAAGTCATACCAGTTGTGGATGGTGTTCGCCGGAAGTTCATTGAGCCATGATCACGTCGTCTTCCGTAGCATAAGTGGGAGATATCGGGTTGCGACCAGGCTATTTCCGCCTTTAGCGATGCAGCAAGCTTGGAAGAAGTCCTGTAACCAGGTGTCTGGTCGAGCAATGCCGTCGTAGGCTTGAATATGTCTTGAGATAGCAAATCCTTTCGGGAATTTTGTAGCTCTGATGCGTGGACCGAAGCACTTTGGGCCCACGTACACGTCATCGTTTTCATAGCGCCGAGCCTCTATGTTGGAGTTGATCCTGTGCCTTGCATCGTTCGGGGATAGGGATCGTCCCGAATATCGGCTGTGGCTGCGGTGCCTTGGAGACGGACTTCGGCTTCTGCCACCACCTCCTCCGCCATGTCGTCCTCCTTGACCTCCTTGGGGGCCGTTGTGATAACTTTGCTGTGGAGAGGGTAGTGCAGCTGGGTTGTTTCCGGCTGATCGCCGGCCTCCATCCGGAGCGTCATTATTCCGGTTCCGAGGAGGTTCTTGACTATGACGAGCCCCCTGCCGGTTTGTGCCAGCGTGGTTTCCGTCGTTCCTTCGTCTGTCATTCCCACCATGGTGAGGCTCAGCCGGACGGTTTTCACGTCTAGGAGGTGGCATTTTCTGACGATCCTCCTCCCGATTTCTCTTTATCTTCTCCTTTTCGGGTTCCTCGGAATCAGTGCAGCAATCGCATCTTTCTCGGCTAATGGAGCAACGTTACACCAGTTATGTGTAGTTCTGCGGTGCTGTCCTGACGATCCGGTTCTTGAATAATTGTCTTCCCTGCGTTCGGGGTGACGGTGCTGCGCCCGATCGTAGTGGGATCTTACGTCAGCCCATGCTGGATCTGTGCGACATTGGTCGGAATCCGAGACCAACTTTTGACTTCTAGACAGGGTGACCTTTTGCTGCTCCAGTCCCTTATTCAGTAGCTTGATACCCAAATGTATCTCCTCTGGTCCTGGATTAGCCGATAGAATTTCGCGAGCTGCCACGGTGTTTTGCACTGGTGTTGGGTAAACCCAATCCCCGTTGCTATCCTTCTGTGGCTTCCCCATCTCATCTCCAAAAAGGACGGCATGGACATGTGGAAATTGGTTGTCATCTATGTGACGCTTCCGTGTCTTCTGATGCAGACGGGACATGTAGTCCTTGTTTGACATGCGCTTCTTCTCCACCTCGATGTTTTTGGCTTCATCAAGGAGTTGTTGACGACGCGCTTCTAGGGCTTGGGCCCTTTCGTCCAGCTCATCTGCAGTAAGTTCTGCAGCTGTAGGGATAGGTGTGATTAATGCGGCATCGATGAGTTTACGCGCACCTTCAGTGATCACGTGTCCATCCACCGATGCTTCTTTTTTCGGCTCGTCTGGGATAAGTGCTCCATCCGAGTCTTCCTTGTATTCCTCGGCAATCACCTCCTCTATCAAAGGGTCTTTTGCCGGGGTCTGGTTCTTCTTCTTTGCCTTCTTGGCAGCGCCGGTAGCAAAGACGGTTTTGGGTCCGTTTCCCGGAGTCAAGCTCTGATCGGTACTTTCGGACATCTGGACTTCGGGATTGTCTCCGACTTCCATATCATCCTGCGTTTTGGGAGAGTGTTCCCCGGATGCTTCGTCCATGGCGTCTCCATCTTATGTAGCTTTGGAGTTGTACTCCTCGTCATATTCCGCGGAGAACTTTTGGAAATCTACCGAGGTCATGGATTCATCCGAGGATGCGGGAACGTCGGCGTTTGTTCCAATTGCCTCCAGCACCGAGTCGGTGTTTTCTCCAGCATCGGCAGAGCCGGATCTGGATCCAACGTATCCGACGAAGTGCGATGCGTGCTTCCTGAGGTACCTGCGGCTTTCGCGATCAGCCATATCGAAACTTTTAATGGTTTCGAGGATTGCATCTGCGCTAGCACCTTGCAGTATCATACATCTTAGTGTGTACCTGAGGAAAGGATTGTCTGTCCCGACATCTTCAGAGTCAGAATCAGTGTCGTTGATGTGCTCCTCCTGTATTTCGACTTCCACGGGTGGGTCGATCTGGGATCTGGCTTCTCCAGGGAGATCCACTCCAGATTCGACTTGGACCGCGAGGTCTTCTTCAGGCTCGGATTTCTCCACTATCTCCACAATTGGTGAAGGCTGGGTGGGATTAGGGTTTTCTGAGATCCGGAACTCTGCCGCCTCCGCGGACAAAGGGGACCCAGAAGATTCTTCTGCCTCTATCATCACCGCTGGGGTGGGTTGGGTAGGTTCAGCGAAACCGATGTAAACATCGATCTCGCCAAAAGACATGATTGTATAGGTAGTCACGACTTCCCTAGCCGGAATCCAGGTATCGTCCAGAACGATGAGAGGGACGTCGCTGGCGTAGAGGATGCGACCGATGGTGATGGTCTCGCCGATTCCGATTCTTGCAGATTCCGCTCGGAACGCAGATCCGAAGCTCACTTGCCCCACGGTGGGCGCTAACTGTCGTCGGTTTGAGGACAAGTATGCCATGAGGGGGTCCTCGAGGCGTGCAGGAGAGAGGGGTGTGAGACGTACGGTGTTCCGGGACGGTGAGCACACAAGTTTACCCAGGTTCGAATCCACCGGCTTTGGACGGACCCTACTCCTGCTAGCACTCCAGTAATACGGCAAAGCCAGAATATGGGTTACAAGAGTTTCGCCTGTTCGAGTTGAGATTGTAGACTATTGAGGTGTATCCTAAAGGCTCTCCCTAGGACGGCTTATATAGATATCCGGCCTAGGGTTTACAGGAGAGATCAATCCGGCTACGACTAAGAGTTGGTTACAGAGTACATCTTGAACTACAAGTAACATTATGGGCCTAAGTCAGTAAGTCTTTTGGGCCTTCTCGTAGTCGGATTGGACTCCGTCTTCTCTCCCTAACTGGGCCGCCCGTGAAGCAAAAAGCTCTAACCCGAAATGGGCCACCCTGGTCAGTGAGGAGCTGTGAGGATACCCGGAAAGTATATCCCCAACAACTATGTATGTGGATAGGCTTATGGACTACTTTTTGGCTTGTGGGTAGATAACATAGTGGATGCCCTGGGCACCCACAATGTATATCCAAATCTAGTTCCAAAATAGATATTTGGATTTTGGAACTAGTTCCATATGTTGCAGGGTTACTTCCAAATCTAAGAAACTAGGGAATCGGAGCAACTCCGTGTGCCGATGCCAAATTCCACCATATAAGTAAAATACTACAACTCTATCTGATCATGTGGCAGTGCATGCTTCTCTCTCGTGCGATGGGGAGAGAGAACGCCCTTTACTATGTTATTTTATTCTGTGTAAGGGCCCACTATGCAGATATTTGGCAAGACCAACGATGTGGAGCTAATGCCAAATTTGCCTCCCATGCTAAATAGTGTTGTGTGTCATATTTGGCAACATCAACACTCTGGCTGATAAAGTCAACTTATCTATAAGCTGGGACCCATATGTCCGCAAAAAGTATACAGATGCAAGAGAGAGAGGAGAGAGTAAATAATTTTATATTGCTTATGGACAAGCCACATACTTAGGTGAAGCTCTACTATGTATGTGGTCATCCATAGGGACTACTTTTTGCTTATGGACAACATAGTGGATGCCCTAATACAGACCTCGTTCCGTGAAAAAAGAAAAACAGAGCTCGTCCATCCAAGTAAAATACTACAGAGCTCGGATTTCCGAATTAGTATTCCAATACAACCCATACCTAAGCGTCTAGTAGAGTCAGCCCGGTCACAGTCTCCTCCAAATTAACTACTCCGACCGTCTAGACGTCTACTGGTACTAGGGAGTGGGGAGTCGGCAGGTCACTGACTCCTCGAAATGCAGCTGAGGAGCGCACGCTCGTGTTGATTAATCCAGCTCCCCCCTTGCCTATTCCTCCGCCCCCTCCAGGGCATCTTCCCCTTCTCTTCCCGGCGTCTTCCCCTTTAGCACCACGTGCCGCCGCTGCCACCATATGCCACTTTTGGATTCTCTTCCTCGTCTCACTCAGGCAGTTGCCACCATCTATTCCCCCTCTCTTCTGAAACCCCATCAATGAATTACAGACGCTGTCTTGCAATGGCATCAGCGAGCAAGAACAATGAGCATGATTCTGAGCTTTTTCACGACATGTTTACCGAAGGCACCTTTGAAGAACTCATAACCCGATGCAACGTCATCACCGCCGCCAGCCTAATCGGTTCGTCCAAACTTTTTCTTGAATCTGTGAAAGCTAGTGCAACTCTAGATGCTTCAATGCCATTTGGCCTCCCATGTGTTCTTCATTCCCCCCGGACGAAGGGACCGCTAGATTTCTAGGTTTACTTCAAAATTGATAGCCTCACATGCAAGCTGTCGCCGCTGGACAGGTTCTCATCCGATGCTATGGTACCAAGCTATACTTCTGGGCAGTGCGTAGGCGCCAATGGAGATTGGATTGCCACGACTAGCTTCAGAGGCAAGTTGGAGCTTTGCAACGTGTACACTTGTCGCAAGATTCCTCTCCTAGCATTGTCGTTCCAAGTAACTGACCAGCCAATCATGTTCTTGTTGGATAATGATCTTCCAGCTGTAATGCAAAAGATTGTTATTTGCCAAGTTCCCACGACTGCTGGGAGATATAAAGATTTCTCGCTTGTTGCAGTCTTCAATGTTAGAATTGCCATCCTTCAGGGCGGTGATGATGGATGGACAGTTCTTCCACTTCCTCTTAACCACACCCTGAGCCCTCATAGTTACAATGATGGAATTACCCACGACGGACTGGTGTTCGCCACAGCTCTATATGGAAACGTTCATGTTTGGGATCCTCTACATCCTGGTAATTATTCCTTCATATGTAGTGTATTGGCTTAATTACTCATGTGCCCAAGATATTGTACTGAATTGACATAGGGAGTGTTTTGTTTAAATGAAAATACAAGTAGTTATTTTAGACTCTATGAACTATACGAATCATCGGAATGAATTATGCACAATAGATTTTTCTAAATGTATTTTAGTTTATTCGATAGGAATTTAAGATATACTTGAAGCTCCTGCAAAGAATCCGTACAATGGTTTTTCCGTGCAATGTAATCCAACACAACCGCAATCCTGCAGGAGTATAAATGGACATGCAAATGTAAAATCCTGTGTCTTTCCTATCCTATGTTTTCTTCATTTGCACGTGTTTTTGGCAAGTTCCCCTGTAAATGAACCGGCCAATTATCTTTGCCTTTTTTTGACAAAATGAGCCAAAAATTGCTTGTCTTGTTCAAAAAAAAAGATGAGTTCATTCTCTAGGAAATTTCCCTCTTATATAATGATTTGTTTTCTTTGTACGATTCTAGGTCGTAGTTGGTTTTCCTATGTTTGAGCTACTTTGCATGCAGTTCAATTGGAAGGAAATTTTTCAGTAGTATTCACTATATCATGATGCCGGAATCATAAGTTAACGCATGTTGCTACCTTTTCAAGGTTATGCGTTGGTCTTGGAGCGACCAGCTGCCGCGAACGAGTTGGTGGATTCATTTCTTGATGCTACTAGAGACGAGCATGACTACTTTTTGGTTTTTCGTGGTTAGCAAGATCTGCAGATGGTTCTAGACTTCTTCACATATATATGCTTGGCGCTTCTTATGATCCTAGCTGTCTTACTTGTGATGGTCGCCATCGTACTAGTGCTGCTCATCCTCGTGTTGTACACTGCGGTCGCATTATCTCCACTTATACTTCCGGGTTTGGCTGCTTGGTGTTCTTAATGAACCCTGGTCAGGTTGATCAAGCTAATCCATGGGAAAGGATTGCTGACCTTGGATCATATTCTATTTTCCTTGGAGTGAACTATCTGATTATCATGCGTGTAGGCGGTGCAGATCTTACCTTAGTTTATCTGACGAGAAACAACTGTTTCTACATCTTACCAACTGTTGCATGGATTCCCAAAGAGGTGGAGCCTGAATTATGTCGCTTTAGTCTTACTGGTAAAGAATGCGGTGTTACTTCTGAAATCAATGTCCTTGAGGGAATTAGTAGGCCTCGCTTCTAGACAGGAACGGTGAAGCATCCGCTTTGGTTCGTACTAACCTTCGCAAACACCGTCGATTGGAACCGGCCTCATGCTTAACTAAGAAACAGGACACGTTGCCACAATACGTAATGATGCAATCCATATGTAATAGTTGGTACTACAAGTAGAGAAATAGTTCTGGACTGTATTGAACTATTTATTTTGTTTGGTTGTCTGAAGTCATCTGCTTTCAACTTGTTGGTTTCTTCTCTTTTAAAACATGTCCTTGTATCGGTACTATGTTTATTTACTCATATGAACTTGACTATATTATTTTGGACCTTTAGCATAATGCACTTTAGTCCGCCGATTCTAGAGTTCTTTTAGACATTATGAAAATTTTAGCATCAACAGATGTTACGGACCACATGCCATACACTTGAACAATCACCTTAATGCTTGTGTAAGGGTCGTACTCTATGAAAACAACCTTGGCTTGAACGATTACCGCCTCATGCACTAGTATTTGGTTAAGCTGATATGACGAGACCATATTCTTTAGAGATTTATCTTATCTTATCTTACCACTATATAGTGTACGGTTAACTTTCAACATTAACCGTTGTATCAAGACTAGCGAATTCCAACATTGCTAACCCTCGAATCTTCTTTTCCATTCTAGCATCTACTCACTCCCCTGCATAATATAAGATGTTTTAACTTGTGCGAAACGAATGTATCTAGACAACTTTTAGTGTGTGGTTCACTCCGAACCAACACACTACTTTTAGTGTATAGTAAAAGATGTCTAGATACATTTTTCACAAAAGCTAAACCATCTTATATTTTGAAACGAAGGAAGTAGGAGATTCTATTGATACTCCCTTCGATCCAAATTAATTGACTTAGATTTGTCTATCTAGACATATTTTAGTGATAGATACATCCATATCTAAATGAACCTAAGTCAAGTAATTTGGCACAATGAACGCTATGCACAAGTACAAGAACCAAATATACACCCAATACTTTATGAAAGCGGCTCGAAAATATAATTATTTTCTCGGCTTTACCTATTACTGCTTTATGGAGTACTACAACTTTATATTGTGATGATATGGCATTCTACTAGACAAGGTTGGCGTGCTAGACTAGCTAGCTAATTACTACTAGTAAAGTTCCCTCGATGCTACTACAGTAGTACTAGACAGCGTTGGCGTGCTACACTAGCTAGCTAATAATCAAAGTCTCCTCGATGCAGCTACGCCCTACAGCAGAATACCGATGACGGAACATGCAATAAACTCCTCGTTCAAAGATCCATACCGTCTTCCCCATCTCCGGCAGTATTTGGTATCGTATCCAACGCATGCATCACTCATTTTCCTCGCCATCTCGCCCGCAGCATCGGTCCTTCCAGGCCACCCCTCTCCTCCAAAACCTCCCAACAGTAATAGATTGATCCGCCTCGCCCCCAAACCATCGGGATGCGATGGTGGATTCGGGGCACAACCAGTGGTACAGCGGATGGAGAAACATCGGCGCCGCCGTGTTCGACGAGATCACTATGCGTATGGACACTACCAGCGCCGTCCAGCTGGCCGCATGCTCCAAGGCGTTGAACCTCTGAGTCACCAGCGGAAAAGGTAGCATATGCCCCAACAACGGTTGCGGGACATTGGTCGCCTACCGTCAGGTCCACAACCACAAGATTGCGTGTGCCCACGGCCCTTGCAACTACATGGAGGATGGCTGCATTTTCGACGCCTCGCCAGTGGCGCTCCTCACCCACCTCTGTGAATCTCACTGGATGAGGGTGAGTAGTTTCCGCTACGGCAAAACACGCAGGTACTCCTCTAAGCCTCTGCCGGCAACATTCCTGTGGACAGTAGATATCATCAGATCCAGGGATGATGGCATAGTGTTTGCGGTGAGATTTGACACGCGCCAAACGCTACACGGCGTATCCGTCGTATGCGTCAGGTTGGCGGTGTGCTTGTCGCCGTGCTACATGGTGAAGTTTTGGTTGTTGACTGTGATTGAGGGGAGAAGGATAAAAAATTCCGGGATATGCATGCTGGAGAGCACCGCGTCGCCCGGCAACATCCTGTTTGATGAGCTGCAGTGGCTCTTGTCGGTGCCGATGTCGCACCTAGTCGCTTGTCAACCATCGGTGTTCATCCTGGAATACTGTCTTCGGATTAACAGGATTCATGAGTGAGATAAACTCATCTTAATGTCCGTTGGAGTATTTGAACTACTAGAAAGACTTACTACTTGTTCTTAGTAGTTGTTCTTAGGAGTATTTTTATGGAGTTCAACTACTGCGAATGTATTTTGTAATAATACCTGTTGTATGTACTGCTACTTATCATTTTGGGAGACATGGTTCCTAGCTTAAGGTAGTTCTGAGTATTTTTTTATGGAGTTCTTCCTCTACTAATCTATTTTGCAATAATAACTATGTACTGGTGCTTGTTCAGATCGACCGATGAAGTGCAGAATATAATCTCGCTTTACTTTTGAATCAGTCCTAGCTACATCTATTGAATTTTAATATGTGCATTGCTGAATCTGTCAATTATTGTCTGTGTACTGCTAATTCGGTCAGTTTGAAATACTGCTGAATCTGTCAAGTGCTGCTGAATATGAATTGGGAATCTGCCAAGTGCTGCTGAATATGAACTGGGAATTTGTCGATATTTTTTCGGTCATATTCTGTACTACTGAATCTTTTAAATGCTACTGAATTTATCAAATGTTCTGCTATTACTATTAGTACGTACAATTCAATATTTTGTAGAACTAACTATGATGTACGTGTACTTGTATAGATAAAGTGCAGCAAATTATCTTGCTTTTCTTTTGGAACTTGGCATTTTGTAGAACTAATACTGATGTACTGCTACTTGTTTAGAAAGTACAGTACATGGTCTTGCTCTTCTTTTGGAACTTGGAATTTTATAGAACTAATACTGATGTACTACTACTTGTTTAGATCAATTGCAGTAGATGGTCTTACTTTTCTTTTGTAACTTGGCCTTGTCATAAACTCATAATCTTGACAAGGCTTTGCATTGATGTGAGAAGGAGGCATGCATAGAAAAATAGACTTGATCGTCAGTTTTGCTTCCTCCAATGATTGAGTCTATTAGGAGAACAAGCCAAACTGATCGTGGGCCAAGTTTTTTTTAGCTAGAACAAGAACTGATTCTCTCTGTACTACTATTTAATTTCAAGAAGGAAAGCTACTGAATCTCTCAATTGTTCTGTTGTTGCTATTACTAAACCATTTGTGCAACTAATACTGATGTACTGGTATTGTATTTTATTGTTTGTATTACTGCATTGGTCACTTTTGAAATGCTGCTGAATTGGTCAAGTGCTCCCGAATATTAACTTCGAATCTATTCATAATTTTTCTACCTTATTCTGTACTGCTGAATTTGGACATGAATATCTGCCAAAAAGAATTATCCCTTTCCCCGCCCTCGTTGAGGTCTTTATTTTGAATCTGGCAGAGCATATCACAATGCATTTTTTATTAACCAGGAGAAGAAATCTATTACTCCCAACGATCCAAGTTAATGTTCTGACATTTGTCTAGATTCTGACATATATAGTCATGTTTTAGTGCTAGATACGTCCGAATCTAGCGAAATCCGAGAACATTAATTTGGATCAGAGGGAGTAGCTCATTCGGCCCCTCTTTAGCCCTGAACATTTTAATTCAATCTTTTCGGGGACAGGTACTGCTGACCACAGCCCAGCAAATTTTTTGAAAGGAGCCCATGGAGCATAGCCGAGAACATATTAGTTCGTCCTTTTACGGGTCAGCGGACTGCTGAGCACAACTCAGTGAAATTTGAGAATGAAGCCCATGGAGCATAGCCTATGGAATATAACCCACGTAGAGCAATAGCCAAACTCTTTTTAATTCGGCCTTTTGGGCATTGCTCCCCACCTCTCATAATAAAAAAACTCTGCCTACCCATGTTTTTAAGAAAATACCCCATTATGTGGCATTTTATAAATTGAGATGCCAAGAGCGCTACCCTATTATTAAAAGAGATAAACATAGACACACAAAATATTTTAAGAAGACTAATACAGAAGTTGTAGTACTAATAAAAGTTTAATGATATTTTTTCTATAAATATCTTTGTTGTAGTGAAAACACACTCAGTTTACGTTTATTTGATTTGAAGGTTTTTGTTCAAATCTTGGGTTGACATTTTTTTCTTCTAGCAATATCGCAGTATGGAGAGGCTGACATCACGGACCCACCAGCATGCAGCATCCTTGGAGTTTATTTTGAGGGTGGGTTCGAAAAAAAGTTTAAATACTTGTAGAGAGAGGTTCGCATTGGGGACCCATCAGACAGAACATACAAGGATGCATCGGGGACCCACAAGCCAGAACATGCCAGGGAGGCTGACATAAGGGCCCAGCAGTAAGACCATACACGGCTGCCACGGTGAAAACAGCGGATGAAGCCGAAAAAAGTCCATCATACACACGTTGCACTTACAGAGAAGCTGACATGTAGGACCCAGCAGGCCCAAGCATAGCCCATCAAATTATCCTATTAGCCCCAAGTATCGCCCATTCAATTTAGGAGTGAGCCCATGGAATATAAGCCATCAAGAATAGGGCATCCGCCCCGAGTTAGCCCAAAATATTTTTAATTTGGCCTTTCTGGGCATTTTTTGTACTCTGAGGCTGACATCTAGGACCCAAAAAAAAGTCCAATATACACACGTTTCTTTCAAATAGAGGCTGTCAGCTGGGACCTAGCATAAACACATTTCTTGCACAGAGGTGGTTGACATCTTGGACCCAACAAGTTGCCAAGGTCAAAACAATGGACATGGCTAAAAAAGTCCATCATGCGCACGTTTCATTTACAGAGAGGCTGATATGTGGGACCCAGCTGTGCTACCTTATACATACACTGCATCGAGCAATGTAGCCAGTTCGAAACAGGGAGGCGCGAGCGAGAAAAAGTTCTGCATGTACATGTTTCTTTTAATGAGAGGCTGAAATGGGGGACCCAGCAGCGTGAGCAAACAGCAGATTCATCGAGCAACGCTATCTAGTTCGGAACAGGGTAGCGCTAAAGAAGAAAAGATTCCATTATACCCACGATTCCTCTAATGTGAGGCTGACATAAGGACCCACCAGTCTGAATAAACGGATGATGCAGCAAGCAAAGCTATCAAGTTCGGAATACAAAGGCGCTACAGAGGGTAAAAATCCATCATACAAACGTTTCTTCTAATTAGAGGATGACATGTGGGGCCCAGCATCATGATTAAAAGGTAGATGCATCGAACAACGCTATCAAGTTTGGAACAGGGTAGCGCGAGCGAAGGAAAAAACCCATCAAACACACGTATCTTCTAATGAGAGGATGACATGTGGGGATCAGGAGGTTGGTTAAACGGTAGATGCGTCGAGAACTATCAACTCGGAATGGGGTAGCGCTAGCGAAGGAAAAAATTCTATCATACACAGGTTTCTTCTAATGAGAGGATGACATGTGGGTCCCAGGAGGTTGATTAGACGGTAGGTGCATCGAGCAGCGCTATCAACTTCGGAATAGGGTAGCGCGAGCGAAGGAAAAAAATTCCATCATACACACGATCCTTGTAATGAGAGGCTGACATGTGGGACCTAGTAGCCTGACTAAACGGTAGAAGCCTCGAGCAACGTTATCGAGTTCAAATCAGGGAGGCGCGACCGAAAAGTATGGGCCGCTAGGGACAATGACGTCCAGGACCCACACGCCTTAAAAGACTTCGACGAGACAACATCGCGCGAGGAAATGAAAATCTTGCATGTGTCACGCGCTGGCCGAGCTTCCTCCATGTTTTTAGCAGATCCGTCATAGTAGAGGGCCGAGAAACAGGCAAAAAAGTTTTCCATCGGCCACGGCCGAGCCGAGAATTTCGTCACGGAAGACGCGCCTTCTACGACGTCCGTCTGGCCAAGTCATTGCGGAAGGAAACTTTTCTTGTAGTGTTCGGGGTCTGGGGTCGCAGCAAGAGATATTTTCCTGTCGCCTGAGGCTTCTTTATTAGGGGTCCCTTCACGAAAGTTGTTCTGTTTGACCTAACGGTGGCGGCGACAACTATACGACCGGAGCTATACGGTCAGAATTTTTGGTCCAGCTGTATAGTTGGTCATTACGGCGTCTGCCTCCGTGGGACGAATCTTGGTTTCTTCTGGTTGAAGGAAATCTCGTATCTTTGACTTTAATATCATGATTCCCTCCTTTAAACAACATTATCTACGCAGGAAAAATACAAGAACAAAGGATTGCATACCCCTCTGAATATTAGCATTAGTGGCAGGGTTTAGAGAGATATTTCATCAAAAATATGACTAATATCCAGTTTAAATATGGACGTAGATGGCTATATTTCAGAGCCATCAACCTCCCCAAGCTTAAACTTGATCGTCCCGAGCAAGAAAACCAAAATCAAAAAGGAACTCAACATTTAAACTGAAATAACGAGATGGTGATCTTACTCATAATTAATAGTCTCATGTTTCCTCCACTTCATAAATCTAAAAAACTTCAGCATAGATAGAGTAATGGTAAGCATATCATCCGGGTTTCATGCATCCTTATAGCGCATCAAAATTATTGTAAGCATGGATTATCCAAATTAGTAAATTGTATTCCATGTCAAGTAATCAACTCATAGGCTTTCCTTTGAACAGTAAAGTATAATCATATAAATTAATAGTGTGAGAGTTGTCATGAAAAGCATATATACTAGAGTATCACAATTCTCCCACATCAATAAATCAAGACTTTGCAAGCACTACTTTTCTATTCATTATGCTTCAAGAATTTTCAATTTTTAAGTAATTGAGAGCATGCCAAAGATTTTTATTAGTTTATCGGGCTGTGATGGACACTCGTGGAATCTCTAAGGTTTTTGTTCATTTTGCATAATGATTACTCATAATAGCTAGAGGAGTGATTCCATCATGATTACAGCTACCCGGGAGTGAATCTTACCCACTATAGCATTGCTGCTACAAGTGTTTAATCAACTCATAGCCAAAATCTAGGAGTTTCCTCCATGAAGATCGTTCGCAGGCCAGCAGAGCTGTTGGCATCCCATGAAGTTTGACACGCACAAAGCTATATCATTCTTATGATTAACAAGTCAAACTTTGGCATGCTCAAAAAAACCGCTAAACATTAATTCAATCGAACAAATCCTTTCAAAGAGAGCTATCAAGTCAATCAACATTTTCAGTGGTGTCGAGTGTCTCTAGAAATAAACCTTCAAGACTAAGCACTACAACACCCAAGCCTTCAGTTGTGAGATTTTTTCTTATTACAATTGTTTAGCAATTTTTAGGCAAGACCTAGTTAATTACGAGAGCTGGAACAAAATGAGCACAATTAAATACCCATGCAAACGACAATCTTAGTATGATACAAAGACTCACTCCACCAATATAATATCTCAACATTTACTACTAACTAGCATGGGTTTCTCAAAATTGAAAAGTGGGGAGTCATAAGTCATACCTCTCATGTTTGGTTCCACTTCTCTCTTCCTTTTTTATTTATTTCTTGGAAACTCGAAGTTGACCACTCTCCTGCAAATATATGAAGACCTCGAGGCGGAAAGAAAAGAAAGAGGGAAAATAAGGAAAAACAGAGAAATCTTTTTGTGATTTTTTTAAGAGAGGGAATTTAAAGAATAGAAAATTGGCGGCAAAGCTCGGCTAGAAAATTTCGAAAGCAAATAGAAGAACTAAAGATAAAGTGTTGAGGAAACCAACACGGGTGCTTATAAACTCAAATAAAAATGTAACCTTGAAATAAATAAAAGAAAATAAATGCCAACTAAAGATACATGAGGAAACTTCCCCAAGCTTAGGCTTTTGCAAGCCCTTCAAATCATTGTGGTGGCGGGAAAAAGTCGTTACTCTAGTTCGCGAATTGAGTGGAGAGGTTACTTGTTGATTATCAGAGATTCAAAGAGAGGTTGTGCATCCTCTCCACAGTCCATCCAAGTCCTTGGAAATCTTGGTATGTGGCGAACCAGGTTTGTGGCTGCTCCTCTTGATGAGAAATTTCTTGCTCCTCCTCTTGGTCCTCATCCTCTTCAGGAATTTCCTCCTCAGGTTGGTGCTGCTCAACCTGCACATCATATAGCAAACGTCCTCGATAGAGAAAAGACCATTAGACAAAGGAGCGGGGTAGATACGCCTAGCTCCAGCAATATGCAGGTAATAAACACCACTTCTCCTAGTGAGCATTCCACAGGCCCTCAAGGTGGACAAACCAACACGTGTCTCACCTAGTACGGGTTGCAACTCACCTAGATCGATGTCTAGGGCAGTGGCAAGCACGGTTATGACACCTCCTCCTCTGATTGGCCCTTGGCTTTGGGAGGCTTGCTGCTCCAGGTAGTGCACAAGGATGGCGCCCAAGTTGAGTGATAGGTTGCATTTGATGTAAGCAGCCTTTGCGAGAACTAGGATCTCCTCCTCATTGAGTCTCGTGAACTCATTACGTGTCTGCAAGGTGTTAGCAATAACATAGAACAAATAGCGAATTGCAGGATGTTGAATATTCTTCCCCTTGTTCACTCTACTAGTAGTTGTTGTTCATCATTCCATTATAGCAATATAATTCCTTGCCACACCCTTGTTCACTCTACTAGTAATTGTAGGATGTTGCATAATTTAATTTGCCAAACAATGATGTTCATGCTTTACACGCATCCTTTACTGGCTTAATTCCTTGCCACACCATTGTTGTTCATCATTCCATTATAGCAATATAATTCCTTGCACACCATTCATCTAATGTTAAAGTGTAGTTGTTGTTCATCAAATGGAAAGAAATAGTATCCTCTCCTTGCCACAGCTTAATGGTGCTTTGCAATGAACTTAGGAATTCAATGGTTAAGCAGCGATAAGTAGGTACATCATTGTACACAAAGTTTTGCAGGACAGCTCTATTACAAAGTAAATTAAAGTCATCAGAAATATCGAGTTGGTTTAATATAATGGGGCAAGCCCACTTGGTGGCCTTCACTTCGCGGTTCTTGATCTTGTTGAAGCGTTCACGATGGGCCTCATCCATGAACCGTATCCCCATGCGTTCTTGAGCGATTGCCCGAGAAGCACTAGCGGTGGCACGAGCACGAGTTTGGCTCCTTGTGTTCATCTTCTAAAACATTGAAGAAAGGCAAAAATAATACTTTTTGATCCAACAACAGTAAATATAATATATTCCTCATCTAAGCACACTAAAGAATCTCCTCAAGATAATAATCTAGGCAAGAAAATCATGGCAATCGGTTCATAGTAGGTCTCACCATAGATTGATAATGACAATAGATCGAAGATGAATTCACAAAAAGTAATTGGAGGATTGGAGGAGAAACATACCGCAGATCACTTGTGTGCGAGGAAATCGAACGAAATTGAGTAGAGCTAAAGATCCCTTGAGGTTTCGAGAGAGTTTGGAGGTAGAAGAAAGAAAAAGGATTGAAGTTTTGGAGTTGTGAGTACCTTCCCGTGCGATTTTATGGTCGGGCGCAACTATACGGGCGGAACATGTGTTCAGCCATTTAGTTGGTGTTCTGTCAGAATATTAGGTCTTCCTTCTGGCGGCGCAGCTATAGACGCAACTATGCGGGCGGAACAAAATATTCCGGTCATATAGTTGGTCATTAAACGGTTTGTCCCTGCGAAAGAAAATTTGCAAAGGCATAGATATTTATACGACCGGAATTTTTTATTCCTGCCATATAGTTGGTCATTAAACTCCCAGTATATATGAACAGAAATTGTACGGAGGAATTGATATCTATATGACCGGAACTATACAGCCATAATTTTTTTATTCCCGCCGTATAGTTACTCGTTAAACTGTTTGTACATATGGAAAGAAATTGTACGGGGCCATTGATATCTATACGGCCGGAACTATATGACCGGAATTTTTATTCCCGCCATATAGTTGGTCGTTAAACTCTCAATATATATTGTAGAAAAAAATTCAATGGAAAATATAACTATACGGACGGATTTTTTATTCTCGTCATATAGTTGGTCATTAAACCGTCCGTGTGCATCAAAAAATTTATATTTCTTCGTAAACTATTTATTTTCCTGTAACTTATCGATATACCTTGTTTTTAACAGAAAATTGACAGAAAATATTGTTGACCAACAATAGCATGAATAATGCAGAATTTGAAGTACTTCCAATTTTTTTCTCCTCAAATGGAGTTTTCTAGCACTCTTTATTAAACATGAACTTAAACTAAAACTCCAAAGTAATTGGCCTTCAAAGTGATGGCCTCCTTCTCGTCATGTTTGGATTTCTTCTTCCTGTGGAAATTAATAACAAAAGGATCCCACGAAGGCAATTGCAACTTCATGTTTCCTTCATGAAGGTTAATTAAAGCCTTTATAGTTCTTAAAAAAGGACGGTCTAGTATTATAGGAGCAACAATATTTCTAGGCATGTCAACAATAACAAACTCAATGAGAGCAGGACAACCTTTTATATAAAGGTGTTCTCCTTAATCCCTATAGCTTGTTTGTAGGTAGAATCTGCTAGATAAAATTTTAATTCAGTAATTTCAAAGGAGCCAAGATTTAACTTATTGAAAAGACTCTTTGGAACTGTTGAGATGCTTGCACCTAGATCATAAAGTGCAGCTATCTCATTAATTCCAATATTTATCTTAATAGTACGCTCAAATATGTCATCTAGTTTAATAGGTAACTTTTCAGTGATTTTCTTGTATTCCTCTTCAAGATCGCGTACCTTAATTGCTACTTGATCAACAAAGTGTTGATACATGGCTTCATCGTTACCTTCACTAACCGGAATTTTGACGTTGATCCCTTTTACGAGATCTTCGATGGTGTAGCTTGGTGAAGGGGCATTAGTATAATCAAGTTCTTCAGGCTCCTCCCTTTAGATCCTCATCATTTTGAGTTCTTCAATAGGATTGGGCTCAGCTTTACTTGCAAATTTAGCTATAATGAGAGTTTGACTCTCGGTTATCTTACCTACCTATGCCTCAACGATCCTTGTTCTTTCTTGAAGGGCCTGCAAATTATTTCTCAAACTAACAGCTTGGTTAGATAATTTACCAAGCATAGCATCATGGTTCTCCGTAATTTTGACTAGAATATTATTTTGTTCATTTTGTGAGTCTATAAAAGACTTAAGTGTTTCTTGGAGACTACCATTACTAGTTCCCATATTATTATTAGAGTTATTTGTAGGACTAGCATAATGTTTCTGAAAGTTAGGATTATAACTCTTCTTCCAAGGAGGATTGTAATCATTACGAGCTACGAAGTCTATTTCTTCTATATTTGTTTCGGGGGTGGCTCTTACCTGAGTTTTCTTACCTTTTACGTCTAGTATGAGCTCATCCAACTTAGCATTGAGATCTTCGTTCTCTTGTGGTGAGACATAGTTCACCTTATTTGTGTTCGATATTTCCACATGCCATTGTGCATGGTTGTCTTGCATATTGTCTTGCAGCTGCTTTTCTTCGGTAATATGTTTACACATAAATGTTCCTCCAACTACAGTATCAAGCATAGACTTAGACATAGGATTAAGAGCATTATAAAATAAATGGAGGATTAACCAATCTTCCATCCCATGACTAGGGTAGTTTCTTAGGCATTCTTTCATCCTTTCCCATGCAAGCGCTAGTGGTTCACGCTCTTCCTATCTAAAATCAGTAATATTAGATCGGAGTTGCATAGTCTTTGTGGGTGGGAAAAATTTAGTCATAAATAAAGAAGTACATCCCACCCAAGATGTAATAGTATTTTTAGGCACAGATAGAAACCATTATTTAGCTCTTCCTCTTAGAGAGAAAGGAAATAGATGTAATTTGACCGCATCAGGGTCAACATCTTTTATATGCATCATATCACATATTTTAGTGAAAGTATTTAAGTGTGTACCTGTGTCTTCAACAGCATAGCCTCCAAATTGATTCTGTTGAACCAACCTTAAGTAATGGGGTTTAATTTCATAGTCATCAGCAGCGATTGCTGGCTGAGTAATAGGAGTACGCAAATAATCATTATTGGGAGTAGCAAACTCCCCAATCTTCTTTTCAGCCATACTTCCTATGTTTTGGCGTTTTCTTAGATTAAAAATTATAATAGGAATTTAAAGACTAACTAATTTTGTTGGTTTATCAAATAAAGACTGAAATCAAACTAACAAAATTAAAAACAAGAATTAAAATTAGCAAGGTTCCTAATAATCTCACCAGGGTAGCTATTGCTTCCCCGGAAATGGCGCCAGAAAAAGGGTTGAACCTTCGATCCGGATTACGGATGTAGTATAGCTCTTTTTCCCTAGTAGACCTAGGTTATTGAATCCACATGAAGCGAATGCGTAGTGAAGTTACTTTAACGGACCTACAGGAGTTTTAGAATTCCTTTTGTGTTTTTACCAGACTAGTAGCTTGCGTCTTTTTGTTGTTGTAGATGATGAAGAGAGAGGGCCTAGGGTGTTCGGTTTCACCTGTAGCTGTGCAAAAACATCTGATGGAAATAAAAGATAGAAATAAAGTATGCGTGTATTTGTTAGAGCAAGATAAATTACATGTGGGCAGTGCATCCATAATTGCTATTTCCTTCGCAACCGTTTATAGAAATAACCTACTAGTCTCATCCATAGAAGAAAGAGAACTAATGATATGCATAGTGATGTCACCGTTAATCCCAAGAAAATCCCTCACATACAGCCGTACTACCCCTTTTGTCACTGGGGTTTTCAACCTGCAGATCAGTCATCACTCATACTCTCTATACCTGGCACAACCCTCGGGGTCTTGGGTACCTGACAAGTCCTTTGATTGAAGCAATAGAGGATACAATAATCATCATGGCATACAAACTAATACACGATCCCATCTATAATAAATCACATGCATAGTTGCTACATGGCTAGGCCGAAGCCCTTAGCCCAAGGAGAATTACTCACACATAGAGATGAGATCAACAATCACAAACATTGTAATGAAAATCATAATATTAATAGCAATAGTATTACAATGTCACCAATCGGAAAAGATATCTACTATTACAAGTGGTGGAGTATGTCTATGGAGATGGAGAAGGGTTTAGAGATCTGGAGGCGGCTTTCTGGTGAGGTATGGCTTCTTCAAGGTCTAGGGTCGCATTGAGAGAGATTTTCCCATCGCCTGAGGCTTCTTTATATAGGGGTCCCTTCACAAAAGTTGTTCTGTTTGACCTAATGGTGGCGGCGCCAACTATACGACCGGAGCTATATGGTCGAAATATTTGCTCTGCCCGTATAATTGATCGTTACGGCGTCTGCCTCCGCGGTACGGCTCTTGGTTTCTTCTGGTTGAAGGAAATATCGTATCTTTGACTTTAATGTAGTGATTCCCTCCTTTAAACGACATTGACAGTGTAGGAAAAATACAAGAACAAAGGATTGCAGTCCCCTCTGAATATTAGCATTAGTGGCAGGGTTTAGAGAGATATTTCATCAAAAATATGATTAATATATAGTTTAAATGTGGATGTAGATGGCTATATTTCAGATCCATCAGTTGCCTAGTCGAATAAATGGTATCACTATAAGCGCCATCCGCTCAAACCCACCACATCTTATGAATAGAACTTCCTTCTTTCCAACATAATTGACATAACCATATAGAGTATTTTGCAATGGAGAGGGTACTGGTTTAGAATTACAAGTGAGGTGGTCATGAATCATTATACTCTATCAATGATTGTCTTTTTGAAAACATACTAGACATCACTCATTATACTCTCTCAATGATTACACAATGCTATTGTGAGAAAAATTAATGATCTTTCAGTATGTCTATATATGCATCTATGCACCAATTATCTGATGTCTTAAATTTTTTGTTTCATATATTTTGTTATTTGAAACATAATTATAATACAAAAGCTTTTTTGTATTGGAAATACATGTACACAATGATGTGATTTCATACATATTTTTTAGGGATCACAACACTTAGGATCTAGTTCATAGGTATGTTTTGTTTTCATCACTAGAGTTTGTTTTCTGAACAATTTTCTAGTTCCTAGGAAGCATGTTCTTTCGTGTTCACTTATATCATGCCGAAAATTATATAGTACAAGTTAGTTGTATGTATTGGTGTGTATCTTATATCCTATTCAGTTAACTACTTGTCACATTATCTATATCTTTCGAGCCAGAGGCTTAATTATATCTTGCATGATTTTGTCATGTTTCCTTTGCAATAGTGACGCGACGGATCATGCGACATGTTAGGATATCTACTACATGAAGATGATGTTCTACTTTTTCTGTGATAGTTCCCACTTTTGTCTGTCATATCCATGTGACATGTGGTACCCCGAAATGACAATAGCTCTAGATGGTGCCACACTTGGAATAGCATTAACAACTCAAATATTTTCTCTAAAGGATCACCCTATTTAAACTATTGTCGCAAACAGATTGCAATGAAAAAGCATTAACACATCATAGGCAATTCAAAATATTTTGTGATATGATATAGTACTTCTTCCTCGCGTTGATACACCTTCCATGTCTGGCCCCTTAAGGAATAGCACCAAGGTCGATGGCACCAGATCATCATCTTCATGTCGACGCAATAATAAAACTATATGCTACCTTATAGATAAAGAATTAAAATTACATCTTATGAATATGGATTCGTAGATCTGGAAAGAAAATCACATAGCACCCTGCTATCATGCCTTAATTACAAATGTATAACATTTCATACAAAACTTTGAATGATCAAATTATACCACCTCGGATGCATTCCCTGCAAAAATGAGTCAGACGTTTCTACTTATTCTTAGCAAGTTTTATGAGGATTCTATGGTTTCTGAAACCATACAAGAAACTACCTACATGAAAGACAGTATGATCCATCATATGCTAGTTTAACTTGCGGGCTGATAGAGTGAGATTCTGTGAGGAATATCCCGACCCTATCTAAAAATCATCATTACATGTGACCCCCGTGAAGATCAAACCTTCATTTCCCATCTTGTTTGCAATTCTCATATCTTTCTGCACTATAGAGAGACCCATCAAACTGAAGCACATCGATGATCAAATGAACCAGATATGCTCAAGAGTAATCGGATGGATCGCGGATAATCAAAACTCTATAAAATCTCTCTATGTCGCAAAGATCAATGCATGCGAACTCAAGGGAAGCTTATGATCATCAATTGGTAGATCCAATCTAACACCAGCACACCACGTAGTACTTTACCTATATATATCATGTGTTGTATATCGTATGTGATCTATGCATAGACCGCTCTGGTACCTCTGTTGGGTTTCTCATAAGAATTTAATATTTTCTAGTACTACGAACAGACCAAGATCAATCTATGCAAGAAGATGACAATTAAGAGATCTGGTGCTCACCAACTTTGGAGCGGAGATTTGTTTGTTGATGAATATGTTGGTGATGCGCTCGATGTAGTATCAATAGTATGATCCCTTCGAAGGTATCCACACATTTGGTGAGCTTGTTCTTGTAGAGCTTCGTCATCTAGGGGTCGGCAACACCAAAGTAGTGGTGCAGTCTTCTCGACTCATATGTGGAGAAGGAGATATTAGAGGGAGGTAGGCAGATAAAGGCCTTCCATGGGATGGATTGAGGGCTTCCCCTCCCTCCCATTATATAGGATGGGAGGCACCTAGCACGCCAGGTTTCCTCCCATGCTACCGTCCCCTCCCTAGATCCCCTCGATCTCCTCATCAATTCATGATATCCCTCATTATGTTTTATATCATATAGTTCGTTTAATAATAGTATGTTCCCATAATGACTAGATCAAATCAAATCACACAATTAGCAATTAGATCGTAACCTTCCAAAAATTGATCCGACAGGTTATGTAATATGTGTGGCAGCCATAGGAGGCCCAAGCGCCACATATGATGGGCCTGGGTGCCCCATGCACCACCCATAGGTTCCCCATGCGCCACCCCTGGTGGGCCATGGGCAGACAAGGCAACACCCCCTTCCGGGGCTTTGTTGGAAATTTTCACTAGAGGCAATAATAAAGTTATTTTTATTCACATTTCCTTGTTCGTGATATTGGTTATTGTCTATGATATAATTGTATGTGTTGGAAACTAAATACACTTGTGGATAAATAAACAACACATAGTGCCTAGTAAGCCTCTTCTACTAGTTTGTTAGGAAAGTGATGGTTAAGGTTTCCTATACCATGGACATGGATGTTACTTGATAATAGGATCACTTCATTAGTGAATGTTGTGATGGAAAAGACCCTTAATAATAAGCATAGATTCTGATCGTAGTGTCTAGTTTGTTTACTATCACTTTATGAATATGTCGAGTATAGTTTCCTCAAACCACGAGATTATGTTACTCCGGGGCATCAGAGGAATACCTTGTGGACATCAAGCATCACTCTATAACTAGGTGATTATAAAGGTGGATTTTAGGTATCTTTGAAGGTGTATGTTGGGTTACATGAATCAATATTGGGATTTGTTCCTTCGTGTGATGGAGTGTAAGATATCTCTAGGCCCTCTCGGTAGTATATCATACAAGAGCTCAGTGACTAAAGTAGTTGGTCACATCGATCCTGTACCACGGTGCGAGTAAAGAGAACTTTTCGATGATGAGATTGAACTAGGTATAGTGATACCGACATTTGAATCTCGGGCAAGCAATATATCGTGATACTAAAGGAATTGTATACCATATTGTTTGAATCTTTGACATTGTATTTCAACAGAAGAACTTCGTTGAAAGTGTAGGAACCGTTTTGGGAATCCCGGTCCAGCTAATAGTTATTGATCGGAGATCTATCTCAATCATGTCTGCATATTCTCGAACCTGTCAGGTCACACGCTTAACCTTTGTTGTCACTGGTCTTTATTGAGAATATGTATGGTGTGAATCAAATGTTGTTCCAGAGTCTCTGATGATATCCTTCATATCACGAGGAGCTTTGGAATGGTCTAGAGATAAAGATAAACATATGGGAAAGTATTTTTTGGGTTACCGAAAAAGTTTGGGGTTTTCACTATTGTACCTGAGGTTCTAGAATGTTCTGTGGTCCCATAGTGGTGTCCACCTATCCTGGACAACCCATACGGACCGAGAGGTGTCACATAGGCCCACTTAGGCCAGGTGTACCATTCCCCCTTGGGCTATGAAGTTGGTATAAGAGGATAAGATCAAAACCCTTGATAATAGAGGATAGAACTTGGGGGCAAGCTGATCCTTTTGATCAACGCCCTAGGGCTTGGAGTAGGGGTCAAGTTGACCTCAAACCCCTATATAAAGAGGGGGGATAGGTTGCATCGCACTTGTCCTGCTTCCTGCCACCTCCCTCCCTCTCTCCCAAATACTTTCCTTCCTCGCAGAAAAGTATGGCGAAGCCTTGCTGAATTTATTCTCCACCATAGTAGTGCTGCCATTGCTCTTCCCGATTCTCGATGAGATCCACCATATCTTGCGGTATCAAGAAGGAGGAGACAACACTGGAGCGGAATGTGTGGATACCACGGAGGTGCCGTATGCTTGGTACACAGATCTCGAAGGTCAAGGTCTACTACAGTTTGAACCGTCGCAAGCGATCAACTACATCACCCATGATCTCTAGATCGTTAAAACTCGTATTATATGAGGGTAAGTAGATTATATATATATTCTACTTGTTACTTGCATCTAGTAGATTGGATCTTGTGGGGTTATCCCTTCCTATTTTGTAGAATTTTTCCCATGCAACAAACCCACTAGGCATCACTCTGGCATATAATTTACCTATTGGAACTATTCTGAAACTATGGAACTCTTCTGATTTTGTCCTGAGATTTCTCCAGATGCTCCAGAACAATTCTGGAGCATCTCTCCCTCCCATAGAAGGTCTATTCACTCTATAGAACAAGAAACCTTAAGCGTGTGATCCCGCAGGTTCGGTATTATGTGAACATGCCCATAGAACTCATTTGGACAATAATCAACAATGGGATCTGGACACCCATGTTGATTCCCACACAATCATGAAGTAATTGAAAGAATCTATTGATGTCAATACTATCCCTTTGCATCACGATACATGACAATCCTGAGGTAAGACAATTCGGTATCCTTGTAATACAACTTTGATTACTATACCATGTTAACCTCATTACCGGTTTGTCGTTCTTTCTCACGTTCTCATATTATGGTATCCGGTGAGTCTCATCACTCTATGTCTGACCATACATATTGATGATATCGTATTTTAAGGTCCCAAGAGTATTCTCCATTGACAGAGGTGCAAATCCCATCTTGGACTACCTTGCGCCTTGTCATAGTTTCCAACATATCTCAAAGCATCCTTTATTGCCACCCGGTTAAAGGAGACGTTTAAAAGCAATCAAGACATCCCTTCCACTATGAAGGAAAACTGATATCCTCATGGTAAAAGTACTAAGTGATATGACAACAATAACGATATACCAACAACATAATGACGATGTTTATATTTTGGTAGATCGTTTTGACTTGGTATGTTCACCATCCTTGTTAAGCTATAATAATATGCTCTCAAATGGTATCCTTGTTACAATAACTATACCATGATCTAGAAAACTTTATCATCTTTGACAATGAGATAGTCATGCCCATGATACCAGGAACACTTGGTGTTTATACCTTTACAGGTGTTACTGAGTTTTCATTTGATTCTCACAATCAAGACATAGAGTAGTTATAGAATAAAGAATAAACTACAATTATGAATTAGGGAATAGCAATAAATATTTACTTTCCTCTACTGCATATTCCCAATAGAGAAGATGTAGTTTAGGTTGTACACCCTCCATTTCAAAATATAAGATGGTTTATCTTTTCTATAAAACACATGTATCTAGACACTTTTTAATTTGTAGGTTCAGATCAAAATGCGTGAACCTACACACTAAAATGCATCTAGATACATGTGTTCCGGAAAAGGATAAACCATCTTATATTTTAAAACAGAGGGTGTAGTTTATAGTGATTTTCCTTTTTTTGTAGTTGGTATTTAGTTTTCTTTATAAATTTTCTTTTAATTCCTTATAATATTGAACTTGGACCCATTTGAAATGAATAAATAGTTCATTTGAATATTACTTGTGTTCCTTTTACTTGTATGCAATTCTTTAAATTTTTGTATATTGTATAAATTTGATCTCAAGTTTGACCATTTCAAACCTGCATTGTGAAATCAAGTTTTTAAGTTTAGTTCAATTTACACTTGAAGTAGCTTAATCAAGTGTATGTGTATATATATAATAAATAGTTTAGATTCTTGTTTAACTTTCAACTGAATATAATCAAGGTTACATTTGAAATTTGAATTTCAAATCCTAGTGTTGACTTAATTCAAATTCAACACTAGACTCAAATCTCAATCACTTGTCACTCAAAACAAAAAGGTTTAAATTACCCAGCATTTTTAGATGCACGAGATATGAATGCACAAATTTAACATCGACCCTTTTCCCCTTTCTATTTTTGGGATGTTACAACACATTAGCCCCTCGATTACCTAGGCGGTAGAGCATCGTGTTGATGAGTCGTAGCACAATATGACTAAGGGGTTGTTGGGTCAACTCGGGCAATGGAAATTTGTTAGAGGATGTGGGGGAACTTATATTGACATCAGCTCCCATTTTTGCGGATGATATGCACCCTTGTCGACCTTGATGGTGTGGCTGCATTCCTCGTTCACCCTTGTTGGTCATGTTGGTGATGTGTCTCTTCTCGGTTTGTCTTGGCGGAGGAGGATGATATGGTTGAGTTGATCTTGTGGACAAGTCAGACGGTCTCCCACGGGGCTTGTCCCTTGCCCTGGGTGTCTTTAGGCCATCGTCTTGCTCCGACCGACCATGTGGGTTGTCCTAGGCATGAGGCCCGCTATGGTCTTCCTTGGGTGGCAGCGCCATGCACCGGGTCAAGGCCTCTAGCCCCTCATTTGGACAGCGTGTCTCCCTCCTCATCCTCCTCTCCTCTCTTGTCCCATCCTCATCCTCATGCTTAGATGGTAAGTGGTGGTGGTGGAGATGCCACTGGATGCGCCCACGGGAGGTCAGTGGGTGTGGCACACGGACGAGACCCTTGTAGGTCCTCTTTCTCCAGGCACAACCGGCTCGAGCTAGCCTCCCAACTATCTTTCTTTGCTAGGCAGCCCTTCCGGGAGCGGGGGATATAGCGACCTGCAACCATTGGGAGTGTATGGTGCTAGCGGCGGGATGCAGTGGAGGGTGAGTGACGTCATAAGCCCTCAAGAAGCTTCGGTCGGACACAACCCCCACCGGTCTGCTAAGAGGCATGTTGCATCATATAGTGAAAACTAGTGATGTGAACAAGAATCTGTTGAAGATGATCGAACTTAATCTATGAATAATGTAATGTGATGTTCTAGGTTGGCATCAATGAACTTGCTGAGAATTTGTGGCTCAATTTTTTATCTAATTCTAGATGTAATATTATTTTAATTGTTACGTATAAATTATTATGTGTTTAAGTAAAATATGGTAATGAGTAACATTTAGTTAGAAATATAGTTGCATTTAAAAATAGTCAAAAATATATTGAGATGGTCCATTGTAACAGGGCTGACGCGCTCGATAATACGTGACCATATGATTCTAGATTTCCACTACTCCGAATCGCGCTGCCTGGCGTCATAAACTTCACTATTAAAAAAAGTTGGTGCTGGTACGTCTACTGCGACACTTTGACATCAAATATTGAAGGCATCTTGACCAGCCGATTTACATCAGGCCTCTCGTGGACCATCCAATTTACATCCGGCCTCTCGCGGGTTCTACGACCGAATAAGGAAAATCTAAAAAAATCACCTCGTAAACAAAAAATCCCGGATTACATGCACAATTAAAGGGGTAACAATAATAATAATTGTTTCCTAAGTAATCACATTGCACATAATCAGATCTTGGGAATTTAATGTGTAAATCAAAATATGTATGTTCCATGGATTAAGGCATGATTTGCAAGAAGTATTTATTTAGTCCTTTCGTTGCTCCTCTAATTACTCTTCACTACAACCTTCTCCCTTTTATACCGTTGGTAAAAATCACGATCTGAAGAGATTAATGCACCGTTGGCGATCCGCTTGAAAGGAAACCTATCAGTGCATGCCTTCTATAATCGCTAAAATTGGTTAATTAGAAAATTTGACACACAAGAATGCAAAATTTAAGCACACATAGAGATATTTTCACCGTGAACCCCTCAGTTGATCAGCTTGCATTGGAGTATACGTGATTAAAAAAAGGGAAGGAAAATGTTTTAGACCCAATCGTCTACTGCCTTGGTCACGATGAAATCAACAATTGTCTTTTCAATCCCTGAAATATTTTATAGCTCTAATCTATTATATAATCCCTCCAATCCATATTAGTTGACTCGAATTTGTCTAGATTCGGATGTATCTAGACATGTTTTAGTACTAGATACATCTGAACCTAGATAAATCTAAGTCAATTAATATGGGTCGGTGTGAGTATTAAAAGTACATTAGGGGCTCACCAGAAAAAAGAGAAACACTCTAAAAAATCTTATAAAAATTAGAAACATCCGACTGTTAATTTTTCTAAATAGACTAGAACAACCACTGGATAATAGAAAAAAATTAAACAAAATTACCCACCAATGCCACACCTTATTTTTTTCTACCCAACAGCTCTCTCGGCAGCAAAGGCCGCCCCACACCCACGCCGCCAACATAAGAAAGGAGGGCCAAGAGAATATTAGGGTTATGGTCTTTCTCATGCACGCCGCCGTTGTCATATTCGCATGTGTCCCGGCGACCTGCGGTGCGCCGTCGTCGTCCTGCGCGTCAAGTGGACCAGCAGGCCTCCACACCCTGTGTATGTACATCAGCGGTCTCAGGTTTAATGCTTCTTCATGCATGCAGAGCTAGGTACGAGATCGATCGAATTATTCCACCCGGCGAGTCGACAAGTCCTGCGGTGCGCCATCGTCGTCCCGCGCGTCAAGTGGACCAGCAGGCCTCCACACCCTGTGTATGTACATCAGCGGTCTCAGGTTTAATGCCTCCTCATGCATGCAGAGCTAGGTACGAGATCGATCGAATTATTCCACCGTACATACTAGCTAAGAGGATACGAGATGAGAGATTTGCCTCACGCACACACCCTAGAGGCTAGAGCTAGCTACTGACATGTTATAAGCATTTTTAACCACTCCAGCTATTTCTTATCAGGACTCTCGAATTTTGTAACTTAGATGAACTCTGGAATTTTATCAGGACTAGCAATCAATCAGCATCACGCAGTCACGCAGCGGAGAGAAAAAGAGCAGCCCGTCTATGGCCTGCCTCAGTTCTTTCTCATGGGTGTAGGAAGATGCAACTTCACTGGTTGGAAAACGGGCCTCCAGTCCTTGCCCGTAAGGGGCTTTAGTCCCGGTCCTGGTAACCGGGACTGGAGGGGCGGGACTAAAGGCCCACCCATTAGTCCCGGCCCTCTTACCAGCCAGGACAAATGGGCACCCACGTGGCTGTCTCTGCGGGCGCTGGGTGACCCTCCCCCTCCCCCTCCCCCACACAATTGGCTCTCTGCCGCGAATTTTAGGCACTTTCTCTGCCGCGGCAGAGAATTCAATTTGTATTCTTTTTTTTATTTTAAAATAGTTTCCTATGCTACCACATACCGTACATGTTCGTGCATACATAAGATAACTTCTCTTAAGATCGAGCATACAAATATATACACGATAGTTACACATGGAGATCACAATTATCGGGACTAGAGCTCGTCTATTCAATTACACGATCGGGGATCATCGGCGCCTATTCACACTAAATTCTCCGGCGTCATCTATCATCTTGTTAATCAAGAATCCTGCCAGTTCTTTAGCAATTGCTACTACGCGTTGCTGTGGTAGGAGCTGATCCCGCATTTTCTCGAACTATATAAGAAAAGGAGATCAATATAAATATCAATCATGATAACAAAAAGTGACGGTAATAAAAATAATGTTATGAATGTATTGCTTACATCGACTCTATAATCATTTAGCTCACTGGTAAACGTGCGAATGAACTCACAAACGTAGAATCCACATAGATTCGTCTTCGGTGGCTGCCTCACGCACTTTACGAGAATAGAATTCAATCAAAATAATAATCCAACATCATAATTGTATTGAAACTAGAAGTAAAGAGATGTGCGTACTACTTACCGAGACCGGCTTAAACGTCAGCTTCTCAGTAAAGTCACCCGTAACCGCACTCTTGAACTGGTTCCAAACCCTACCCGGTAAAGAAAATGAATGAGTTATTTATTACGTGATATCTCAGGAAATCAACGAAAGAGGCCGTTGTAGCGCGAAAATTACCTCTAGAGCATGTCCTGCATGTCACTAAACTGTTCCAGGGGTCTCTTTAATGGGTCCATGACTTCAACCCTTCCCTTATCAAGTTGAATGTCCATGAGAATCCAGTGGAAACTGTACACGTTTATATATACATCAGTAACTCATCAATTACACTTAACATCGAGTAAGAAAAAGAGAATGTGTACAATAGAGTAAGACACTCACGCGAAATTGTAAGAAAACAGTATGTGGTCACAGAAATTTTGCTCCGTTAGAAATCTTAGAAGGTTTTCCTATGTGTCCTCGGGTTTATCCTTTAGCTTCCGACAATGTATTTTATCTGGGTCAATGAACCCAACACTGAAGATTGACCTTCTTTTACATTTCATGATCTTCGTTCTGCATAATAATAGAGTACAAAAGGATATAATCAGGATAATTAAATGCAATGAACTGAACAACTGAAAAAATGAACAGCTTATATATAAACAATGAATTCAACAACTTACAGACAATAGCAACTCATGAGACTTTTGTCGAGGGCGTCGAAAATGTATACTGGAAGAGTTCTGAAAACTCAACATGGACCTCTTCTTCTCAGAAGTAGTAGTCATGTGGGACTTTCGCAACAATCATTATTCTCTCCTCCTTTACAACTTTCAAGTACCATTTATGTAAACTACGCATTTGTGTTGGCAGTTGTTGGAACTGCTCAAAGCTGACCAGAGGCTTCCCTGGGACATATGTAGGGCTACCTGAGCCTTGGGTAATTTGCCGTTCTAGGAACCTAGCAATTCCTCAACAGTCACATTCATAGAGGTTGCAAGCTTCGCAGCTTCTTCCATATTCTGCTGGGGAATGTCATTGGATACCACCTTGAGGGGTGGGATCGATTTTTTGGCCTGTTCCCCGAGCTGGGGGACGTCCTTTCTTTTCCCGGTTGCACTTTGACTTGATGATTTGCTCCCGCTTGCACTTCTACTTGATTTGCTCTTCTTCACTTCCTTCTGAGGTGTGCGTCGATAGTCATCTGGCTTATGGTGCAAGTCATATTGCGATTTTGTGTTCAGAAAAGAAAGTGCATACGCTTTTTGCTTCTCGATGTATACCGGGGCGGGCTCGGGTTTCTTCTTTTGAAGCTGCGCAACACATTTGGCTTTTACGATCATGTCGGTTTCCTCGTCAGTACGATCGTAAGGTCTGATAGAAAGATTCCTATGAGGTACTCTTGGGAGGGGCGACATTTGTCGTTTTGGGCTCCTGCGTCGTTTAGTACTAATCGGAGGCTACGGGGGAGATCGAGATGGACTCGGGCTGTGGTGGTCGTAGTCATGGGGTGGGCTTCTTGGAGGTGATGGAGGTGAAGGTGACATGCGACCACTCGGAGGCGGTGTTGGCTTTGGCGTCCAGCCTGGAAGCTTGATGTTGTTCTTGTCCCATAGAATGATAGCACCCAGTACTTCTCCGAGTGTCCTCCCACCTTCAGGTCCAGGGATGTCAAGCTCCATTGAGTCCCACCCCATTGCGATTTCATCCACAACAACTTTAGCATAGCCAGCGGGAATCTCACGGCCATGCCAGCGTGCGCCAGGTGGACAAGGTAAAGCACATCCGACCGCCACCTTGATGGATAGGTTCTTCACCTTCTGATGGAGCTCACAAGATGCCTGCTCCGTGATTCCATCCACGGGGTAGCCGGGACCGCCATCTACCATACGTGCATCGTCAGAAGGGACCTCCGATTCAGCCACTCTGCTTTTCCGCTGAGATGGGACGGCGGTAATATCGAGTACAGGATCTTGTAGGCGCGCTGCTCCTCGAAGTTCGTCAATCTGTTGCTGATGCATTCGAAGTGTTTCTAGCAACTCGGTGAACCTGTCTCCCTCCTCCTCCTGCCATCGCCTCTTTGCTCTCTCTCGGCTCCTATAAGTATCTCTGTCTTTGGGAAACCCCATCTCCCACGTATAACTAGGGCCAAGGCCTCGTACACGTCCTCTGCTTTCGTCATTCCCGAGGACATTTGTCAGCAAGTCTTTCTCTCTATCGGGACAGAACTTTGTTGTCACCGCTTTAATCTCCTTCACCACTTTCTGCCATGTATCCTAGGGTATCCTAATCCAGTCACTGCAAATAAGGTCCCCCGTACTTTCGTCATACTCACTCCCATGCCCAAGGAACCAATTCCTTGCCCTCAGATCCCATTCTTCGCGTATTGGTTCTGGAGTGATCCCTTTAGCAAGCAGCTCATTCTCTTTAGCATCCCACTTTGGCATGGCAGCCACGTAGCCCCCTGGCCCCAGGTGATGGTGATATTTCTTCATCGCGGCATTTTTCTTGTTTTTTTCCGACATTTCCATAGCAGGTTGTGACTCCTTGTACTTCACAAATGCATCCCAGTTAGCCTGCTGCTTCGTTAGATAGCATTCAAATTTAGGAGTCTTCTTCGTCTTCTGATACTTTTGCTATAATGCTTTCTTCAAGTTCTTGAATAGTTCGGCCATCTTCGTAAGAGTCCACTGCTTGACTTTCTTCCTCAATGCAGCTGTGTCGGCATCATCCTCACATTCTGGCAGGGTGAAATGTGTCATGAGGTCATTCCAAAGACCCTCTTTGCACCTGTCGGCGACATACTCACCCTCTTTCGCCCCTTTGGTCTTGTTCCACTCTCGAACGGTGATCGGGGTGCGATCCCTAACCATAACTCCGCATTGTTGTTTAAATACAATTTTAGCCTTTTCGGGTTCCACCGGTTCACCCCGTGGTGATACTCGCGTAATTGTATAATGCGTAGATACGTCCAACTTTTTGGCCGGGCCTCGTTTGGAATATTTTTTGCTCGATGTGGAGGCCTAAGAGAACAAACTTCGTCAATTTATATATATATACAACTCAGTTAATGCATCTACTGATCACCAGACTTCATATATATACCTCGTCGTTGGCTTCTCCACCACCGGAGCCATCGGCTTCTCCACCACCGGAGCTGTCGGCTTCTCCTTGATCATTTCGGTTGACCTCCTCTCCCACACCGGAGGGGTTCAGATAAATCGACGGAGATTCGGGTGGATCAACATGGGGGGTGTCGTTGATCATATCCTCGAGAATTTCTTCCTGTGCTAGGTCTCTCTAGATTGGATCCATAGTTTTCTAGAAAATGCACACAATAACATTTTTCATTCAATATTGCTGCATAAAATAATACTAAACAATAATATGAACACGCAATTTGCTACAATAATACTAAACAATAGCAAAATTCTAGTGATGCCCTAACCCTACGTCCGGGGACCCGCGAGCACTACCACATTAACCCTAAGTCCGGGGGCCCGCGAGCACTACCACATTAACCCTAAGTCCGGGGGCTCGCGAGCACTACCACATTAACCCTAAGTCCGGTGGCCCGCGAGCACCACCACCCTAACCCTAAGTCCGGCTGCCCACGAGCACTACCACCCTAACCCTAAGTCCGGTGGCCCGCGAGCACCACCACCCTAACCCTAAGTCCGGCTGCCCGCGAGCACTACCACCCTAACCATAAGTCCGAGGGCCCGCGAGCACCACCACTCTAACCCTAAGTCCGGAGGCCCGCGACCACTACCACCCTAATATATACACTACTATTACACTAGCTACTAAATAATATTACAACTACTAAATAATGTTACAATTATACACTATTATTACACTATACTAAATAACACACAAAATTAAATAATATTACACTACAAAATAAAATTAACTATATACTACAAAATATTTTTCGAGGCGGAACTTCCGAAGATGCCATAGGGCGTGTGCACTAAGGGCATCTTCGAGAAGTTCCGCCACAGGAGATTTCCCAACCCTTTCCTCCATCCATGGGGATGAAACTCTCCATCCATGTTGGCTTGTTGAGTTGCTTGCCATGGCGTATCGATGCTCCTTTTATAGGCACGGCGCCGCTTCTACTTTGTCTTCTTCCTCCGACAGGGCGTCGTGCGCTATATGCTTTATCTCATCGAGCAGTGCGTCCACCCACGCGTCCTTATCCTACCGACAACTTTAGTCCCGGTTTGAGCCCCCACCCGCTACTAAAGGTTACCCACGCGTCCCTATCCCACCGAGAGTTTTATTAGATGACACAAAAACCACCTTTAGTCCTGGTTGCACCCACCAGCCGGTACTAAAGGTTAGCCAACCCTAGATAAGGCCCTCCCAGATAAGCCTCCCCTAGATAAGGCCCCCCCATCTTTTGTCCCGGTTTGAGCCCCCACCCGGGATGAAAGTTTCCCGCGCCACTGCGTTCCCGCGCTTTCCACCGGTTCCTACCTCTTTCTTCCCGCCATTTTTTCAGTATATATATGTACACTTGGCCTCCATTTACATATCACATCTAGACTCATCATTCTCTTCCCATGGCTTCCATCGTATCTCTAACCACCCGGGAGGCGGAGGCGCTTTGTGCCTCGAACTACCCCTGCCCACCGGGCTACCGCGTCCCCACCGGCTAGATGCTGAGCACCGGAGGCGTGCTGGTCCCTCCTGTCCCTCTAGGTGTGGAGCGCCGGATGGCCATCACGAACCACTACTACCTCGAGCACACGCTAGAGCAGCGGAGGAATCCCAACTGGCATCCCGACTATTTCCCGACTTGGGAAGCCTTCTTCATCAATCGGCGTGAGAGGGCGCTCGCTAGGCACGAGGAGGACGGCCCACCTCCTTCGAACTTCAACGAGGCTAGCCGTCGGCTGTGGTGGCTTGGCCGGACTCTCCAGAGTGTCATGGCCTACAACACGATCGGCAATAACCCCCGCCTGCGGTACCGTCAAATCTAGCCCACGCGGGCCCAACCTTCAAGGTTCGACTACGGCGACCCCGACGACAACAGCGACGACGGCGCCGGCGACTACGACGACTACAGTGGCGCGTATTACAGGGCTAGACAGGAGCATGACTGAATCACTCCAACCATTAGGCATGTTTCTTAATTTTTAGTTGTGCTATGTATCTTAATTTTCAGTTGTGCTATGTATCCTTAGTGTTTGTGGGTTCCTTCTCTTGTGATGGTTCCTTCTCTTTGTGTGATCACCTACGGCGGCTCAGAACCCGGTCGTCAACGTCTAGTTTGATTGAGCAAGATGTATTACATGAAAGGGGACCTTTATGTTTCAAATAAAAGGTTTAATACATTACATAGATTTATGTCTCAAATAAAAGGTTTAATACATTATTACACATCACCAACATCTAGTGTTGTGGTTTTCTTCTGCACCGTAGCCATGGAGAATCTTCATCATTTAACAGGATGCTTGGGTCAGTTTCACTTTGAAGGGTGGAATTTCATGAAACTTATTGTAATCTTCTGACATGTCTGTCTTGTCATCCACTCCCACGATGTTTCTTTTCCCTGAAAGAACTATGTGGCGCTTTGGCTCATCGTATTCTTTACTCTTTTGCTTTTCTTTCCTTTTTCTTGGTTTGGTAGACATGTCCTTCACATAGAAAACCTGAGCCACATCGTTGGCTAGGACGAATGGTTCATCCATGTACGCAAGATTATTGAGATCCACTGTTGTCATGCCGTACTTTTCGTCTACATGTACCCCGCCTCCTGTCAGCTTGACCCATTTGCACCGAAACAAAGGGACCTTAAAAGTAGGTCCATAGTCAAGTTCCCATATCTCCTCTATGTACCCATAATATGTGTCAATCTGCCCATTGTCATCTGTTGCATCAAAGCGGACACCACTGTTTTGGTTGGTGCTCTTTTTATCTTGGGCGATCGTGTAAAATGTATTCCCATTTATCTCGTACCCTTAGAAAGTACATATAGTCGAAGATGGTAACCTGGCCAACGAGTACAACTCATCTCCAACAGTGGTGTTATTCATGAGATGTGTCTGCAACCAATTGCCAAAATTCTTCTCGTGTTCCCCTTTAATCAAGGTTTTAGGCTTCCCCGAGTTTTCGGAGCGTAGAATATTCTTGTGTTTCTCGATATACGGAGCCACCATGGTGGAATTGTGTAGAACTGTGTAGTGTGCTTGAGTGAAAGAATGTCCGTCCCTACATACCATTGATTTCCTTCCTAGTGTGCCTTTTCCAGTCATCCTCCCCTCATACCGAGATTCAGGAACACCAATCGGCTTAAGGTCAGGAAGAAAGTCAACACAAAACTCAATGACCTCCTCTGTTCCATAGCCCTTGGAGATGCTTCCTTCTGGTTTAGCACGGTTATGAACATATTTCTTTAAGACTCCCATGAACCTCTCGAAGGGGAACATATTGTGTAGAAACACAGGACCGAAAATTCTAATCTCTTCGACTAGGTGAACTAGGAGGTGCGTCATAATATTGAAGAAGGATGGCGGGAACAACAACTCGAAGCTGACCAGACATTGGACCACATCAAACTGTAACCCTGATAGACTTTCTCGATTGATTACCTTCTGAGAAATTGCATTGAGGAATGTACATACCTTCACAATGGCTAGTCGAACATTTTCTGGTAGAATTCCCCTCAATGCAACCGGAAGCAATTGCGTCATAAGCACATGGCAGTCATGAGACTTTAGGTTTTGAAATTTTTTCTCTTTCATATTTACTATTCCCTTTATATTCAACGAGAAGCCAGACGGGACCTTGATACTGAAAAGGACTTCAAAAAAGATTGTCTTCTCTTCTTTGGTAAGAGCGTAGCTGGCAAGCCCTTGAAACTGCCTTGGATGCTTGCTGTCTCGTCCTTTATGATGTTGCGGTCCTCCCGTGCTGCCGGGGTATCTTTTGACTTCCCATACAAGCCCAGGAAGCCTAGAATATTCACGCAAAGATTCTTCGTCAGGTGCATCACGTCGATTGCAGAGCGGACCTCATGCACTTTCCAATAGGGTAGCTCCCAAAATATAGATTTCTTCTTCCACATGGGTGCGTGTCCGGTAATGGGGTCTTTCGGAACAGGTTGTCCTCTAGGACCCTTTCTAAAGATTACATCCAAATCCTTGACCATACCAAATACATCAGCACCACTACGGGGGACAGGCTTTGTCCGGGTTTCTGCCTTGCCATTGAAATGCTTGCCTTTCTTCTTTAAGGGATGACTGGGCGGAAGAAAACGACGATTGTACGGGTACACATTCTTTCTACATTTATCCAGATATATACTTTCAGTCTCATCTAAACAGTGCGTGCATACATTGTATCCTTTGTTTGTCTGTCCTGAAATGTTACTAAGAGCAGGCCAATCATTGATGGTTACGAACAGCAACGCTTGTAGGTCAAATTCCTGCTGTTTGTGCTCATCCCACACACGTACACCTGGTTTGGCCCACAACTGTAGAAGTTCATCAACTAATGGCCTTAGGTACACATCAATGTCATTGCCGGGTTGCTTCGGGCCTTGGATGAGCACTGGCATCATAATGAACTTCCCCTTCATGCACAACCAAGGAGGAAGGTTGTAGATACATAGAGTCATGAGCCAGGTGCTGTGACTGCAGTTCTGCTCCCCAAAAGGATCCATGCCATCGGTACTTAGACCAAACCATAAGTTCCTTGCGTCACCAGCAAAGTCCGGGAAGTCTCTCTCGATTTTTCTCCACTGCCGACCATCAGCAGGGTGCCTCAACATCCCGTCTTTCTTACGGTCTTCTATGTGCCATCACAACAACTTGGCATGCTCTTTATTTCTGAACAAACGTTTCAACCGTGGTATTGTAGGAGCATACCACATCACCTTGGCAGGAACCCTCTTCCTGGGTTGCTCGCCCTCAACATCACCAGGGTCATCTTTTCTGATCTTATACCGCAATGCAGTGCATACCGGGCATTTATCCATATTCTCGTACTTCTCACCACGGTAGAAGATGCAGTCATTAGGGCATGCATGTATCTTCTGCACGTCTAATCCTAGAGGGCAGACAAGTTTCTTTGCTTCGTACGTACTGGAGGGCAATTGGTTATTTCTTGGAAGCAGCTTCTTCATTATTACCAGAAACTTTTCAAATCCCGAGTCAGTCATACCGGTCTCTGCCTTCCACTTCAACAATTCCAGTGTGCTACCTAGCTTCTTCTAGCCATCTTCACAAGTTGGATACAGCAATGTGTTCTGGTCCTATAACATCTGCTCGAACTGCAACCTCTCCTTTTCTGTGTCGCAGTCTCGCCTTGCATCACTAATGACCCGACCAAAATCATCAACGCGCTCATCTGGTTCCCGTTCTTCACCCCCTTCTTCTTCATTATCTTCAACTGCAGTATCATCGTATTCAGGGAACATAGATTGGTAGTTGTCATCATTGTTCTCTTCTTCATCGCCGTCTTCCATCATAACCCCTCTTTCTCCGTGCTTGGTCCAAACATTATAGCCGGACATGAAACCGGACCGAAGCAGGTGGCTCTGAATGACTCTTGAGGAAGTGTGAGCCTCCTCATTCCGACATTCAACACATGGACAACACATAAAACCATCCCGCCGCTTGTTCGCCTCGGCCACAAGGCGAAAAGAACGCACGCCTTCTCTGTAAGCGTCAGAGCGTCGGTCACCGTACATCCATGGGTGGCTCATCTGCATCTTACAACCATGCATATATATCAAACGCAATCACGATGCTTAAATTGTACCGCGCAGTCAAAACGAGAAAATAGTTGCTAACCTTTTAGGACACTTCAAAACAAAGAGGAGAAACCTTAAGTGTCGCTCTGGCACCTCATATCATATTTTGTCTTGTGTGAACTCAAGTGACATCGCTCTAACATGCATTTCACCGAACACCTCTATTGCATATGAAGAAAAAAAGTTAGCACAAAGTTATACCCACCTCTTACATAGGAAAAAAACAGGAGAGAGTGGAGGGCTGGGTGCATATATATAGGGTCAGGCCATTAGTCCCGGTTTGAGATACAAACCGGAACTAAAGGTTCTGCCGGGAGCACGCGCGCCGGCCCAGACCCATTTGTCCCGGTTTGTATCTCAAACCGGGACTAATGGTTCCTTACGGACCGGGACAAAGTGCCTCGGCCTCCTCGGACCATTAGTCCCGGCCCCAGCCACGGCCGGAACTAATGGTCCAAACCAAAGGCCCATTTTCTACTAGTGCCTGTGCCTCAATCTGGATAAACCCGTAACAGGAGGTTGGCGTCGTGTAATCATGCCTTGATTATTGATCTTTCTTCTAACCACCACAAATGATTGTGACCATTACAAAAAATCACACGATTTAGAAATATTTATGATAAATCAGTGATTGATATATTGGTTGCTCTGATAGCATGATAGTTCACGATTAGTATACACGATACTTTTTTTACAATAGTTTTGTATAAAATTTGCCATCAGAGATATATAGATATAGGATGCCCTCCTTTGTATATCACATGAAAAATTTATTGTATCCCCACGTGGATGATTCAACATGTTTTAGCCAAAAATGTTGATACGTATCACCTTATACATTACGAGCTAACAAGAAAAAAAAGAAAAATAGTCTAGAAAATTTCACAAAAATTAGAAACATCTAGCCATTATTTTAACTAGCTAGGTGATGGCAGCTGATGTATATTAGAAATAATCTACTGCCTGAAAGTTTAAGAAAATTACCCACCAATGTTCTACACAATTTTCTGCTACCCCTTTGAAACTACATCTAGCTAATAAGGTCACGGACTCTTCCATCTAATTGAAAGGAAAGCAAAGCAAGGCCTCACGCAAGAATCATCGTCGCCACCGTCCACTTCGTATTCATGAGGTACTCCAAGTGATGCACATAAGAGGTTGAGGTTTTAATTTTTGTATTACGTCATGCATTGCACCAAACCACTTGAGAATATGCAGCCGGCAAGATGGATCAAAGATTTGAACAGTCAAGAGCTACATCTGATCGAAGACTTGCGTCCTCGACACAACCCATTACCCATATGCAAGAAATAGGCCGCATGGCTACGCTCATCCCATTATGCAAGAAATATGCCCCATGCAAATTAGGATGAAGGTTCGCTGCTGCCCTCGACTAAAGTATGTACTTAATCTCTTCATGTCTTTGTTGCTTATCAGATGCGAGCTTGCTGCTAGCCTGCGCGGTCACCAGGGCGTAAAAGAGAGAAAGGGATCGAGATTGATATCGACGCACTACGGCAGCCACCACATGGAACATACAGCTTTGTCCATCGTCATAGGATTGGTAAGAAAACATTGATTCATAGCTCAGTTACTACCCACTAATCTTTGTATGTGTATAATCTCTTTTCCCATGAGGTGCTTACATTACTTGGCTGATCAGCAAGTTGCAAGCGTCTGACACATAACAATTGTTTAGCGGACAAGTGGAAGCTAGAGGAGGATATCGTCCAAATTTAATTTGATTTGATGGACACATGATTGATTAATCCACCTTAATTTTGCATGCATGCATAAACCGTGCATCAATAACATGTACAAAATTGTTTACTGTTATTACAGGTTATAAGAAAAAGGACATGCTAATATTCTAGCAAAAATAGTATTCTTTTGAAATTTATTAAACAATATGTTGATATCGCTAATAACCTTTTGGACACTGGAGTTGAACCAAATTGATGGTCTTTGCTATGATGTAAATACAACTTGTCACTTCCCTAAAAGAAACACTTCTTAAGAATAATACTTTCTTTCTTTTAAACCATTATAACATGAAAATATTTTCATATAAGCTAATATGGCTAGAAATCAGGACACGTGTTTGGAAGCAAAGTATTTTCAAAACTACATTATTTCGATACCACGGGTTTTGATTGTGGAGTCACTAAATACTAAAGTTTGTGAAATGACTGCACCATTTTTTCTATTTTTCTGTTTGGAAAAAATGAGGTAGATACATCTTTATTTGTATTGATTTTACAAATATTGCAGTTTTGGCAATACCATGGTTTGTAAAATCATATTATTAGTAATTGAAACCAAAAACCTCAAAGTGTTTAAAACCATAGTTTTAGATGATCATGGATTTTCCAAAATATTGTAAGAATACTTTTACACTCACATGATTTCTTTTATAGGTTATAAATTATATGCATAGAAGGTTAATATTTCCCTACTACACGTCTTCACATTTTCCGAGTACATGGTACAACAGTTGAATTTTACTGTGTGATATACATATAAAAGTATTCTTTTGTTGAATGAGGTTGCACTGAGGTAATCCGACACCTAAGTGAAGGCATTTCTTCCTTCTCATGAGCTAAGAAAGCTAAACGATAGGGACACCCTAAGCCTCAACGTACACTGCTGCAAGTTAACTTTTATGCCCACATGATTCCTATTATATGTTTCAGATTATATGTGTGGAAGAAAGATTTGTTCTCCACTCCAAATCTGCACATTTTCCAGATTTCTTAGTCTCCGGTTCAATAGAGCAATTATATTACGTGAAATAGATGTTTAGTATTTTTAGATGAATCGTATTGTACTAAGGTGATACATTGGCTATGCGACAGAGTGCATGGTGTGCATATGGGACAAATTTTTCTGATCTCTAGCTATTTTTCCAATGGTAGCAAATGTATAAAATTGTACTACTTTTTATTGCATTTTTTTCTGTTGGCTACCTACCAACTAGATTGATATTTTATTTAATCAATTGGTAATTAGAGGTTACTATATATTTATATATACCATCTACTCTTCCCAATTTGCTAAACACTAATCTTCATGCACTTAACGAATCAAGCATGGTATTCATTGATCCTTTCTTATGTATATTAAAAAAAACCCTTTCTTTAAAGTAAGTCACAAGATATGATTTCCATGTTTAAATATAGATTCATGATCGACAAAGGCGTCTACTAAAATTTAAATCTACAATTCGCTACCATATTTGGTGCTAATTTTTTTATATGAACACCTTGTGCTTCAATAGTTTGAGTATTTATATATATATGGTTGGGAATAGGAGAGTACAAATATCTACATATGGTACACTTCTATAAAACTTAAAAGCAAAGATAGAGCTAGAAGTATTGCAACTAAAAAACAAAGATAGAGCCATGAGTATTGCAAACCCATCAAGTCATGATTTTAACGGATATATTTTCCTATATTAATGATGTTTAATTAGATGGTTTTACTAGGGTTCGCTTGCTTAATATTATTACATAGAAGTACATGATAAGTAAATATCACAAATTGAAATCAGCTCATTATAAATATCATATGTCTACTTAAGAAACATTAACAACGAGTAAATATATCCAAAAAATAAAAGCATACTTGATTAAAATGACCATTTTGCTACATAATAGACCTCTAAAGGATAAATTGGTGGAAGAAATTGTAGTTACTTTCCAAGAAGCAAACAACAACATTTTTATCACAAATGCAATCAGTGACACACTATAATAACAAACAATGCTTCCTACAATATTTGGTCTCTCTTTTCTCTTAAACGGGGATTATCCCGGCCTAAGCGCTCAGCTGATGCACATAGCCATACCTATTAGCTTATTTGGTCCAAAGTGTTCTGGTTCAAATCTAATTATTATAAACCAAATTCTTAACTGAAATTGTTTACTCAAACATGTCATCACTATAGAACATCAATGTCATCAATGTATTGAATATACAGAAAAGTATTACAATATGTAAAAAATAAATTTCAAATTAAGTTATAGAATTAGGTATGAATTCATATATTAACCATTATGTATTTCTTAATCAATGGGACACATCACATAAAAAAAGATGGGAAGATGAAATAAATTGTAAACATTTTTAGGCAAATTAAAGATGACGCCCTCGCATTTGCGAGGGCCACTGTGCTAGAACTATAAACAACTTGGAAAAATATTATATGTAAAGCAAGGAAGCAAGTAACTATAACCAAGGAGTGAGAGGTGTGAGAAAGATAGACTAGGAGAATTGACTACAGTTGAGCCTTTTCCATAGCATGTATATATAGACAAATTACAATCCCGACAATAAATGGGAGATCACAAATATTGTCAGGGGATGACCTCCGGATACCTGAACCGAATAAGAACCATGGCAATCGGCTCGCATCTGGCTGGCTGAGCACAGCCGGACACGAACAAGTCAAGCCGGCTAATTCACGGTGGCCGGAACCACGAGGAGCAGCAAGGCAAGGGATCGGCTACATCAGCATAGCCGGACTCAATCAGGAGGAAAGGGGGATGTGCTAAGAGTGCACGGTATGCCCTGGTACAATGAAAAGACCCGCAACTACACGGCCATACCGAAGACTTTGCTGGGTGACGCGGGAACAGTGGCCAGAGGCTGACGACAGGCTCGCACGGCATTCACTGTACCCACGACGACCCTACCACATGTACTCTGATGGTATGTAAGTGTACCGAATACTGTAGATGACCAGTCAGCTAGGACCCACCTGTGGGGCCCGCTAGCCGGACTGGCCAGTGAGACCCCTGCCTCTCTGCCTATATAAGGAGAGACAAGGTTCTCGTATCAAATGTTGGTCTCAGGGCATTTAAGGTGGTAGCTAGAGAATACAGCTCAAGGAGCGATTGTAACCCGTATACTACTTATTGTCAGATCGGCAGGAGTAGCAGCTTTACCTCACCACGAGGGCTCCGAACCTGGGTACTTCCTGTGTCTCGCTACACTTTCTTATATCCCATCCCACCTCTGGACGCCGTCGAGAGCTTTCCTGCTAGTCCCCACACCTCTATCTAACATGTTTAGGTACTACCGTTCCCAATACAACAACAGTTGGCGCCCACCATGGGGCAACATGGCTTCGACCGGAGTCACGTTCCGCACAGGACCCTGCACTTCAGCCGGTGAGCACGTGGCCTCCGGCCTAGTGCTTACGCTCGACAAGTTTGACTGCGTCATCGACAACGCTTCCTGCTTCGCCGGATCCATGTTCCCGGCGAACGGTTCCATTCTGCTTTTCGGCGACCTCCCCGTCTACGTCGCCACCGTGCCGAAGTGATGATGGCCGGCTCCAGCTCTCATCCCCGCCAGCCGCGGGAGCGGGGTGCGGACGAGGTCGGAACTTCCACTCCGTCGCAGCCTAGGAACCTGGTGGAGGAGGCTATCGACCGACTCCTCACGCTGGTTAACCTCGGGGATAACCCGGAGGAGGCGGAGGCCAAGTTCGCCATGTAGAGGCAGCTTCTCCTCCAGGAGGCCATAGAACTAGCTGCGACCCAGAAGCAGATCGAGACACCCGGCGCGAGTACGACCGTGCGCACGGCTTTACTCCGGCCACCGCGGAGCCGAGCCGGCGCGGACAAGTACGACGCCGGGCGGCGAGCTAGGCGGTAGGATGGAAAGCTGCATCCGCTACCCGCTCTCATCCGGCCCACCTACAGCACACCCATCATGTACCTACCCGCGGCGCAAGCCACGGCAGATGAATTGCCTAACTTGGAAGGCGAGGAACGAGGCCGGCAGCACGCACAGGTGCAGGAGCTCCTCCGGATCGCAGACGAGCAGGTTGATGCCAACCGGTAGATGCAGGAGGACCCCAGCTGCTCCAAGGGAACCAAGCCGCCCGCCAACAGCAAGCACGCACCCCAGGAGACCTAGCAGGTGTCCTCTCCTCAGGCTAAGGCCCGCATCAAGCGCCGCAGCTTTGGAAACAAGGGCCAGCCACGCCAGGAGCAAACGGTGAACAGCAACCCAGCGCCTCCTCCTCCACCAACTGGAGCGCCAAGACCTACCGGTTCCTGTCTCTCGGGCCGGGTAGGAGCTCCCAACCCGGATCGTCCGGATGCTCGTGACCGCATCGAGCTCCTCTCTCAAGCGCGCGTCACGGAAGAGGAAGACTCCACCAGACCGGGTTGTTTCGGACCCCGCATCCGGAACGAGCCGTTTCTCGATAAGTTCACCCTGGTCAGGGACGCCCCCAAGTACGATAGCAGCATGAACCGGGATACTGGCTGACTGACTATGCCATGGCAGTCGGCATCGCCCATGGGAACAAGCGCACAGTTGTGCGGTACGTCCCCCTCATGCTAACCGGGTCAGCGAGCACATGGCTCAACAGCCTCACGCCCAACATCATCAACTCCTGGCCAGACTTTGAGAAGGTGTTCGTCCGCAATTTCAATGGCACGTACAAGCGTCCGGGCCGCCCGCGCGACCTGGCCTTATGTGTTCAGCGCGACTGCAAGACGGACCGCGAGTACCTAGCCAGGTGGACGAAGCTACGCAACAGCTGCAAGGGCATCTGAGAGAGCCAGGCCATCGGCTTCTTCATCGAGGGGTGCCGAGAAGGCACCATGCTTCGACACCGGCTACTACGTGACGAGCCGAAAACCATGGCGGAGCTCATGACGGTTGCGAACCAGTACGCCACGGCGGATTCCGCTATGAAGAAGCCCCTCCGAGTAAGTGCTTACGGGCATCCGACTCCGTCGGAGCCAGCTCGCGATCGTCCGAGCAATCCGGCTGGAGAAGCCGGATCCTCCAGGCGCCACGACAACGACAACCGGTTCCATGGGGACCACCAAGCCGGACAGCAGAAGGCTCGCTATCACGTGCGGTAGGTTAACGCTATGGAGGGCGCGCCCAACGCACTGGCTAATGATGCAAGAAGGAAGAAGCCACGGCTCACCGTCGACCAAATGTTTGACGCCCCGTGCAAGTGGCATAGCGGTCCCTTCAAGCCGGCTATGCACACCACCCGGAACTGCAGCTGGACCCGCCAGCTAAAGGACCAGGGCAACCAGCAACGTCTACCCCTGCCCCCTCCTGGTGGACCCCCACCACCGGCTAGGGGAGCTGGTAATGATGGTAACAGCGGCAACAACAACAACAACGGCTACCCCTAGCCGCACGCCGCCTACCACATCTTCAAGACGGAGCTGGACGATAAGCACAGCCGCATCCGATGCTCCAAGGAGGTCAATGCCATCGTCTCCCTAGTCCCCCAGTACATGAACTGGTCAGAGACCCCCATGACCTGGAGCCGGGAGGATTAGCCATATCAGCTTCCGATTCCCGGGGGCTACGCCATGGTGCTTGACCCCCTCATTGTCTCCAATGAGCGCACCTGCCGCTTCTCGCGCATCCTTGTCGATGGAGGCAGCAGCCTCAACCTTCTCTACCGGTCTTTGCTGGAGAAGCTTGGCATCCGTGAGTGCGACCTGCGCTCGACTACCACGACATTCCATGTCGTACTTCTAGGACCGGCTTGTGCTCCGCTGGGTAAAATCCAGCTGGATGTCATTTTCGGGACCAAGGAGAACTTCCGCCGCGAGCCGATATTGTTCGGGGTGGTGAACCTGTCGAGTTCCTACCATGCTCTCCTCGGGCGCCTCGCCCTCGCCAAATTCATGGCCGTCCCCTACTACGCGTATCTCAAGACAAAGATGCCAGGACCAAACGGCGTGATCACCGTTGTTGGCTTCTTCAAGCGGTCGATGGAGTGGGCCTCAGCCGGCTCCAAGCCGGCAGAGGCCCTCATCATGGCCGAAGAGAAGCGGTGATCATGCGCAATGTGGCCATGGCCTAGCAAGAAATGTCGGCTAGCAGCAAGCTGGCTGGAGAAGCAGCTTTCCAGCCGGCAAAGGAGACAAAGAGGATTCTGCTCGACCCCTCTGACCCGACCGAGTTCGTCACCATTGGTGCCAACTTGGACAGCAAATAGGAAGGCACGCTCGTTGACTTCCTCCGTGAGAATCGGGACATCTTCGCATGGTCACCCAAGGACATGCCAGGTGTGCCGAGGGAGTTCGCCGAGCACTCGCTTCATGTGCGCCCGGATGCCAAGTCGGTCAAGCAGCCTCTGTGCCGGTTCGCAGAGGAGAAAAGAAAGATCATTGGTTACAAGATCACCCGGCTCCTTGTAGCCAGGTTCATCATGGAGGTGTACCACCCGGACTATTTGGCCAACCCAGTCCTAGTGTTGAAGAAGAATAAGACATGGCGCATGTGTATCGACTACACCAGCCTGAACAAGGCATGCCCGAAAGACCCCTTCGCTTTGCCCCGTATCGATCAAGTTGTCGATTCCACGGCCGGCTGCGATTTGTTGTCCTTCTTGGATTGTTACTCCGGTTATAATCAGATCTGGCTAAACCCGGCTGACCAGATAAAGACATCGTTTATCACCCCATACAGGGCTTTCTATTACGTAACCATGCCTTTCGGTCTGAAAAATGCAGGCGCTACCTATCAGCGTTGTATGCAGAAATGCTTGCACTCGCAGATTGGCCGAAACGTGCATGCCTATGTGGATGTTGTGGTCATCAAGACCAAGGAGAAGTGCACCCTCCTCGAGGACTTGGGGGAGACATTCGGCAACCTCTGGCAGTACCAGATGAAGCTGAATCCGGAGAAGTGCGTCTTCAGCGTCCCATCCGGCCAGCTACTCATTTTTCTTGTTTCACAACGAGGGATCACGGCAAATCTAGAGAAGATCGTGGCTATCGAGAGAATGCAGCTGCCCAGAAGCTTGCTTGGAGTCCAGAAGTTCACCGGATGCCTGGCCTCCCTTAGCCGTTTCGTCAGCCGGCTGGGGGAGAAGGTGCTTCCGTTGTACCAACTGATGAAGAAACAGACAAATTCTCCTGAACCTCGCAGGTCGACACTGCTTTTCATGACCTCAAGTGCATGCTATCCACAGCGTGGGTTTTAGCCATGCCGGCTAGCAAGGAGCCGATGTTGCTCTATATAGCAGCCATCAGCCGGGTCATCAGCGTCTTCCTGGTGGTGGAGCACCCCGAGGAAGGCAAGGCTCACCCGGTTCAGTAACCCATCTACTACCTCAGCGAGGTTCTCTCCCTCTCCAAGCAAAACTAGCCCCACTACCAGAAGATCTGTTATGGTGTGTACCTAGCGTGCAAGAAGCTCGAGCACTACTTCCAAGAGCATCTGATTAAGGTCGTATGCACCGCACCCCTTTTGGAAATTATCGGCAATAAGGACGCCACCGGCCGAGTCACCAAGTGGGCCATCGAGCTCGCCGCCTACTCCATCCAGTACGATCCTCGACTCACGATCAAGTCGCAAGCTCTGGCGGACTTCCTCATCGACTGGGCCGAGACCCAGTACCTCCCACCGATTCCTGATTCAGACCACTGGAGGATGCACTTCGATTGGTCGAAGATGCTCGGGGGCTTGGGAGCCAGCATCGTCCTCACCTCGCCCAAAGGATACCGGTTGGAGTATGTCCACTAGATCCACTTCAAGGCCTCCAACAACGTTGCCAAATACGAGGCACTAGTGCATGGCCTCCGGCTAGCCAGGGAAATCAGCGTCAACCGGATCCTTTGCTTCGGCGATTCGGATCTGGTGGTGCAGTAGGTATCTGGAGAGTGGGACGCCCGCGATGCAAACATGGCTCTCTACTGTTTCCATGTACAGAAGCTCAGCACCTGCTTCGATGGATGTGAGTTCCATCACGTCCCTCGCGTCAACAACGAGGCAGCATATTCGCTCGCACGAATCGGATCCACCAAGCAGGCGATCCCACCAAGGGTCTCCTTGGAGCATCTGCGCAAGCCCTCCATCAACCCGTCCCTCGAGTCGGATTCCATTATCTGGGCGGGGAGCGCTCTGGTTGATGGCACGGCAGACGCGGAGCCGGCAGAACCCACGAAAAAGAAGGCTCGCAACAACTCTGGCAAGTCCGTACCCTCCGGCTCGCAAGACCTAGGGGCTGCCGACTCATCAAGCGGCTCGGGGGCTGCCATCCCGGGTACCTCATCCGGACGACCCCCCGACGCCCCTCAACCGGAGAACGGAAGCGTCCTCACTATCTGGGAGATACCATCCTGGGCGCAACCCTTCATGAACTACATCGCCAATGGAGAGCTTACGAATGATGAGGTGGAGGCCCGGCAAATCCGGCGGCGCGTGCACACGTACACCATCACCAACAAGGAACTATACAAGCGCAGCGTGTCTGGCATCTTCCAACTATGTGTCGATGTGGACACGGGCTACCGGCTGCTCCAGGACATCCACCAGGGCGAGTGTGGGCATCACGCTTCATCCAGGGCAATAGTCGCCAAGGCGTTCCACCACGGTTTCTTTTGGCTCACTGCCCTTGAGGAAGCCGAGCAGCTAGTCCACGCGTGCAACGGGTGCCAACGCTTCGGGCATCTCAGGCACATGCTGACTACGGTACTCAAGACTATACCGATCACCTGGCCTTTTGCTGTTTGGGGCCTCGACATGGTCAGTTTCTTCAAGCGGGCGCGCGCTGGCATGACCCACCTGCTGGTGGCGGTAGACAAGTTCACAAAGTGGATAGAGGCCAAGCCTATCCGGAAGCTGGACGGGGCGACATTCGTCACCTTCTTCACTGACATCATTAACCGGTTCGGCTACCCCAACAGCATCATCACGGACAACGACATGAACTTCGCCAAGGGGGCCTTCGCCTGGTTCTGCAGCAACAACGGCATCCGGCTAGACCTTGCTTCCGTCGCACACCCGCAGTCCAATGGGCAGGTCGAAAGGGCAAACGGCCTAGTGCTAGCCAGCATCAAGCCACGCCTCATCAAGCCCTTGGAGCGGTCATCCGAATGCTGGATTGAAGAACTTCCGGCCGTGTTGTGGAGCCTCCGCACCATGCCGAATAGGTCAACCGGCTTCACCCCGTTCTTCCTTGTCTACGGCTCGAAAGCCGTCCTCTCTGCGGACATCAAGTTCGACTCACCGTGCAAGCTCCTCTATGATGAAAAGGCCAACCAGGAGGCGCGGGAGGATGGCGTGGACCTCCTCGAGGAGGCCCGCGAGCTGGCGCTGTCCAGATCGGCCCTGTACCAGCAGCGCCTATGCCACTACCATTCGAGCCGGATCCGCCCTGTTGCATTCCGCGAGGGCGATCTGGTTCTCTGACTAGTGCAAGACATGAAGCGCAAGCACAAGTTATTGCCACCCTAGGAGGGTCCCTTCATCATCAGTCGGGCGCTGCCCAATGACTCCTAGTACCTCATCGACGTGCAGCAGCCGCGCAAGAACAAGATGGAAAAGTCGGACGAGGAAACAGAATGCCCTTAGAATGTGGCCCTGCTCCGCCCGTTTTACGCCTAGTCACCGGACAGTGTATGTATCCCACAAACTCTATGAATGAAAATGCGGACCCCTACAAGATGCTCGGGGGCTCCTCGCTAGAAATTTGTATGTTTGTTTCCAGTTCAATTTTTTCCGGCTCCGGAAACCCCTACCCGGGGGCTCGCCGGCTGGCCTGACCTACTAAATCAACAAACCGGCTGAGTAGTGTGCGACGATGTCAGAGGCCCACTCTTTGTCTCAGCTATAGACCGCAACCCGGTTGTCCGGCTAGCAAGAGAAAAAGCCCGAGGCATCCCACATGAAAAACAGGGAGGAGATGCGACGGATTAGGCGTCCCGACCTTGCAACTAGTTTGAGACGATCCGGCTACTAAGCTATCAGTACCGTGCGCAATGTGCTGTCAGCTCCCTTCAATTCTGGCTGTAGACCGCAACTCGGCTGCCCAGCAAGGACGCAGCGTAAACAGTAGAGCACACGGGAAATTGACTAAGTGTCTAGAGAAGCACAAGCTAGTTTTCGAAAAATAAATCTGCCTTCTGGCTAAAAGGCGCTACCTTAACCGACTAACCGATTAACGGGTGGGAATGCATATATGTTTGTTTTGTACGACTACATCGAGTCGTAATTCAAGAAGGAGGAAGATTCAAAGTCCTTGCCTTCATCAAGCGCTCCGAATCTCGGGGGCTACACCCACTGGGTGCGCTCGCGCGTCCCCAGTGGAATCTTGTAGTTTCTGACCAGCTAAAGGCGTTTGGCCGGATATTTGGAGCCCAGGTGAGGGCAAGGGCAGGAAGAAAAGAAAGAAGAAGATTCGAAGCACCTGGCTACGCCAGCTACTCCGAATCTCGGGGGCTACACCCAGTGGCTGCGCTGGTGCGCCCCCACTAGAATTGAAGTTCCCCCGGCTACAGGCATTTAGCCAGCGAAAGTAACCGGGTACCTCCCAAGTTGGGGTAGCCGGCTAGAGGTGTCTAGTCGGATGAAGCTAAAGACTCGAAGAAAAGAAAGAAGATTCGAAGCACCTGGCTACGCCAGCTACTTCAAATCTCGGGGGCTACACCCAGTGGGTGCGCTGGCGCGCCCCCATTCGAGTTGGAGTTCCCCCGGCCAAAGGTGCTCAGTTGGGCGAAGGTAGCCGGGCGAGTTCAACTGGCAAAATATCAAAACTTCAAAGCGCACAAAAATCACAAGTTGGAAGCAAGCCAAATAGTTTAGTTGGATAAAAAAGGGGAGACGAAGCTCCCATAAGTTCACCCGGTGTCAGAGATAGCCCGCACACACGACAAAGCTCAATCAAGCAAAATAAATAAAAAGTCCACCGAGATCTCGAGGATTACTTCTAGGCGGCAGGGCCCTTCCCTTGGGGAGGATCCCGGCTGGAAGCGATCTCGGGAGGCGGAGGAGGCGCGTTGGTATATCCGGCTCCGGCATCTCCACCAGTCGGCTGTGATGAAGCTTCCGCATCAGGCGTGCTGGCAGACTCCGAGTCGGTGAGGACCTCGTTGACGTCCGCATAATCGGCAATCTTGACGGTGAAGGCCTGAAGCTCTGGATGGGCCCGGTGGATGGCAGCGAGGTCGGCGCCGGCACGGAATACCCTGTCGATCTTCTCGATGCGGGCGTCCTGGTACCAAGAGAGCATCAGGGCCAAGGCGATTTCTGCCCCGGCTCGCGCCGCCAGATCCCTCGGGCGATCGACAGTAGCCGGCACCTCCGTCACCTTGGCCGCCAGTTGTGCCATCGGCTTCGGAACCGGCGCGTCCGGCCACAAAAACGTGAAGATAGCCTGAGCCGCCTGGCGAAGCTTGGCGGCCTCCTCGCCAAGGAGGACAACTAACTCCTGGGCGGTCGGTTGCTCCCTCGGCCAGTTCACCTGCAGCCAGTTATACGCCAGCAGGTCTACGCCAGGATAAAATGCTGTTAGAAAAAAGTAATGTTAGATCCGCAGAGACAAAGATAGTCGGAGAAAAACTTACCCTTGGCCGTGTGCTCGACCTGCATCAGCTACTCCACCAGTGCCTTCTCCCGAACCGTCAGTTTTTTGACCTCCTTCTCTTGGTCCTTGTTCTGGGCTTCGAGGATGTCAAAAGCTTGGGCCCGGCTAGCGAGGGTGGCGTCGTACTCCTTGACGGTGGCCTCTAGGGCGTCCAGCTTGGCATGCCAGTCCTTATTCTGCAGCCGAAGCGTGGAATTGGACTTGCTCAGCCAGTCGTTCACCTTCTTCAGGCAATCGATCACCTTCTTCAGGCAAGCGTGGAAACCGACTATCAGCAAAAAAAATGGAGAAAGGGAAAGACCAAAGTATCCGGCAGTTGTATCCGGTTGAAGGGACTTACTCTGGGAGATCCCGTTGGCAGCCGCGAGCTTCTGCTCTAGGGTCCGATTGCCGCCGGCTGCGGCCTCGAGCAGCCGGATCTCCTTCACAGCCAGCTCGAGGGTGGCGGCAAGGTCCGCTAGCGAGGCAGTGGAGGAGGCGTCATCGTCGATGGCATTGGCGACCAGCGACTCCTTCGCCTCTGCCACCACCGTCCGCCACTCCTCTCCCGGCTCATCGTTAGAGTTGTTGTCGGTGATGACCACAAGCTCCTTGCCGGTGGAGGCCCTCCTCGCTGTTGCCGGGGAACTACCTCCACTTTGTGAAGAAGGCACAGCCGTTTCCGGCTGCACCACCATGGTCGGCGGGGCGTCCCCCGCTCCGACTGCGGCAGCCGGATCAGCTTGAGGCGGCGGCGAAGATGGTTCCCTAGGCAAAGGAGGGGGAGTAGAAGCAGATGGGAGTGGCGCGGTGTCCGGAACGTGGGGCGGCGAGCCAGTGGGCACCCACGCCAGGCTCGCGGCACCAAAGGAAACCAGCGTGCTGAAAAAAAGAAGACAAGAAAGAAGCAAAGGCATATAAGCAAAAGACAGAAAAATTGGCACAAAGAAAGGAGGAAAAGGCATAAGGGCCAGCGAATAGCTTACCCCGGCACCACGGGGGGCGACCCCTTCTTGTAGCCAAGGCAGCTGGGCGGAAGGGCGCATGTCCAGCTCCTCTTGAGGGCCGGCTCCTCCACGGCGGGCCGGCTAGACCTGCTCCCGCCAGCACCGGATCGGTTGGAGCCGCTTCCTCCAGAACCAGACCAGATGGAGTCATCGTACGCCACGCGGCGCCAGGCCGGCTCGGGAGCTGGCGCAGCCTCGTCCTCCTCATCGACCTCCATGTGGGGGTAGGGGGCCGGCTCGTTGTTCCCGCTGGAGAAGACGTCGCTGTCCCCATCCGACTCCTCACCGGACCGGCGAGCGCGTGGCTCCGGAAGGTCAGGCGTGAAGTTCTGGAGGGGGTCTCGCCCTCCTCCCGGAGGATACAGGGGAACATCTGCCAAGAAGAAAGAAGCGCAAGAGGTTAGCTAGACGGCAAAAAGTCACAAGCAGAAAAACCGGCTGACAAGAAACTTACTCGAGGCGTGCGGTTGTCGCGGCTATAGGGGACCAGCCCGAACTTCCAACCTTCCGGCAACCGCTCCTTTGTAAGCGTCCACACCCACTGCTTCAAGTTGTGGTAGCGGGGATCACAGCGGGACAGCCGGGTCGGGTCCAGCCAGCCGGAGTAGAAGCACATCTTGTGCGCGCGTTGCTGCAGCGGCCGAGACATCCAACTGAGGGTGATGGCCAGGCCGGTTAAGCCTACAGTGACGAGGGCGTGCATGCGCTGCAACATCTCGTTCTCCATCTTCTCCCTGTAGATCTTCAGATCACATTGCTGCCTGCTAGATTCCACGTCCTGGAAAGCCGACAAATTGATCTGGTCCTTGTCGGTGAGGTTATGGACATAGAAGTACGACTGTTGCCACAGTCGCACTGTGTCTTGCAGACGGAACTTGGGGTAGCCAGTCTGCGTGCGGGAGTAGATGGAGGCGCCACCGCACGTCACCAGCGGCCCCTTGGTCAACTGGACCTACGGCCGGACGCGGAAGAGCCGGTAGAGGAGCCCGAGATCCGGCTAGATCCCGAGGTAACTCTCGCAGAAGGCCACGAAGTGCGCCAACGTGCCGATAGCATTCGCGCCGAGGTGGTGGTGGCGGAGGTCGAAGAAGGCGAGGAAGTAGAGGAAGAAGGGGTGCACCAGTAGCGCGAAGCCGCGGGCGAGGTACGATAGGAAAGTCACCCGCTCCCCCTTCGTAGGGTGCGCCGACTCCTCTCCCGCTGGCGCGTCCGCACCGCTACCTCCGTCTCCGGTGGCGGCACGCGGGTGGCGCGGTATTTTTCAATGTGCTCCTCCATCACGAAGGAGGCGCACCAGGCTCCACTCTCGGTGGCCATCTCTGGCTCGCTAGGTGTCGCACCGGCTAAGGAGTGGTAGTGGCCCGTACCTCCGACGAGGCTAAACTGGCGGCGCGGCGGACTATAGCGGCAGCAGCAAGCGAGGTAGAGTGAGGAAGTAAAGGGCGTAGGGGAAGACTAGGGAGGCAGCAAACGGAAGGAGGAACTGCCCTCCCCGGGCGACCTTTTAAGGACCAGGCAGCGGAACCGTCCACGGTGCCATGCGGAGCCCATCGAGCTGCACCCCGCCCTCCCCACTTCACAGGATCCTTTGTGCAGGCGCGGGATGCGCAGATGATCCCGGAAAAAAACCGAAGAGGCAGGCGGCAGTTTCTCGAGGCGACGTGCGATGGGACGTTACGCTGCCCGCCGCAGTGCAATGATGGCGCGTGCATGCGTGGCCGGCGTCAGCACTAATGTCACAGGTAGCGCAACCGCCAGACATAGCCGGCCAGAAATTTCAAAGTTGGAGCGGAGTGCACGCACATTGCACCTAAGGGCGAAATCTACACGTGCTCAGGGGCTAGTGTCGGGGGGATGACCTCTGGATACCCCAAACGAACAAGAACCATGGCAGTTGGCTTGCGTCCGGCTGGCTGAGCGCAACCAGACACAAACAAGTCAAGCCGGCTACTTCACGGTAGCCGGAACCGCGAGGAGCAGCAAGGCACGGGACCGGCTACATCAGCATAGCCGGACTCAATCAGGAGGATAGGGTGAAGTGCTGCACGGTGAACGGTACGCCCTGGTACGATGACAAGACCCGCAACTACACGGCCATACCGAAGACTTTGTTGGGTGACGCAAGAATAGTGGCTAGAGGCTGACGACAGGCTCACATGGTGTTCACTGTACCCACGACAACCCTACCACATGTACTCTAATGGGATGTAAGTGTACCAAATACTGTAGATGACCAGCCGGCTGGGACCCGCCTGTGGGGCACGCCAGCCGAACTGGCCAGTGAGACCGTTGTCTCTCTGCCTATATAAGCAGAGACAAGGTTCTCGTAGCAAAGGTTGGTCTAAGGGCATTTAAGGTGGTAGCTAGAGAATACAGCTCAAGGAGCGATTGTAGCCCGTATACTACTCATAGTCAGATCGGCAGGAGTAGGAGATTTACCTCACCACGAGGGCTCGAAACCTGGGTACTTCGTGTTTCTTGCTACACTTGCGTGTATCCAATCCCGCCTACGGACGCCGTCGAGAGCTTCCCTGCTAGTCCCCACACCTCTATCTAACATGTTTAGGTACTGCCGTTCCCAATACAACGACAAATATCACTCTCCACAATTCAAGAGATTTGGGTGTTATGTCACATAATGTGACATAACTTTCTAATAAATGTGAGATTATTACTCTCCACGATTTAGAGGATTGGGGTGTTATGTAACATATTGTGACATAACTGTCTAACACTCCCCCACAGTCGCAACGGGAGGAGTACGGATGTTGAGACTGGACCAAAAATCTAGAAACAATGGTGAAAGATGTCCCTTTGTCAAGATGTCGGCAAACTGTCGTGATGAGGGAACATGCAGTACGCGGACTTGTCCCATGGCAACACGATCATGAACAAAGTGAAGGTCGATCTCGATGTGTTTGGTGCATTGATGTTGGACGCGGTTCGTGGACATGTAGACGACGCTAACATTGTCACAGAACACAATCATAGCTGGAGTGGATGGTCGATGAAGCTCGTGGAGAAGTTGGTGAATCCAACTAGCCTCGGCAATGGCGTTAGTCACTTCATAGTACTTGTCTTCGACACTGGAGCGGGAGACCGTGTGTTGCCTCTTCGAAGACCATGAGACGAGGTTGTCAGCGAGGTAGACGCAGAAGTCGGACGTAGAACATCGAGTATTGGGGCAGCCGGCCCAATCAGCATTGGTGTAGGTGACCATGGAGTCCGTGAGGACGCGTGAAGCTGGAGGCCATGAGATAGTGTGCCCTTGATGTAGCGCAAGATGCGCTTTCTGGCCACGAGGTGCTTCTTGTGAGGGTCGTGCATGTGGAGGCACACCTACTCGCCAGAGTACGCGATGTCGGGTCATGTGAAGGTGAGATACTGGAGCGCACCGGCAAGGCTCCAGTACTCAGTCGGGTCATCAATGGGAGGACCAGCTGTAGCGGCGAGCTTCGACAACATGTCAACCGGTTGTCGTCGTGGACTTGCAGGCAGTCATGCCGGCTTTTTTTTGCGCAACCGGCAGGAGCTCTACCTATTCTATTAGAAGGGGGAATAAAAAGTCTCAATAGGTTTAGATTAAGGTGTAAACATGCCAAAACCACCACAACCTCCAAACCGAGAAAAAGAAACTAATCAGGTTCGGCCAGGTCATGTCTTCTTTGTCTAGAATCTCCACAGCATACTTGGCTTGCGAGAAGTTCATGTCGTTGGAGTCGCGGGTGATCGTGATGCCGAGCAAGTAGTGAAGGCTGCCCATGTCCGTCATGGCGAACTCGGAGCGGAGAGGTTGTAATTCGGTCAAGGAGCTACGATGCAGAGGCGGTGAGGATGATGTCGTCAACATAGAGCAGGAGAAAGGCCGTTCCCTCCACGCACTGAAGGACGAACAATGACGTGTTGGAGCGCGATCACATGATGCCGGTCGAATTGATGAAGGTGGCAAACCGCTGTTACCACGCGCCATGAGCCTTCTTGAGACCGTAGAGCAAACGGTTCAGCCGACAGACGTGCTTGGGGCATGTAGAGTCGATGAAGCTGGTGGATTGCCGATAGTAGACTACCTCGGCGAGCTTGCCGTGGAGGAAGGCATTCGTGACATCGAGTTGGCGAGTCTCCCACTTAAGGGAGAGCATTAGGGAGAGGATGATGCAGACAATGGCCGCTTTGACAACCGAGCAAAACGTCTCGTCGAAGTCGATGCCTTGCTCCTGAGAGAAACCGCGAAGCACCCAACGTGCTTTGTAGTAGTCGAGGGAGCCATCGGGCCGGAGCTTGTGGCGGAAGACCCACTTGCCTGTGACGATGTTGGCGTTCCTCAGAGGAGGCATGAGCTCCCAAGTGGCGTTCCCGAGGAGAGCTCGATACTCTGCGGTCATAGCATGGAGCCAGTTGGGATCCTTGAGAGCCGCGCGTGCCGAGGTGGAAACCGGTGAGTACTTGCTGACACACAAAATATGTAGTTAAGCCACTTGCGGGGGCCCTTATGAATGCCAGAGGTGTTGCGCGTGCGATGCGCAGGCTGGGGCGCCAGCGAGGGGGCGCGCGGTGGGTAGGGGGCGTGCGGTGGAGAGGGGGCGTGCGACGGAGAGGGGGAAGACGAGGGCGTGCACAGAGAGGGTTCAGCCGGCGAGACGACGAGAGGGCGAACATCATCATTGAGGAACTCGTACGTGGCAGCGGAGGGTGGCTACGGCGACGCAAAAGGGAAAGTAGACTCATCAAAAACAACATGTCTACAAATGATGATGCGATGAGTAACAAGATCCATGCAGCGATAACCTCTATGATAAGAAGAATACCAAAGAAAGATGCAAGCACTATAGCGTGGTTCGAGTTTGTGAGGTATAGTGGAGGCGGTGTTGGGATAGCAAAGATAACCAAAAATGCGAAGAACGAAATAGTCGGGATGGGTGTTATGAAGAGCAAAATATGGAGATGGAGCGCTAATGGTTTTGGTAGGGAGGCGATTAAGTACGTGAGTGGCGTGGTGGAGCGCTTCTACCCAAAAACGAGGTGGTAAGCTAGCTTAAAATAAGAGAGAACGCACGATGTCACTGACTGTACATATAACGCGTTCGTCTTTACCATTTTGTTGGGAGGTGTATGGACACGAAAAGAGAACGTGTATGTCGTGATTGGGAACGAGGGAGTTGAGTTTGGCGTTGTCGAACTCACGACATTGTCACACTGTATGGACGAAAGAGATAAGTTAAACTGTGTATGGGCAAACGCGCGAAAGGAGGTGAGCGTGGCATAGTGTCAGACTTTTGGCATAGAGGAACGGTCCATAAAATGAGTGAAATGATCAAGAATGACTAAGAAATATTTAAAGTCAGAAATACTTAAGACCGGAGATGTCAAAGATCGGAGTGAATTAACTCAAAAGGACGAGTGGTTCTAGTCGTGGAAGAACAAAAAGGCAAACGTACATGGCGTCCAAGTTGACATGCATGACGAAGAGTACTATGAGGGACTTCTTTATTAGAAGGAAAAGAAATATGCTGGGAAAGACGACGATAGGCGTCGTGACCGGGGTGACCGAGGTGATGATGCCAAATATCGTGAGGGGTGGTGGTCGTGGTGAGAGAACGGGGCGTCGGGTGCTGGAAAGAATAAATCTCCCCCGTACTATTGCATCGAAGAAGCTCATACCGTAAAGAAGGTCCTTCACAGAAAAACCAAAATGATCAAAATCAATGGAGCAATTATTATCAGTAATGAACTGACAAATAGAGACATGATTTTTAATAATACGAGGTGTAACGAGAACATTGCAAAGATGAAGAGGACGGTTAGATAAAAAAGAAGGAAGAGAGGCATGATCGAAGGACGAGACGGGAACATAGGAGCCATCACCAATGGTTGCATGACTGTAAACAGGGTGTGGAGAAAGAGAGTGAAGGATACCGGCATCCTCGGAGAGGTGGGCGGTGGCGCTGCTGTCGAAGACCCTCTCCATGGGGGTGAGGGAGCCCATGTTTGCACCGATGCCGGCGGAGCATCATAGAAGGCCGTATTGTACACAACAACACCTTGCGGGGCTCTATACGTGACCGCACCATAGGGGCGGCGTGACCGGCGTGGGTAGGAGCCACGTTGGGGGTGGCATAGCCGGCGTGGGGAAGAGCCGCGTAGGGGCCGGTGTGGCCAGCGTGGGCAAGAGCCGCGTAGGGGCCGGTGTAGCCGGCGTGAGGAAGATCCATGTAGAGGATGGCGCCAGGTGGAGCGCCGCATGAAGACGCGGTGTAGGGGCAGCATGGTCGGGGAAGAAGGACGGCTGCATAGGAAGAGTAGCCATGGTGGGGAGGAGAGAGGAGAGGGAGGGGGTTGGGCGGCGACGGCCAACTAGGGTTGGAGAGAGGACGGCGGCTATGGTGAAGAGCGGGATTAGCGGAAACTGTGTAGGATTGTTTAGGTGATAGCATGTGAGAAAGATAGACTAGGAGAATTGACCACACTTGGGACTTTTATATTGCATGTATATATATAGACAAATTACAATCTCAACCATAAATAGAAGATCACAAATATTACTCTCCACGATTCAGGGGATTGGGGTGTTATGTCACATAGTGTGACATAACCGTCTAATAAATGTGAGATCGGAAATATTACTATCCACGATTCAGGGGATTGGGATGTTATGTCACATCTGTCTAACAAGAGGAAGAATAAGAAGAAACAGAGTCGAATGAGATGGGGAGTTTACGATGAAAAAAGAATATAGAAAGATTAACCCTTGAATTAATCCATGCAACTTGGTAGTCGGGGCAAAAGGGTCCATGTCGCACTTTTTTCGACTCCTCTCCATAATACACATCTTAAAATAGAAAACCTGTGAAAAAATTATACACATCATAAAATGAGAGGGAGGGAATACCACGTCAATTCGTCCTTTCTATATGACTATAAAAGGTTAGGTTCATTCAATGTATGGTGAGTATTCTATATTTCATATTTTTTATTCCCATGTGATATTTTCAATTTCATGTAGGATGATTACCGAGCAGAGGAAGAAAATCTTAATACACTTAAATTATATGAGGATATCTAAAGGCGTGTCAAAGAGTAGGAATGAGTTAGATCCTGAAGTTATACTCATAAAATTAGACCTTTTTAACCAAATACAATTTAAGTGAGGTGAAATACAATTATGTGCGATCATTTTTATACTAGGTGTTATATTTTCCATACACATAAATATTCACATGCAGTATTTATATTGCATTATATATATTGTGGTAAATATGTGAAACCGTAGCAACACACGAGCATTTAGCTAGTAAGACTTATAAGAGTGGGGCCGGTATTAAACTATAAGAGTGGGGCTGGTATTAAACTTCATGTCTAAGTTGATTCTATGAAGTACTAAAGTACCCTATTTTCCTTAAAATAAGTGACTCGGATCTGTTTAGATTCGCACCCATATAGTAAAATACGGTTAGATACATGTGAATTAGAAAAATTCACATCACTTATTTTGGGACGGATGAAGTACACGACCATTTTCATCTAGTATATTTTTCAAGCTAGTAGAAAAATAGTACTCTCTTTGATCTATATGTTGGGGGATACCCCGGGTAGGGTCACGCCGGGGTATAAATGTCGAGTTAGCCTAGGTTCGGCAAGGTCAAAGCAAATGCTGGCCGAGTCACCTCAAGGCAGGCCGGATCATGGAGTAACCCTGACCAGGGACGCCCACCTTACTTGGTCTCAACCGACTTAAGCCGTATGTCGGTAAGATATATCTAACTTGTATGCAGGAACAGGTATGGCCGGATCAACTATGCATGATCCGGGTTATATCAAGCTTGTAAGAGAAGGAAGGTATCTCGCTGGTCAAAAGGTGGCTACTATACGCGGAGCGTGAGCGAAGCGGACAGAGGCCGGACCACCGAGGCGTGGCCGACAAAGGTGACGAAGCCAATGTCGGGTGACGGAGGCGCCGCAGAGGCTCACGTAGCCTCTACATGGGTGACACGGGGGAAAAGTAACCCGGTCGGCTTACTATTTTGGGAGGAGGCATATTCCCTGGAATATGCCTCCACGTGTGCCCTAAGTGGAGACCTAGCCACCCCTATATAAGGAGGGCTAGGGCTTCTCTAGAGGGGGTTGATTTCTGGGAGATTGCTCTGAGGGCTAGCTAGTGGGGAGAGTAAGAGAGTTCTTTCTTCCTCCTCTCCCCAATACAGCTCTAGGAGCACTTGTAATCTGTGAAGGAGAATCAAATACAAAGCTTCCGTGTGTGGAATCACCACACTATCCCTCCCTGGATTCCCCTAGTGCATTTAGTCCCCACCTTTAGCCTATCCATGGCATCTGCCGTGACACCACCACGACACTATAATGTCACCAAGCTATTGTATTTTGTGAAAATCGATTTATCTCTACTACTTAAAAAAGGAAACGTTTCGTGTCCTAGCGGAGGTTGCGCTTCGCTCCAGGCTTCATCACACACCGGCCCCGTTACGTCTGTTTGTCGTCGCACCCCTCTCTTTGGTCCCACCCTAACCAAACGAGTCGCCATCCCCTATGCTCCCGCACGCCCTTCTATCTCTTCTCGCTTCACCTAGGCGACGCATTCGACGCCATCAGACCCACCTCCTCACACACACGCATCCGGCGCCCCAACACCTCTTCCTCTAGCTCCTTCTCACACTGGTCGCCAGATCCGGTCGTCACCACCTCCATAGCACAGATAAGGTGCCCTCCACTGCACGGATCCAGCCGTCACCGCCTCCCACTCGCCTATATGTGTCCTCCACGGCACGTCCAGCGAGCATGTATGCCCGATAGCCTACCCCAAATGGCGAGAAGAGTCGCGGCTCGAGCCTTGAGGCATGGAGGCTGAGATCTGGGCATGGAGGCGCTGATCCAATCTCCCCGCTTGATCTTCCTTTTTTGGAATTATTGTGCATTGTGAAGCAGTTTTGGGTTTCTTCCACCTGAAAACACCTATTCTGATCCATTGATGGGATATGCCGAAGGGGGTATGCCTAGCATGAAGTTTCGATTGGGTCAAAGGCCTCGTGAGTGGGCCTGCAGGACGGCGCTGGAACTTGTCTGAAGAGAAGGCCTGGTGATTGGAGACTGGAGGCCCAGAAACATAGTTGAAACCTAGTCGGATTAGGTCAAAAGCCTCCGAATCCATAACTTGTTCGGTTTATACTATAACCCTAGCGAGGTACCCCTATATAAGCCTCCCTAGGGTAGATTGAGGACTTACGTTCCACCATACACCACTTTGAGTGACTCGTTGCTTAGACGCCGAGCTCGCCATCCCTGTAATTGGCTCTCTACCAATCCAAAGCAGGAGTAGGTCTTTACCCTCCGGGGGGCCAAACCTGGGTAAACCCATGTACATCTGCCCCCATCTCGCACTGCAGATGGCCGCCAGCGCTCGCCCCCTGTTCTATCAATCCCTGCCCATGTCAGCGACTATCGTGGTCATTCCCACGATAGGTGGCACCCACCGTGGGGCGTGGCCGGTCTGGCCTGAGTTCTGCGGCGAGACCCTACATGCCAATCGATCGGCGGATCGCCACCGGCCGCATGATCGCCACCGGCGGGATCCTGCAGATCCTGCACAGTAGCTACATCTGGGCGTCGCGCCCGATCACACACAACGCGGTGATGCCGATCGGCACCATCAGCTTGTTCATCGGCTTCACCAACCCGGTCGACCTAGCGGGAAAGATGGTCATCGGTGAATCATCGCCATGCCTTGATTCGCTCTTGGAGGAGCACATCTGCTCCATCAGCCGCCTCGCCACCGAGTACGACTCGGCCACCAGCAACGCGGTCGGGACTAACACCGCCACGAAAGATGCGGCTCTCCATGACGACGCCGACTCTGCGACCCCTGCCTCGGTCGACGGATTCATCATCGCGGCGTCACGAGAGGACTCCATCATGCAGGTCTCCAACCCTGAGGACTTCGAGGATCCCTCCATCCTTGGGATCTTCAATTCCGACTCTGGCTCGAAATCCCCCGAGGACTTCCATGCCAGATTCAATCCCTTCAATGCGATCTACATGGCGGGCAGCACGGTCGCCCCGCCAGATCCATTCTCCACACCGATCCCGCCAACCGCCACGGCCACGGAGGTGGAGGAAGCCCGCCTACGACTGGAAGAGGCTCAACGTAGGGAGATAGCTGAGCGCGAGAAGTTCTGCTTCGAACGTGCGATAGCGCAACAGCTGTCACTCTACCATCAACGCCGCATCAGGACCCGCCTAAACTCGAACGTCTAGGGCCGTGTCCTGAACTTCGATGATGAAAGCGACCCTGCATGCGCAACCGAGCGCGAATACTGCGAGAACGTGCCGCCAGGCGGCAGCAACCGACCACCACCCGGTGCATCGGTGATTGGGGCCCCACCGCCACCCATTGGTCACGCGCCCCCATTGGACCAGCCGCGAATCATCATCTCGCCATAGGCCCGCGACGCCAACGGGCTCCCACTGTACTCCATCCCGATGGACAACGTCATTGCGACCGACGCTGCAGTCGCCTACCTTGACATCTCAGGAGAGGGCGCACTATAGATCCAGTACGCCAAGTCCCTACTCGCCAGGGTCGTCGAGCAGCACGCCCCAGGAGTCGACCCGCGGGCGCGGATGTATTCCCACTCATCGGCAAGCATGGCAGCCTTAAGTGGCCCTCCAAGCATCGCCAACGCAGTCACCTGCCCACCGCCCTAGCCCCTGGCGCACCAGCCATGGACCGCCCACCCCGCGCTCGCCACCAATGAGCCGCGACCGGCGAACAACACAGTCGCCGCTAATGGGCAACCCATCGATGCCCGAACACACATCGTCAACAACCAGGCTTGGCCGGCGTGCCAGCCCAACGGCTTGAGGCAACCCTCATCAACCACGACGACCGTGAACCTAGGGGCTCGCTCAGCCAAGTTGGCCCCCAATGCTTCGGGCTAATGATCCGAGGCAAGAAGTACCCCGCCCAAGGAGATCGAAACGTATGACTCCACGTACGACCCAGGGGTGTGGCTGGACACGTAACTCATGGTGATGGGAATCGCCAGCCACACTGACCCGACAATGGATCAACACCCTCCCCGCTGATAGCATCGACTCGTGGGAAGAGATGCGGGACGCCTTCGTCCGGCACTTCGAGGGCTCCTACACCCGCACCACCACCATCGAGGACCTGGAGCGATGCATCCAGGGGCAGGACGAGTCGACCCGCCACTGGATCTAGAGGTGGTAGGAACTATGGATCGATGCCTCCGGCATTCACTCGGACACGACCATTCACTGCTTCAAAAATGCGTGCCGGTACGAACCCTTGGTCGCTAAGTTCAAGAGGGTCTACCGGATGCTCAACAACATTCCCAACCTCCTCAAGATCGCCAAGCGATACACGGAGGAGGACCCCAACCAAGACTCCGATGACGAGTCGGATGGAAGACGCCGTACCAACGGCCATGAAAACGGGTAACAGCACGACATGCGCTACAGCAACACCCGCCTCACCAGCAAGCGCCATAGTGACGAGCAAGTCGACTTCGTCGCTAACGCCAGTTACGGCCAACGCAACCCAAAGAACTTCCCCCGCGGCGGAGGAAACTACCGCATTAACAACGCGACGAGGACGAAATTCAACCCCGGTGCCCTACTCAACCAGCCCTACGTCTACCATAGCAGGGAGGGAAAACCTACCACCCACACCACCGTGGATTACCGTTCTCTAAAGGAGATCGAAAAGGCAAGGAGAGCAAGGGAGGACCCCAACAACAACCCCACAAGGGACAACGGCAATGCCGGCGGGTTCAGAAATGATGTCTGCTCGCTACACACCTTCACCGGGCTCGGCACCAAACGCGAGAAGAAGGTGCTCGCCCGCGCGGTCGCGGTCAATGCGGTGACCCAAGTTGATATCCCCCGCTTCCTCAACTGGTCCGAGCAAAGCATCACCTGGAGTCGCTAGGATCACGCGCCTAGGATCGAGTACCCAGGGCAAGTCGCCCTGGTGGTCAGGCCCAAAGTGGCCAACTACTGGCTGCCCAAGATGCTGATGGACGGTGGAAGCTCCATCAACATCATGTACTTGGACACATTCAAGAGGCTGCACCTCCCAGAGTCGTCGATCGAGTCGACACTCACCACTTTCCACGACATCGTCCTCGGTCGGAAGGCGTATCCAATTGGCCAGGTGACGCTGCTAGTCACCTTCGGCACACCAGCGAACTTCCACACCGAGCGGATCGTCTTCGAGCTGGTGAACTTCAGCAGCCCTTACCACTGCGTCCTAGGGCGCCAGGTGTTCGCCAAGTTCATGGCGACCCTACATTACGCCTATAACATGATGAAGCTCCCAGGGCCAAGCAGCATCATCAACGTCCACGGCGACCCCGACATGGCCGTGGAGTGCGAAGACAAAGGCGTTGAGCTCGCCGACGCCATCATCGCCATGGAAACAAACCACGTGGACGAGCTCGCACAATATGCAAGAAACATCGACAAGGATGACCCCACCATCCTAAAGAAGCCAACCACCGCGAGTTCCACCTTTGACGCAACCACGCACACCCGCATCGTCGAGCTCGTCCCAGGCGACTCTAGCTAGACGGTCACCATCAGGGCGCACATGAGCCCCGCATAGGAAAGCATGCTCATCGGATTCCTCCATGAGAATCGCGACATCTTTGCATGGAAACCATCCGACATGCATGGTGTCCTGAGGGAACTCGCTGAGCACAAACTCAACGCCGAACCCAAAGTGCGACCAGTGAAGCGGTCGCTGCGGCCCTTCAATGAAGAGCGTCGCCGAGGAATCGACGAAGAAGTACAGCGCCTACTAGTCGCAGGCTTCATTCGGCCCATCAAGTACTCCAAGTAGCTGGAAAACCTAGTCCTGGTCCTAAAAAAGAATAACACATGGAGAATGTGTATCGACTACACCAACCTCAATAGCGTCTGCCCGAAGGAGGAGTTCGTCCTACCGCGCATCGACCAGATCATCGACTCGACCGCGGGATCGGAGTCACTGTGTTTCCTCGACGCGTATTCTGGCTACAACTAGATCAAAATGGCAGTCGAGGATGAGGAGAATACGCGTTCATCATGCCATTCGGCGCCTTCTGCTACACGGCCATGACGTTCGGCCTCAAGAACACCTCCCCAGAGGCGCATGCAGGAATGCCTCGCAGACCAAATTGGCCACAACATCCACGTCTACATCGACGACGTGGTGGTTAAATCCACCCGCCAGGACGACCCTACTTGCCGACCTGGCCGAAACCTTTGCAAATCTGCGGAGGTATAACATCAAGCTAAACCCAGCAAAGTGCACCTTCGCGTTCCCACCGGACAGCACCTGGGATACGTGGTCTCCAAGCGGGGCATCGAGGCAAACCCCACCAAGATCGACACCATCGCGCGACTCGGAAAACCCGAGTGCTTGTGCAACGTCCAGAAGTTGGTTGGGCGAGTCATGGCTCTCAGTCGCTTCATCCTCCGCCTCGGCGAGAAGGCAATGCCCCTCTACTGCCTGATGCGCAAGAATCCCATGTTCCAATGGGATGTAGAGGCGGAAAACGCGCTCAAGGAACTCAAAGAAGTGCTACTCGCGGCTCCACTACTCTTTGCCCCAATCGACAAAGAGCCAACGCTCGTCTACGTGGCAACCTCCACTCGAGTTGTTAGCGCCATGATGGTTGTCGAATGACCAGAAGAGGGCAAGGAGTGCCCTATTCAGCGCCCTGTCTACTACATCAGCGAGGTCCTGATGGACTCAAGGCAGTGCTACCCATAGTACCAGAAATTGGTATACGCGGTATTCCGATCCTAGAGGAGACTCCCCCACTACTTCCAGGAGCACCCAATCATAGTTGTCTCCTCCATGTCGTTGCAGGACATTATCCGCAACCGCGAGGCGAATGGGCGAGTCGCTAAGTGGGCCGTCGAGATCGGTTTCCACAACATCAAGTACGAGCCATGCAAAGCAATCAAATTGCAGGCCCTGGCCAATTTCCTCGCTGACTGGGAAGAGGCACAAGAGCCATAGAAGCTCCCCAACCTCCATTACTTGTCGCTCCACTTCGACGGCTCCAAGAATGCCGACGGCGCCGGGGTCGGGGTCAGACTAACCTCCCCCAAGGGAGACAAGCTCTGCTACATGCTCCACCTCGATTTCAAGCCCTGCACCAACAACATGGCCGAATACGAGGCCCTCTTTCACGGCATGCGGGCCGCCAAGGAAATGAACATCAATCGGCTATGATGCTACAGCGATTCTGACCTAGTCGTCGGCCAAGTCGCGGGGACCTGCGACACCATCTCCCCAACAATGATAGCATACCGCCAAGTGGTAGACTAGCTGGGAGGGCACTTCACCGGCTACTCAGTCAAGTGGATCGACAGGCAAAAAAACAAGGAGGCAGACACCCTCTCCCACATCGGGTCGGCCCGGCAGACGCCGCCTGTAGCAGTCTTCCATGACATCATTCACAAGCTTCGGTCTCCCTGCCAAAGGAGATCGACATCGGGATACCATTGCAGCTAGAGCCCGCCCTAGTCGCCATGGTCATGGAGCCCAATGACTAGACTGCACCATACGTCGCCTTCCTCGAGCACAAGGTCCTCCCAAGCGACAAGACGGAAGCATGAATGATAGTGCATCATTGCAAATCCTTCGTCATTATCAATGGCGAGCTCCACAAGCGTAGCGTGACCGGCATATTCCGACGCTGCGTACAGCCAGAAGAAGGACGCAAGATACTCCAAGACATCCACGCCGGCGACTGCGGCCATCACGCTGGCGCCAGATCACTGGTCGCCGAAGCCATGCGACATGGATTCTACTGGCTCACCATGCATGCCGACGTAACCGACATAGTCCAACGATGCGTCGTGTACTAGAAGTACGCCAACCAGAAGCATCTTCCTGGTTCGGCACTCAAGACCATCCCCATCACCTGGCCATTCGCCATATGGGGCATGGACATGGTAGGCCCGTTCAAGAAGGCCTCATCCGGCTTCACCCACCTCCTAGTCACGGTCGAAAAGTTCACCAAGTGGGTCGAAGCCAAACCTATCTAGAAGTGCGACGGCAAGACTGCCACCAAGTTTCTCTGCGAGCTCATCTACCGGCACGGCTACCCGCACAACATCATAACGGACAACGGCACCAACTTCGCCAAGGGCGCCATCGCAGAATTCTACGAAGAGCACAACATATGACTCGACCTTGCCTCAGTCGCCCACCCGGAGTTGAACGGACAAGCAGAATGTGCTAATCAGAGCGTCCTCCATGGGCTCAAGCCACGACTTAAGGTTCCCCTCGAGCGAACCCTAGGATGCTGGGTCAAAGATCTACCCTCCGTAATATGGGGCGTTCGCACCTCCGTCAACCGCTCCATGGGGTTCACGCCCTTCTTCAACGGCGCTGAGGCCGTAATGCCAACCGACCTGGAGCACGACTCACCTCGAGTCACCAACTATGTCAGGGTGACAAATGAGATCGCCCGCCAAAACAGCATCGACTAGGTTGACGAGGCACGCGACCTAGCTCGCTCCCGCACCGTCATCTACCAGCAGGGACTCCGAGCTACCACAGCTGCCGAGTCCGGACCCGCACCTTCTAGGAAGGCGACTTGGTCCTATGACTGGTCCAGGACAAGAAGGGCATGCACAAGCTTTCCCACCCATGGAAGGGGCCATTCACCATAGGGCGCGTCCGCGGCAACGATGCCTACTACCTCATCGACATACGAGGTGATGGCCAGCTTGAGGTCGGGAGGCCATGGAATGTAAACCTCCTCCGAAAGTTCTATACATGGAACTCAAACTTGTACTCAGTTGCTATATAATGAAATACATTCGAATCACACAAATTGTGTATACTCGCCATCTTCTTGCGCCACTCGCACTCGTAAAATTCAGCAATATACTACCTATGGAAGTCAACCCTTGGTCGAGCGACCAGCATGGCTAAGTAGTGTGACCCAAGGGCACCGAAGATATTCGGGATTTATGTCGTCCACGAACACGCCAACCCGGAGCCACCATCGGAGTCGCCTCCCTCGATTGGCCTACCGGGCCAAGACAACAGATAAATGCTTCCCACAACGACCTATCCTCCCATCCTCGTGCAAAGCGACTCGAACGGTTAAGTACCATGCACGGGGACTTCACAACAAGAAAACCTCACGTGGCTCGGGAACACACCAAGTAAGAGAGATGCCTTGGATTCGCCACGCGACTGGCTTTCCGATCCAGGGGAAGAGACGCGTTACAAACAACGCATCAGATCCTACAATAGGCACAGGCCCAAAAACGGCTAAGTACCACGCTCGAGGACTCGCCTAAACCGACCTTATTCGCGCTCGGGGACTCGGCTAAGTACAAGAGCCCCCTCGGAGTCACAAGGCAAATGGCCCCACACGCCACAACAAATCAGTCTTAACCAAAACAAACACCCAAAGCAAACACACATGCACATAAACGAGTTATACCCCATTAAAGGGAGGACGCTCTCGGGGACTTGCTCAAAGAAAAACCAACATATCACACAATTGACCATGCATTGCGAGTCGATTGACTCCTCTTACTTTCATACATATGTATTGTTCATATTACAAAATGGCCATCCGGCATAATTTACAACAGCCCCCAGGGCAGCGATCTATTTTGCAGGCTCCGACAAAGAAGCACCGCCACCACCCTTGACCCAGATGAATGGCTCCCATGGATTCGTCGGGTACATTGTCAGCGACTTCGACAACGCCGACCAGAAGGGCTGCTCCGAGTTAAGGTCACGATGCTCTGGCTCGAGGTCGCCCGGGGGATAATATCATTTTGCGGCCCGAAAGTTGGGGTGTCCAGGCAACGCGGTACCCCAGTTCCCTGATATCATCCGCGATGACTACAGTTGGTGTGCCAAATACTCAGGGGGTCTTTTCGGCACAAACTCAACTTTATGTTTCAATACAAAAAATCAGGCTAACGGCCGTCAAGTTGGGCCCCCCTGTCAGTTCTCGACGTTATGTCGCTCTTGTCGCTCCCGCCGCTTAGGTGTCAATTAGGCTTGCAGCGTTGGCGCCTGCATCCATTATGCGTCTTCTTCTTCCCCGGAACGGCAATTTGTGGGGCGTCACAGCCATGGCGCGGAGCTGGGACGTGGACGAACCTGCTCAGCCCAGCTCTCCTCCTTGTAGGCTTGCAGCATTGGCGCCTGCATCCATTACTCGTCTTCTTCCCTGGAGCGGCAATCTATGGTCGCGGCCATGGCGCAGAGCTGGGAAGTGACGAAGCTTCTCAGCCCCGCTCTCCTCCCCATCCCGAGTCGGAGCTCGCCCTCACCATGGACGCACCCATGGCACGGTCAGGGACGAGAATTGGTTTCCGGTGAGATCTATCACCTTGTCGACCATGCTCGGTTCTGTTTTCCTACTCTAGAATCCGAGCTCGCCATCTCCGTGGTTGCACCCGCACCAATTCTGCCACCTCTGCCGAGGTCTCTGTGGTAGCTCAAGTTCTAGGGCTCTCCAAGTTCTACCATGTTGGGCCTGTAAGTGTTGTTGTATGTTAAACTAGAAAATCTCTTTTGTTCAAATCTCTTGGGCTGTACCAACTTCATTTTGTTTAATAATGAAAGACAAAATATAAATGACTTCTCTCAATTTCTCGCATAGAAAAATGCACAGCTAATTTCATATTCTCGCAGGAACTGGCCCCACTTGTTGAACCGGCGGCACTGCCACGATCTCCACATAACCATGGTGAGTTCTCGAACCGAAAGTTGCAGTTACCACGTTTCTTCTGCAGTCATTCCTCTACAGTTTTTCCTGGGCGCTTCTTCTTCCTCTGTTCTAGAACCGTCGGTTCATCTTCTTCTTCCTCTTGCAGGCAGTTCCTTGGAGGCATGGATGATGGGAAACGCACAACAGAGACCCACTTGGTCCCTGCCCATGGCACCACGACTTTGACAGTGGTGTACACAAACGATGAAGCGACTGTGGAGACAACTCTCGCCAGGTTTGAGCAATTGCTTGAGAAAGAGAAGCACAAGTTTGTGGGGCTAGACTTGGAGTACACCCGTGCAAATAAGCGAAAAAAATCCTCCGCAAGAGATCGCTGTCGTGCAAATCGCCATACATGAGGAGGTCCTCGTTTACCACTTCTGCAGGTATGTGAAATTTAAATTTGAGATCACCACTTCTGCATCCCTTGTTCCCTTACATCCCTAGAACCATCTAAGTGCAGGAGTAAACCAACTGAGATGCGTTGTCCGGCTCTGGTCGAGTTCTTGTGTAGGAAAGGGATAACTTTCACTAGCGTGGATATCACAAATGACACAATTATGCTTTCTCCTGCGTTGATAAAAATCCTAGAGGGGCACCACATCGACATCCAAAATCTGTACAAGATCAAATCATACCTAGCGAAGGATGGCATGGGTGATCTGGCAGCGGAAATCACCGATAAATCCTATGAAAAACTGAAGAAATTGAAGCGACTCAATCACGACTACTAGGAGTGGAAGCCGATGAGCCAGGTGCGCCTCGAGTATGCAGCCAGAGATGCCTACGTTACGAGTTGTATAGTAAGCTCATTACCATGAAAGATGGGATGGTTAAGGCGGGGGTTTTCGTGAGAGAGCTATGCCCTGCTTGCAAGCTAGCCCAAGAGAAGAAGCGCGAGGAGGACAGAGAACGGTTTCAGGACGAGCAGGGATCTTGGGACGGTGGTGACATCAAGCGGCTGAAGGGGAAGCAAGTCAAGGACGGCAACAAGTGGTGGTGATACATTATGTGTTTGAACTAGATTTTAGTTTCTAGTTTATTATGTGTGTGATACATTTAGTTACTTCAATACAAAATTTCGACCAATTTAACTTGTTGATGTATTTCTTGATAATTTTAATATAATCGAGCACTAGAAATATTTTGTAGTGTGCAGGAGCATGATCAGTAAATATAATTGAACACTAGAAACTTTAAGGCACTCCATATAAAGGAGTAGATTAATATATAAGGTTCACCAGAGACACCACGGATATATTGTCTTACATGCCACACACAAGTAATAATTAACTAGAACAAAATAAAAGCAGGGGCTGCAGCAGGAGGCCGGGACACGGAGACGCCTAGCAGGGCAGGGGTTTATCAGCAGGAGGCAGCGATAGCCTAGTCGATGGGATACAAGCCAGTCCTGACATACTCCCAGAGGAATTTGCCGTAGGCTACGTGCCGCGCCAAGGTAATCGGCCTATGGCTTCTGCCTCCGCCTCTTCCAACGCCCTCCGCATGCTGGATCATGCTGTTGAGATCCACGTTGATTGCTCTGTCATAGAATTGGCAAAAAGTCTCCCCCTACGGTGGAAACGGATTAGCCCACACCGTAACCGCCTCAGCATGTAGCGGCTCTTGTTGTCCCTGGATACCTTGCTATCATCCACTTCATCATCATCCTCCTATTGATTTTTAAGAACATAACTTAGAACTCATACATATGATTGAATTGTATTACAACTCAAGAATTGACAACATGTATATATAAAACAATATATCCGTGGATATCAAAAAGATAAAGCATCTCAGCAATAGTTTGATCGGTTCATATATCATTTCATCTCAACACAATGACAAATAATTGCATCAGATTGCAGCCTCATAAGTTTCTTCAGGGATGGAGTCAGCGAACCAAGTAACAATTTCACAACCTGTAATGTTGTTGTACATCGCCCCAGGTTCACTAACTCATCCCTGAAAAAATCTGACACCAATGTGTCTGCCTCTCTTTTGGAACAAATTTGAATCATTGGCCACAATAAGAAATTGAAATTTAATCGTACAAAATATTATTCAGGGATATACATAGTCAGATACAAAAACAAGCCTAAATATTGTAATTATAAATAAAAACCAAACAAATAATCTTCAGGTGCATGTTAAAAATACTTATGATCAAAACCATTCATATACATATGCATCATACCAATCATTAAAAGATCACAAACAATTCAAGGATCATATATGTAGTTCCATATGAGAATAAATCTAGGGCCTCATAATTTGTTTCAGAGATGGAGTTGGCGAACCAAAGTACCAACAGCACAACCTATATTGTTTGTGTGCATTGCTGCCTCAGGTTCACCAACCCATCCCTAAAACACGACACCATCATACGTGTCTCCCCTTGAACTCTTTTGGGGCTAATTTCAATCATCGGCCTCGGTGACAAACTAAAATGTAATTCTTATGCACTATGAATGCATGGAATAGATAATTCGAATATCATAGTTCTATGAATGTAGAATAAAGATTGTGGCCTCATAAGTTTATTCAGGGACGGCGTGAGTGAACCAAGTAACAATTGCACAGCCTATATTGTTGTTGTACATTGCCCTAGGTTCACTAACTCGTTCCTGAAAAAATCTGACACCAATGTGTCTGCCTCTCTTTTGGGGAAAATTTGAATCATTGGCCACAATAAGAAATTGAAATGTAATCGTACAAAACATTATTCAGGGATATACATAGTCAGGTACAAAAACAAGCCTAAATATTGTAATTATAAATAAAAAACCAAACAATTAATCCTCAGGTGCATGTTAAAAATACTTATGATCAAAACCATTCATATACATATGCATCATACCAATCATTAAAAGATCAGAAACAATTCAAGGATCATATATGTAGTTCCATATGAGAATAAATCTAGGGCCTCAAAATTTGTTTCAGAGATGGAGTTGGAGAACCAAAGTACCAACATCACAACCTATATTGTTCGTGTGCATTGCTGCCTCAGGTTCACCAACCCATCCCTAAAACACGACACCGTCATCCGTGTCTCCCCTTGAACTCTTTTGGGGCAAATTTCAATCATCGGCCTCGGTGACAAACTAAAATGTAATTCTTATACACTGAAGCATTGAATAGGTAATTGGAATGTCATAGTTCTATGAATGTACAATAAAGATTAAGGCCTCATAAGGTTCTACAGGGACGGTGTAAGTGAACCAAGTAACAATTGCACAGCCTATATTGTTCTTGTACATCGCCCTAGGTTCACTAACTCCTCCCTGAAAAAATCTGACACCGATGTGTCTGCCTCTCTTTTGGGGCAAATTTGAATCATTGGCCACAATAAGAAATTGAAATTTAATCGTACAAAATATTATTCAGGGATATACATAGTCAGGTACAAAAACAAGCCTAAATATTGTAATTATAAATAAAAACCAAACAAATAATCTTCAGGTGCATGTTAAAAATACTTATGATCAAAACCATTCATATACATATGCATCATACCAATCATTAAAAGATCACAAACAATTCAAGGATCATATATGTAGTTCCATATGAGAATAAATCTAGGGCCTCATAATTTGTTTCAGAGATGGAGTTGGCGAACCAAAGTACCAATAGCACAACCTATATTGTGTGTGTGCATTGCTGCCTCAGGTTCACCAACCCATCCCTAAAACACGACACCATCATATGTGTCTCCACTTGAACTCTTTTGGGGCAAATTTCAATCATCGTCCTCGGTGACAAACTAAAATGTAATTCTTATACAGTATGAATGCATGGAATAGATAATTCAAATATCATAGTTCTATGAATGTAGAATAAAGATTGCAGCCTCATAAGTTTCTACAGAGATGGCGTAAGTGAACCAAGTAACAATTGCATAGCTTATATTGATCTTGTACATGGCCCCAGGTTCGCTCACTCATCCCTGTAAAAATTTGACACCAATGTGTCTGCCTCTCTTTGGGGCAAATTTGAATCATTGGCTACAATAAGAAATTGAAATGTAATCGTACCAAACAATATTCAGGAATATACAAATGCATCATACAACGCATTCATAGATCAGAAACAATACAAATATTATATATTTAGGTTCCATATGAGAGAGAAAATTAGGGCCTCATTTTTTTTTCAGCGATGGAGTCGGAGAACCAAAATACCAACAGCACAACCTATATTGTTTATGTGCATTGCTGCCTCAGGGCCACTAACCATCCCTAAGAAAACGAGACCATTAGATGCCATTGCACTATTTTGGGGCAAAATTGAATCATTGGGCTTAGTAAGGAATAGAAATGTAATGTTATAGGCCTGTTGTGTATCGAAATCAACACTCAACTAGCAAACTCAACTAGATGGAAGATGAGCAGATTGGGGTTTTGTGACTAGACGGATTGGGGTTTTGTGACTAGATGGCAGATGCATCAATCAACCGATTGAATCATATATATACTACCCTACTACAAGAGCAAAGGAATTTGTACACGATTTAGCAAATCCTATGTATGAACAGTGAAAACTGCGGCTGCGACTAGAGAAGCTAGCAATGTAGTACCTCGGACTCCTCATCAGGGACCTCCTCCTCGAACTCATCATTCTCCGTGATTGCGTCGAAGATTTCTTGAACGGCGATGGGGTCGTCGATGTAGATCACCAGATTGCCTCCGCCTGCCGCCTGCCCCCCATCCAGATCTACCGCTGGCACCACGACATTGTCGGCCACGACGTTGTCGGCCACCTGATGCTCGGCGGCGACGGCTACCACCTGCTGCTCGGCGGCGATGGCTACCACCTGCTGCTCGGTGGCGACGGCTACTAACTGTTGCTCGGCAGCGATGGCTACTGGCTAGACGAATGAGTTCGCACCCTCGACGACGCAGCGACGAGCGGCGTTCGTGCCCGGAGAGAACGCCTCCGCCTCCTTGGCGACGACCGAGCCATCTGCTGTTGTGCCTTCAACTGGCTTCACCTTCGGATCTTCTCCATGCGTACGCTTCATGGCGCACCAAGGGAAGGAGGTAGTGCAAACGAGGGAGCTTTGGCGCACGCGGCAGGTGTAGATTGGGGTCTTGGGACTAGAGAGACTGGGGGGAAATGACACGAGCTCATGGAAGAAGAAGGTCGAGGGGGTTATAAACACCGGACCGTCCTTAGTCCTCGAGTGGACACGTGTGGTGGGCGGGGGGGCTACCACGATCTCCACCCTTTTTTCGGTTCCCTTTTTTTTGAAACAGCCACGATCTCCACTTTAGAGCTGCATTGAAAACACGCTCATGGCAGACCTCGATTCCACTGCATGCAAGTGGCGCGGAACTAATTTCTAGCAACGTTAGATCTACTTGAGGGGGGCCTTTGACTCATGGAATTTACTAGTGGTAGGGCTGATATCTACGCACTTCTATTCTTGTAGACAGTTGTTGGGGCTCCAAGTGCAGAGTTTGTAGAACAGCAGCAAGTTTTCCCTTAAGTGGATCACCCAAGGTTTATCGAACTCAGGAAGGAAGTGGTCAAAGGTATTCCCTCTCAAGCAACCCTGCAATCAAGATACAAGAAGTCTCTTGTGTCCCCAACACACCCAATACACTTGCCAGGTGTATAGGTGCACTAGTTCGACGAAGAGATAGTGAAATACAAGTGGTATGGATAATTATAAGTGGTAACGGTGATAGAGAATAGCTTGCTGGCGTGGAAAAGACTAATGGCAAACTGAAATAAAGATAGAATCAAGCAAACATGTAACAAATCTAATAGCAAACGGTGTTTCAATGCTCAGAAACAAGGCCTAGGGATCATACTTTCACTAGTGAACACTCTCATATAAATATCTTCTCTTTATGATACTACTCTTGACTACTCTCCGGTTGGACACTCTAATCGATGGTAGGGCTATAACAGCACACCTCAAAGTCCATCTTTCCCATCTAGAAAACCCCACCCTGTCACCTTGAGTACTAGATGAGTCCAACAAACACCACAATTTCATAAAGACATCCAACTCCAAATATAACTCATAACAAGTATTTGTAATCTCTAGCCTAAGTGCCACCATGGTGTGCACGTTGTCACTATCACACACATGGGGAGAGCAGAGATCTATTAAAGCACTTGAGTAGCAAGGTAGATCTATAGATTACAAGCTCATGATCTCAATAAGATCATGCATAGAGAGAGAGATGAACACATAGCTACCGGTAAAACCCTTAGCCTCGAGAGAGAACTACTCCCTCCTCATCATGGGAATCAGCAGCGGCAATGGAGATGGTGGTGGCGATCGATGGAGATGGCTCCGGGGGAACTTCCCCGTCCCGACAGGGTGCCAGAACAGAGACTTTCTGTCCCCCGAATCTCCCCTTCGGTGGCGGCGGCACTTCGGAACTTTTCGTGGCTGGAGGCTTGATGATTTAGGGTTTATGCATCGAGAGGCTTCTTATAGGCAAAGAGGCAAGGTCGGTGGAGTGCCAGGGGGCCCACACCACCTGGTGGAGTGGCCAGGGCTAGCCCGCGCCACCATATGGTGTGGCCAGGCCCTGGCCCTCCTCCGTCTCTGCTTCGGGCTCCGTGAGTCTTCCGGTAAAATAGGAACTTTGGCTTTTGTCCCGTCCAATTCCGAGAATACTGATTTTCTGACTTTCCTAGAACCAAAAACAGTAGAAAATAGGCAATTGGCACTGTCGCTCTTTGTTAATAGGTTAGTCCAAGAAATCATATGAAAAGTACTCCAAAGTTGGAACAAAACATAAGAAAGTAGATAAAACCAAGCATGGAACATCAAAAATTATAGATACATTTGCAATGTATCAACATACCCAAGCTTAACTCCTGCTCGTCCTCGAGTAGGTAAGTGATAAAAAGAAAGAATAATTTTTGAGGTGACATGCACCCTCAAAGACTTGATCAAAGTATTTGTAAAACATTCAAAGCTGGGATCATAGTACTTCAATCATAAAATGAAAGACAAAGTTCTAGCAATAAGACAAAGAAACTATGATGCAACATGAAAAGGCACAAACAAAAGATTCATGAATAACAATGCTTTGCAAGATGTTTGTTTGTTTCACATAAAGAAAACATAGCATAATAGTATTCAGCTTGTCCCTCAATAGAGTAGCAAATATAAATGCATAGGACACCTTCAAAGTTCATAAGAGTGACTAGATACAATAGTTTAAAACAAGCAATATCAAAGTATGCATCAATCAACTAGTCTTGGGACAATGCACATAGAACTAAGAATGGCTACTATGCTCTCAAAGTAGGTGCATAAAGGTAGAAGGTGGATACTCAACATAAAAGTAAAAGAAAGGCCTTCATAGAAGGAAGCAGAGATTCAAGTTTCATAAAGAGCTTCCAAAAATTATGGTACTTATTAGATTTCAGCTCTCATTGCCCCTATCATAAGAATCTTTAGGTGATTAAGGTTAAAGTGACACAACTAAGAGGATATGCTTGACAAGTTATAAATCGAAATCTCATGCCCCTTACTTACGAAGACCGATCCTCATGCTACTCAACTTTAGTCACGAGTAAGCTCTTGTCATTGTAAGTACATGTGTATCATTAAGAACCGCCAACGGGGTACCCCTTGCACATGATACGGGAGCTTCCCATAATCAAAATGACAAGGCAAGTAGACAATGAGCATCTCAGCGATCTTTTTATTTGCTATTTGCATAGGTTTTATTGAGGATGCTTCATAGAGTGCTCATTATGGTGATGCTGCAAGTTTCCACCATGATTAGGCATGGCTTAGGCTAGCGGCCCAGGCGTTTCTCCAACACACATAACAACTCCATGATCTTACAAGTTCCACTTTTATTTCACACCGCCGGGATCCGTAAGCAAAAGAACATGATATCAACAGGGTACAAAGTACAAGTGCAATGTTGAAAGCGTTCCCCATGAAACATGGTTCTGCTAATTTCAACTTATAAAGCGCAAGCATATACGCAACAAAGAAGGTCCCACTGGTTCAAGTTTATTAAATGCAAAAAAGTAAAGTGTGCCATCAAGTTCGTGAGAGCTTTAATCACTAGTTTTCTCATAACAAGTTTAATTTAGAAGATAAACAAAAGCATGAATATACTTGGAATAGCATAAGCTAGTAGGTAGGTATGTTGGACTCTTTGGAATAACTTGGTTTAGGGATTTGGATGCATGAGTGCAACTCATACTTTGTTGTGGAGGCTAACAAAAGACTGGGAGCGACAAACTAAGAGAGAAAAAATGGCCATAATCATGCAGAGCGACAAAACATCATTGATCAAAGCATAAAGTGATACTACAAGTTGAAAACTAAAGGATCATAAAGTCTATGGTGACTTGAGATATTCATAACTTGGTGTGAGCATGCGCCAAGTCAACCCAAATAAAGCATCAAAGGAGAATACCACTATACTATGCTTTAATATGCTAAAACAACGCATGATTCATCCAAGGCACATTAAGCAATCTCAATTGTTTATAACAAGTCATGCTACAGCAAAGAATACTAAGCATAAATCCAAAACAATATCAAGCATGGCATGATAGAGCATAGGCCACAGTCAAAAATGAGCTCTTTTTACCACATAAGCATGAACTTTCCTACTCTTTTCCGAACCAAACCAAACTATTTGCAAACCAATGTATGAAAGAGGGGGTCCAACCAATTTATTCAGCAAACTAAGAAAACGAAAAAACAAAATAAAAACAAAAAAAGAAGATGCTCCAAGAACAACACAACTGTGCATGAAACAATAAAAATGAAGCGTTTGGAAGAAACCTGTGATTTTTATTGATGAAGAAGGGGATGCCTTGGGCATCCCCAAGCTTTGAAGCTTGTACTTCTTGGATATTTCTTGGGGTGTCACACGTGGCATCCCCAATCTTGAGCTTTAGTCCATACTTCATCGCATTACTCATTCCTTCCATACACCTAAAATTTTCCCTTCATACAAAACTTCACACAATCTTTATTAGCAACATTAGTGCACTCAAGATAATAAGTATTTGGGTTCAGTTCTAACACCAAATAAACTTCCATTAGAACACTAGCTACTGTAGCACTTCCCTCAAAAGCTCAATTCCCCAAAAGAACTCAAAAAGGAACCAACAAGAAGCAAATGCAAATAATGGCAGAAATCTGTCAAAACAGACCAGCAGGTAAATACGAATTTTTTCGAAGACCTTATGTTGCTCACATGAAAAAGTGTTGAACTAATGAAAGTTAGATAATAGCCTGGGGCAGAAGCACAAACATTCATGCCTCAAAAGGACGTATAGAGATTTTACACGAATGTTTACGGTGAAGCACAGAAATCTGTTTCAGGACAGCAACTTTCCCAAGCATTACTTCTCTCTCATTAGAGGTTACTCTTGGCACAAAAAGCAAATAAAAAGGATAAGGAGCGGTTATTACTGAAATAGTAACTTTGAAGACTCATCTAAAACTTTTGGGTTATCTCCAAATAAGTACTTTTCTTTAACGCCTTTAAGTTAGGCATGATACTTTGAGAAGATCCTCACATAAGACATATGAATTTAAGTAAAAGAGAGCATGAAGAAGAAAATTCAAAGCACAGTTAAGTCTAACCCACTTCCTATGCATAGGAATCTTGTAAGGAAACAAGTCATGAAAGCACAAAGCAACAGGCATAGTAAAGCAAAACACGTGCAACTTCAAGACTTTCAACATAAAGAGGAGAAACCTAATATTATTGAGATGCATAAAACCATGTTTCCCTCTCTCATAATAATTTTTAGTAGCATCATGAATAAAATTAACAATATAACTATCACATAAAACATTCTTATCATGAGCCACATGCATATAATAATTATTACTCTCCACATAAACATAGTCATTCTTATTAGTCATAGTAGGAGCAATTTCAACAAAATAGCTATCATTATTATTCTCATCACTATAATCATCAAATATAGGAGGCATATTGTAGTCATAATTAATTGCCTCCTCAATAGTAGGTGGACTTAAAATATCATCATTGTAATCATCATATATTGGAGGTTTGGTATCATCATAAGCAATAGAATAGCTATCTTCCAAAGCTGGGGAACTAAAAAGATCATTTTCACAAAAACTAGCTTCCCCAAGTTTAGACTTTTCCATAGCATTAGCAATAATGGTGTCCAAAGAATTCATACTAACAACATTGCTATTAGCATGCAAATAAAGTTCCATAGGTTTTTTAATTTTCTTTTCAGACAATACATGTTCTATATTAGGAAAAATAATAAAAAGCTCTCTAATTTTTGTTGTTGTTTTCCATTAAGCCTAACTAGTGAAAACAAGAAACAAAAAGACAAAATTGCAGAATCTAAAGGAAATAACTTCGAGCACTCACACCGGAGGATGTGAGTACCTTTTACCTTACCTCCCCGGCAACGGCGCCAGAAAATAGGCGTTTGCCGTGGGAGGTTCTTCTTATTTAATCCTCCGGTGTGAATACCTTTTACCTTTCCTTCCCGGCAATGGCGCCAGAAAATAGCTTGATGTCTACGCACTTCTATTCTTGTAGACAGTTATTGGGCCTCCAAGTGCAGAGGTTTGTAGAACAGCAGCAAGTTTTCCCTTAAGTGGATCACCCAAGGTTTATCGAACTCAGGGAGGAAGTGGTCAAAGGTATTACCTCTCAAGCAACCATGCAATCAAGATACAAGAAGTCTCTTGTGCCCCAACACACCCAATACACTTTTTAGGTGTATAGGTGCACTAGTTCGGCGAAGAGATAGTGAAATACAAGTGGTATGGATAATTATAAGTGGTAACGGTGATAGAGAATAGCTTGGTGGCGTGGAAAAGACTAAAGGCAATTTGAAATAAAGATAGAAGCAAGCAAACATGTAACAGATCTAATAGAAAACGGTGTTTCAATGCTCAGAAACAAGGCCTAGGGATCATACTTTCACTAGTGAAGACTCTCATATAGATATCTTCTCTTTATGATACTACTCTTGACTACTCTCCGGTTGGACACTCTAATCGATGGTAGGGCTATAACAGCACACCTCAAAGTCCATCTTTCCCATCTAGAAAACCCCACATTGTCACCTTGAGTACTAGATGAGTCCAACAAACACCATAATTTCATAAAGACACCCAACTCCAAATATAACTCATAACAAGTATTTGTAATCTCTAGCCTAAGTGCCACCATGGTGTGCACGCTGTCACTATCACACACATGGGGAGAGCAGAGATCTATTAAAGCACTTGAGTAGCAAGGTAGATCTATAGATTACAAGATCATGATCTCAATAAGATCATGCATAGAGAGAGAGATGAACACATAGCTACCGGTAAAACCCTTAGCCTCGAGAGAGAACTACTCCCTCCTCATCATGGGAATCAGCAACGCTGCAGCGATGGAGATGGTGGTGGAGATCAATGGAGATGGCTCTTGGGGCACTTCCCCGTCCCGGCAGGGTGCTGGAACAGAGACTTTCTGTCCCCCGAATCTCCCCTTCGGTGGCGGCGGTGCTGCGGAACTTTTCGTAGCTGGAGGCTTGATGATTTAGGGTTTATGCATCGGGAGGCTTCTTATAGGCGAAGAGGCAATGTCGGTGGAGTGCCAGGGGGCCACACCACCTGGTGGCGCGGCCAGGGCTAGCCCGCGCCACCATATGGTGTGGCCAGGCCCTGGCCCTCCTCCGTCTCTGCTTCGGGCTTCGTGAGTCTTCCGGTAAAATAGGAACTTTGGCTTTTGTCCCGTCCAATTCCGAGAATATTGATTTTTTGACTTTCCTAGAACCAAAAATAGCAGAAAACAGGCAACTGGCACTGTGGCTCTTTGTTAATAGGTTAGTCCAAGAAATCACATGAAAAGTACTATAAAGTTGGAACAAAACATAAGAAAGTTGATAAAACCAAGCATGGAACATCAAAAATTATAGATACATTTGCAATGTATCAAGGGCCCAGTTGGAAGTGAGATTGAGAGCGTTGCATAAAAATGGGATATGTCCGATTAAAATCAAGTGGCAATAAATTGCAGCGTCCCGTCGACAACCGTGCACTCGATGACCCTATTGCCCTATGCTTGAGTTGTAGAGCAGTAGTAGGCTTTTCAGACTTGATTAAACTTGACATGACTGCTCGATGACTCTTTCCATGGACGGCATCGTGTTCCTTCCTGTAGACGTCTCGCGGAGGGAGTCGTCCGTGCTGTCTCATGGTGTACTGTGAAGGGCACGAGGTGTGCAACGATCATCGTTGGATCGCACAGAATCAACGGTTGGTGCGCACGATCCGCGTGACAACTTTGATAACCAATCAGGGAGTAGCAGACAGGGTGAGCACAGTTTTGGGCTTCTACGAAAGATAGAGAGGGGGGTGGGCAAAACTAAGTAGCACCACATAAAACCAAGGGAAAAACTGAGTAGTATAAAAATGGAAAGTGTCTTGTACAATGAAATACATCGTGGAATACATCAAATTATGCCAAGATAGATCCACTAGAGTTCATTGGATGTGTGTTCTTCTCATAAACCACACATGGATCCACCAGTGTCATTGCATGTGTGTTCTTCTAAACAAACCACATAAGGATCCACAAGTGTCATTGCATGTCTGTTCTTTTCATGAACCACACCCAGTGTCAGTGCATGTCTGTTATTCTCATGAACCACACCCAGTGTCACTGCATGTCAGTTCTTTTCATGAACCACATAAGGATCCACCAGTGTCATTGCATGTCTGTTCTTTTCATGAACCACACGTGGATCCACCGGTGTCATTGCATGTCTGTTCTTTTCATGAATCACAGCTAGAGTCATTGCATGTCTTTTAATTCCATAAACCACATATGGATCCACCTAGTGTGATTGCATGTTTGTTCCTCTAAACAAACCACATAAGGATCCACCAGTGTCATTGCGTGTCTATTCTTTTCATGAACCACACCCGGTGTCATTGCATGTGTGTTCTTCTAAACAAACCACATAAGGATCCACCAGTGTCATTGCCTATCTGTTCTTTTCATGAACCACACCCAGTGTCATTGCATGTGTGTTCTTCTAAACAAACCACATAAGTCATTGCATGTTTGTTCTTTTCATGAACCACACCCGGTGTCATTGCATGTCTGTTCTTTTCAAGAACCATATCTAGAGTCATTGAATGTTTGTTCCTCTAAACAAACCACATAAGGATCCACCAGTGTCATTGCATGTCTGTTCTTTTCATGAACCACACCCAGTGTCATTGCATGCGTGTTCTTTTCATTAATCATAGCTAGAGTCATTGCATGTCTGTTACTTCCATAAACCACACAAGGATCCACCGATGTCATTGCATGTATGTTCTTTTCATCAACCACACCCAGTGTCACTTCATGTGTGTTCTCTTGACAAACCACATATGGATCCACAAGTGTCATTGCATGTCTGTTCTTTTCATGAACCACGGATAGAGTCCACCAATGTCATTGGATATATGTTCTTCCCATTAACCACACATGGATCCACCAGTTTCATTGCCTTTCTGTTCTTTTCATGAATCACAGCTAGAGTCATTGCATGTCTGTTACTTCCATAAACCACATATGGATCCACCTAGTGTGATTGCATGTATGTTCCTCTAAACAAACCACATAAGGATCCACCAGTGTCATTGGATGTGTGTTCATCTAATGAACCACGCCCAGTGTCATTGCATGTGTGTTCTTCTAAACAAACCACATAAGGATCCACCAGTGTCATTGCATGTATGTTCTTTTCTTGAACCACATAAGGATCCACCAGTGTCATTGCATGTCTGTTCTTTTCATGAACCACACCCAGTGTCATTGCATGTCTTTTAATTCCATAAACCACATATGGATCCACCTAGTGTGATTGCATGTCTGTTCCTCTAAATAAACCACATAAGGATCCACCAGTGTTATTGCGTGTTTGTTCTTTTCATGAACCATATCTAGAGTGATTGCATGTATGTTCCTCTAAACAAACCACATAAGGATCCACCAGTGTCATTGCATGTCTGTTCTTTTCATGAACCACACCCAGTTTCATTGCATGCGTGTTCTTTTCATTAACCATTGCTGGAGTCATTGCATGTCTTGTACTTCCATAAACCACACAAGGATCCACCGATGTCATTGCATGTCTATTCTTTTCATGAACCACACCCAGTGTCACTGCATGTGTGTTCTCCTGACAAACCACATATGGATCCACTAGTGTAATTGCATGTCTGTTCTTTTCATGAACCACAGCTAGAGTCCACCAGTGTCATAGGATGTCTGTTCTTCCCATCAACCACACATGGATCCACCAGTGTCATTGTCTGTCTGTTCTTTTCATGAATCACAGCTAGAGTCATTGCATGTCTGTTACTTCCATAAACCACAGATGGATCCACCTAGTGTGATTGCATGTCTGTTCCTCTAAACAAACCACATAAGGATCCACCAGTGTCATTGGATATGTGTTCTTCTCATGAACCACACCCAGAGTCATTGCATGTCTACTTCCATAAACCACACATGGATCCACCGATGTCACTGCATGTCTGTTCTTTTCATTAACCACACCCATTGTCACTGCATGTCAGTTCTTTTCATGAACCACATAAGGATCCACCCAGTGTCATTGGATGTGTGTTCTTCGCATGAACCACACGTGGATCCACCGGTGTCATTGCATGTCTGTTCCTCTAAACAAACCACATAAGGATCCACTAGTGTCATTGTATGTCTGTTCTTTTCATGAACCACACCCAGTGTCATTGCATGCGTGTTCTTTTCATTAACCATAGCTAGAGTCATTGCATGTCTGTTACTTCCATAAACCACACATGGATCCACCGATGTCATTGCATGTTTGTTCTTTTAAGAAACCACACCTAGTGTCATTGCATGTCTGTTCTTTTCATTAACCACAGCTAGAGTCGACCAGTGTCATTGGATTTGTGTTCTTCCCATGAACCACACATGGATACACCAGTGTCATTGCATGTGTTTTCTTCTAAACAAACCACATAAGGACCCACCAGTGTCATTGCATGTCTGTTCTTTTCATGAACCACACATAAGGATCCACCAGTTTCATTGCATGTCTGTTCTTTTCATGAACCACACCCAATGTCATTGCATGTCTGTTCTTTTCATGAACCACATAAGGATCTACAGGTGTCATTGCATGTATGTTCTTTTCATGAACCACACCCAGTGTCATTGCATGTGTGTTACTTCCATAAAGCACATACGCATCCACCTAGTGTGATTGCATGTTTGTTCCTTCCATAAACCACATAAGGATCCACCAGTGTCATTGCTTGTCTGTTCTTTTCATGAACCACACCTAGTGTCAGTGCATGTCTGTTCTTTTCATGAACCACACTCAGTGTCAATGCATGTCAGTTCTTTTCATGGACCACATAAGGATCTACCAGAGTCATTGGATGTGTGTTCTTCTCATGAAGCACACGTGGATCCACCGGTGTCATTGCATGTTTATTCCTCTAAACAAACCACATACGGATCCACCAATGTCATTGTGTGTGTGTTCTTTTCATGAATCACACCCAATGTCATTGCATGTGTGTTCTTCTAAACAAACCACATAAGGATCCACCATGTCATTGCATGTCTGTTCTTTTCATGAACCACATAAGGATGGGCCCACCAGTGTCATTACATGTCTGTTCTTTTGATGAACCACACCTAGTGTCAGTGCATGTCTGTTCTATTCATGAACCACACCCAGTTTCACTGCATGTCTGTTCTTTTCATGAACCACATGAGGATCTACCAGTGTCATTGGATGTGTGTTCTTCTCATGAACCACACGTGGATCCACCGGTGTCATTGCATGTCTGTTCCTCTAAACAAACCACATAAGGATCCACCAGTGTCATTGCGTGTCTGTTCTTTTCATGAACCACACCCGGTGTCATTGTGTGTTCTTCTAAAAAAACACATAAGGATCCACCGGTGTCATTGCCTGTCTGTTCTTTTCATGAACCACACCCAGTGTCATTGCATGTGTGTTCTTCTAAACAAACCACATAAGTCACTGCATGTATGTTCTTTTAATGAACCACACCCGGTGTCATTGCATGTGTGTTCCTCTAGATAGACCAGATAAGGATCCACTAGTGCCATTGCATGTCTGTTCCTCTAACAAACCACATAAGGATCCACTAGTGTCATTGGATGTGTGTTCTTCTCATGAACCACACGTGGATCCACCGGTGTCATTGCATGTATGTTCCTCTAAACAAACCACATAAGGATCCACCAATGTCATTGTGTGTCTATTCTTTTCATGAACCACACCCAGTGTCATTGCATGCGTGTTCTTTTCATTAACCACGGCTAGAGTCATTGCATGTCTGTTACTTCCATAAACCACACATGGATCCACCGATGTCATTGCATGTCTGTTCTTTTCATGAACCACACCCAGTGTCACTGCATGTCAGTTCTTTTCATGAATCACAGCTAGAGTCATTGCATGTGTGTTACTTCCATAAACCACATATGGATCCACCTAGTGTGATTGCATGTCTATTCTTTTCACAAACCACACATGGATACACCAGTGTCATTGCATGGGTAGCCGTTAGACCGAGTCTTCTAGAAGACATGCCCTAACACAGTTGTTCTGCTTGATGATTATTACATACCGTTCGATTGGGGCGCTTGGACGATTTGGGATGGTCTTCGTGAGAGCGATCCGCGAGTAGGCTGTTCTGCGGCATGATTGGCCACGCTTGCTCTAGACAAACTGGCAACACCGGGCGCTCCCCTGTTGCGAGTGTCACGTCTCACGAGTTCAGTGGGCCACATCCCAGTGTCACGTTCCCATTACTTCTCTTCCTCCCTGTACTTCTCTTCCTTACCCTTGAAGCCACTTCCCCACTTCACTCCCATCTTGCCGTAGCCGCAAGCCGACGGCGCCTCCATCCCAATCCCCTCTCCGGCAGCCACCCCCCACCCCTCTCGCCATGGGTTCAAGGGGAGACGGCGAGGAATCGCGTCGTGACGACAGGGACGGTGATTTTGATGTGAGTCGTCTCATATCTATTTCTATCATCTGTGGCCAGTTATCTATTTTTTGAGCTAGATCTAATCTGTTTACTCATGCGCGTATGATGTGTTAGGCCAACCAGACGATGTATGACTCCGACTATCATGGTTTAGAGGATGAAGACAGTCCTCTAGTATGTAAACATGGATACGTGCCCGCTAAATTTGTAGCCTTCGAAGGACGCAACGCAAGCAGGAGGTTTCTATGGTGTCAAGGAAATCGTGCAATGATGCAAGGAGGAAGTTGCGGTGTTGTCAAATGGGTAGATCCAGAGTGGCCCAAATCGATGCAGAAAACGCTGGACAAACTATGGGAAATGACTGTCGAGTTGAAAGAATCCGTATTCAGCTCACTTCTTCAGTGTTGAGATGAAGCTATGGGAACCAGTTGACACGACCAAGCATAAGCGAGATCTCAGGTGGGTGCAAGACAAGGTTATCAAAGTTGAGAAGGAGAGGGACGCGGTGTTGGCCCTGAAGGCTAAAGTAGAGCAAGAACTGACTCAAGCAAGGAACGATCTCCACCAAGCCAAAGTCCTACAGTACAGAACTACGAGTATTGACAAGTGCATGAGGAAAAATGCAGAGAAACAATTGAAGTTGTGCAAGGAAGATGCTAAAAGGAAGGAGCAGACAATTCGATCCTTGCTCTCACAAGAAGATGCGCATCGGGCCAAGATTAGGAAGATCAAGGAGATGTGTGATAACTAGTTCTATTTAGCTTAAGCTCCGTGCCTTTTTAAGTTGTAATATTTGTACTTGTTAACCTAGCGGGTTGAACTATTGGTCCCGAATTCTAGGGAGGAAAAAATTGCTCTAACCCTGCATTAATTTGTGGAAGAATTTGTCATTTAGATCAATTTCTGCCTCGATTTAGATCTCTGTTCCGGATTGGGAACGTAACCGTGGACCAAAGACACCTTTTCTACTAGTGTATTCTGATATTGGTGGTTTGTTTAAACGTAATCTACGTGGATTGTGCCGTATGCAAATGGCACCACCACAATTTATAAAGTGGAAGCACGTACACCCGGTTACTGGAGATACGGGAGCTTCGCCAGATGCAGGAGCAGAGAGGCGGTGAGATAGACGGGCTCCAGATTAGGCCAGAAAGTGGTACCCATTTCCTCCTCATCTGGGCATTATCGGTGAGAACATTGTTGTTTATGTTGCCACGTCGTTGTGCAGCATCTGAAATAAGTTGCTGCTTCGTGGTGTGTGGCAGCTTAAATAATTTATTTATGTGCCACTTACATTCCATCGTATTTGGAGACCTTCTGCCCCTCAGCAATCGTGGAACCGGTGGATCCTTGTTTTCATATAGCAGTGGCACAATCATAATTTCGGATTCAACTACTGACTCGGGCGTTTCCAAACCCTAAGTTGCGGTACATTTTACTCAGAGAACGTGGGTACATGGTTTCGCCCAGCAACGTGCCACACACAGAGCGATCAGAATTTAACAGAATTACATATATAGGTTCAAGTTCAACACATTACTATGCATCTTCATTGCCAGCAGCCTTCTTCCGCAGCCTGGGTGCCAAGCCTTCACGTCCAATGCCTTCTTCATTTCTTGCCTTCTTCCTCTTCCTCGGTCCAATTTTCTTAGCTTCACGTACTCTACATCGCCGGGACAATGGGTACCAGAATCATGTCCAGCATCATCTTTCCACTCGTTTTTAATTTCTTCGGGCAGCAAAATGACATCTTTCCACTCGTTTTTAATTTCTTCGGGCAGCAAAATGACTGACCCGGCAGTCATGTTTCTAACCTTGTGGCGCTTCCTGTCAAAGAAACAAGACTGTTGCATAACTGCCCAATATCTACAGAGTAAATAAAACAAAAATTATAATTCAGCACAAACATGCGAACCCCAAGAGACCTTTGCTTACCAGGAGCTAATTGGGTTCGAGCAACCACCCTGTCCAAGAATAGAAGGGCGACTCCCAATTGCAGCAGCTTCCACATTCAGTACATCACATTTCAGATCAAACATGGTAGCCGAAGCATACCTTTTCATCAACCCAATTAGTTGGCTGTCACACGTTATAGGAACCATGATGCCACGTTCATCCATGAAGCTGAACTTTGCAGTCTGCTTCGGCCATAATTCAACATGATTACGCAGAGCAGCAACCATACCAGATATAGTGCAGATCTGCGCAGGCGCTTCTTCCATCGTGAAACAATGGTGTCCATACCTCTTGCCCTTAGAGTCGTACCTATAGAGGACTACCGTAACCAGATAAGGGGGTCCGCGTAGATCCCACTTGATAGAAAACTATGGACAAAATATGTTTGTCAGCGATGGGCTAACAAACAGTTTGAGGTTCAGTAGCCAGCTAGCAGTTGTAACTAGTGCGAATAGCAAAGAGAAGGGTAGATCACCCGCTTGTAGACAGAACTTCTTCTTTCTTGATAGTAGGATCTGCCATCCTCCGAGCTGCTCGGCTTGTCGGCGGCGGAGGCGGGCTAGAGCCTCGCAACGGCGGCTATGGCATGCTCCATTGGAGCTCGGTATCAGCGACTGGGCGCAGCAACTTGGCCGCGGAAGTCAAATGTCCGAAGGGATCGGCCTGCCTGGAGGGTGGATTTCGACGCTGCCGGTGCTAGGGGAAAGCTGGGAATGGATTTGTGAAATTGGTCAACGCATCCAATCCACTTAGCTGCTCGATTTTCCTAAGAGGTTGCCGTGTTGGCGCCCCGCATCACGGACAGATAACCGACATGTGGGTCCCGATCGTCTACTTCACGGGGCGATTTAACGGAATGTTTGTATTTGGCAGGGGTGAGATGAGTTTTCCTCGAAATGTCCCCTCTCAGTAGTTGGTGGCCCAACTTTTCGAAATGCGGTAATTTCAGGCAACTTAGGTACCGCCATGCGCTGGCCTGCCAACTTTGGTACCGCAGACGAACAACCCCCGCCCGGGGCTACTACCGTCTCCTGGTACGGCAACAAGTCCCCCATCTGCGAATGGAGCAGCCTTGGCAGTCATCCTCAGAACCTCCGATATCTGCACCGAGCCAGTCGCCGAGGGGTAGCCACTGGTGACATCGTCAAGGTCAAAGTCGTCGGGGAAATGTGCGAGCCCTAGTCTCAACGTCGTAGTGGCACCGCGCCTGAAGGCCGAGCGCGCCATGCACTCCACGACGGCGGGCGCCTCTTCCAGATAGCGCCATAGTTCAGTCAGCCCCCCAAGAATAACCTCGGCGGGGGATATCCCTTGAAGAACGGCCTGGACGCACAGCGCCAAGGCGGTGGCCGCGTTCACCACTGGAGTCACACATTGCGAGGCGGTGTAAGTCTTTACCACTGGGTCACTTTTACCTATCAGAGCTGCATGTCAAGCACTAAGCGTCATTACGGACCACCCCGCTTGGGGACTCCGCACAAACAAGAAAGAGAAGAAAGAACACTTACCAAGGAGCTTACAGTACTTCTCCATCACATGCTTTTCAAGGGCACCAAGGTCACCCTGTAACCCAAGGATAACCGAGTCGATGGCCTTCCGTTCCTCCTCTACCGCAGCAACTGCGGCCTTGGCCCTCTCCTTAGAAGAGACCGTCGACGCCTTTGCCTCCTCTAGTTCCTTCACCAGCGAGTCGATCCGCCCCTTCGCTATGTCCATTTTAGTAGCCGGGACATACCCCTCTTGGGCCTTGGCAATAGTAGTTGGAAGACCATCTACAAAGCAATAGCAACAAAAGCCAGTCTCGTGCAAACACCAGCAGCTCGCGATCGCCAAGCAGAACAATAACTCACCAGCGGTTTCCTGGAGTCGTCGGTTGGCCTCCTGCGCCACACGTAGATCGTGCTCCAGGCGCTCCTTCGCGGCTTGTCGGTCCGCCGATTCCCTCTGCAGGCCCTACAAACAGAATAAACATTCAGCGACTAGATGACCACAATTTCAAGTGCCTAGCCGCTAAAATTCAGCAACTAGACACTCGGGGACTAGAGACTAGAAGAGTTTTCAGTGCCCAACCACTGAAATTCAGCGATCAGGCACTTTAGGACTAGACACCTGAATGGCGACACCAAGCATGCCATGAAGTTGGTTGGCGTCCTACAAAGGACGTACGCCCACGAAGAGGTCCAATGTCTTCATCAACAATCTCTGGAAACTACAGAGACTAGTTCTCTGCCGCAAACGGAAATCCCTTCGCCATGAAGCGCGGAAACGATGCAGCTGCCCTCGTCGGAGCGCTAGTCGCTGGTGCCGGAGGTTCCGTCGACGGAGCCCCCTTGGTTGGCTCTGATTGAGCGGCCGCAACTTCCTCCGCACGGGCAGCAGGGTCATTCCCCCGCGGTGTCCTCTGCCGCAGCATCAACAACATCTCCTTTCTTCTTCTTCGCGCCTTCGGCAGGTGCAACCTCTGCAGTAGGCTTCCTCTTCCTAGGAGGGTCGACCTCCTCTATAGCAACGACTGGTGGAATTTTAGACACCGAAGGGCGACCTATCTTCTTCGCACTAGACCTGTGAAATCACCAAGGTCAGCAAAGAAATTGTGTAGGAAAACGTCCAAGGACTGCAAAGGGAATGCTAGACTCACTTGGCAACCGGAAGAACACGTAGCCCTATGATGATGTGGGCGGGCTTATCCAGCTCTGGACCCAGCTTGCGTGAGAGCCCCTTCTCAAGTACACCTGCGGCCCATGACACCGCGGGTTTCTTCGATGATGAAGCCGCGGTCGCAGGAATCTCTGGCCCGGACGACGAGGTCACCCTTGCTAGTTGCGGCGACTTGGTCGCCGCAGCTTCGGCAGCTCCTGGCTCCGATGCGGCCGAGACAGTCGACGCGATCACCGCGAGCGAAACTTCTACCTCCACCGCCGTGTCCGCTACTTCTGGTCCCATCATCATAGTTGTATCCTCCGGGATCTTAGGCCAGGTCTTGGTCACGTCATCACTGGACTAATCGTCCGATCAAAATGCCACCGCCGACCTGGGGGGCGAGGCCGACTTCGAAGTGCGTTTCTTCGCGGGCGACTTCGGTTTGCGCACAGGCTTCCCTGGTGTGGCGGTGCACCGTGAACTGTGCTCCTGCAAAATGGCGTCGTCTTCATCACGCTCTTCAAGACTGCGGCTCGCTTCGATCTCGCGCTGCTTCTGCATGCGAGTCTTGCGAGCCATAGGTGTTGGGGGTGGAATCTCTCGCTCTTCTTCTTCGCTCCCGGAGGAGTCCCCTTCGGTCCCCTCCTCGAGCTCTTTGGGAACCTCCTCGTCGAGTGGGGGAAGCCAGCCCTCGAGTACCTGAAACAACTGAGAATGGCCACGAATAAAATATCAAAGGATGCGATTGCAAATTGATGTCTACGCACTTCTATTCTTGTAGACAGTTGTTGGGCTTCCAAGTGCAGAAGTTTGTAGAACAGTAGCAAGTTTTCCCTTATTGGATCACCCAAGGTTTATCGAACTCAGGGAGGAAGTGGTCAAAGGTATTCCCTCTCAAGGATCCCTGCAATCAAGATACAAGAAGTATCTTGTGTCCCCAACACAGCCAATACACTTGTCAGGTGTATAGGTGCACTAGTTTGGTGAAGAGATAGTGAAATACAAGTGGTATGGATAAAAGACAACGGTGCTAGAAAATAGCTTGATGGTGTGAAAGAGACTAAAGGCAAACTGAAATAAAGATGGAAGCAAGAAAACATGTAATAGATCCAGTTGCAAACGGTGTTTCAATACTTAGAAACAATGCCTAGGGATCATACTTCCACTAGTGAACACTCTCATATAAATATCATCTCTTTATGATACTACTCTGAACTACTCTCCGGTTGGACACTCTAATCTATGGTAGGGCTATAACAGCACACCTCAAAGTAAGCCTTTCCCATCTAGATAACCCCACACTGTGACCTTGAGCACTAGATGGTTCCAACAAACACCACAATTGTATAGAAACATCCAACTCCAAATATAACTCATAACAAGTATTTGTAATCTCTAGCCTAAGTGCCACCATGGTGTCACTTTCACACACATGGGGAGAGCAGAGATCTATGAAAGCACTTGAGTAGCAAGGTAGATCTACTTGATTACAAAGCTCATGATCACAATATGATCATGCATAGATAGAGAGATGAACACATAGCTACCGGTAGATCCCTTAGCCTCAAGAGAGAAATACTCCCTCCTCATCATGGGAATCGGCAACGGTGATGGAGATTGATGGAGATGGCTCCTGGGGCACTTCCCCGTCCCGGCAGGGTGCCGGAACAGAGACTTTCTGTCCCCCGAATCTCCCCTTCAGTGGCGGCTGCGTTGTGGAAGTTTTCGTGGCTGGAGGCTTGACTCTTTAGGGTTTTCGCATCAGGAGGCATCTTATAGGCGAAGAGGCAAGATCGGTGGGTGGCCAGGGGCCCACACCACCTGGTGGCGCGGCCAGGGGGCCCACACCACCTGGTGGCACGGCCAGGGCTAGCCCGCGCCACCACATGGTGTGGCCACCCTGTGGCCCCTCTCCGTCACATCTTCTAGCTCCGTGAGTCTTCTGGTAAAATATCAACTTTGGCTTTTGTCCGATCCAGTTCCGAGAATATTCATTTTCTAACTTTCCTGGAACCAAAAACAGCAGAAAACATGCAACTGGCACTGTGGCGTCTTGTTAATAGGTTAGTCTAAGAAAGTGTATAAAAAGTACTCTAAAGTGTGGACAAAACATAAGAAAGTAGATATAAACCAAGCATGGAACATCAAAAATTATGGATACGTTTGCAACGTATCAACATCCCCAAGCTTAACTCCTACTCGTCCTCGAGTAGGTAAGTGATATAAGAAAGAAAAAAATTTGAGGTGACATGCACCATCATAGACTTGATCAAAGTATTTGTAAAACATGGATAGCTGGGATCATAGTACTTGAATCATAACATGAAAGATAAAGTTCTAACAATAAGACAAAGCAACTATGTTGCAACATGAAAGGGCACAAACAAAAGATTCATGAATAAAAATGCTTTGCAAGATGTTTGTTTGTTTCACATAAAGAAAACATAGCATAATGTCATTCAGCTTGTCCCTCATGGAGTAGCAAACATAGATGCATAGGACACCTTCAAAGTTCATAAGAGTGACTGGATACAAATAGTTTAAAACAAGCAATATCAAAGCTATGCATCAACAAGTCTTGGGACAATGCACATAGAACTAAGAATGACTACTATGCTCTCAAAGTAGGTGCATAAAGGTAGAAGGTGGAGACTCAACATAAAAGTAAAAGAAAGGCCTTCATAGAAGGAAGCAGAGATTCAAGTTTCATAAAGAGCTTCCAAAAATTATGGTACTTATTAGATTTCAGCTCTCATTTCCCCTATCATAAGCATCTTTAGGTCATTAAGGTTAAAGTGACACAACTAAGAGGATATGCTTGACAAGTTATAAGTAGAAATCTCATGTCCCTTACTTACGAAGACCAAACCTCATGCTACTAAACTTTAGTCACAAGTAAGCTCTTGTCATTGTAAGTACATATGTATCATAGAGAACCGCCAATGGGATACCCCTTGCACATGATACAGGAGTTATCCCATAATCAAAATTACAAGGCAAGCAGACAATGAGCATCTCAGCGATCTTTTTATTTGCTATTTGTATAGGTTTTTATTGAGGATGCTTCATAGAGTGCTCATTATGGTGATGCTGCAAGTTTCCACCATGATTAGGCATGGCTTAGGCTAGCGGCCCAGGCATTTCTCTAACACACATACAAACTCCATGATCTTACAAGTTCCACTTTTATTTCACACCGCCGTGATCCATAAGCAAAAGAACAAGATATCAACAGGGTACAAAGTACAAGTGCAATGTTGAAAGCGTTCCTCATGATACATGGTTCTGCTAATTTCAACTTATAAAGCGCAAGCATATACGCAACAAAGAAGGACCCAATGGTTCAAGTTTACTAAATGCAAGAAAAGTAAAGTGTGCCATCAAATTCGTGAGAGCTCTAATCACCAATTTTCACATAACAAATTTAATTTGGAAGGTAGATAAAAGCATGAATATACTTGGAATAGCAATTGCTAATAGGTAGGTATGGTGGACTCTTTGGAAAAAATTGGTTTAAGGAGTTGGATGTATGAGTGGAACTCATACTTGGTTATGGAGGCTAGCAAAAGACTGGAAGCGACCAACTAAGAGAGCAATAATGGCCATAATCATGCACAGCGACAAAACATCATTAATTAAAGAATAAATGTAATTTTACAAGTTGAAAACTAAAGGATCATAAAGGCTATGGTGACTTGGGATAGTCATAACATGGTGTGAGCATGCGCCAAGTCAACCCAAATAAAGCATGAAATGAGAATATCACAATACTATGCTTTAATATGCTAAAACAACGCATGATTCTTTCAAGGCACATTAAGCAATCTCAATTGTTCATAACATGTCATGCTACAGCAATAACCACTCAGCATAAAACCAAAACAATATCAAGCATGTCATGATAAATCTAAGTCACGGTCAAAAACAAGCTCCTTTTATACTGCTTAAGCATGAACTTTCCTACTCTTTTCCAACACCAAACCAACTTATTTGAAAACTAATGTATGAATGAGGGGGTCCAGCCAATTTATTCAAGCAAACTAAGCAAACTTAATCAAATGAAAACTAAGAACAAAAACGAAAAAGAAGACGCTCCAAGAACAACACAATTGTGCATGAAACAATAAAAATGAAGCGTTTGGAAGGAACCTGAGATTTTTATTGATGAAGAAGGGGATGCCTTGGGCATCCCCAAGATTTGACTCTTGTACTTCTTGGATAATTCTTGGGGTGACATGCGTGGCCTCCCCAAGCTTGAGCTTTAGTCCATCCTTCATCTCATTACTCATTCCTTCCATACACCTGAATATTTTCCTTCATACAAAACTTCACACAATCTTTATTAGCAACATTAGTGCACTCAAGATAATAAGTCTTTAGGTTCAGTTCTAACACCAATAAAACTTCCATTAAAACACTAGCTAATGTAGCACTTCCATCAAAAAGCTCAATTCCCTAAAAGAACAAAAAGGAACCAACAAGAAGCAAATGTAGAAAATGGCAGAAATCTGTCAAAACAGACCAACAGGTAAAGACGAATTGTTTCGAAGACCTTCTGTTGCTCAAATCAAAAAGTATTGAACTAACGAAAGTTAGATAACCACCTGGGGCAGAAGCACAAAAATTGCCTCAAAAGGACGTACAGAGATTTTACACTAATTTTTATGGTAAAGCACAGAAATCTGTTTCGGGACAGCAACTTTCCCAATCATTACTTTTCTCTCATTAGAGGTTACTCTTGGCAAAAAAAGCAAATAAAAAGGATAAGGAACGGTTATTACAGAAGTAATAACTTCCAAGACTCATCTAAAACTTTTCGGTTATCTCCCAATAAGTACTTTTTTTAACGAATTTAAGTTAGGCATGAAAGTTTGAGAACATGCTCACATAAGACATATGAATTGTAGTAAAAGAGAGAATGAAGAAGCAAATTCAAAGCACATTTAAGTCTAACCCACTTCCTATGCATAGGAATCTTGTAAAGAAACAAGTCATGAAAGCACAAAGCAACAAGCATAGGAAAGAAAAACAAGTGCAACTTCAAGACTTTCAACATAAAGAGGGGAAACCTAATATTATTGAGATACATAAAACCGTGTTTCCCTCTCGTTTAATAACTTTCAGTATCATCATGAATAAAATTAACAATATAACTATCACATAAAACATTCTTATCATGATCCACATGCATAAAATTATTATTACTCTCCACATAAGCATAGTCATTCTTATTAATTGTGGTGGGAGCAAATTCAACAAAATAGCTATCATTATTATTCTCATCACCATAATCATCAAATATAGGAGGCATATTGTAATCATTAATTTTCTCCTCAATAGTAGGTGGACTTAAAATATCATATACATCATTGTAATCATGATATATTGGAGGTTTCGTATCATCATAAGCAATAGAATAGCTATCTTCCAAAGCTAGGGAACTAAAAAGATCATTTTCATAAAAACTAGCTTCCCCAAGCTTAGACTTTTCCATAGCATTAGCAATAATGGTGTCCAAAGAATTCATACTAACAACATTGTTATTAGCATGCAAATAAAGTTCCATATGTTTTTTAATTTTCTCTTCAAACACTTCATGTCCTAACTCAAGATAAATACTATAAATCTCTCTAATTTTGTTGTTGTTTTCCATTAAGCCTAACTAGTGAAACAAGAAACAAAAAGAAAAAATTGCAGAATCTAAAGGAAATAACTTCGAGCACTCACACCGGAGGATGTGAGTACCTTTTACCTTACCTCCCCGGCAACGGTGCCAGAAAATAGCTTGATGTCTACGCACTTCTATTCTTGTAGACAATTGTTGGGCCTCTAAGTGCAGAGGTTTGTACAACAGCAGCAAGTTTTCCTTTAAGTGGATCACCCAAGGTTTATCGAACTCAGGGAGGAAGTGGTCAAAGGTATTCCCTCTCAAGCAACCCTGCAATCAAGATACAAGAAGTATCTTGTGTCCCCAACACACCCAATACACTTGTTAGGTGTATAGGTGCACTAGTTCGGTGAAGAGATAGTGAAATATAAGTGGTATGGATAAAAGACAACGGTGCTAGAAAATAGCTTGATGGTGTGAAAGAGACTAAAGACAAACTGAAATAAAGATGGAAGCAAGCAAACATGTAATAGATCAAGTTGCAAACGGTGTTTCAATACTTAGAAACAAGGCCTTGAGATCATACTTTTACTAGTGAACACTCTCATACAAATGTCATCTCTTTATGATACCACTCTGAACTACTCTCCGGTTGGACACTCTAATCCATGATAGGACTATAACAGCACACCTCAAACACTACTGCAGAATATGCCATCAGTGACAGACTCAAAACGCCCATTAGTGACAGGCAACTTGCCTGTCACTAATGACTAGTCACTGGTACAAGGTTACTAGTGACAGACAGATTCCTGTCACTAGTACGTGTATCAGTGACAGTCATTTACACATGCGTATCACTACTATATGTGAATCAGCGACAGGCAAAAAAGATGCATGTCATTGGTTGCAATCCGAGGCTGTGGACCTGCAAGGTTTTTAGTGACAGCCCTATTATCCTGCCTGTCACTAGTTTGCATTTCGATAATAAAAAAATCAAATGCATTTTCCCTGAATATTCCAAATAGCACGATAAATAGATTTTCCACAAATATTTTCGATAGCATAATAAAATGTTGTACCAATAATACGTTCACATGTGCGAATAGGTCATAAGTTTTGCACTGATAACACAATGGCACAATGGCACAGGAACATCGTCCACAAAAAATTGGCATAGCCTATTTCCACGCCTTTGAACTCTAAAGATCATGTTAGAGACATGACGCATAAGAACTACCAACATATATGGCATGTTTTGGCATGTTTAAGTATCCTCGAGCAGACCATCACGCCCATCTGTAGAAATGAAAAAACATTAAACTGTTTAGACACAATATTTATGTACCCATCACTAAGATGTGAGTATGTACTAACTAGAATCAGATGAGGATAAAAGAAAATAAATAATCTATCTTAGATTAGAAGTTTTTGGAACAATACTGGATGCATCCATGCCATCTTGAAGAGGTGTAGCATAATATGAATCTAAACAGACAAACACTGATTTTTTAATGAAGGATAATTGCACAGGCCATAGGATTATACTCTACCTGTTGACCAACAATGAGATATGACCGATAAGAATAGGAAAATGATGCATCATTTTGACTCAATAAAAAACAAGTACTGAAAATAGAGAGGCTAATTAAACTGACGGACCAAAGGAATGCAAACTCGAGGCCTTATGCAAGAGAGATGATAATCCTATGCATATGATGCTAGGCATGGAAAGGCAAACAAGGGCGGGAATAAAACACAATGAAGTATGGCTACTATATATTGTCCAAGAGATATAGGCTACAGTTACAAGCGATATTAATGGGAAGGGACGAACATGGCAGGTTATGATTGCTTACAGCTGCTTGGTTTAGTTGTGTAGTCGAATATGGAACAGGGGATTGGGTTGAGAATTTATATTTTTTAAAAACTATTAAGTTGAGCATGTAAATTAGGTCTGTATGAAACTTTCAGGTTCCTGGCTCAATGGTACACTTTTCCACAATTGTTTTTCTTGAGTTATTCTCACATATTTTTCACAATAAGTACAGAGTGCATGAGGTTTGATACTTCTCTCACTAAAATTTACAAGTTGCAGTTAATGTTAACTGAACCATTCTATCTAATGTTAACTCATTTCACTAATAGTGAGATATCTGCAGTAAATTGGATATTACGTGTGCATGTCTTTTTCGCTTTGTGAATGTGATTTTTGCATGGTTCTAAAATATATTACTCCAGCAATTAATTTCATCTCTTCCTTTCGCCAGAGTTATCTTGCACATAATGGTTGAAAATACTCTAAAGCATATTAAAGAGTGCAAGAAAAGATGTATGATGGTGCTACTTATATATCAGCATATTAGCCCAGTATAAACTCGATTAACAATTTGCAAAGACAAAGAATCAAATAAACCAAATAAACCGAATAAAGTGCCACATACCTCTTTTCGTGATCATGCATGCTTGATCAATTGGGTTGCAACCTGAGTGTTGGACGATGAACAACCTCGGTTGAGGGTGTGGGCGTATAATGACCTGGTGGCGGCGACGGTTTGTTTTAATTCGGCGCGTCCGCCCGGTGGTGGCGAAATGTTGCTGCTCATCTAAAAAACGTCAGAAACATTATAAGGCCTCTAAGTCATTGCAACATTAAAGAAAAAATGAGAGGATTGAAGCCGCCTAGAAGCCTCTGCACATTCTAATTGTAAACAACTTTAATCATTTTTCCTACTCGATAAGCTCCAGCAGTTTAAATATTCTTATACTTTATTGGACTACACATGTCAGGGTCGTCCAGATGAACAATAAAACTGGACTCGGTATGAATATTAAATATTCTTCCTACCGAGCAATTACTTTTTGTGTTCAGAACAATATCAATAGTTTCCTGTGAAACACAGTTCTTATATATGGCGCTTGTACTCTATCTGTCCTAAAATAAGTGACTTGCATTTGTCTAGATTCAGATGTATCTCAAACTAAAACAAGTCTAGATACATATGAATCGACAAACTCAAATCACTTATTTTGGGATGGAGGGAATATTATAAATCCCGGATGAAGCGATGTCATATATTTTTCAAATCAAGATGATCGCCCGCAAAACCAGATCAGGTATCAACAATGTCTTAAAAAAATGGTAAGCAAACATTGCAAAAAGCTTATCACATACGATAAATGTTAAAATCATCTTATATGGGCAGGATCAGTAATTGCACTTCACATTATCAGATGCTATAATTAGAATCACTGACCATGATAATTTGTGGGAATCTGGAGTCAGGGCGGCCCTGAGATGTCAAGGGCCCGGTGCAAGAGGAAAACATTGGGGCCTTATATATATACACAAATACTATACTTCTTCCGTCCAAAATTGTTTGACTCAATTTTTGCTAGATATATGCAGGCATCTACTTGTGTCTTAGGCGTTTAGATAAGGCAAATTTGAGTCAATTAAATATTTAAGATAATTCTTCCTAAATGATCAATGGAGACATTGCATAGGAGGAACTACTCATGACTTATTGTAGCTTGCCCCTTTGTTGAACCTCTTGTCACTCTCAAACCTATGGGGATTGGGGAATGCCGATGAGAAATGGAAAATGAATCGGATCAAACGGGTTGAGCCAGAACAGATGAACCTAGAAGAATATATAGGAGGGAGTGTACTAACCGTTGCAAATCCAGGCAGGATTTCTTGGAAATCAATGAATAATGACTTCTCCTCCATTAATTCCGTAGAAACGGTTAGGAATCTAGACGGGAGAGCAGTGGCCCATCATCGGGGATGATTGGGGTACGGGAAAGAAGACGAGAGCAGAAGTCGATGCGATGAAAGAGGCGAGTTGGCTACCTGGAAGGACTGGAGCCGATGCGGCCGGTCTAGCGATTGCACGCATACGTGCGTATGTATAGGCAATTGCCTGGAAAGACCTCAGCTCAGCTGATACGTGCGGGCGATGGTTACGTTGGAGTCAATGTTATTTTCTAAGTGTGGTCCTAGCTAGCTGTACGTGACATATTCTACGTAACAGAATTATAGGTCCGGAGAGCTTTTTTATATTGTTTGGAATTATAAAAGTTATCTCATTTATTAGTCTGTCTCGTCCAATGCATGTTCTCATTTTCCTCTCACTTCTCTCATGCATGTAAGACTATTGGCATGCATAAATTAATAAGAGAGAGTTATGAAATGTCTTGGTATTAGCAACTTGGCCCTTAGCACTAATAATCCCAAACAGAGGTAACTCCGGTCCGGTTTATTAGGTACGCACGTAGTTTAAGAAAATCTTTGACCATTAATTTTGGTCGACAAATTTTACATAATATGCCACAAAAATTATACCATTGGAAACTACTTTTGAAGATGAATCCAATGGTATAATTTTTATGAAAATTTGTTGACCAAAATTATGGTCAAAGTTGTTCTTAAACTGCGTGCGTGCCTAATAAATCGGCCGGAGGGAGTACCTGGGTTCGGGCCCTAGCGATCGGGGGGCCCTGTGCGGCGGCACCGGTTGCACCCCCTGAGGGTCGGCCCTGTCTGGAATATCATGTCGCTACTGTGCTCTTCAAAAAGAGCATATCATTGTAGTCCGCTGCACCAGATCACTTCCATCAAAATGCTACAAAACATAGGTTATAGTCCTCTACACCATTATTAGAATATAAGGCCAAGCAAACTTCAAAATACAACTTCATGTGTATTCAGATAGGATTCAAAACTGTAAAGTAGCAAAAACGTAGGCTTTAGGATACTCCTTATTTGATGCAATTGCAAAAAAGATTAAAGATTTGCCAAACATACGTCAGGTAATTCATCTCGGACAACACACTATCCATCAGACGGCGAGGATGAGGGCCCATGGCAACAGCAGTATCGGCTGCGGCGGGCACCGCTCCTTTAGGAGCTGGACGTTGGCAAGCTCCTCGCATCCGGAAGGTGGAGCCTCTCACATGGCTGTGGCGGTGCCCACTACTTCTTCCTCTACAGCGCACAACGACGGGTTGAAGAAGACATCGTGGACTCGTCGTTCCTCAGCTTGCCATCCCCTCTGGCGCCGGAGGATAGGAACCCTCGCCTGGGGATCCGTTATAGGAGGTACCTAGGCATGTAGGGCACGGGGCTCACGTGGTAGCGGCGTGCGTGACGTCGGAAAAGCGGCGCTCGAATTGCGGCGGCGTGTGGCAAGCATGGCAATGGCACGGCAGTGCGGCGCCACCGGGTTCGCGTGGATGCGGTAGGTCATGACGGAGGGGATTGGGATCAGGATATTGGGAAATATCGGCAGGACTACATGATTAATTAGGGGAAGGGGAATTAACGGGATAACCATGATTTTAGTGGAACTGATCCGTAGATCATGGTGTTAGAGGCGGGGCGTAGGGGTCGGGGGACACGGGTGAACCGGCCCATAGCCACGCAATACCACATGCCCAAAAGACTATGTTTTCTAGTGACTGGCTTTTTTATACGACTGTCACTAATAAACTTCATCTTTTTAGGCAGCTTACGCGATAGGATTATATTTAGCATGTCACTACTCATAACATACTTAGTGGCAGACATTTATATATACCCGTCATTAAATAGATTTTCCGTTCGGACACCCTTCGAAAAAATACTAGTGGCAATCCCTTTAATCCGCCTGTCACTACTGTTTTGTATTAGTGACAGGCATAGGAGTACTTACTAGTGACAGGCACAGTTTTTCCTATCACTGACCACATGGAGGCTATAAGCATTTCTGTAGTAGTGAAATTAAGCTTTTCAAATCTAGATAACCCCACATTGTTACCTTTTGCACTAGATGGTTCCAACAAACACCACAATTTTATAGAAACATCCAACTCTAAATATAACTTATAATAAGTATTTGTAATCTCTAGCCTAAGTGCCACCATGGTGTGCACGCTGTCATTTTCACACACATGGGGAGAGCAGAGATCTATTAAAGCACTTGAGTAGCAAGGTAGATATACTTGATTACAAAGCTCATGATCACAATATGATCATGCATAGATAGAGAGATGAACACATAGCTACCTGTAGAGCCCTTAGCCTCGAGAGAGAACTAATCCCCCTCATCATGGGAATCAGCAACGACCATGGAGATGGTGGTGGAGATTGATGGAGATGGCTCCGGGGCACTTCCCCGTCCAGGCAGGGTGCCGGAACAGAGACTTTCTGTCCCCCGAATCTCCCCTTCGGTGGCGGCGGCGCTGTGGAACTTTTCGTGGCTGGAGGCTTGACTCTTTAGGGTTTTCGCATTGGGAGGCATCTTATAGGCGAAGAGGCAAGGTCGGTGGGCAGCCAGGGGGCCCACACCACCTGGTGGCGCGGCCAGGGCTAGCCCGCGCCACCACATGGTGTGGCCACCCTGTGGCCCCTCTCCGTCTCGTCTTCTGGCTCCGTGAGTCTTCCGGTAAAATATCAACTTTGTCTTTTGTTCGGTCCAATTCCGAGAATATTCATTTTCTGACTTTCCTGGAACCAAAAACAGCAGAAAACAAGCAACTGGCACTGTGGCATCTTGTTAATAGGTTAGTCCAAGAAAAGGTATAAAAAGTACTCCAAAGTGTGGACAAAACATAAGAAAGTAGATATAAACCAAGCATTAAACATAAAAAATTATGGATACGTTTGCAACGTATCACAAATTGCCCCGCGAGAGTCACGACTGAAGATAAATCTAGTGAGAGTGGCTTACTGTAGGAGCTTCATTCTTCTCGGGCACGTACGGGGTGAGCCCGGCCGACATGGTGGTAAATTCCGCGTCGGTGATCTTTTTGAGGGCGGTCTTATAGTCCGCGGCGTCCCACGTCTCCTTGCTAGTCTAGGAAGGATCATTCTTCCCGGTGTATTCGTACATCCAGTGAGGCCGGGTCGCTAATGGGACCAAGCGCCGCTCGAGCTAGCAATTGTACAGGTTGATCGAGCATAACCCCTTGTCCTTCGGCGCCTGGATTTGATCCATCATCTCCGCGACGGCCATCCTCTGATCGTCGAGAAGCTTGTTCGCTATCAATCGGCGGGGTTCGCTCCTTTGCACGGCATAATCGGGGAGCGCCACTTCGTCGGAGGGGATGGACTCCCTCACATAAAACCAACTTTTCTTCCACTCGCTCGCGGCCTTCTTCGGCAACATGAGCTTGAAGAAATTTGCCTTCGGCTTCAACTGGAACGTGATGCCGCCTGCCGCCAAGACGGGACCGCCGGATCCATCACGCCCAATGCGACCATGGAAGAGCTCCAGCCACAGCGGGAAGTACGGTCTGCAGCCAAGGTAGCATTCACAGAAGGCGACGAAGATCGCCAGCTGCTCGATGCTGTGCGGGCCAAGGTCTGATGGCTTGATGGCATAGTATGCGCAAAATCGGCGGAAGAAGACTGAGGTGGGGAATCCCAAGCCCCTCTCCCAGTGGCTTGGGAAACAGATGAATTCACCGGCATGCGGCTTCGGCTCGGTCTCGGAGGGCCCGGGAATCCGCCAATTCCCCTTGCAGAGGACCCCCGCATCCTCAAACGATTTCAGCTGCGCCACGGTGCACTTGGACTTCCCCCACAGATCTTTCGGGGGCGCCATCGAAGGAGAGACAAGGTCGCTCGGCTCGAGGGATCTGGATCGTGGAAAGGCAAAAAGAACGGGATGCGCGAAAGTGTGGAATGTGGGAGAGGATCTACAGGGATTGTCTGTCACTCTCCTTATAAAGAAGTGCTACCCGCCAATCTCAGGGTAGCCGTTACCCGCGGTAATTGTGCTGAAGTTACCGTTGGATTACCCAATGGCTAGTTTGACCAAATTGACGCTCCAACTTCTTACACTCGACTCGTTGTCAGGTATGCTCCATCTAATCGGTAAGAGCGGCGATTCAAGTGATAATATGTTCGCCAAAGCCGCGACTGGAAGCCGGGTGGAAAATTTCCTCCATTCTCGACAGTGTCCATCACCGATTCGACTGGGCGCCCAAATTGGAGTCGCCTACTCCAACTGCCAAATGAACACCTGCACTGAATCAATGATGGCCTCGGGGACTACTGATGGGATATGCCGAAGGGGATATGCCCAGCAGGACGTTCCGATTGAGTCAAAGGCCTCACAAGTGGGCCTGCAGGACGGTGACTGGAACGTGTCTGAAGAGAAGGCCTGGAGATTGGAGACTGAAGGCCCAGAAACATAGTTGAAGACCAGTTGGATTAGATCAAAAGCCTCCGAATCCATAACTTGTTCGGTTGTATACTGTAAATCCTAGCGAGGTACCCCTATATAAGCCTCCCTAGGGTAGATTGAGGACTTACGTTCCATCATACACCCCTTTGAGCGACTCGCTGCTTAAACGCCGAGCTCACCACCCCTGTAATTCGCTACTTGTGCATATGTCAAACGCTTATGAATTCTTATCTCTTGCTTATTATGTTTGAGAATTGCACAAATTTGGGAAGTTTGGTGTTCACAAGTTTTGTGTGTGTGCGCGTAAGTTTGTGGTTCTAGTGTATGGGCATGTCTGAGATTCTTTGCTTACATGGTTTTGATGCATCAGCTAGGTCTTCAGATTTGGTATGGTATTCCTCATTTGTGAAGCTGATCTTTCAAAACAGATAGCTAGCTTCTCTCCTCTGTAGTAGCTGACACACTCTTGTCCAATCTAACAGGACAATAGTCCCATTCTCACGAGTAGAGCTTGAGAGTTTCTATCAACAATATTATGCCTGCGCCTTCGAAGAAGGGGAACAAGCCGACAGGTAATTCTCAGTCACTAATAAGTACTGCAATCTCCTCTATAATCCTAATCCTCGCCCTCACGAATCCAGTTTCATGCCAATGTCACCTGCACCGCTCAACTTGGGAAGACCTATCAGACAGCCGGACTTCAAGGTGCTTTGTGCCGTCACAAGAAGGAGAATTTTGAAGAAAATACAGAGAGTGAGACAGCCGGACTTCAAGGTGCTTTGTGCCGTCACAAGAAGGAGAATTTTGAAGAAAATACAGAGGTTTGTGCTCACTCGTGTCCGTGCCCTACTTGTCATTGTGCTCTAAAGAAATGAGTTTCTCTAAATTTCCTCTGCAAAGGTCATTCGTTTGCACACAGACGTACAAGAAAAGAAAGATATGTATGCGCCGTTCAATATTTTGTCCCTTGACGCTGCCAGTGCATCTCAGTCTATCATGCAGCTGGAGGAGGTATGTACGACTCACAACAAAGTAGCATGTTTCCTCGAAATGAAGCATTGCATGAAAGAAACTGACATGGTCGACGAATGCAATCTTATCAGATGAAATCATCAGTCAAAGTGATACAGAATACATGGGGCTTGACCTGGTCTTTTGCTTTCGAACCAAGAAGATACAAGGGGAGTGAGCTTGATATACCGCATTGGTTGATAGCTATGCTTGGGTTCTAGGTTTGCTAGCTACTATAGACAAACCAAACTCGGTTTTCACATCCTATTACTGAGCGAACACCAGCATGTCTTCTTGTGTGCAGCAGGACAGTATACGGAATCGCAAATGTGCACATCACTAGTTTGATCCAAAGATTACGGTATGGTATGTGAAGACTGAGACCAGATCACATTCAAAATTCTTATTTGCGCATCTGTCTCACTAGTCTCCTTTGCAGAAGAATGCTGAGAAAAACAAGACTAACTGTGTCGCACAACTTATAACAATCCAAACTGGATCTCGTTCATTGGTTGGGAACCTGAGCGCAAAAGTAAATACAATTAGTATTTACTTTTGTAGAGACTTTGTTCTTATTATATTTTGATCATGCGTTCCGCCCATGTTGCAGAAAGATGGGATAAGTCTGTAGGAAAAATTCAAGGCATGCTAGACAAGCAAAAAAGAAGGGCTCAATCCCTCTGCTAAGTGTTATTGTAAGTCTTATGTTCTATTGATATTTTATGATCACACACCCTCAGTGATTTATATGTATAGTTAGATGTGCAACACTGCTTGAACTGCCACCTAGCTTTCTTTTCATTTAAGTAGATGATTTCCAACTAGTGTGAGTTTCAGTTTTCAACTATACAAAGAGTTGTCTTGTGATATCATGCACCTGGCGATGAAGAAACAGATAGATGCCATGTTGGCATAGTCGTGTTATTGAGTGTTAGTGATAAAATTCTTATCAATATGTTCACATAACTATGATTTCACTACAGTGTATATGATGCGTAATCAGCCATGCCAACTTGTAAGATTTTTTCATAGTTAGGTTAGATGTGTTGTATGCATGTTTCTCTATCGTAGCTTCTCTTCTCTCACCCATGTATACCAACTGATAACCTTACAGATTAAATTGAATGAGGAGAGGGCAAAAACCTAGGAAAGACAGTCTAGAACAAATGCAATAAGAATGTATGGAAACATTTAACATGTTACTAAAAGGAAAAGGTCATCACAAAATCACGTTCCTACGTAATGCTAGGTTTTCACAGTCGAAGTCCAAGACAAAGTCGGTGTATTTGTCTTATCAGGAAGAAAACATAGCACTACGGGTTGAACAGGAAGTGTAAAGATGAACAATCAATGAGATGAGATAGAAAGCATTAGTAAGTGATGTGGAGTTAAACATCTTACAATATCAACACAATTCTCGAGAGCCCACAGATGAAGAGGCTAGTATAAATTGAAGATGAACCCTGACATTGATAGGTGAGTATGTTGGTCCTGTGAAATGGTTCCTGAGACTAAGCCAGGTTTGTGTTTGTGGCCTTATATACAAAAACAGAGTGATTTTTTTTTTGAATCATGCTTTTATTTGTTTACATTGTGCTCCATGCACAAAAATCATGTGCCCGAACCTCACTCTCTCGTCCTCTGATTCATGAACAGAGGTAGACATGCCTAACCATATATTTTATAATTTGGACAACCACCAAATTCAAAATCTCAGTCGAGCGACAAAACCTATTGCCTACCCCGTTTGAATCGGACATATATGTATCCAATTTTATTTGCGAATATGGTCATTATTTTGATGATCAGTTTATATGACTCTCAGCATTCAATTCAAATAGAACGGGTACCATTTTTCTATTATTCTTTGGATGCTAGCCAAATTCAATCTTAGCCGAGCGGAAAAGTATACCGCCTACCCATTTGAATTGGAGGTATCCAATTTTCATTATGGATGATCAGTTGATGTCACCCTCGGCCTTCAATTCTTGAAGAGGGAGTGCCCCTTTTTCAATTATTGCTTGGATGCTATCCAAATTCAAAATCTTAGTATGCGCAATTATTATAGTCATGGATGGTCAGTTGATGTGAGTCTCGACCTTGAATTTCTAGATAGATAGCATACGGTTTAATAGCTTTATTCCATTATTATTTGGTCGGTAGCCAAATTCAAAATCTCAATCAGGCGGCAAAATCAGCCACCGACTTGAAGCATTTCCAGCCCACCGTTTTAAAAACTTTGAGGAAAAATATCCCACTAGGAGTACCATTTTTTATTAGTAGATAGATGGATGCTAGCAAAATTCAAAATCTCAATCGAGCGGCAAAATAACCCACCAACTTTGAAGCATTTTGCGCCCCTCCGTTTCAAAAACTTTGAGGAAAAATGTCCCACCAGGAGAGTACCATTTTTTATATTATTAGTAGATGGATGGTAGCCAAATTCAAAATCTCAATCAAGCAGCAAAATCACACATCGACCTTGAAGCATTTCGTACCCCTCCGTTTCAAAAACTCTTTACTTAAAATTCTCATTCTACCCATTGTTTAGAGGACAAAAGGACATGCTATAGTCGATAGCTTGGGGCCATGATCATAATTATTTTAATGTTTACCTCTATAGTCCTAATTCGTGCAGTATTTCTCGCTGGCCCTCTCAAAAATCACAAGATCCTCTCACACGCTCTCACCTCCACGAACATCATGGACCGGCCAACAGAAATTCAACGGCGGTCGGAGCCACTTGAGTTGAGGTCTCGTGCACCAGACCGGAGCTGCTTCACCGATGCCCACCACACTAGATCTAATTCATCAGGTACCTCTACGACTGCTTGGAGCTATGGTCTCATTCACCGTGTTGATGGTTTCATCGACCGCCGAACCTATCGTTCCCCGTCACCGACAGCTACCCAACCGTACCAGAGTCGCTTCACTGATGTCCACCGGACAGGATCTAGTTCAACGAGTTCCTTGTCCGCCGCTCCAGACCAGTTGCACGGGTGTCTCCGTTCACTACACCAGATCTGCCTCAGCAATTCTCTCACCCACCACACTCAAGCCGGCACCGACGGTCCAAGATCTTCTTCCCTGATGCCAACAGCCACCGCAATCGCAACACCCTCGGTGACCTAGACGTCACCCGCATGGTACCAATGATTCTTAGATGCCTCTTCGGCCAAGGTAACCAAATCTCCAACCCATTTTTATTTTATCAGAATTATAGCAGGTTCAAGCCTGTCGCAGTGAAGTGCATTTTTGTAATCATACTAGTACACACAAGTCATTGGGCATGCCTATTCTTTGTGCTACATACAAGGACACTAGACATGTTGGTTTGCATTTGATGCACTAAAAATTTCAAGTCATGCACATGTTTGTTATTTTGTCATGCACATGTTCTTAGCTACTCCGTACAAAAGTAATTGCCTGCTATTGTGTACTTCTTACAAAATCTAAAGTCAGTGGAAAATATTAGTGTAGTTCCCTGCTCCACAATTGTGGACATCTATCTGGTTTGTCCTGAGCTAAGTTCCTGCTATTGTTTCCTCCCTAGCATCCTTCCGTTATCCTATAGTACCCGTTTAAACTCTTTGTATTAATTTGTTTATAATTTTGTTTTTGCCATATGGTTCTTTAAAATCTACAATACTAACTATTTTCTCTTTCTTTACATAGAGCTGAAACATGAAACACTGAACATGTTCATTTCCAAAGCTTGTTCTACAGGTTCACGATGCCTTTATATTTCGTATCTGGTTCTGGTTCATCCTAAGAAACTACATAACTATCCTCTATTGTGTAGTTCATTCGTGGTTTGTATTCCTTCTTTACAATTTTAGGATAATGTCATTATAATTTCTATATGGTTCATTCTTAGCTATGATAGTAATGGCATGCCATTGTGTAGCTCACCACAAATTCTGATCCACCCAATGTTTCTTGCATTCTAGGATATACAACTACTTCAGTATATATTTGTTGAAATGACCGGGCTACTTTATATTTGCTGAAATTCTAAGAAACACATTGTTTCGTTGCTCATTTCATTATAGGCACACTTGTTTAATGCTTGCTTATCCTGTTCTACAGGTTCATGAGCGATGCTATGATATTCTGCATCTGGTGCTCATTCGTCCTAAGCAACGACATAACTATCTCTACTTTGTAGTTTATTCATGGTTTGCATTCCTGTTCGACAAGTTCACGTATGATGCCATTATAATTTCTGTCTAGTTCATTTTTAGATATGACAGTAACTGCACGCCATTGTGTAGGTCACCACAAATTCCGAGTCACCTAATGTCTCTTGCATTCTAGGATATACAACTTTTGCCATACATATTTGTTGAAATGACCTAGCTAGTTTATATTTGCTGAAATTATAAACCACATACACATTGTTTGATTGCTTGTTTCACGATAGGCACACTTGTTTAATGCTTGTTTGTCCTGTTTGTTTGACGTGTTGGTCAATAATTGAACCATAGACTAGTAGTAAACTCCCGCTCATAGATCCTGTCATATCAGTCAAATGAGTAGTTCAACTTCTTTGATAATGAGCATGGTTGTTTATTTGCCCTGTTGGTTGTATTAACTTATTATTACTTAGTTTCAGACTACAATTATTGCTATCACCACTAAAGAGAGGGCTGAAGATCATGTCTCAAGGTGGTTTTCTAATATAGCTGTCGTACTCAAAGGGAGATGATATTGATAGATTGAGAAAGAAAATTGAGAAGCCTCAATCTTGATTGGCAACTAAAATTCTGAATTTTCTTACCCTTCAGTTTGTTGATGATATGTAAAAATTATAAGAAGTTTGCAGATGATGTAATATCTAGGTAAATCGCATAGGCCATGTAGGCACTTAGTTGACGCTATCCCCACCTAGCGGTAGGCGGTACCATAACATGGCCGATTGGGCTTTGGTATTCATTGTTATGTACTAGACAAACGATGACTAGTAAATTATGATCACTGACAGTCCATACACATATTTTTGCTCGTTGTGATTGGCGTATGACTTAGAAAGGCTGAAACAGTAAAAGTCCATAATAGTAATGGGCCTCACGTGTAAAAGGATGAAAGGGGCACCACGAACAGGCTCCATGAACAGTAAAAGGTCAGAACAGTAAAATGGCAGACCTATAGCAGGCCGCAAAGTGGCAAAACACCTACATCCTTACTGGCCTGAACAGTGAAAGGCTTGGATAGTAACATACCCAAACAGTAAAAGGCTAGAAGAGTAGAAGGCCAAAATAGCAGAGGGCCTTCTCACAAATGGACGGTTAGTGGGCGGCCCGCAACGAGCAGGCTCGAATAGTAAAATGCCAAAACAGTAACCGACCTTCTCGCAAATGGCACTTTAGTGGGCGGCCGACCACGGGCTTTAAGAACAGTGATGGGCTTAAAACATGCCTTAATAGTACTAAACCGATGTGTTGCAGGCCGCAAATGGGTCGCACAGTGATGGGCCAAGTTGGGCCTTACGTAGGCCGAAACAGTAACGAACCGGAAAGTTAAGAGTCGCAGCTGAGCAGCAAAGTGATGGGACCCTTCAATCAGCGCATGCCTCTAACATGCCAAAACAGTAACTAGCCATCTCCTTACCAAGCTTGTCTCATGGGCCGGCCCACTTAATAATTAGCAGGCCTTGGTTGGGCCTTGGATTCCACCACGGTATTGTGACCATTAACGATGGTAACCGGCCGTTAACAGTGCTTGCCACATGGCATTTTGCATGACGTCAGCAATCAACGGGGCTGGAAAAACCGATCTACCACAGCACAAAATTCCGTGGCTAAGGGTGCGATCCGCCACGGTCGTGAAAAATCCATGGTTGATTCTTTGGTGACGGAGCTTTTACCATGGGTGCCCCTCCATGGTGGAAGACTTTTTTGCCACGAAAATGGGCTTTCAACCATGAAAACCGTTTGTTGTAAAAGCAAACTTTTCTTGTAGTGATATTTTCCATTCAAACATCATGTCAAAATACCTAAGGCTATACTATAGTTTCTTAATTCTAGATTACATGGAGTTTCCCTTTCTAGAGGAGTATAAGTGAAATGTGTTGCATCATCTTAAACATAGGACGTGATACCCATATGAATGCTTATCATACATATAATGAAGTTTTTATCAATATGGTATTGCTTATTAATTGTTTTATGCCACTACACTTTATGAGGGAATAGACAAATGAACCCATGAAACCCCGGTCCAACTTTTATCATAAGAAAACACCTTATATTTACTTTCATTACTTTTTATATTTGCTTCACCAATTAAATCTTAAAACAACAAAAAACACTTTTACTATTAGCAAACACAAACAAAATCCAAAAATACCTTTACCTTATTGTTTTTACTTTCTTGTTTGGTTATATATTCCTTTTACTATTCATTTATTTATAGTTTATTTCAGTTTTACTAACACAAAACTTTATGTTTGACAACCAAATGGTGGAGTTGGGACACAAGGCAAATACTTTGTTCTGTAGGTTGCTTGAAGAATAAAACCAAAGAAGTTTTTTAGCCAATTCCCCGAGAGTTCGATATAAACCATCGAGTCACCCTTGTGGGGGAAAGAAGCTTGCTACAACACTCTGCACTTGGAGTCCCAACGAGTTGGTAGACATGGAGTTGTTGCCATCACCAAGAATGGCACATTCTTTAGAACAAAACTGAAGTTTGTGAGTATTATAGGGACGAAGGTTGGGCCAAACCGCGCATCCAAAAATACGCAAAAATGAATAATCAGGTTTAGAGTGAAAAAGACACTCAACTGGGAATTGAGACGAAATAACTTTGCTAGGAAGACGATTGATTAAATAAACCGCTACGGAAAAGGGCTCATCCCAATATTTGAGAGGCATTAATGCATAAGAAAGAAGTGACAACCCGAACTCAATACGATGCATATGTTTGCGTTCAGCGGAGCCGTTCCGCTGATAAGCATGGGGACAAGAGACGTGATGGGAGATTCCCACCCTTTGAAAAAAGAGTTGAGTTTTGATATTTCCCACCCCACTCAGTTTAAAGAGAAATAATTTTCTTATCAAATAGTATTTCTACATGATGCTGGAAGTCATGGAATATCTAAAAAACATCAGATTTATTCTCCGAAAAATAAGGTTTAGAGTGAAAAAGACACTCAACTGGGAATTGAGAAGGAATAACTTTACTAGAAAGACGATTGATTAAATAAATTGTCGTTGAAAAGGGCTCATCCCAATATTTGAGAGGAATTAATGCATGAGCAAGAAGAGACAACTCAAACTCAATAATGTGCCTATGTTTGTGTTCAGCGGAGCTATTCCGTTGATGAGCATGGGGACAAGAGACATTATGGCAGATTCCCACCCTTTGAAAAAAGAGTTTAGTTTTGATATTCCCCACGCCACTCAGTTTAAAGAGAAATAATTTTCTTATCAAATAGTCTTTTCTACATGATGCTTGAAGTCATGGAATTTCTAAAAAACATCAGATTTATTCTTCGACAAATAAGGTTTAGAGTGAAAAAAGACACTCAACTGGGAATTTAAAAACAACAACTTTGCTAGTAAGACAATTGATTAAATAAACAGCCGTGGAAAAAAAGGCTCATCCAAATATTTGAGAGGCATTAATGCATGAGCAAGAAGAGACAACCTGAACTCAATAATGTGCCTATGTTTGCATTCAGCGGAGCCATTCCACTGATGATCATGGGGACAAGAGACGTGATGGGATATTCCCACCCATTGAAAAAGAGTTGAGTTTTGATATTCCCCACCCCACTCAGTTTAAAGAGAAAGAATTTTCTTATCAAATAGTCTTTTCTACATGATGCTGGAAGTCATGCAATTTTTGAAAAATATCAGATTTATTCTTCAACAAATATATCCATGTGAACTTGATATAATCACCAATTGAAGCAGGAGCAGGACCCCATACATCAAAAAATACAATTTCTAAAGGAGTAGAGGATACACTTGAGGATTTAGGATAGATTAATTGATGACTTTTAGCCTTTTGACAAGCATCACACACTGACTCTTTATTTTAGTCTCTAAACTTAATATTATTGTCTCGGAGAATTTGTTGAACAAGTGTTGACAAAGGATATCCTAGGAGCCTATGCCAATGTGAGGAAGACGGGACACCAAAATCTTGTTTCTCGGATGATGAAGTTAAGGATAAAGGACACCAATAGATGTATCTTGAAGAAGAATTTCCCTCGTGTCTTGATCCTCAATAAAAAATGATTAGGCCAATATTAAACAAAGGCATGATTATCTTTGGTAAGATTAGAAGAAGAAAGGAGACTTTTGGTGGCTTGGGGGGGCATGTAAAATATTATTGAGGCAAAGATCATGATTGGGGATACAAATTAACGAATAATGACCAATGTGAGGTATATCCATACTTGGCCTGTTTGCATTGTGAACTTGATCTTGACCATGATAGCGATCCCTTACGGTAAACTTATATAGTTCTCCTACAACATGATCTGTCGCCCCCTAAGTCACTATACCAATTGGTATCTACTCCATATGAATTCACCACCACTCCTGTGGATCTTTCTGGACTTCGTTTTTTTGTTGAAGCGTTTCCAACACCGGATCGCTAGATGCCCCTCTTTGCCACAGATTTGACAAACAACATCAGAGGCTCCTTGACGACCACCCCCTCCTTGGCGTTGCTGCAGATAGTTTCCATCGATGCCTTGGTGTGATAATTTTTGTCGCCATTATTTTGCTATTATGGAGCACCACGGCCATCACCATTCTTTCTTCCACCTTGTCCGTCTCCACGACCTCCCCTGTAGCCAAATCCACCACCGTTGCCATGATTTTTATAACCACCACACACGTAGCGTTGATAGAGAGATCAAATTTGAAGCCACGGTTTCCATTATCAGGACTCCGGCCTTCAAGGTGTGACTCATACGAGAGGAATTGGACGTAGAGATCGCCAAGACTGACATGTTTTTTAGCCTTAATTAGGGTCGTGATTGTCGCGCGAACCCGTCATATCGATCATCTAGACCAACCGAAATATAGGAGATGGTATCCTCATTATCAAGCTTCTTCCTAGCATTAGCCATCTCATCGGCTAGGGTCTTAATTCATCCAAAATAGGCCTGCCCTGTCTTGTTTTCCTTTCGAGTTTGGTTCAGTTGGGTGTAGAGCTTAACTATGCGAGTCTTGGACACAGATGAAAACATCTATGTTACTTTTTTCCATACGTCTTGCGCTCTAAATAGTCCTACAATTCGAACCAACACCTCCCTCGGCATGTTCCTGAGAAGCTATCCTAGCACAGTTTGATCTTCAGAAATCCAACGCTCATAATCAAGATTAGGGATCTTCATCTCCTTCCCTTCATTGTCCTTAGCGACAGTCTCCTTGTTCGGCTCCACGATTGATCCGTCGAGGTAGCCTGAAAGTTGGGCGCCCCTGATCGCCGACATGACCTATGTTTTCCAGATCATGAAGTTCTCCCCCTGTCCGCTTCTCTAAAACCGATTCGGCAAGAGATCCTCCGCCAGACGCCATGGACGGAGAGGAAGAAGAACCGAAGCTCACTGCGACGTACTATGCGATGTAGGAAGAAAATCGCTATGATACCATAAAAGAAATTATGAGTTGTGGATACCCAATAGAGGCCAACGGTGTGATTATATATTGGACATACAATACATGAGCTACTAGATTCGTGAGAGATTAGCGTGTACACAGACCGTGTATATTAAGTACACGGGTTCAGGCCCTAGAGGCTGTATACAACATGTTTAACAAATACTTCCTCGGTTTAATAATGTTTTAGTTTTGTGGAAGGTATATCTAAGCCTCCTTTAGTGTGTAGGTTTGGAGTGAATCTGAACACTAAAGAGGTTTAGATATATTTCTTTTATAAAAGAAAAAACATCTTAGTTAGTTGTGAAACGGAGGGAGTACCACTGTGAGTAGTCTCGTGGACTTTCGTACCGAGTACCCTCTGCCGAGTGCCGACCACCGAGAGAGGTAGATCGGACAGTGGGCACGGGTCGAACATGGCAACACGGAGTACAGCTGTGCCCTCACTAAGCGTACACTACCGAGTAGCGGAACAGCGAAGCAAACAGTTGTCGTCACTTGTCTGCTTCCACTCAACTATCATCTTCCAGCTTGCAAGCATCTATTGAAACGCGTCCATCATTATCTGAAAGAAAAGGTCGGAAACGCATCATCGTTATCTTAAAAGAATGACAGGAAACGCATTCCTAGTACAAAGTTTCCGAACAGAACATGCGACAAGATGACAGAATCTAAGACAAAATTTCAACATTTAACTATACGTTCTTCCCGGGCAGATTTAGTTACATCCCATCCTTCACACCTACACTTTCATCCTTATCAGGTTATCTCGGCATGAAACAAACGGTACCAAATCAGAAGTGACGATTCAAGAAATCTATACACGGGAAATGGCGCAGGGCTACATGCCCATGGAATTGAATAGGCAATTGTAAGAAACAAATTAATCAAATCTTGGTGCTCTGCTTCAATTTCGGATGTTGATGCATCACTTGCGCCCACACTCGCCAGGGAATCCCTTGGGGAACCGCCAGCCGTCAGCGCAGTAGTTGTAGGACAGGCAGTTGCGCTCTGCCCAGGCGACGCTGCGGAGTTCCTCGTCGCCGAGCTCCCTGTGCATCCAGGCGTCGGAGCCGTCGGGGCACCGCGACGAGTTCTTGCTGTGGACGCAGCCGTTGGCGTGGTAGGCGCGGTAGGAGACGACGAAAGGCTCGTGCCTCCAGTGGATCTTGACGTCGCCGTGCTGCGTTGCCCAGTAGCTGCCGTCCCACAGCGTTGCGTGCACCTCCATCGGCCTGCTTGTCGGGAACGGCAGGTCATCGTAATTCTTGAACGTCCTCACCGGCACGTTATCCACTTCGAATCTGGCATGGCAATTTTGTCGAATCAGGAAGTAATAAGCTTGAATCCGTCTCAAAATTCGAATTTGTTAGTCGGATTGGATGATGCGTACATGATATTCTTGGGGTTCCAGGTGATCTTGTAGGTGTGGAAGTCGGCGGAGGGGTCGAACCAGAGGTAGAACTGGTGCTCCTTCTTTCCGTCGCCGCTGGCCCAGACGTTGGTGTTCATCACGTAGGGTTGGCCGCTCGAGTTGCCCATGAACTCGATGTCAATCTCGTCGTGGGTACTGCTTTCCCCGGACGTCAGCTAAACACATCCATCCAGCCAAAAGAAAAGAAAAGAAAAATCAGCACAGGATGCTTCCTCGGCAGAAAACAGATGTGTCTGGCTTACGTAGAAGGAGGTGACCGTGCCAGCAGAGTTTCCGTCCACAAGCTTCATCCGAACGCTGAACTCGCCGAAGAGGTACTTGGCTTTGGATTTGAAGCCGGAGCCGGATTCTTGGTCGAGCTCCAGAGAGAACTCCTGGCCGCCGTTGCCGTCGTCCTTGTATCCGATGTGGTCGCGGTCGCCGATCACCTCGAACTGGTCGTCGAAGTCGGCCTTCGCCGTAAGGACGACGACGAGGGCCAGAACGGCGAGGAGGGACAGGCGTGCTGCTAACCTTGCCGCCATGTTCGCTGCTGCTCTGCTTCCTCTATGCTGGTACAGTGGTACTGGTACTACTGCGGTGGTGTCAGTGTTGGTTTCCCAACGGGGCTTCGCTTTTAACCGATGCTCCTCTCTCTGCACCGCTCGATCGAGCTGGTGGTGAACTGGTGTGGGCCGGCGTCACGGATGGTTTTGATAATGCGGGCGGCACACGCACATGTTTCTGTCGGCTGGGACCGGACGTTTCGGAACGTTTTATTTACTACCAGAATCTGCGGTGCCTGTTCTTTGTGCTTTGATCACGGTTTGCTAAACTTACCAAATCAAATCCTAGAATAATAGTTTTACCAATGTAAAAAAGCATGGCATTTTTTCTCTACTAGTTGAATGCCCGTGCGTTGCCACGGGTTATGAAGATTTTTTCGTCGCAGTATAAAATAATGCAGATAAATATAATGTACATGAATATTTTAATATTTCGACGTATTTGAGTAAATACAAAGAGTATGCAGAGAATCAACCTGTGATTGCATGGTTAGGATGGCAGTGGTACCCCCAGCCCACCAGAGTTCAAACCGCAGGTTTAACGCTGGTGTTTCATAAAGCCAGAATATTCTTTCAGTGGGAGGCGACGTTCCCGTCGATAGCGAGGCGTCTGTGGTGACTTCGTCAATCTCAAGACCCGTCGGCTCAGTTTCTCGGAGGTTCTCATAAAAGTAGGGTGTGTGTGCATGTGTTCATAGGGGTGAGCGTATGTACGCATTGTGACGTCTGTGTTTGTACTGTGTTTCTTTAAAAAAAAAGTATGCTGCAGCACGAGATTTAAGTGATTTGATCGAAAAGGATTTGGTACATACAACCAAATTTTGATACAAAACAATAATCACATGTCAAAAACATTCTAAGTAGTTGAATGGCCTAATATCCGATTTCTATATTGAGGCGAATAATCCGATTTCTAGGAACATAACCGCAGTTTTTGAGCACTTGTGGTGAAGAACTTGCAAAATTATGAATATTCTCTGAATGCACTCTGCTCTCAAATAAGTCGCAGCACACAAGAAAATACACTCTAAATCCTCCCGGTTCTCAAACAAGTAGTAGCACACAAAACAAAACACTCTGAATTCTCTCTGCTCTTTCATGCACCAAATACATCCAAGGAAAATAATTTCACAGCTCCCAAGACAAATAATCACGTATATTCATTGTACTTAGGAAGAGTTTTAGTCTTCAAACCCACAACTCAGATAAGAAAAGTCTTTTATTTAAAAGAAAGCGGCAGGGAAAAACCCCACGGCGAGTTTGATTTTTGAAATAATAAAAACCTAATTTCGTATCCGTGAGGACTTGAATTTGGACAGCTGGGTCGTACATCCACTCCCTAACCTTCTTTCACTTAATAATTCTGCACTGGCGACTGAATCAATCACACATAATATTTCTGCATTTTTCTGTCACCAGGTATCATAGTTGTAATTCACCATGCAAGCATGCAAGCGGCCTTTTCATCATCGATACTCACCGTGCTCATCTGCATCTTTGACTTGAGAAACACACTCACTTGTATGCCTATCTCAATCCAGCTACAGCCAGGTTGCTTACCGGCACCTCTGCTCTTCATGGACGTCCTCATTTATTTGTCACAGGCTTGAGGTAAATTATTTCTAATGGGTAATTCAGATGGCATACATATTTTTAATACATTAAACTCAAGGTAAAATCCCAACAATAAGAACTCAAGTTGAAAAGATGAAAAGTCTCAATTTACTATCACTACAAGAAATGTGCTAACTAGCGTCAACGACCTTTTTTTGAATTGGTCATGGACAACTATGACCAAAATAGATGGTCATAGTGTCCATGACCTTTGGTCATGAGTAATTTGGCATGTCCACCTCAGATCCAATGTGGCCAATCCTACGTGGCAAATCCATGACCAAATCAGATGGTCTTTGATCAAATTCAGTCTAGTCCCATTCTTTACATGGGCCGCTATTTTAGTCTATTTCAGTCTATTTCTATTTGGGCTTTGGTCTTTTATGGTTCATTTCTTGTTTGGGCCAGAGCCTTTATACAATCCATTTTCTGCCAAAATTGTTTGGGTTGTGGCCTTTTTAGATCCCAAAACGTAAAAGTGTTCCATAATGTCCTAAAAATATTCTTTAACATTTTACAAATTCTCTAAATTTTGTTTGATTTAATTTGAAGTTATGAATAAAAAGATGCAAAAGAATTAAAAAGGAATAAAAAGAAAAAAAGGCTGAGGTGGCGATCGGTCTTTCTTAAGTAATCATGAATATCCCCACGACCATTTAAATTGGTCGTAGTCATCCAAAATTAAGGGGACCGGTAATGTCTATGTTATGGCCAACTGGTGTAAGCAAACTATGACCTTCCTGACAAAAAAAGTCGTAGTTTTTCAGGGTTTGTACCCTCCCAAATGGCCTACGACCCGTTGGTTCGAAATGGTCATAGATCTATGACCAAAAAACTCAGGGTCATTAAAAAAATGTCACTAGTCAACACATTTTTTTTAGTGTATTAGGATGAAACATTCGAGAAATAATATGAACCAGTGGTGTCCTAAAAGGAATGCTTTGGAACAATCCACAATGTTTCATTTTTGCTGCTCGGTGTACATAAGAAGTGTCTCCAAGTGTGTAAGAAGGTAGATCAAGGTATTTCAAAATTCCAAGAGGGCAACAATAAACCAAACTTTTTTATTCAGATAGATTTGACAAGTAGTACACTTGAATGGGTAAATTCACAAGATAGGGTAGAAAGTGAGGATGACTCTAAGAGTCAGACTGATTTTGGATAATTTTTTCAATGCACCCAGACCATGTTCTCAGTAGCACTCCTTTACACTCTCAATGTAACCAAACCATGTTCTCGGTAGCACTCCTGTCAATCTATCTGACTAAAAATTACGTTTAGCGGGTGAACAACTTGACAATTAGGAAAAATAGAAAATAAGATACAACCTGAATCTGCTTCGATGCTTTGTAGCAGCCTAGAAGAAATCAAATTCAAACATTGTATACTCGGTTGTGCCTGTATTAAAGAGCAAAAAACAGTCAAACCCATTACAATGTAAGACGTGTGGGCTTTGAAAACCCTTGGTAGTTCAAGGTTGTCTTTGAAATTCACTAAAATATTAAAGTTAATATAGAATTTCATGGAGCTTCTAGATACAACTACAAATGAATAATATGAGAACTGAACTTCTAATTTATTTTCAGCATATGCATCATCTTACTTAGAAGTTTGATTCCATTTGGGCAATTCTAATCCTCTATTTTAGCGTAATAAAGCTATCCACTTGTACAACTATCCACTTGTACACAATTTTTTAGCCTTGAATATATCATTGATAGATAAGGAACATGGCACAACTGAATCAATTGAGTAGAAGACAATGAAACTTGATCGAATGATTGCTAGACCAAAGAACATTGGAGTAAAAATCTCACCAAACCATGGAACATAAGGAACATCGATTTTGACAGCTCAACGTGTCTTACATGAACCAGCTGATTCTCGACACACATAAATGATACTTCAATCTATTATAGTTCTGTATATAATGAGACGTAGATGGAACAGGAGAACAGTAAGGCAAAACATGCTCAACACATATGATGCATGAACTAGGGAAGGGCATTGCAAAATAATTAGTGGGATTGAGATACCAAACATGGAAGATGCAATGGATATCTCAATGAAAAGATAGAGAAATCACCTTAGGGTGGACAAGAAGGTATACTAGGGGGGTGGTCCTCGACCAGTCCATCTTCCTGAGTCAGGTCTCCCTGGAAGTATTGTTCATCAATAGAAACCAATGTTGAATCAAACACTTGTCGAACATAGTTATTCTGCATGCTTGTACCCTAAAGGATCTTAGGTGAACCTGCTGATTCCTGACACACATTAACGATACATTAATCTATCAAAGTCCTATGTATAATGAGACGCAGATATAACAGAAGAACAATAAAGCAATACATGCTGAACATATATGATGCATGAACTAAGCATACAACATTTCACAACAATTGGTGGGATTGAGGTACAAAACATGGAAGATGCAACAAATATCTCAATGACAAGACAAACAAAGCACCTTGTGGGTGGACAAGCGGGCAGACTAGGGAGCTGGTCCTCCACTGGTCCATCTTCCTAAGTCAGGTCTCCTTCGGGATTTTTTCATCACGAGGAGCAAATTCTGCATGAGAAACCTATTCTTCTTGATTGGTGGCAGTATCTACGAAAGATCTAACTATCTACATGTCGAGCGACCTTGCATATTTGTAATTCTTCAATAATCTATCTTTCCTAATCTATCCTTATCTCTTAGCAGTCGGCTGCAAAGCATCTTACATGCATGAGCAAAGAATATCTTATGAGATTTAAGAGCAAAGTTTCTATAGAAGAGCAAATTAGTATAGTAGTAGCAAGAAGTTGAAAGCTCTGAAGAAATAATGACAGACATACGAATATACGATGGCTTGAAAAGAAATGACCGAGTACAAAGATAAAAAACTCAGCGCAAGAAGTCAATGCAAACAAGCGATGAACTACTTTTAGGCATCAAATGTGTAAAGAGCATACAAAGTATATGGGAACTTTTGTGGACATGTTTACGCAATTTACTTTGGGCGGTCGCGCCTTTGCCTGACTTATAATGAGCTACGCCCTCACCGATCGCGGCTGAGCGAGTTTGGCTCACCATCTCTCCCACTCTATGGACAAGGTCGGGGAAGGAGATCCGGTGATGTGAATCCAACGAAGCTGTGATGGTGTTGCTGGTGACAGTGTTGCTGAGCCGGCTCCCGTGCTGTGGACTTCGGGTATGGAGGATATGATCTAGTGCGGGCCGGTGTCAGGGAAGCAACTCCGCATTGCTGAGCCAGCTCCCGTGCTATGGACCTTGGGTACAGAGAGCTGATCTTGTGCGGGCCGGCAGCAGGGAAGCAACTCTAACTTGCTAGACAAGGGAGATCGTAAAACGCCTTCGGTCGCTACGGTGGCATGCCGGTGAGAGGCTATGAAGGGGAGATGGGACGAAAGGGGTACGGCCGTGCTCATGCGAGGTGATCATGTGGGATTCCACCCAAAGGGTGCCCGTGGTACTAGTATGTTTGAAACTTTGATTTATGCAATTCATGGCAATTTACAAGGCAAACCCTTTTGAGGATTAGCCTTTGGCCCATTGTTTTTGGACCGAAGGGCGAGGCGGAAATTTCGTACTACTTGAATATTGGATGCGGGAGCCTTTCAGCGGGTGTTTCTGGTGCAGAGTTAAAATTATTGACTGCTTGGTGAAAGTGGTGATTTTGGTGAGTGTTTTACCGCTCAGTTGATTTTTTGTGTATTCTACAACAGTCTCAAAGTTTGAATTAGGGTCAGACAAGTAGTGACACTTATTTATTCACGATAATGGGCCCAAGGACATGGTCATTCTCGGACTATATTTTACGGTAATGTGTTAATTTTCTACAAAACATGGGTCTACCAATCTAAATGAAAGTGCAAAATAATATTTCAACTTTCTCGATGGAAAATGTTGTTTTTCCATTTTCTGAATGGCTAGAACGAGACCGGGATCCATTGTCTAGATGCAGCAAGTAGTTACAGTATAGTTTCATACTGCGTACCAAATACGTAGTTACCGTAAAGTACTGTGGGCATATAAGAAAAGAAAATATTAGGCTGATAACACAACAAAAGTCATCCTCATTATTCGAAATAACAAACTATTCACATGGAAGCTCTTGTATCACCCTTTGAAAATCCTCTGCCTGCAAAAATTTGCGGAGAATTTTTTCTCATGCTTTCACATGTTCTAAACGGTACTACTGATCTCATTGATATCCGTATTAGCCGAATTGGGAACACAATTTTCAGCTGCTAACTTCTGAAGATCAGTGGTAGCATCTAGGACATCTTCAATGGTAGAAATCCATTCTCGGTTCAATTCTGTAATCCATCGAGTGGCCATGTCCAAATCCTTTTAGAGAAGCCTAATCTTAGATTCGGCCATGCACCCTACTTCTATTTGGTTCCTAGAAATGGTTGCATCATTAGCATGCTGAAAATTTGTGATGCGAACCTCCTTCACGTGGACATGATCATGCAGTTGCTTGCTTCTGCAAATTGCAATGCAGCAAATCAATCAGCAAATAACACAAGCAAGATGTAACAAATAGTCATGTTTAGGGTAATCGACTAGGACATGTTTCTGTATTAGTTGTGTTATGCCGAGTGTGGCTACACATGCATGTCCAAAACTCCTCGGGATTCTTTGGCATCGATTCTGTGCATACTCATTCGGCAGCACAACATCTTCCATGCCTTAAAAAAATAAAAAAATAAAAATACTATGAGAAGGCAGGGCAAGCAACCGATAAACTACTCTAAAAAATAAAATACATAACGATAGCGGGCATATATGCAAAGTGGAGGCAAACCTTTGTCTAGGGAGGATTGGGGGTTATCACTGGGTTGGCGAGGTTTTGTACTAGTGCAAGATAACCAATTTGTCTTGACGACCATGTCAAATACTTCAGGACTAGTTGCCTTCTTTTCTCTACAAACCCATTTCACAATACAACACCTAGCATGTATGTAATACCTCGGACCCTATGCTCTAAGAAACAAGCCAGGATGAACCCAAAGTGCATAAAGTATCCTACCGCGGAGGCCCAAGGACCACCCACGTGTAGGCCCCGTCTAAGCGGAGCAGGGCACGATACCGACCAACCACCCTATCCACTTTGCAAGAACATCGTATCAAGTGCGAGCGGCATAATCGACAGGTATGTGATCAAGACATACACAAGTCATTAGATAAAGACCATCTAAAACAAAAGAAATAGAAATATTCAACGCCATACGGCAAGATCAAAATATCCTAGATAGAGATAATAGTTTAGGATACATCCCCATACATCACACATCATTATATCAAGTGGAAGTGGAAAACAAGATTCGAGTACGGACAAGAAGCAAATTGGCATAAGATGCCTCTGAAATAAGCACATCCCGCCCACAGATCTTATGGATCTCCATCCTAGAAATCTCTACACCTGATGATCATTGCCACCATCATCGGTCTCCTCGACCTAGTAACCTTCTTGGGAGTAAACCTGTCCACCTGAATCAAAATATTTATCGTGTGAGACCCTAGCGGTACTCAGCAAGTCTTAATGCATCTATAGGGATCAACCTGGGGTGACACAATTGCAACGAAAGATAATATCTAAATAGTTCTATAGAGACACGCTACAACATCCGCCTAACCAGAGATGGACGGACGCTTGTTAATTAGAAACAATAGTTATATAAGTAAAATAAATAAACATCGCTCACCCTTGTTCTCGCTTACTAATGAGAAGGCAGAAGAACATCCCATCCGTTAGCAGTTTTATTAACCATTCCATGAGTGTTGCAGTATTTACTATTTTCATGCTTTAGTCAAATGAAACATGGTAGTTTAGTTATATTTATCTACGATCGAGAAAATGTGCTCCTAGTCGTCCATAACCGTGGACACGGCCTTCAGAAAGATTTACCCTGCAAATGTGCATAAATAGCAACATACGCACGATCAACCTCGGGAAGAACCAAATAAAATGCAATGAGGCCTCACGACAATGCATTCACAGGATTCAAAAATTATTTCAGGAGGCCACCCCAATAAGCTACCACAACGAAGTTTGCCAGATCTGAGACGGACCCAAGGTTTGTAATGGCTGTAAACAACTAGTAACCCAAAAATATGATTGGGCTTGTTGATACCACGAAAACATTCCACATTCCTAAATAGTACAGGCGCTCCACGCATAATTTTAAATCAAAATGTAAAACATGGCATAAGTACATGATAGTAATAAAGCTCCAAACTAGTTTGTGGCCCCATGAAATAAAATGTGAATCAAGCTCAGGTGAAGGGGGATCCATAGAGTCTCCCACATATGGATAGTGCGAATAGTCAAGGAACATGTATCAAGTTTCGGGTCCTACGAGACACAAGTGAGTGTGGAAGAACCAAGTAACAACTATTACCCACCAGTGCCTCTTTCTTTAGTTATCCCATTACTACTCAGTTTAATTTGTTTACGTATCTCATTATCCAAAGACTCATACAAACTCTACACATGCAATTCTACAACTCGCATGGATCAAACAACTCCTATTGTAATAGCTCACAGGATTGTCCTACAAGTTTCGGTGGGTTTTAAAAGTAAAGGCTTTGTAGTGCTTGGGATTAAAATTTAATGCAATGTGACTCAATGATGCAAGAATAAGATAGAAGCATATGTGCCATTTGTATACAAGCATGGAGAATTACTTGCTTATCGGATCAGCAGTAGGGTAACCAGGATCCGTGTAGTACTCTTGGTTCTCTTGATAGTTCCCTTGCTCAACGTCTGTCTAGAATAAAAGCCAAACACACAAAGGGCCATAATAAATAATGTGCACAATCATATAAATATATGCAACATGCAAATAAGGTATGTCATGATGGAATGATGCAGAATTGCATGGTATAATATAGCATGGCATGGGTGAGGTATGAGAACAATAATAAAACACTTTAATTAATTATTTAGGCATGTCTTAGCCCCATAAACCTTGTTGTTTTCTTAATATTTATATGATTCATGATTAAAATTATATCATGGAGTGCATAGTTAGAACAGGCTCATCGCGCTGATTGATTTAGACATACTATTTGTCAAATTTGGAATTACGAAATTACAGTTGTTAATTTATTAAGTTAAAGGCATACTAATGGTATTTAGTAATTCGAAAATTTTAGTTGCCTAGAATTTATTTCAAATAGCATATTCATATTCCTGGCATTTTTCTGATCTCAAAACATATATCACTTATTATTTTTGGAACTAGCAATTTAAAGATATGATTTATTTTCTTTTTAATTGGAAATAGACAAAAAGTTATTTGTTTTAGTATTTAGAATAATTAAATTGGAAATCAAGGCTTATATTTGGAATATTTAAACAGTTATGAACATTTTTCATATTCAAAGTATTTTGATTTGAATTTGAGTCTAAAAGTTTTCAGAAGTTTTTGAAACAACAAGGGGTTGTAGACAAAACTAACATGCTCGAGTAATAGCGTAAAGCCAAGGGGTTTCGAGCAAGAATATTCTGGCCGTTTTTCTGAAATGCTGAACTGCAAGTGTAGACTGAAACTTCTGAATTTGTTCTGAATCTGCACTGTAATAAACGAATAAGTAAAAAAAGGGTAGGATCGGGATCCAAGCTAATAGGCTACTCTCAAGATTTTTTGCAAGGCCGGGTTAAGGAATTGAAGAACAGAAGACACTGCAGAATTTACAACCCTTGCGATTTTCAGAAAACCAGATGAGGAGCTAGCTGGGACCGAACAAATCAAGGAAACATCCACTGGACTAGATAGATGGGAGGGGGAAATGATTCGGTACCTTACAGGAAGTTGTGTACGTGCTCGCGCGGTCAGACATGGACATGGCGGCCAAAACTCTATAACTTACAGACTGCAATTATCTTCTTCCTAAATCTTGACAAGATCTATTGCACGCACGCCCAGAATCAAAAGTGTGCGGTGGTGAGGCAGAGACAAGGATGGGGAAGAACGGGAATTGAAGTGGGGGCTCACTAATGGCTCTGAAATATAGCCATCTACGCCCACATTTAAACTGGATATTAATCATATTCTTGATGAAATATCTTTGTAAACTCTGCCACTAATGCTAACACTACTAGAAAACAGCTTATCAGTGGCGCACCTTTTTTCACTATCCGTGGCGCATATCTTAGTCGCCATTGATACCTCGCCACTGATAACTATCTTCTGTGGCACATTTTGAAATGCGCCACAGAAATCTCAAACTTCTGTGACGCATATGGCCAATATGCGCCACAGATGTTTTTTTTTCCAAAATTAAAAAAAAGGCGGGCTAGATCTCAAACTTCTGTGGTGCATATGGCCAATATGCGCCACATAAGTTTTTTTTTCAAATTTCAAAAAAAAAACGGCCAGATCTGGCCGGAGGTGGGGGTCACCGGAGGTGGATCAGATGTGATGGCCGGAGGAGAAGGAGGCCATCAGAGGTGGTTAGAGTAGTAGGAGGAGGCCGCCGGAGGTGGAGGAAGGGCTCACCGGAGATGGTCGGAAGAGGCCGCGCGAAAGTGGTGGTGGTGGAGGAGGAGGAGGAGGTCGCCGGTGGTGTTGGAGGTCGCCGGAGGAGGAGTTCACCGAGGTAGCCATGGCCAGAGGTGGATGTCGCCGGAGAGTGGAGGAGAAGGGGAGAAGTATGGAGGAAAAGAGTAGTGGAGGGAGAAGTATGGATGGGAGGAGAAGTGGAGGAGAAGGGGATAAGTATGGAGGGGAGGAGAAGTGGAGGGAGAAGTATGGAGGGGAGTAGAAAGTGGAGGAGAAGGAGAAGAAGTGGAGGAATATAAGGAGAAAGGGCGCCAGCGGGATTCAAATTTCGAATCCTGCCTAAGGTTTCTGTGGTGCATATGGGAGAAATGCGCAAGTTTCTCCCCCTTTTTTATTTTTTTGTAGTAAAAAATCTTCTACCCTAAATAACTTTTTACTCTTTTCGAATTTGGGAATTCTGTAAAATCCAGAACGACCGTAGGTTAAAGATTTTTTTCGACATCGTATGCAAAAGTTATAGCCATTTTACCGTGCCATGACCTATTTTTGCAAAATACATCGAAATTCATGTTTTTTAATTTTTTCTACATCTATATCCTAAAATCTAACTACAACTCAAAGGAATTATTTTTTGAAGTTTGTATCATTTTTGTTTATTTTTTACAAAACTGAAAAGGAGATCCAAGGGGGGGGGGTATGTTTTTCCATTTTCTGTGGCGCATATGTCCATATGCGCCACAAAAACATCACTTTCTGTGGCACATATGGACATATGCGCCACAGAACCGTCTCCCCCTTTTTTTGGTGCTGGATCCCATCAACTTTTTGTGGCGCCTACATCTATATGTGCCACAGAATCATCACTTTTTGTGGCGCACACGAAAATATGCGCCACAGAAATGTGGACTTCTGTGGCGCATATTGGTTTCGTGCGCCACTAAACTGCCAAACTTTAGTGGTGCATTTTTTCATGTGCACCACTGATACATATCTGTGGTGCATGGTTTTACCTATGCGCCACAGAATATCTTGTCTACCTATAAGTTGTTTCCTAGTAGTGTAATACTCAGAGGGGTATGCAATCCTTTCTTTTGTATTTTTCCTCCGTAGATAATATCGTTTAAAGGAGGGAATCACTATATTAAAGTCAAATATACGAGATTTCCAACAAACAGAAGAAACCAGGAGCTGTACAATGGAGGCGGATGCTTTAACGACAAACTATACGGCCAGAGCAAAAATTCTGACCATATAGCTCTGGTCGTATAGTTGGCGCCACCACCGGTAGGTCAAACAGAACAACTTTCGTGAAGGAACCCCTATATAAACAAGCCTCAGGTGACGAGAAAACAAGCCAGACCTCGCCAAAAAGTCTCTGCCACAGATCACCAACTACCTGTAGATCTCCAAACCCTTCTCCATCTCCATAGCCATATTCCACCAGTTGTAATAGTAGATCTGTTCTCTGATTAGCGACATTGTAAGACTATTGCTATCAATCTTATGATTTTCATTACAATGTTTGTGATTGTTGATCTCCTCTCTATGTGTGAGTAATTCCCCTTGGGCTAAGAGTTTCGGCCTAGCCATGTAGCAGTTGTGCATGTTATTTATCATAGATGGGATCGTGTATTAGTTTGTATGACATGATGATTATTGTATCCCATCTTGCCTCAATCCAAGGACTTGTTAGGTACCCAAGACCCCGAGGGTTGAGCCAGGTATAGGGAGTATGAGTGGTGACTGATCTGCAGGTTGGGAACCCTAGTGACAGAAGGGGTAGTACGGCTGTATGTGAGGGATTTGCTTGGGATTAACGATGACATCACTATGCATATCATTAGTTCTATTTATTCTATGGATGAGACTAGTAGGTTATTGCTATAAGCGGTTCCGGAGGCGATAGCAATTATGGATGCACTGCCCACATATAATTTATCTTGCTCTAGCAAGTACATGCATACTTTATTTCTATCTTTTATTTCCATCAAATGTTTTGCACAGCTACAGGTGAAACCGAACACCCTAGGCCCTCTCACCCCATCACTGACAACAACAAAAAGATGCAAACTATTGGTCCGGTAAAAACACAAAAGGAATTCGAAAACTCCTGAAGGTCCGTAAAGTAACTTCACTACGCATTCGCTTCCCGAGGATTCGATAACCTAGGTCTACTAGGGAAAAAGAAGCTATACTACATCCGTAATCCGGATCGAAGGTATCAACCCCTTTTTTGGCGCCGTTGTCGTGGAAGCAATAGCTACCCTGGTGAGGTTATTAGGAACCTTCCTAGTTTTAATTCTTGCTTTTAATTTTGTTAGTTTGCTTTCAATCTTTATTTGATAAACCAAAAAACATTAGTTAGTCTTTAAATTCTTTCTTTTACTGTTATAATTCTTTATCTAAGAAAACCCAAAAACATAGAAGGTATGACTGAAAAGAAGCTTGGAGAGTTTGCTACTCCCAATAATGATTATTTGTGTACTCCTATTACTCAGCCAGCAATCGCTGCTGATGACTATGAAATTAATCCCCATTACATAAGTTTGGTTTAACAGAATCAATTTGGAGCCTCTACTGTTGAAGATGCAGGTATGCACTTGAATATTTTCACTAAAATATGTGATATGATCCGTATAAAAGACGCTGACCCTAATGCGGTCAAATTGTGTCTATTTCCTTGCTCTCTAAGAGGGAGAGCTAAAGGATGGTTGCTATCTTTGCCTAAAAATACTATTACATCATGGGTGGGATGTACTTCTTTATTTATGACTAAAATTTTCCCACCTGCAAAGACTATGCAACTTCGATCTAATATTACTAGCTTTAGACAGGAAGAGCATGAGTCACTAGCGCTTGCATGGGAAAGGATGAAAGAATGCCTAAGAAACTGTCCTAGTCATGATGGAAGATTGGTTAATCCTCCATTTATTTTACAATGCTATTAATCTTGTATCTAAGTCTATGCTTGATACTGCAGCTGGAGGAACATTTATGGGTAAACAAATTACCGAAGCAAAGCAGCTGCTAGACAATATGCAAGACAACCATGCCCAATGGCATGTGGAAAGATCAAACATGAAGAAGCTGAACTCTATCTCACCACAAGATAAAGAAGATCTCAATGCTAAGTTGGATGAGATCATGATGGGTTCGTAGCATGGAAAACGAAAAATTTCTACCGCAAGAACGAACAAAACCTAGATCTAATATAGATAAAAGCCAAGATCTAATCTATTAGACATGAGCAACGAGATAGATGGGAACTAACCCTCGTAGATCCGAAAGCGTTAACGAGATTAGATCTCGTGGTTGATGTAGTCGATCACTTGCCGATCTCAAGATCGTGTGGACGATCCTTCCGGCGTCGCGTTCCAGCAGCGCTTCCGCCTTCGGTCAAGTAGACGATCCTTCCGGTGTCGCGTTCCAGCAGCGCTTCCGCCCTTGGTCAAGTTGACGATCCTTCTGGCGCCACGATTCGGCAGCGCTTCCGCAGTCGGTCACACGTGTGGAGTCGAAGCAAACCTTCCTCTCCCCGTTCCAGCGAGCAGCGGTGGTAGTAGATCTTCTCCACGGAATCCCAGCAGCACGACGGCGTGGTGGTGGTGGTGGAGTAGAGAATTCTGCAGGGCTTCGCCTATGCCTGTGCAGAAGATGGTGGAGGAGAGAGACGGCAGAAATTGGACGTTATGAGAGCGTGAGAGGAGGGGGCGCCCCTGCCCCTCTATTTAAAGAGGGGAGGGCGCGCCAGGGAAGGGGAGTCCTTGTAGGACTCCCCTCCTATGGGGCCGGCGGGTTGGGGAGGTGGGGAGGAATCCTCCTCCCCCACGACTCCTTATCTTGACCCAACAGGACTCCTTGATCCCTATCTTGATTTTCAAGCAAACTCCAAGATATCTTCTAGAACCTTCCGGAACATTCCGAAACCTTCTAGAACTCTCATACAAACACTCCGGAACATTTCCTATCTCATAAAATGATCTCCTATATATGAATATTATTCTCCGGACCATTCTGGATCTCCTCGTGATGTCCCGAATCCAATCCGAGACTCCGAACAACATTCGGTCTCCAACACACATTCCATATCTACTTAAAACAACTTCGAACCTTAAGTGTGTCACCCTACGGTTCGTGAATATGTAGACATGATAGAGACACATCTCCTATCAATAACCATCAGCGGGACCTGGAGATCCATAATGGCTCCCACATACTCAACGATGACTTCGCGATCGATTGAACCATTTACATACGAAACTAATTCCCTTTGTCTCGCGATACTATACTTATCCGAGGTTTGATCGTCGGTATCTCCATACCTAGTTCTACCTCGTTACTGATAAGTACTCTTTACTCGTTCCGTGATATGTCATCCCTTGTGACCTAGTCACATGCTTGCAAGCTAACTAGATGACATTCCACCGAGAGGGCCCAGAGCATATCTATCCGTCATATGGATGGACAAATCCCAATCTTGGTTCATGCGCTTCAACACATACTTTCAGAATACCCAATGACACTTTTATAACCACCCAGTTACGAAGAGGCGTTTGATGTCATCAAAGTATTCATCCGGTGATGGTGATTAACATAACCTCATGGTCGAAGGCATAGGTTACTATGTGATTGAAAGCTTACAGCAATACGAATTTAATGACTTGATCTTATGCTACGCTTACTATGGGTGTGTGTCCATCACATCATTCTCCTAATGATATGACCTTGTTATTAATCACATCCTAATGTCCATGATCAGGAAACCATGATCATCAATTAATCAACAAGCTAGTTCAACAAGAGGCTAACTAGGGACTCTTATATGTTTACAAAACACACATGTATCAGTGTTTCCTAATAATACAATTATAGCATGGGATGTAAACATTCATCATAAACACAAAGATATAATAATAATCACTTTTATTATTGCCTCTTGGGCATATCTCCAACAGTCTCCCACTTGCACTAGAGTCAATAATCTAGATTACATGGTAATATACCGAACACCCATGGCGTTTTGGTGTTGGTCATGCTTTGCCCTAGAGAGAGGTTTAGTCAACGGATCTGCCACATTCAGATCAGTGTGTACTTTGCAAATCTTTATGTCACCATCTCGGACATACTCGCGAATAGCGTGGAACCGTAGCTTGATGTGCTTCAGCTTGCTATGTGACCTTGGCTCCTGCGCATTAGCTATGGCACCTGTGTTGTCACAGTAGATGGCCATCGGGTCCAACACACTGGGAACCACGCCGAGTTCAGTAATGAATTCCTTCATCCAAACGGCTTCTTGTGCAGCCTCCGAAGCAGCTATGTATTCCGATTCAGTTGAAGATTTCGCCACAGCGCTTTGCTTCGCACTCCTCCAGCTCACTGCAGCACCATTCAAAATAAATACGTAACCTGACTGTGACTTTGAGTCATCCGGATCGGTGTTCCAACTAGCATCGGTGTAACCGTTTACAACAAGCTGTTCATCACCTCCATAAGAAAGAACCATATCCTTAGTCCTATTTAGGTACTTTAGGATATTCTTGACCGCTGTCCAGTGTTCCTCTCCAGGATCACTTTGATATCTGCTAGTCAAACTAACAGCATGTGCTATATCCGGTCTTGTATACAGCATGGCATACATGATAGAACCTATGGCCGAGGCATAGGGAATTTTATTCATTTTCTCTCTATCTTCTGCCGTAGCTGGACTTTGAGTTTTACTCAAGGTCTTACCTGACAACATGGGCACGAACCCTTTCTTGCTATCTTCCATTCTAAACTTCTTTAGAACTTTGTCCAAGTATGTACTTTGTGAAAGCCCTATTAGGCGTCTTGATCTATCTCTATAAATCTTGATGCCTAGAATGTATGCCGCTTCGCCAAGATCCTTCATTGAAAAACTATTATTCAAATAGGTTTTGACGCTATTAAGAAGTTCTATATCATTCCCAATCAACAATATGTCATCTACATACAGTACTAGGAATACTACAGAGCTCCCACTCACTTTCTTGTAAATACAAGCTTCTCCATAAGTTTGTATAAATCCAAAGTTTTTGATTACTTTATCAAAACGTTGATTCCAACTACGGGATGCTTGCTTCAGTCCATAAATGGAGCGCTGAAGTTTGCATACCTTGTTAGCATCTTTAGGATCGACAAAACCTTTGGGTTGTACCATATACAACTCTTCCTCAATGTCACCATTAAGGAACGCCGTTTTGACATCCATCTGCCAAATCTCATAATCGAAATGTGCAGTAATTGCTAACAAAATCCTCACAGACTTTAACTTCTCTACTGGTGAGAATGTCTCATCATAGTCAACTCCTTGAATTTATCGGAACCCTTTCGCGACAAGTCGAGCTTTATAGACGGTAACATTACCATCATCATCTGTTTTTCTCTTAAAAATCCATTTGTTCTCGACAGCCTTACGACCATCCGGTAAGTCCACCAAAGTCCACACTTGGTTTTCGTACATGGATCCCATTTCGGATTTCATGGCTTCTAGCCATTTGTCGGAATCTGGGCTCACCATAGCTTCTTCATACGTCGCAGGGTCATCAGCGGTGTCCACCAACATGACGTTCAAGGCAGAGTCATACCAATCAGGAGTGGTACGAACCCTCGTTGACCTGCGACGTTCAGTAGTAACTTCGTTTGAAGTTTCATGATCATTATCATTAGCTTCCTCTTCAATTGATGCAGGCGGCACCAAAACATCTTCCGTTGCTGCGCTACTCTCAAATCCGAGAGAAGGTTCAATAACCTCATCGAGTTCTACTTTCCTTCCAGTCACTTCTTTCGAGAGAAACTCCTTCTCAAGAAAGGATCCATTCTTTGCAACAAAAACTTTGCCTTCGGATCTATGATAGAAGGTATACCCAATTGTTTCTTTAGGGTATCCTATGAAGACGCATTTCTCCGCTTTGGGTTCTAGCTTATCAGGTTGTAACTCCTTTACGTATGCTTCGCAACCCCAAACTTTAAGGAACGACAACTTAGGTTTCTTACCAAACCACAATTCGTACGGTGTCGTTTTAACGGATTTAGATGGTGCCCTATTTAAAGTGAATGCGGCTGTCTCTAATGCATAGCCCCAAAATGATAACGGTAAATCTGTAAGAGACATCATAGACCGAACCATATCTAAGAGAGTTCGATTACGACGTTCGGACACACCATTACGCTGTGGTGTTCCCGGCGGTGTCAACTGTGAAAGTATTCCACATTTCTTTAAATGCATGCCAAACTCGTAACTTAGATATTCACCCCCGTGATCAGAACGCAGAAACTTAATCTTCTTGTTACGATGATTCTCCACTTCACTTTGAAATTCCTTAAACTTCTCGAAAGTTTCGGACTTATGTTTCATGAAGTAGACATACCCATATCTACTCAAGTCATCCGTGAAAGTGAGAACATAACGATATCCACCACGCGATGCTACACTCATTGGACCGCACACATCGGTATGTATTATTTCCAATAAGTCTGTAGCTCGCTCCATTGTACCAGAGAATGGAGTCTTAGTCATTTTTCCCATTAGACATGCTTCGCATCTTTCAAAATCAAGTGATTCAAGAAGTCCATCTGAATGGAGTTTCTTCATACGCTTCACTCCAATGTGACCAAGACGACAGTACCACATGTATGTAGAATTATCATTCAATTTAATTCGTTTAGCATCTATGTTGTGAACATGTGTATCACTACTATCGAGATTCAGTAAGAATAAACCATTCATCTCAGGTGCATTACCATAAAAGATATTACTCATATAAATCGAACAACCTTTATTCTCAGACTTAAAAGAGTAACCGTCTCGCAATAAACATGATCCAGATATAATGTTCATGCTTAACGCAGGCACCAAATAACAATTATTTAAATTTAAAACTAATCCCGAAGGTAGATGTAGAGGGAGCGTGCCGACGGCGATCACATCAACCTTGGAGCCATTTCCAACACGCATCGTCACCTCGTCTCTTGCCAGTCTTCGTTTATTCCGCAGCTCCTGTTTCGAGTTACAAATATGAGCAACCGAACCAATATCAAATACCCAAGCACTACTACGATTACTAGTAAGATACACATCTATAACACATATATCAAATATACCTTTCTTCTTGATGTTGCCATTCTTCAGATCCGCCAGGTACTTGGGGTAGTTACGCTTCCAGTGACCAGCTCCCTTGCAGTAGAAGCACTCAGTTTCAGGTTTAGGACCAGCCTTAGGCTTCTTAGCAGGTGCGGCATCTTTCTTGCCGTCCTTCTTGAAGTTTCCCTTGTTCTTAGGCTTGCCCCGTTTCTTGAAATTGGTGGTCTTATTGACCATCAACACTTGTTGCTCCTTCTTGATCTCCACTTCAGCAGTTTTCAGCATGGACGACAGTTCAGGCAACGTCTTGTTCATGCAGTGCATGTTGTAGTTCATCACAAAGTTCTTATAACTTGGTGGCAGTGATTGAAGGAGACGGTGAATCCCCAGTTCATTAGGAATCGATATTCCCAACTCTTGGAGCTTCTTAGCGTACCCAGACATGGTGAACACGTGCTCGCTAACGGAGCTTCCTTCTTCCATCTTACAGTTAAAGAATTTCTCGGAGGCCTCATAGCTCTCCATGGCCGCGCGAGTCTCAAAAATTAGCCTGAGCTCCTTAATGATCTCGAACGGGTCGTGGTGCTCAAAACGCTGTTGGAGCTCCGCTTCTAAACCGTACAGGATGGCACACTGAACTGTGGAGTAATGATTCTTCCGAGTGGCGAAAACATTCTTTTCATCATCGGTGGCATTATCTGCAGGTGGGTCACCTAGCGGTGCATCGAGCACATAGGTCAACTGACCAGCCCTGAGGACGATCTTCAGTCCACGGAACCAGTCCGTGAAATTGCTTCCATTATTTTTAAGCTTTTCTTTCTCTAGGAATGCATTGAAATTGATGGAGGGGGTCGCCATAATCTACAACAATTTGCGAGTAGTTTAGACTAAGTTTATGACAAATTGAGTTCAAATTTAATTATTAAACTAACTAGGTGAACTCCCACTCAAAACAACATCCCTCACATTGTCTTAGTGATTACACGAACCAAGTCCACTACACCAAGTCCGATCTTCACGAGAGAAGATGTAGTTTCATTTGCGAACAATCTTCATGTTCATCATATCAATTATATGACTCATGCTCTACCTTTCGGTATTCCGTGTTCCGAGACCATGTTTGTACATGCTAGGCTCGTCAAGATAACCTTAGTTTCCGCATGTGCAAATCTGGCTTGCACCCGTTGTATGCACACATAGAATCTATCACATCCGATCATCACGAGATGCTTCGAAACGACGAGTCTTAGCAACGGTGCCAACTAAGGGTGAACACTTTATTACTTGATATTTAGTGAGAGGGATCATCTTATAATGCTACCGTCGTGATCTAAGCAATACAAGATGCATAAAGGATTAACATCACAGGCAATTTATAATTAGTGTGATATGATATGGCCTTTTCTTCTTGCGCCTTTGATCTCCATCTCCAAAGCACGAACATGATCTCCATCATCACCAGCATTGCGTCAAGGTCAGTGGCGCCGCTTCATGGTTGTCCATCATCACCAGCAACTATTACAACTACTTGGAATAAAGCTATTACAAGATGAATAAACACGCAGGTCTTAACAGAATTAAATACAACCATTAGGCTCCTGCCGGTTGCCATATTACAACAAGGATCATTGCATACATCAAATACAATCACAATCACATGTTGGCCATATCATATCACAAAACCCCTGCAAAAACAAGTTAGACGCCTCTAATTTTCTTTGCAAGTTTTACGTGGTTTGGGGCTTTCGCATAAGACCGATCTTACCTACGAACAAGAACCACAACGTTGATACAAGTGTTGTCAAGATGCTCATTGTAAATCGAATCTTAACTATGGTGGGAGAGACAGACACCCGCAAAGCCACTTGTGCAAGGCAAGTTGCACGTCAAGCGTGGAGCAAGTCTCATGTGCGATGACATGTAATGTTAGCCCGAGCCGCTTCATCCCACCATGCCGCAAGATGCAAAGTACACGCTAAGACACCGACAACAAAAGCATCAACGCCCACAAAACCATTGTGTTCTACTCGTGCAACAGATCTACGCATAGATACGGCTCTGATACCACTGATGGGTTCGTAGCATGGAAAACGAAAATTTTCTACCGCAAGAACGAACAAAACCTAGATCTAATCTAGATAAAAGCCAAGATCTAATCTATTAGACATGAGCAACGAGATAGATGGGAACTAACCCTCGTAGATCCGAAAGCGTTAACGAGATTAGATCTCGTGGTTGATGTAGTCGATCACTTGCCGATCTCAAGATCGTGTGGACGATCCTTCCGGCGTCGCGTTCCAGCAGCGCTTCCGCCTTCGGTCAAGTAGACGATCCTTCCGGTGTCGCGTTCCAGCAGCGCTTCCGCCCTTGGTCAAGTTGACGATCCTTCTGGCGCCACGATTCGGCAGCGCTTCCGCAGTCGGTCACACGTGTGGAGTCGAAGCAAACCTTCCTCTCCCCGTTCCAGCGAGCAGCGGTGGTAGTAGATCTTCTCCACGGAATCCCAGCAGCACGACGGCGTGGTGGTGGTGGTGGAGTAGAGAATTCTGCAGGGCTTCGCCTATGCCTGTGCAGAAGATGGTGGAGGAGAGAGACGGCAGAAATTGGACGTTATGAGAGCGTGAGAGGAGGGGGCGCCCCTGCCCCTCTATTTAAAGAGGGGAGGGCGCGCCAGGGAAGGGGAGTCCTTGTAGGACTCCCCTCCTATGGGGCCGGCGGGTTGGGGAGGTGGGGAGGAATCCTCCTCCCCCACGACTCCTTATCTTGACCCAACAGGACTCCTTGATCCCTATCTTGATTTTCAAGCAAACTCCAAGATATCTTCTAGAACCTTCCGGAACATTCCGAAACCTTCTAGAACTCTCATACAAACACTCCGGAACATTTCCTATCTCATAAAATGATCTCCTATATATGAATATTATTCTCCGGACCATTCTGGATCTCCTCGTGATGTCCCGAATCCAATCCGAGACTCCGAACAACATTCGGTCTCCAACACACATTCCATATCTACTTAAAACAACTTCGAACCTTAAGTGTGTCACCCTACGGTTCGTGAATATGTAGACATGATAGAGACACATCTCCTATCAATAACCATCAGCGGGACCTGGAGATCCATAATGGCTCCCACATACTCAACGATGACTTCGCGATCGATTGAACCATTTACATACGAAACTAATTCCCTTTGTCTCGCGATACTATACTTATCCGAGGTTTGATCGTCGGTATCTCCATACCTAGTTCTACCTCGTTACTGATAAGTACTCTTTACTCGTTCCGTGATATGTCATCCCTTGTGACCTAGTCACATGCTTGCAAGCTAACTAGATGACATTCCACCGAGAGGGCCCAGAGCATATCTATCCGTCATATGGATGGACAAATCCCAATCTTGGTTCATGCGCTTCAACACATACTTTCAGAATACCCAATGACACTTTTATAACCACCCAGTTACGAAGAGGCGTTTGATGTCATCAAAGTATTCATCCGGTGATGGTGATTAACATAACCTCATGGTCGAAGGAATAGGTTACTATGTGATTGAAAGCTTACAGCAATACGAACTTAATGACTTGATCTTATGCTACGCTTACTATGGGTGTGTGTCCATCACATCATTCTCCTAATGATATGACCTTGTTATTAATCACATCCTAATGTCCATGATCAGGAAACCATGATCATCAATTAATCAACAAGCTAGTTCAACAAGAGGCTTACTAGGGACTCTTATATGTTTACAAAACACACATGTATCAGTGTTTCCTAATAATACAATTATAGCATGGGATGTAAACATTCATCATAAACACAAAGATATAATAATAATCACTTTTATTATTGCCTCTTGGGCATATCTCCAACAGATCATACTAGCCGTAAAAGGTAAGGAAACTCAGGTAAGAGCCACCCCTGAAACAAACATTGAAGAAATAGACTTTGTAGCTCGTAATGATTATAACCCTGCTTGGAAGAAGAGTTATACAATCCTAACTTTTAGAAACATTATGCTAGTCCTACAGGTAACTCTAATAATAATATGGGAACTAGTAATGGTAGTCTCCAAGAAACGCATAAGTCTTTCATAGACTCACAAAATGAACAAAGTAATATTCTAGTCAAAATTACTGAGAACCATGATGCTATGCTTGGTAAATTATCTAACCAAGCTGTTAGTTTGAGAAATGATTTGCAGGCCCTTCAAAAAAGAACAAGGATCATTGAGGCACAGCTAGGTAAGATAACCGAGAGTGAAACTCCTATTATAGCTAAATTTGTAGGTAAAGCCACTACAAGAAAAGTTTCCGTCCGCAACAAATTGGCCCGGCGGTCTTCGTAGAAGGCGTGTCTTCCACGACGAAATTCTCGGTTCGACCGTGGCTGATGAAAAACTTTTTTTCCGGTCTCACGGCCCTCTACTACGATCTGCTAAAAACATGGAGGAAGCTCAGCCAACGCGTGGCAGCAGCAAGATTTTCATTTCCTCGTGCGATGTTGACTTGCCGAATTATTTTGAGGTGTGTGGGTCCCAGACGTCAGTGTCTCTAGCGTACCATACTTTTCGGTCGCGCCTCCTTGATTTGAACTCGATAACGTTGCTCGAGGCGTCTTCTGTTTAGTTAGGTTGCTAGGTCCCACATGTCAGCCTCTTATTAGAAGGATCGTGTGTATGATGAATTTTTTTTCCTTCACTCGCGCTACCCTGTTCTGAAGTTGATAGCGATGCTCGATGCATCTACCATCTAATCAACCTCCTAGGACCCACATGTCATCCTCTCATTAGAAGAAACGTGTGTATGATGGGATTTTTTCCTTCGCTGGTGCTACCCCGTTCTGAGTTGATAGCGCAGCTCGACACATATACCGTTTAACCAATCTCTTGAGCCCCACATGTCATCCTCTCATTAGAAGAAACGTGTGTATGATGGATTTTTTCCTTCGCTCGTGCTACCCTGTTCCAAACTTGATAGCGTTGTTCGATGCATCTACCGTTTAATCACGATAGTGGGCCCCACATGTCATCCTCTTATTAGAAGAAACGTGTGTATGATGGAACTTTTTGCCTTCGCTAGCGCTACCCCGTTCCGAGTTGATAGCGCTGCTCGACGCATCTACCATTTAACCAACCTCCTGAGCCTCACATGTCATCCTCTCATTAGAAGAAACGTGTGTATGATGGATTTTTTTCCTTCGCTCGCGCTATCCTGTTCTGAACTTGATAGCTCTGTTCGATGCATCTACCGTTTAATCACACTGCTAGGCCCCACATGTCATCCTCTCATTAGAAGAAACGTGTGTATGATAGATTTTTTACCCTTTATCACGCCTTCGTGTTCCGAACTTGATAGCTTTGCTCGCTGCATCAGCCGTTTATTCAGGCTGGTGGGTCCCTTATATTAGCCTCACATTAGAAGAATCGTGGGTATGATGGAATTTTCTTCTTCTCTAGCGCTATACTATTCCGAACTAGATAACGTTAATCGACGAATCTTCCGTTTGATCACACTGCTGGGTCCCCAATTTCAGCCTCTCATTGAAAGAAACGTGTACATGCTGAACTTTTTTCTCGCTCGCGCCTCCCTGTTTCGAACTTGCTACGTTGCTCGATGCAGCATCTGTATAAGGTAGCGCTGCTGGATCCCACATATCAGCCTCTCTGTAATGAAACATGCGTATGATGTACTTTTTTTTGGCCATGTCCGCTGTTTTTATCTTGGCAACTTGCTGGGCCCCAGATGTCAACTACTTATGTGCAGGAAACGTGTCAATGCTACAACATCTATTGGAAAGAAACGTGTGTATGTTTGACTATTTTTTCGGGTCCCAGATGTCAGCCTCAGAGTACAAAAAATGCTCAGAAAGGCCGAATTAAAAACATTCTAGGCTAACTCGGGGCGGATGCCCTATTCTTGATGGCTTATATTCGATGGGCTCACTCCTAAATTGAATGAGCTACGGTCGGTGGCCACAAGACCACGAAAAGGCCAAATTAAAAGGTATTGGGCTATGCTTGGGGCTGATAGGCTAATTTCATGGGCTATGCTTGGGCCTGCTGGGTCCGACATGTCAACTTCTTTGTAAGTGCAACGTGTGTATGATGAACTTTTTTTCCGGCCGCGTCCGCTGCTTTCACGGTGGCAGCCGTGTATGGTCTTACTGCTGGGGCCCTTATATCAGCCTCTTTGGCATGTTCTGGCTTAAGGGTCCCTGATGTAGCCTTGTATGTTCTGTTTGGTGGGTCCCTGATGTGAGCCTCTCTGTACAAATATTTAAAGTTTTGTTTCGAACCGACCCTCAAAACAAACTCCAGGGATGTTGCATGCTGGTGGGTCCGTGATGTCAGCCTCTCCGTAATGCAATATTGCTAGAAGAAAAAAATGTAAACCCAAGATACACACACACAAAGGCGATTCGAACAAAAGACCTTCAAATCAAATAAACGTAAACTGAGTGCCAAATACAACAAAGATATTTATAAAAAATATCATTAAACTTTTATTAGTACTACAACTTCTATATTAGTCTTCTTAAAATATTTTGTGTGTCTATGTTTATCTCTTTTAAAATATAATAGGGTAGCGCTCCTGGCATCTCAATTTATAAAATACATAATTGGGTATTTTCTTAAAAACATGGGTAGGTAGAGTTTTATTATTATTATGAGAGGTGGGGGGCAATGCCCAAAAGGACGAATTAAAAAGAGTTTGGATATTGCTCTACATGGGTTATATTCCATAGGGTATGCTCCATGGGCTTCATTCTCAAATTTCACTGGCCAGTGCTCAGCAGTCCGCTGACCCATAAAAGGCCGAACTAATATGTTCTCGGCTATGCTCCATGGGCTCCTTTCTAAAATTTCCGATGGCCTGTGGTCAGCAGTACCTGACCCCGAAAAGACTAAATTAAAATGTTCTAGGCGAAAGAGGGTCCGAATGAGCTACTCCACTCCCTCCGATCCAAATTAATGTTCTCGGATTTGGCTAGATTCGGACGTGTCTAGCACTAAAACATGACTAGATATGTCAGAATCTAGACAAATGTGAGAATATTAATTTGGATCGAAATGAGTACTAGATTTCTTCTCCTGGTTAATAAAAATTGCATTGTGATGTGCTCTGCCAGATTCGAAACAAAGACCTCAGTGAGGGTGGGGGAAAAGCGATAATTCTTTTTAGCAGATATTCATATCAAATTCAGTAGTACTGAACAAGGTAGAAAAATTATCAACAGATTCGAAGTTAATATTCGGGAGCACTTGACCAATTTAGCAGCATTTAAAAGTCACCAATGCAGCAATACAGACAATGAAATACAATACTAGTACATCAGTATTAGTAGCACAAATGTTTTAGTAATAGCAACGACAGAACATTTGAGAGATTCAGTAGCTTTCCTGCTTGAAATTCAATAGCAGTACAGAGAGAATCAGTTCTTGTTCTAGCTAAAAACAACTTGGCCCACGATCAGTTTGGCATGTTCTCTGAATAGACTCAATCATTGGAGCAAGCAAAACTGACGATCAAGTCTGCTTCTATGTGAGTACCTCCTCCTTACGTCAATGCCTCTGTGACCGCCCATAGCAACCCAAAATGCACAAGACTCATCCAGATAATTGTAACAATGCTAAGTTTCAAAATAAAAGCAAGACAATCTGATGCACTTCATCTAACCATGTACCAGTACATCACAGTTCGTTCTACAAAATATTGTACTAATAGTAACAACATAACATTTGACAGATTTAGTAGCATTTGAAGATTCAGTAGTATAGAATAGACCGTAAAAATATCAGATAGATTCCCGGTTCATATTCAGCAGCACTTGACAGATTGTGGCAGTACATAGACAGTGACCAAAACAATTGACAGATTTAGCAATACGGACATTGAAAATCAATAGATGTAGCAAGGACTGATTCAAAAGGAAAGTGAGACAATATTCTGCACTCGACCGGTCGATCCGAACGAGCACCGAACAAATTTTTTGATAGGTTCAGTAGCATTTGAAAGATGTAGTAGTACATAATAAGAAAGAAAAATATTGACAGATTCACAGTTCACATTCAGCGTCACTTGGAGGACATATTCAGCAGCATTTCAAAGTGACAGATTCAGTTTGCCCTTTTCTCCGAACACTGGTCATTGGAAGAAACAAAACTGACGATCAAGTCTGCTTTTGTGTGCATGCCTCCTTCTCGCATTAATGCCTGTGTGTGACCTCCATAGGCAAATCAAAATGCCCAAAGCCTTGTCTAGAATATGAGTTTATGACAAGGCCAAGTTACAAAAGAAAAGCAAGACCATCTACTGCACTTGATCTAAACTAAGCTATCCTATTACATAGTATTATGATTACTTACGGTAGTTTGGTTCCAATCGCGGGCATTGGCGATGCTCGGGATGAACCATAATTGAGTCTCCGGAGATTTCCATGCAACGTTGGTTGAGAAACCAACAACTGCTTCTTCGGTATTTAGACTGAAGCAGCATATTTCAGGAAATGGCATATATCCAAGTCCTATTGCATGGTGGGAGGTGTAGACATAGTTGCTTCTCGTCAGATATCCTGGGGAAACATCGGCACCGCCTACCGCAATATTAATCGGATAGTTCAATCCATGGAAAAGGCAATATGCTCCCAGGTTAGCAATCTCTATCCATGGCTTAGGTGGATACAAGTAAGCAGTGTCCTTTTAGTACACCTTGCAGCCAAACCCAGTAGCATAGGTGCCACAAGTGTGACCGCATCGATCAACACTATGATCAGCAACAGGATTGCCATGACCATAATAAGTACCACCATAAAACTCCTCATTAGTAACACCCACGGTATGGATAAGAAGAAGGTGAGATTCATATGCCGATATTGCTAAGAACCATAAACCTGGTTCGTGCTCGTCATCATCTATGGCATCAAGGTTGCCCTCCTCGAGATGCGCGGCAGGTGGTGACAGGAGCAAAATAGGACCTACAAAAATAAATGACGGCCAAATCATCCAACACTAGTTTACATCCATTAAAACTGAAGCTAGTGTTTAGAACAGGAATGGATCAAACTTACCAAAATACAAATGATTCCAAACATAAACACTGCCACTCTCAGTGGCTACAAATACCAGACCCTTGTGGATAAGTTCATCGCTATATCTGAAATAGCACTGGAACTGGTTCTCAAGAACTATCCATGCATACACATCACCATCAAGGGTAGCAATTGAGTAGTCAAAGATAGCAACAAGAGAGAAATCTAAATAATCAGCCGCAGCGGTGGGAGCTCGGCAAATAGCAATCTTCCGGAGGAGAATAGGGCGATCATTATGCATGAATCTAAACGGATCTTTGGTGGGTGCAAACTCATTGACTTGTGGGAGAGGAACGCGTCAATGAGTGTACACATTGACAAGCTCCCACTTGCACTCGGACCCAACAGTGGCGATCCAATCTCCATTGGCACCTACCCACTGCTTACCCATACAATTCAGGAACACAGCGTTGGAGGAAAACCTGTCCAGCAGCGTCAGCTTGCATATCGTGCCCTTGCCCTCGAAGTACTCGTTGCATTCCCATGGTTTCTTAGTCGGGTGAGAATGAAGAACACAGGGGAGGCGAAATAGCTGAGAAGCATGTAAAGTTGCACTATATTTTGTCGAGTCAAGAAGATGTTTGGACGAACCGGCGAGGCTCGCGGCGGTGATGATGTCACATGTAGTTATGAGTTCTTCCAGCGGGCCTTCGGTAAAAACATGCTGGAACAACTCACAATCATCACTGTCCTTGCTCGATCCTGCCATCGCAAGGGAGCTGATGGAAGTTGGGACAGTGGCTTGATTTGGTTTTCTGGAAAAGAGGGAAGATCGATGGCGGCAAGCTTGATAGGGAGAAGAACAAACACTCATACTGTGCGGTGAACAACATCGGAAAGCTGCATTCTGAAGGAGAAGAACGGCAACGCTTGGCGTAGAAGTGGGGATAGAGCGTATATGCGAGGTTGAATAAAATGAAAACGGATGCATGTTCCTCTGCTCCAATTCCCTTCAGAATAGTACTACTCTACTCTCAGTTCCCTCCATAATAAATCTTTCTTGTAAATCGAAGAGGAAGTAGTATGAAGAGTAGGGCCCGATCATCTGCTCTCTCGAGGAGCTGAACCCGACTGTTTTTTTGCTAAATTTTATGGTCCTTTATGCTAAATGCATGGACCTCGGTGTAATTTTACCTTTTTTATGTCCTTGGTGTAAATGTTACCCCACCATCTGTGTAAAATTCTAACCAAAAAGTATAAGTTGTGAAATTTGAACAAATTTAAGCTTAGTTGTCAACGAGTATGAAAATTCTTGGATTTCAAGCCGAACGACCAAGGTCAAGGCCATATCAACATCATACTTTATGGTGATGATGCCATGTCCAAGAATTAGCATGCCGATAGATTTGGACATATTTTGAAAACAATCGAAGGGTGAAGTAGTATGAAGAGTATGACTCGATCAGCTCCTCTCTCGAGAAGGATTCATACACGACTGTTTTCCTTTTTTATTTTTAGGGGGGTGCTAAATGTATGGACATCGATGTATTTTTCCCTTTTGGGGTACTTGATGTAAAATGTACTTCCACACACCGTCTAAAATTCTAACCTAAAAGTGTAAGTGGTGAAATTTAGAAGATTTTAAGCTCACTTGTGAATGAGTATGAACATTCTTGGATTTCAGTCGAACGACCAAGGTCAAGGCCATATAAACATCATACTTTATGCTGATGATCCCATATCAGAGAATCTGCATGGCAACAGATTTGGCCATAATTTGAAAATAATCGAAGAGGAAGTAGTACGAAGAGTTTGGCTCAAATCAACTAGTCTCTCGATAAGGAGACGAAACAAAAAGTTTTCCTTTGTAGGGTCCTTTGTGCTAAATGTATGGACCTCCATGCAATTTTCCCTTTTTAGGTCCTTGATGTAAAATGTACTCCCACCGAACGTGTAAAATTCTAAACTAAAACCCGACTATTTTCCTTGCTTAATATAAGGCTCCTTTGTGCTAAATGTATGGACCTTGGTGTAATTTTCACTTTTTTAGGTCCTTGATGTAGAATGTACTTTATGCTTATGATCCCATATCCAAGAATTTGCATCCCGACAAATTCTTGGCCATCTTTTGAAAACAATCGAAGATATTAAAAAAAATCAATTTCATTTTTCCAAGTGGTAGGAATTTATTTTCTGAAAAGCAAGTAAGAAGAATTTATTTCCTTTTTTTGTTAAAAAATTAAGAGTGAGAAGAGACTATATGATCACATAGGAGGCAGCAAGAGAGCTGCGAAGAGGAGGATTTGAAGGCGCTGCGATGTCAGAGCAAAGCCGGGATGGGTTCCTGACACGAGGCACAGGGTATAGTGAGTAGAGTAAATTTCAGGACCACGATATGTATGCACGCAAAATAAAATATGTTTTCTCTCTCCTTCACTCCCTCACGAGGCTAGTCATAGTGGGAGTAACTTGGGTACTACTAGTTAGTAACGTAGTCCTACATATATTTCCAATGGTAAACATTTAGATGACATGGCATGCAATTAAATGATCAAAGAGAGCCTTGTGGTAACTAGCTATGTTAACATCACACATTTCAAGACAAAATGAGTCTGCATTGCAATAAACGAGGCTTTGCATGATACCACACCTATATTATTTTCCACCATGGAGGTAGTAACTTAGACTAGTAACATATGTATGTTAGTACTAAGTTACTCCCCACTATGACCAGCCTCACCACCCTGCACCCCGGCCGACTGATCTCTCCCTCGTCCACAAAGTAGCGCTGCGCACGCGCGTCGATTGACAACATGCCTTGTGTTGGTGGCTCTGTGTCTGTGTCTGGCATGTTCATCATCTACATTGGTGGGAACCATTTTGGTCCTTGGCGGCAAAAAGTATTACTACTACAGTACTCCCTCTGTTTCAGAATATAAGATGTTTTAGGGTTGTGAAAGGAGTGTATCTAGACTTCTTTTAGTGTGTAGGTTCATCTAGATTTGGAGTGACTCTACACATTAAAAGGGATCAAGATACATTCCTTTCACAAAGCTAAAGTATCTTATATTTTGAATCGGAGGGAGTACAATAGAGTAGCAATTCAAACTTTCCTGGTTTCGAAATTTTCACTTCCTTCACAAACATCCGGGGGAAGGATATTCAGAAGATCACCATTCGTAGTACTACTAGTACAAGTACGAGTACTACTTAAGTGCTAGACAAGGGATTGGTTGATCTGGCTAGCAAAAAAACAAAAAACGTCCCATCGCATTGGATGCTCACCATTATGATCTGACCAGCCTACCTACTCCGCACTACTCCACCTCCATACCCTAGGAAGAGGAAGCACCAAGCACACCCGCAGCAAGCTGGTTCGAAAGTGAGGAGTGATGTCTACGCACTTCTATTCTTGTAGACAGTTGTTGGGCCTCCAAGTGTAGAGGTTTGTAGAACAGCAGCAAGTTTTCCCTTAAGTGGATTACCCAAGGTTTATCGAACTCATGGAGGAAGTGGTCCAAGGTATTCCCTCTCAAGCAACCCTGCAATCAAGATACAAGAAGTCTCTTGTGTCCCCAACACACCCAATACACTTGTCAGGTGTATAGGTGCACTAGTTCGGAGAAGAGATAGTAAAATACAAGTGGTATAGATAATTATAAGTGGTAACAGTGATAGAAGATAACTTGATGGCGTGGAAGAGACTAAAAGCAAACTGAAATAAAGATGGAAGCAAACAAACATGTAACAGATCTAATTGCAAACGGTGTTTTAATGCTTAGAAACAAGGCCTAGGGATCATACTTTCACTAGTGAACACTCTCATATAAATATCTTATCTTTATGATACTACGCTAAACTACTCTCCGGTTGGACACTCTAATCGTTGGTAGGGCTATAAGAACACACCTCAAAGTTCATCTTTACCATCTAGAAAACCCCGCACTGTCACCTTGAGTACTAGATGAGTCCAACAAACACCACAATTTCATAGAGACATCCAACTCCAAATATAACTCATAACAAGTATTTGTTATCTCTAGCCTAAGTGCCACCATGGTGAGCACGCTGTCACTTTCACACACATGGGGAGAGCAGAGATTCATTAAAGCACTTGAGTAGCAAGGTAGATCTATAGATTACAAGCTCATGATCACAATATGATCATGCATAGAGAGAGAGAGAGATGAACACATAGCCACCGGTAGAACCCTTAGCCTCGAGAGAGAACTACTCCCTCCTCATCATGGGAATCAGCAATAGTGATGGATATGGTGGTGGAGATTGATGGAGATGGCTCCGGGGGCACTTCCCCGTCCCAGCAGGATGCCGGAACAGAGGCTTTCTGTCCCCAGAATCTCCCCTTTGGTGGCGGCGGTGCTGCGGAACTTTTTGTGGCTGGAGGCTTGACGATTTAGGGTTTATGCATCGGGAGGCTTCTTATAGGCGAAGAGGCAAGGTCAGTGGAGGCTAGAAGGGCCCACACCACCTGGTGGCGCGGCCAGGGGTAGCCCGCGCCACCACATGGTGTGGCTAGGCCCTGGCCCTCCTCCGTCTCGTATTCTGGCTCCATGAGTCTTCCGGTAAAATAGGAACTTTGGCTTTTGTCCTGTCCAATTCCGAGAATATTCATTTTCTGACTTTCTTGGAACCAAAAACAGCAGAAAATAGGCAACTGGCACTGTGGCATCTTGTTAACAAGTTAGTCCAAGAAATCATATGAAAAGTACTCCAAAGTGTGGACAAAACATAAGAAAGTAGATAAAACCAAGCATGGAACATCAAAAATTATAGATACATTTGCAATGTATCAACATCCCCAAGCTTAACTCCTGCTCGTCCTCGAGTAGGTAAGTGATAAAAAGAAAGAATAATTTTTGAGGTGACATGGACCATCATAAACTTGATCAAAGTATTTGTAAAACATTCAAAGTTGGGATCATAGTACTTCAATCATAACATGAAAGACAAGGTTCTAGCAATAAAACAAAGCAACTATGTTGTAACATGAAAAGGCACAAACAAAAGATTCATGAATAACAATGCTTTGCAAGACGTTTGTTTGTTTCACATAAAGAAAGCATAGCATAGTAGCATTCAGCTTGTCCCTCATAGAGTAGCAAGTATAAATGCATAGGACACCTTCAAAGTTCATAAGAGTGACTAGATACAAATAGTTTAAAACAAGCAATATAAAGTTATGCATCAATCAGCTAGTCTTGGGACAATGCATATAGAACTAAGAATGGCCACTATGCTCTCAAAGTAGGTGCATAAAGGTAGAAGGTGGAGACTCAATATAATGGTGGAAGAAAGGTCTTTATAAAAGGAAGTAGGGATTCAAGTCTCATAAAGAGCTTCCAAAAATTATGGTACTTATAGCTTTCAGCTCTCATTGCCCCTATCATAAGCATCTTTAGGTGATTAAGGTTAAAGTGACACAACTAAGAGGATATGCTTGACAAGTTATCAACCGAAATCTCATGCCCCTTACTTATGAAGACCGAACCTCATGCTACTCAACTTTAGTCACAAGTAAGCTCTTGTCATTGTAAGTACATATGCAGACAATGAGCATCTCAGCGATCTTTTTATTTGCTATTTGCATAGGTTTTTATTGAGGATGCTTCATAGATTGCTCATTATGGTGATGCTGCAAGTTTCCACCATGATTAGGCATGGCTTAGGCTAGCGGCCCAGGTGTTTCTCTAACACACATACAAACTCCATGATCTTACAAGTTCTACTTTTATTTCACACCGCCGGGATCCGTAAGCAAAAGAACATGATATCAACGGGGTACAAAGTACAAGTGCAATGTTGAAAGCGTTCCCCATGGTACATGGTTATGCTAATTTCAACTTATAAAGCGCAAGCATATACGCAACAAAGAAGGACCCAATGGTTTAAGTTTATTAAGGGCAAGAAAAGTAAAGTGTGCCATCAAGTTCGTGACAGCTTTAATCACTAGTTTTCTCATAACAAGTTTAATTTGGAAGGTAAACAAAAGCATGAATATACTTGGAATAGCATAAGATAGTAGGTCGGTATGGTGGACTCTTTGGAATAACTTGGTTTAGGGAGTTGGATGCATGAGTGGAACTCATACTTGGTTGTGGAGGCTAGCAAAAGACTGGGAGCGACAAACTAAGAGAGCAATAATGGCCATAATCATGCAGAGCGACAAAACATCATTGATCAAAGCATAAAGTGATACTACAAGTTGAAAACTAAAGGATCATAAAGGCTATGGTGACTTGAGATAGTCATAACATGGTGTGAGCATGTGCCAAGTCAACCCAAATAAAGCATCAAAGGAGAATACCACTATACTATGCTTTAATATGCTAAAACAACGCATGATTCATCCAAGGCACATTAAGCAATCTCAATTGTTTATAACAAGTCATGCTACAGAAAAGAATAATATGCATAAAGCCAAAACAAAATCAAGCATGGCATGACAAAGCATAGGCCATAGTCAAAAACAAGCTCTTTTTACCACAAGAGCATGAACTTTCCTACTCTTTTCCAAACCAAACCAAACTATTTGCAAACCAATATATGAAACAGGGGGTCCAACCAATTTATTCAGCAAACTATGCAAACCAAGCAAATGAAAAACCAAAACGAAAATGAAAAAGAATATGCTCCAAGAACAACACAACTGTGCATGAAACAATAAAAATGAAGTGTTTGGAAGAAACCTGAGATTTTTATTGATGAAGAAGGGGATGCCTTGGGCATCCCCAAGCTTTGACGCTTGTACTTCTTGGATATTTCTTGGGGTGACACGTGTGGCATCCCCAAGCTTGAGCTTTAGTCCATCCTTCATCTCATTACTCATTCCTTCCATACACCTGAAATTTTTCCTTCATACAAAACTTCACACAGTCTTTATTAGCAACATTAGTGCACTTAAGATAAGTAAGTCTTAAGGTTCAGTTCTAACAACAAATAAACTTTCATTAGAACATTATCTACTGTATCACTTCCCTCAAAAATCTCAATTCCCCAAAAGAACTCAAAAATAAACCAACAAGAAGCAAATGCAGAAAATGGCAAAAATCTGTCAAAACAGACCAGCAGTTAAAGACGAATTTTTTCGAAGACCTTGTTTTGCTCAAATCAAAAAGTGTTGAACTAACGAAAGTTAGATAATAACCTGGGGCAGAAGCGAAAAAATTGACGCCTCAAAAAGACGTTCAGAGATTTTACACGAATGTTTACGGTGAAGCACAAAAATCTGTTTTGGGACAACAACTTTTCCAATCATTACTTCTCTCTCATTAGAGGTTACTCTTGGCACAAATAGCAAATAAAAAGGATAAGGAGCGTTTATTACTGAAGTAAAAACTTCCAAGACTCATCTAAAACTTTTGGGTTATCTCCCAATAAGTACTTTTCTTTAATGCCTTTAAGTTAGGCATGATAGTTTGAGAAGATGCTCACATAAGAAATATCAATTGAAGTAAAAGAGAGCATCAAGAAGCAAATTAAAAGCACATTTAAGTCTGACCCACTTCCTATGCATAGTAATCTTGTAAAAAAACAAGTCATGAAAGCACAAAACAACAAGCATAGTAAAGCAAAACAAGTGCAACATCAAGACTTTCAACATAAAGAGGGAAAACTTAATAATGTTGAGATACACAAGCCTATGTTTCCCTGTCTCATAATAACTTTCAGTAGCAACATGAATAAAATTAACAATATAACTATCACAAGAAACATTGTTATCATGAGCCACATGCATAAAATAATTAATACTCCCCACATAAACATAGTCATTCTTATTGATTGTAGTGGGAGCAAATTCAACAAAATAGCTATCATTATTATTCTCATCACCATAATCATCAAATATAGGAGGCATATTGTAATCATAATTAATTCTCTCCACAATAGTAGGTGGACTCAAAATATCATACTCATCATTGTAATCATCATATATTGGAGGTTTGGTATCATCATAAGCAATAGAATAGCTATCTTCCGAAGTTGGGGAACTAAAAAGATCATTTTCATAAAAACTAGCTTCCCCAAGCTTAGACTTTTCCATAGCATTAGCAATAATGGTGTCCAAAGAATTCATACTAACAACATTGCTATTAGCATGCAAATAAAGTTCCATAGGTTTTTTAATTTTCTCTTCAAACACTTGATGTCCTAACTCAAGATAAATACTATAAACCTCTCTATTTTTTTTGTTATTTTCCATTAAGCCTAACTAGTGAAAATAAGAAACAAAAAGATATAATTGCAGAATCTAAAGGAAATATCTTCGAGCACTCACACCGGAGGATGTGAGTACCTTTTACCGTACCTCCCTTGCAACGGCGCTACAAAATAGGCGTTTGCCATGGGAGGTTCTTCTTCTTTAATCCTCCGGTGTGAATACCTTTTACCTTACCTACCCGGCAACGGCGCTAGAAAATAGCTTGATGTCTACGCACTTCTATTCTTGTAGACAGTTGTTGGGCCTCCAAGTGCAGAGGTTTGTAGAACATCAGCAAGTTTTCCCTTAAGTGGATTACCCAAGGTTTATCGAACTCAGGGAGGAAGTGGTCAAAGGTATTCCCTCTCAAGCAACCCTGCAATCAAGATACAAGAAGTCTCTTGTGTCCCCAACACACCCAATACACTTGTCAGGTGTATAGGTGAACTAGTTCGGCGAAGAGATAATAAAATACAAGTGGTATAGATAATTATAAGTGGTAACGGTGATAGAAGATAACTTGATGGCGTGGAAGAGACTAAAAGCAAACTGAAATAAAGATGGAAGCAAGCAAACATGTAACAGATCTAATTGCAAACGGTGTTTCAATGCGTAGAAACAAGGCTTAGGGATCATACTTTCACTAGTGAACACTCTCATATAAATATCTTCTCTTTATGATACTACGCTGAACTACTCTCTGGTTGGACACTCTAATCGTTAGTAGGGCTATAAGAGCACACCTCAAAGTTCATCTTTCTCATCTAGAAAACCCCACACTGTCAACTTGAGTACTAGATGATTCCAACAAACACCACAATTTTATAGACACATCCAACTCCAAATATAACTCATAACAAGTATTTGTTATCTCTAGCCTAACTGCCACCATGGTGAGCACGCTGTCACTTTCACACACATGGGGAGAGCAGAGATTCATTAAAGCACTTGAGTAGCAAGGTAGATCTATAGATTACAAGCTCATGATCACAATATGATCATGCATAGAGAGAGAGATGAACACATAGCTACCGGTAGAACCCTTAGCCTCGAGAGAGAACTACTCCCTCCTCATCATGGGAATCAGCAATGGTGATGGAGATGGTGGTGGAGATTGATGGAGATGGCTCTGGGGGCACTTCCCCTTCCCGGTAGGGTGTCGGAATAGAGACTTTCTGTCCCCCGAATCTCCCCTTCGGTGGCGGCGATGTTGTGGAACTTTTCGTGGCTAGAGGCTTGACGATTTAGGGTTTATGCGTTAGGAGGCTTCTTATAGGCGAAGAGGCAAGGTCGGTGGAGGCCAGAGGTGCCCACACCACCTGGTGGCGCGTCCAGGGATAGCCCACGCCACCACATGGTGTGGCCAGGCCCTGGCCCTCCTCCGTCTCGTATTCTGGCTCCGTGAGTCTTCCGGTAAAATAGGAACTTTGGCTTTTGTCCCGTCCAATTCCGAGAATATTCATTTTCTGAATTTCCTGGAACCAAAAACAACAGAAAACAGGCAACTGGCACTGTGGCATCTTGTTAATAGGTTAGTCCAAGAAATCTTATGAAAAGTACTCCAAAGGGTGGACAAAACATAAGAAAGTAGATAAAACCAAGCATGGAACATCAAAAATTATAGCTACATTTGCAATGTATCAAGGAGCAATCCTTTTTTTCTTCCGTGAAGCAAGTAGTATTCCCTCCTTCCCAAATTAGGACACATATTACTTCTGGTCAGAGTCAAATTTAATAAACTTTGACTAATTGTACGGCATGAACTCTATGTTATTAGAATCATCATGAAATATATTTTCATATTATATGCATTTGTCATTAGAAAAGTCAGTATGTTTTTACATATAGTTGGTCGAACTTTATAAAGATTGACTTTGACTAAACCTAATGTGCGTCCAAAATTGGGTAAGAGGAAGCAGTATGAAGAGTATGGCTCGATCAGCTGCTCTCTCGAGGAGTCATACCCGACAGTTTTCAATTCCTTGTTTTGTTTTAGGGTCCTTTGTGCTAAATGTATGGACCTCGATGTAGGTTTCCCTTTTTTGAGGTCCTTGATCTAAAATGTAGTCCCACCATCCATGTAAAATTCTAACCAATAAGTGTGAGTGGTGAAATTTAAATGAATTTAAGCTTACTTCTCAAGGGGTATGAACATTCTTGGATTTCAAGCAAAACAACCAAGGTCAAGGCCATATCAACATCATATTTTATGTTGATGGACCCATACGAGAGAATTTGCATGCCAACAGATTGGGCCTTATATTTTGAAAACAATCAAAGAGTAAGTAGTATGAAGAGTTTGGCTCAGATCAGCTGATATCTCGAGAAGGAGCCGAACCAAAAAGTTTTCCTTTTACGATCCGTTGGGCTAAATGTATGGACCCCAATGTAAATTTCCCTTTTTAGGTCTTCGATGTAAAATATGCTCCCACCGCGAACGTGTAAAATGCTAACCTAAAAGTAAGAGGTGAAATTTAAACGAATTTAAGCTTAGCTGTCAATGAGTACGAACTTTCTTGGATTTCAAGCCGAATGACCACATGGTCAAGGCCATATATCTACATCATACTTTGTGCTGATGATCCCATATCCAAGAATTTGTATGGCGACAATTTTGGCCATATTTGTAAAATAGTTGAAGAGGAGGTAGTATGATATGGCTCGATCAGCTGCTCTCTCGAAAAGGAGCTGAACCCTACTATTTTCTTTGCTCAATTTTAGGGTCATTTGTGCTAAATGTATGGACCTCACTGTAATTTTCCCTTTTTAAGTACTTGATGTAAAATGTACTCCCACCGCCCGTGTAAAATTCTAACCTAAAAGTAAGTGGTGAAATTGAAACAAATTTAAGCATAGTTGTCGAAGAGTACGAAAATTTCTTAGATTTCAAGACGAACGACCAAGGTCAATGCCATATCAACATCATACTTTATGGTGATAACCCCATATCAGAGAATTTGCATGGCAATAGATTTGTCCATATTATTTTGAAAACAATCAAAGAGGAAGTAGTATGAAGAGTTTGGCTCAGATCAGCTAATAATCTCTCGAGAAGGAGCCAAACCAATGCAACAAAAGGTTCTCCTTTTAGGGTCCTTTGTGCTAAATGTATGGACATCGATGTAATTTTCCCCTTTTTTAGGTCCTTGATGTCAAATATGCTCCCACCGGCTGTGTAAAATGCTAACTTAAAAGTAAGTGGTGAAATTTTAATGAATTTAAGCTTAGTTGTCAACGAGTATGAACTTTCTTAAATTTCAAGCCAAATGACCACAAGGTCAAGGCCATATATTTACATCATACTATATGCTGATGATCCCATATCAAACAATTTGCATGGCAATAGATTTGGGCATATTTTGAAAAAAAATCGAAGAGGAAGTAGTATGAAGAGTATGACTTGATTAGCTAGTCTCGTGAGAAGGAGCCGAACCCGACTGTTTTCCTTGCTTGATTTTAGGGTCCTTTGTGCTAAATGTATGGACCTCGATGTAATTTACCCCCTTTTAGGTTTAAAGTGTAAGTGGTGAAATTTATAGGATTATTTTAAGCTTACTTGTCAACGAGTATGAACATTCTTGGATTTCAAGCTGAACGACCATGGTCGTCAAGGCCATATCAACATCATACTTTATGCTCATGATCCCATGTTAGAGAATGTGCATGACAACATATTTGGCCATGTTTTGGAAACAATCGAATAGCAAGTAATATTAAGAGTTTGGCTCAGATCAGCTGATCTCTCGAGAAGGAGTCAAACCAGAAAATTTTCCTTTTAGGGTCCTTTATGCTAAATGTATGGACCTCGATGTAATTTTTGCTTTTTTGAGGTTCCTAACGTAAAATGTACTCCGATCGACCGTGTAAAGTTCTAACCTAAAAGTAAGTGGTGCAATTTAAACGAATTTAAGCTTAGTTATCAACGAGTATGAACCATTCTTCAATTTCAAGATGAACCACCAATGTCAAGGGCATATCTACATCATACTTTATGCTCATGATCCCATATCCAAGAATCTGCATGCCGACAAATTTTGCCATATTTTGAAAGAATCGAAGATGAAGTAGTGTGAAGAGTATGGCTCGATCATCTACTCTCGTGGGATGGAGCCAAACCCGACTGTTTTCCTTGCTTAATTGTAAGGTCCTTTGTGCTAAATGTGTGGACCTCGATGTAATTTTCCCCTTTTTAGGTCTAAAGTGTAAGTGGTGAAATGTAGATGATTTTAAGCTTACTTGTCAATGAGTATGAACATTCTTGGATTTGAATCCGAACGACCAAGGTCGTCAAGGGCATATCAACATCATACTTTATATGCTGATGATCCCATTTAAGAGAATTTGCATGGCAATAGATCTGGTCATGTTTTGAAAACAATGAAAGAGGAAGTAGTATCAAGAGTTTGGCTCAAATCAGCTGATCTATCGATAAGGAGCTAAACCAGAATTTTTTCCTTTTAGGGTCCTTTATGCTAAATGTATGGACCTCGACGTAATTTTTGCTTTTTTGAGGTCCCTGATGTAAAATGTACTCTGATTGACCGTGTAAACTTCTAACCTAAAAGTAAGTGGTGAAATTTAAATGAATTTAAGCTTAGTTGTCAACGAGTATGAACCATTCTTGTATTTCAAGATGATCGACCAAGGTCAAGGCCATATCTACATCATACTTTATGCTGATGACCCCATATTCAAGAATTTGCATATCGACCAATTTGGCCATATTTTGAAAACAATCGAAGATGAAGTAGTATGAAGTGTGTGGCTCGATCAGATACTCTCTCGAGAAGGAGCCGAACCCTATTGTTTTGCTTTCTTAATATTAGGGTCATTTGTGCTAAATGTATGGACCTCGATGTAATTTTCCCCCTTTTTAGGTCCTTGTTGTAAAATGTACTCCCCTCGACCATGTAAAATTCTAACCTAAAAGTAAGTGGTAAAATTTATATGAATTTTAGCTTATAGTTGTCAACGAGTATGAACATTCTTTGATTTCAACCTGAACAACCACAAGGTCGAGGCTATATCTCTACATCATACTTTATTCTGATGATCGAGTATCCAAGAAATTGCATGGAGATAGATTTCGCCATATTGTGAAAACAATCAAAGACAAAGTAGTATGAAGAGTATGGCTTGATCTTCTCTCTCGAGAAGGAGCCCAACCCGATTGTTTTCTTTGCTCAATTTTAGGGTCCTTCGTGCTAAATGTATGGACCTCAATGTAATTTCTCCCTTTTTAGGTCTTTGATGTAGAATGTACTCCCACCGACCGTGTAAAATGCTAAGCTAAAAGTAAGTGATAAAATTTCAATGAATTTAAGCATAGCTGTTAACAAGTATGAAAAAATCTTGGATTATCAAGGCGAACGACCACGAGGTCAAGGCCATATCTCTACATCATACTTTATGTTGATGATCCCATATTCAAGAATTTGCATTGTGACAGATTTGGCCATATTTTGAAAACAATCGAAGAGGAAGTAGTATGAAGTGTATGGCTCGACAAGTTGCTCTCTCGATAAGGAGCCAAATCCGACTGTTTTCTTTGCTCAATTTTAGGGTCCTTTGTGCTAAATGTATGGACCCTGATGTAATTTTCCCTTTTTTTAGGTCCTTTGTGTAGAATGTACTTTATGCTTATGATCCCATATCCAAGAATTTGCATGCCAACAAATTTTGCCACCTTCTAAATACAATAGAAGATATTAAAAACAAAAAATAATCAATTTCATTTTTCCAAGTGACATGAATTTATTTTCTGAAAAGCAAGTAAGAAGAATTTATTTCCGTTTTTCTGTTAAAAAAATAAAATGCGAGAATAGACTATATGAGCACATAGGAGGCAGCGAGAGAGCTGCGAAGAAGAGGATTTGAAGGCGGCACGATGTTAGAGCAAATCTGGGATGGGTTCCTAACACGAGGTATAGGGTACAGTGAGTAGAGTAAATTTCAGGACCACGATATGTATGCACGCAAAATAAAATGTGTTTTCTCTCTCCTTTACTCCCTCATTAGGCTAGTCATAGTGGGAGTAACTTGGGTACTACTACGTAGTAATGTAGTCCTACATGTATTGTGAACAGTAAACATTTAGATGACATGACATGCAATTAAATGATGAAAGAGAGCCTTGTGGTAACTAGCTATGTTAACATCACACATTTCAATACAAAATGAGTCTACTTTGCAATAAATGAGGCTTTGCATGATACCACACCTATATTATTTTCCACTATGGAGGTAGTAACATAGACTAGTAACATATGCATGTTAGTACTAAGTTAGTCCCTACTATGACCAGCCTCACCACCCCACAGCCTGGCCGGATGATCTCTCCCTCGTCCACAAAGTGGCGCTGCGCACGCGCGTCGACCGACAACCTGCCTTGTGTCGCCGGCTCCGTGTCTGTGTCTGGCGTGTTCGTCAGCTGTGTCGGTGGGAACCATTTTGGTCCTTGGCGGCAAAAAGTATTACTACTACAGTACTCCCTCTGTTTAAAAATATAAGATGTTTTAGCTTTGTGAAAGGTGTGTATCTAGACTTATTTTAGTGTGTAGGTTCATCAAGATTTGGAGTGACTCTACACATTAAAAGGGATCTAGATACACTCCTTTCACAAAGCTAAAACATCTTATATTTTAAAACGAAGGGAGTACAATAGAGTAGCAATTCAAACTTTCCTGGTTTCGAAATTTTCACTTCCTTCACAAACATCGGGGGGGGGGGGGGGAGGATATTCAAAAGATCGCCATTCACAGTACTACTAGTACAAGTATGAGTACTACTTAAGTGTTGGACAAGGGATTGGTTGATCTGGCCAGCAAAAAAACAAAAATGTCCCATCGCATTGGATGCTCACCATTATGATCTGACCAGCCTATGTACTCCGCACTACTGCACCAACATACCCTAGGAAGAGGAAGCACCAAGCACACCCGCAGCAAGCTGGTTCGAAAGTGAGCAGCGCTCCTTTTTTTCTTGCATGAAGCAAGTATTACTCCCTCCTTCGCAAATTAGGACAAGTATTACTTCTGGTCAGAGTTAAATTTAATAAACTTTGACTAAATGTACAACATCAACTCAATGTTATTAGAATCATCATGAACTATATTTTTATATTATATGCATTTGTCATTAGAAAAGTTAGTATGATTTTACATATAGTTGGCCGATCTTTATAAATATTGACTTTGACCAAACCTATTATGCGTCCAAAATTGGGAAAGAGGAAGCAGTATGAAGAGTATGGCGCGATCAGATGCTCTCTCAAGGAGTCGTACCCGACTGTTTTCAATTCCTTGTTTGGTTTTAGGGTCCTTTGTGCTAAATGTATGGAGCTCGATGTTGTTTTCCCTTTTTTAGGACCTTGATCTAAAATGTAGTCCCACCATCTGTGTAAAATTCTAACCAATAAGTATAAGTGGTGAAATTAAAACGAATTTAAGCTTACTTCTCAACGGGTATGAACATTCTTGTATTTCAAGCCAAACGACCAAGGTCAAGGCCATATCAACATCATAATTTATGTTGATTGCCCCATACGAGAGAATTTGTATGCCAACAGATTGGGCCATATATTTTGAAAACAATCAAAAAGGAAGTAGTATGAAGAGTTTGGCTCAGATCAGCTGATGTCTCGAGAAGGAGCCGAACCAAAAAGTTTTCCTTTTATGGTCCTTTGGGCTAAATGTATGGACCCCAATGTAAATTTCCCTTTTTAGGTCTTTGATGTAAAATATGCGCCCACCGCGACTGTGTAAAATTCTAACCTAAAAGTAAGTGGTGAAATTTAAACGAATTTATGCTTAGCTATCAACGAGTAGGAACTTTCTTGGATTTCAAGCCGAACGACCACATGGTCAAGGCCATATCTCTACATCATATTTTATGCTGATGATCCCATATCCAAGAATTTACATGGCGACAAATTTGGCCATATTTGTAAAACAGATGAAGAGGAGGTAGTATGAAACATATGGCTCGCTCAGCTGCTCTCTCGAGAAGGAGCCGAACCCGACTATTTTCTTTGCTCAATTTTAGGGTCATTTGTGTTAAATGTATGGACCTCAATGTAATTTCCCTTTTTCAGGTACTTGATGTAAAATGTACTCCAACCGCCCGTGTAAAATTCTGACCTAAAAGTAAGTGGTGAAATTGAAATGAATTTAAGCATAGTTGTCGACGAGTACAAAAAATTCTTGGATTTCAAGATGAACGACCAAGGTCAATTCCAAATCAACATCATACTTTATGTCGATGACCCCATATCAGAGAATTTTCATGGCAACAGATTTGTCCATATTATTATGAAAACAATGGAAGAGGAAGTAGTATGAAGAGTTTGGCCCAGATCAGCTAATCTCTCGAGAAGGAGCCGAACCAATGCAACAAAGGTTTTCCTTTTAGGGTCCTTTTTGCTAAATGTATGGACATTGATGTAATTTCCCACTTTTTTAGGTCCTTGATGTAAAACATGCTCCCACCGGCCGTGTAAAATGCTAACCTAAAAGTAAGTGGTGAAATTTTAATGAATTTAAGCTTAGTTGTCAATGAGTATGAATTTTCTTATATTTCAAGCCGAACGATCACAAGGTCAAGGCCATATCTCTACATCATACTTTATGCTGATGATCCCATATCAAAGAATTTGCATGGCGATAGATTTGGCCATATTTTGAAAAAAATCGAAGAGGAAGTTGTATGAAGATTATGGCTCTATCAGCTACTCTTGTGAGAAGGAGCCGAACCTGACTGTTTTCCTTGCTGATTTTAGGGTCCTTTGTGCTAAATGTATGGACCTCGATGTAATTTACCCCATTTTTAGGTCTAAAAGTGTAAGTGATGAAATTATAGGATTATTTTAAGCTTACTTGTCAATGAGTATGAACATTCTTGGATTTCAAGCCGAACGACCATGGTCGTCAAGGCCATATCAACATCATACTTTATGCTCATGATCCCATGTTAGAGAATGTGCATGGCAACAGATTTGGCCATGTTTTAGAAAAAATCAAAGAGCAAGTAGTATTAAGAGTTTGGCTTAGATCAGCTGATCTCTCGAGAAGGAGTCGAACCATTTTTTTTCCTTTTAGGGTCCTTTATGCTAAATGTATGGACCTCGATGTAATTTTTGCCTTTTGAGGTTCCTGATGTAAAATGTACTCCGATCGACCGTGTAAAGTTCTAACCTAAAAGTAAGTGGTGAAATTTAAATGAATTTAATATTAGTTGTCAACGGGTATGAACCATTCTTCAATTTCAAGACAAACCACCAAGGTAAAGGCCATATCTACATCATACTTTATGCTCATGAACCCATATCCAAGAATTTGCATGCCGAAAAATTTGGCCATATTTTGAAAACAATCGAAGATGAAGTAGTCTGAAGAGTATGGCTCAATCGTCTACTCTCGTGAGAAGGAGCTGGACCCGACTGTTTTCCTTGCTTAATGTTGGGATCCTTTGTGCTAAATGTGTGGACCTCGATGTAATTTTCCTCCTTTTTAGGTCCTTGATGTATAATGTACTCCCACCAACCGTGTAAAATGCTAACCTATAAGTAAGTGATGAAATTTCAACGAATTTAAGCATAGTTGTCAACGGGTATGAAAAAATCTTGGATTTCTAGCCGAACGACCACAAGGTCAAGGCCATATCTCTACATCATACTTTATGTTGATGATCCCATATTCAAGAATTTGCATGGCGACATATTTGGGCATATTTTGAAAACAATCGAAGAGGAAGTATTATAAAGAGTATGGCTCGACCAGCTGATCTCTCGAGAAGGAGCCGAACCCGATTGTTTTCTTTGCTCAATTTTAGGGTCCCTTGTGCTAAATGTACAGACTTCGGTGTAATTTTCCGTTTTTAGGTCCTTTATGTAGAATGTACTTTATGCTTGTGATCCCATATCCAAGAATTTGCATGCCAACAAATTGGGCCATCTTTTGAAAACAATCGAAGATATTAAAAACAAAAAATAATCAATTTCATTTTTCCAAGTGACATGAATTTATTTTATGAAAAGCAAGTAAGAGGATTTTTCGATCAGCTGCTCTCCCTCTAGGAGCCGTACCGGACTGTTTTCAATTTCTTTTTTGGTTTTAGGGTCCTTTGTGCTAAATGTATGGACCTCGATGTAAATTTCCCTATTTTAGGTCCTTGATGTAAAATATAGTCCCACCATTCATGTACAATTCTAACCAAACACTGTAAGTGGTGAAATTTAAACGAAATTAAGCTTACTTGTCAACGAGTATGAACATTCTTGGATTTCAAGCCGAACGACCAAGGTCAAGGCCATATCAACATCATACTTTATACTGATGGCCCCATATGAGAGAATTTGCATGGCAACAAATTTGCCCATATTATGAAAACAATCGAAGAGGAAGTAGTATGAAGAGTTTGACTCAAATCAACTAATCCCTCGAGAAGGATCCAAACCAGAAAGTTTTCCTTTTACGGTCCTTTGGGCTAAATGTATGGACCTCCATGTAAATTTCTATTTTTTGGTCTTGGATGTAAAATATGCTCCCATCGATCGTGTAAAATGCTAACCTAAAAGTAAGTGGTGAAATTTAAACAAATTTAAGCTTAGCTATCAACGAGTATGAACTTTCTTGGATTTCAAGCCGAACGACCACAAGGTCAAGGACATATCTCTACATCATACTTTATGATCCCATATCCAAGAATTTGAATGGCAACAGATTTGGTCATATTTGTACAACAAGCAAAGAGGAAGTAGTATGAAACGTATGGCTCGATTAGCTGCTCTCTCGAGAAGGAGCCGAACCCGACTACTACTCCCTCCGACCCAAATTAATTGACTTGCATTTATCAAATTTGAATGCATCTAGCACTAGAACATGTTTATATATATTCGAATCTAGACAAATTCGAGTCAAGTAATTTGAGGGAGTACAGTAGAGTAGCAATTCAAACTTTCCGAGTTTAGCAATTTTCACTTCCTTCACAAACATCGGGGGGAAGGATATTCAATAGATCATCATTCGCAGTACTACTAGTGCTATAGGGTATAGTGAGTAGTAACAAAAGAAACTTTTTTTTGATGATAGTACCAAAAGAAAGGACGTCCGAAAAGAAACTTCATTCAACCATTAAGTGGTTGTTTGGTTCAGTGGCTATCTAGTGGATAACACATGATATCCACTTTTTTTGGTTATCCAGTGTTTGGTTTAGAGGGTGGAGGGGATATGGATAACCACTTTTGACTCAAAATGGTGGTTGAGCATATCCCAAAAAAAGAGCTAGATGAGCTCAACCACTTTTGGATAGCTCCTCCTAAGCGTTTTCTTGTTCGTTCACCCTTCCTCTTGAGAGAAAATAACCATCTTTTCTTGCCTATGGGCTCAACACGAGGGCGGCCATAGCGTAGGCCGTCAGGCAGAGCAGGTGTTTGAATACGCACGCGGGCGTAGGCCGCCGGGCAGAGTGGGAAGGCAGAAGGGGCGCATGCAGGCAGGTTGACACGGGGTCGATAGGGGCAAAAGGGTGGCGAGCTGCCAGCGGTCGTGGCCGCTGCTAGGGAAGTGGTGAGGCGGATGAAGAAGACAAGGTGAAAGAGGAAAAAAAAACTTGGGCCAATAGATTTTGACTGGCTATCCCTAACCACTTTTTATCCCACTTTACCAAACAAAAAAGACTACCCCTAACCAGCTGGTTGGGGATATCCTCATTCCTAAATAACATCCTCTAAACCAAACAGCCCCTAACATAACAACACGAGTTTACATATGAAGGACTCGCTGCTAAACTAGTGAAGGTACGGCGCCTCCTAGCACTAGTCCGCACCGCTAGCGGCAGCTCGTGACATCGGCACCAACGCCAGCTCCAGCGACATAGCCGGCTCCTGACTCATTGGCACCTCTGGATAACGTGGTGGCACCTCCTGAGCCATTGGCGGCACCTCCTAAGCCATCAGTGGCACCTCTGGATAAGGCGCCGGCACCTTCGGATAAGGCGGCGGTACCTCCTAAGCCATCAGCGGCACCTTCGGATATGGCGGCGGTACCTCCGAAGCCATTGGCAGCTCTAGGAGGACACTCTGGATGAAGTTGCCGTTGTTGGCTAACTGGTCCCAGTAGTTGGTGAAAATGTTGGCACCGGTGAACACCACCATCTCGTAGCCGTAGTGGAAGGCCTAGCTGTAGAGGAGATGGGTGTCCCTAAAGTTGACGAACTTGACCTTCAACGTCCCGTCCGGATTGTCGTGGAGGCGATACATACGGTACTTGCGGCAACCGTACCCAGCATCGAGGAAGGCGCATGCCAGCTGCCACTTTGTTCTCCGTGGGGAGAAGGCCCAAATGCGCAGGGAATTGTCCTCCTGTGTGGTGATGTCGGGGTCTTTGCGCTCTGGTATGGCGGGCGGCAGCCGGAAGGTGGCCATGGATGACAGATGAGGATGGAGATGGTTGTTGGAAGCGGGGTATTAGAGATGGATTTGTGGTGCGGGGAAGGGGAGAGGATAAATAGGAAGGATATGATCCAATATTAAGGTGGCAAATTACTGAAGCTTGGGGACAATCAATGTCGCTGATGAAGCCGATGCGTGTGGCAGATATCGATGACGTGACTAGGGTAAACGATTGGACGGAACGCTGACTCTGCTTCCCGCACTCGATGACCCAGTCATAATTTTGTGGTGCGTCCAAGGTGACCGCGACCTCCCCCATCTGTGGGCCCTACGTAGATGATTGAGTTGATGGGTGAAAACAAATTGATAAAGTAAGCTCTTTCCTACTCCCTCCGGTCCGAGATTTTCTATATCTATATCTATATCTATATCACTATATAGTACACAAGTTTTTGAATTTGAATCAACCCACACAACTTCTCACCAATGCACATTTGGAGCAATCCAAGACGTTGATTTCCCGTTGGAGCTTCTCTGTGTCGTTCATTAGAACAAAACCCATTTGATCTAACAGCTGACAAAGGTTGGATTCGCCATCCTCTGTTTCCGCGCTCATGGACTCTGGTTGCTGAAATTGCTAGTGGCTTCTGGATAAGTCTACTGCTCTAGAAAAAAGCAGAATCTTCTGTCATTTGGTAGTCGGTGGTTGACTTATGTGGCACGTGATGCGTCAACTTAGTATGGAAGCGAAGTAGTGCTACCATTAATAGAATTTGAACATTTAGACAACCAATAGTTAGCCTAATAAATCATCCATCCATCTATGTGAATTATGCATGTAGTATTCCCTTAGTATAAATACAACTTCTCGGATTTTTATTTTATGAAATGGGGAATAATCACCATGGCCTCTACATCGACCGTTACACTTAGTTTGTCCAGCATAGTCTATAGCATGTAACTAATTTGGATTTCTATTTTTAGTATGAATACTTAAACAATATTAACAAAAGGTGAAAAAAATAAAAAAATCTTTCTTTTATATGCTATATTTATTATTATTATTTGTCATGACAACATTGTAATTTTAGAAGGTTAATTTTCATATAGTATTCTAAAATTTTATCACCTACTCCTAAGGCAATGCATTAATCATGCAACAATCGAAGACATGGGAGAATAATATATAATCATTAACTTGTGAGAGAAACAATTTTCAACACACAAATGGTCATGAACTATTTCTTTCATGCCCCATCGAAAATGATGGTAGTTTTGGAAGTAGAGAATGAAATGGACGAAACTTACACATATTGGCAAACAGAGGTTCAAATTGATGTTCAACAGTTCATAGAGAAGTATAAGTGCATTCTCTGCCTAAAGGATGGCTGTGAGTACAAAAATGTAAAGGTCGACAATCATACGAAATCAGAGTTATCTAGAATATTGCAACTACTAAATACCAGAAAATATTTATTTGTAAATCGACCAAGTGCTATATCTAACTTCTAATTATATGGTGTATTATTATTTTAAAAAATTAGCCATACCACTGGCAAGGTCCTTCCACCGCAAATATTTTTCCTTGTTTTTTTAAAATGCTCCTTCCCCCAAAATTCTGTCTCGTCGCTGCCTTTCGTGAGAGAAAAGGCTCCTGGATGAAGGAGAATCATCCTCCCTCGCTCCTCCTCAATGCAGCAATGGTTGCTATGTCCACTCTTGCATCTATGCCTAGCACTTGTTCAGGTGGAAAGCATCGCAACAGTCACCTCTTTCTTCCCATGTAAGCCTCTACGCAATGGAGTACAACCGTGCAGGCATAGCAGTGCAGAGAAGGTTGGGGCCGGTGGTGGTCCAGGCCAACTTTCCTTCTGTTTGCCTCGTGCTTCTGCCCAAAAATAAGCTCTGGCTGGATGTTTACTTTCTCTTCCATATTAGGCTGCTCTTCATAGTGCTAAATAACTTAGGCTAGTAAAACTTTCACATGTTCCTGCAGTACCTTCAAAGTATACTAGGTGAAAAAAATATACACCATTACTTTTTATAGATGTGTCTCTTTCATATTTTTCGAGCTTTACCTATTATAGAGCATAATTTTATATTAGTGATGATATGTCATACTTTACTATTATGTGGATCTCACGTGCCAACTTATTAATAAAAGGGTGGTGCACAAATACAAAGAGGCCGCTAATCTTGTCCAACTAAACCAAGAATTTGTAAATAATAAGGCCTCAAAATATACAAAAAGGACCCTAGTACAGAAAGGAAAGGCGCAATCAGGTAGAGCTTCATTGATTATCAGCTGTGGTATATAAAATAAGGGTATGGCTCGAGGCCGGATCAGAGAGTCCTCATTTCCCCTCACCCAAATCACAATGCTTGGGACGGTCACTCTAAAGATGGAAGCCACCGTTCTCAACTGTTCCTCCTGCTCCCAGCCTCTCAAGCCCCGGCGGGTCTACAAGGTCTCTCCATATCTCCCTTACAATCCATTGATTTTTCTTTTGTCGGTTCATCCGTGCAACTATTTTATTTTTCGAACTTACGTTTCTACAGTGCGTGGATATTCATCGAGTCTGCCACCGCTGCGTCCGCAAGATCACCTTCTTCCATAAGTGCGAGGAACCTAGCGGCGGATTCACCCATGAGCCCGCCATGGACGCCGTCCTATCAGCGGCTAGGGTTGAGTGTGCCCACAAAGGCTGTAGTAGTTTGCTGCCCTACTACGAACTCCACGATCATGAAATCATGTGCCGGTAAGCTCCCTACACTTGCACGGAGACTGTCTACGACTTCGCCGCCCCGCCTCCAACGCTCCTCGCCCACCTCGAAGCGGTCCACTCGATCCAAGTGCACAACATCCAGTATGCCACCACCAAAGCTTTCCAGGAGCTAGTGCCACTACTAGGCGAGCCGTCTCGCTGGCTCATCATTGTTGGGGAGCAGGACGGCGCCATGTTCGTCCTGATGATTGGCTCGGTAAGCACGGTACCCCTCGTGTCTGCGGTCTGTGTTAGGGCCACGATGGGCGACTTGCCGATGTACATGGTAAGGATGTGGGCGGAATTCCCACCGCTACTCTCCTAGACAGACGGCAGGAGGAGGACCGGCAGCGTGATGGAGGAGCTCGACGTGCCGAGCTCCGCTAATCTAGGCGAGGTCATGTTTGAGGACCTTACGTCTTACCTGGCGGCGCCGCCTCATTACCTGGTCAGTCCTGCTACCTCGAAGGAGCTGTGTTTCTTCTTTCGCGTCGAGTTTTAGTGGTGATGTATGCTGCTGTTAATTGGTTTAATTGCAGAATGATCGTTTGCATACCAGGAATGGTGGATTTTGTAGTACTAGTACTCTATCTCCGTCCCAAGAAATAAGGCTCCCTTATTTTTTTTTTTTGACCAAGATTTACTCTAAATATATATAAAGAATGTTGGTACTGTACAAATTTAGCATCATTGGAAAGTTGTTTCAATACGAATTCAACAAAAGAAATTTTACACATATAAGTAAATTTTAGTTGTTCCATTTATTCGGTCAAACTTTACTTTGGAGCGCGCATGCGCCTTATTCCTTGAAACAGAGGTACTAGATGAGTTCGGTGGATGTACTCTCGTAAGTATTTTTCATGAAGTCTTAACTTCCGATGGGTTGGGTGGATCAGTGAATGTACTATGTTGAGTAGTAAGCTGAATAGGATTAAGGCTCTCTGTTTAGGAAGGCCAGAGGGCTAATTCGCAATACTACCAAGTAGATGAACTCTAATTAATTTATGCATGCACGACTAGTTTTATATGCATGAGACGCTAGATAAAAAGGGGAACATGATGAGAGATGAAACAACATGCATTGGGAGATTGAGAGAAAATAGAGATATCTAAATTAATGAGTCACGGGAATTAAGACAATAAACAGGATAGGTCTTATTATAATTTCTAACAATTTTAAAAAGCTCTCTGGCCTAATAATCCCAAACAGAGGTAGGAGTACTGGTCAACATACATTCGGGAGTACTAGTATGTACTAGTACTACTAGTAGTACAATAGTGGAGGACGGTAGTAGTAATACTCCCCTCTGATTCATATTAATTGTCAATGGATTGGATGTACTCGTATCTAGCACTAAAACATGTCTAGATACATCCATTTTTACGACAAGTAAATATAGTCATTTTTAGAATAGTACTAGTTTGGTTGGAACAAATCATATTTTTTCCGTAGTAGGGACGATGGTTTTTGCTAGTAGTAGTACTAGTACATAGCAGGTAGTAGTAATATATATGTTTATACTGTACTAAATCAATATAAATTTGGGAAATCGACAAATGTTCATCTTGCGGTTCTGCTGTTATAGTGCTACTAGCAGTTTTTCAGGTGCCTATTCACCCTCTGTCTTTCAGCAGTACTCCGCCTAAGCAGTATAAATGGAACTACTCAAAGAAAGTCTCTACCACTATAAAATTATAATCTACCATGGTTGTTGACTGACAAGACAATTCATTGAGGTGGAGTGGGATGTTGGCGTGTGCTACGATGCCTACTCCTACTATCACTCTGCAGTCAAAATAAAAGAACCAGTTGTGATTCCTTGCATTTTCTTGCCCCTGCCCCTTTCATGCCTGCAGTATTTACATGCATTAACTTCTGCGAGTAGTATAGTACAAGTAGGAGTAGTACCAAGCAAGGATATACCAAAACACAAAGATATACTCCTAGGTCACATGGTGTACCATTCTGAGTCTTCGTCTTCTTCTTTGGTCTGCTTGCCCTTGCCCTTGCCCTTCTTCCTTAGTTCTTTTTTGGTTGAACATTTTGAGAGTTTGTTGACCCCTCTCGAAGTTCACTATCCGCCTGTATACCTCGTAGATCGCGTAGGCATCGAGGCTTGCATACTTCATCTGCTCTTCGGTCAGGGGCATATTCCCCACTGCTTGTGGTCCACATCCTCCTTATTCTTCATGAATTTGTAACGGATGTCTATGAGGGCCACCGCATAGTCAGCCAAAGAATCCTTCTCATTCATGGAGCCTGCAGGCTTCCACCTCTTCTAGATGTCCACAAAGTTCATCACTGGTACTAGAGAACGCCTAAGCCTGATACGGTCGTTGCCGATGTCGACGCCTGCAAAGGAAATCTTAGGGTTGGCAAGGAACTCTGCTAGCTTTGAGCATGGCTGGTTAGCCTGGCAGATCTGGTAGACCAGGAAATCGATGCCCACACAGTTGGATGACATCAGCCTTCTGCATCGATGATTGCTCGTTGGTGTACTCGACGTTGAGGCCAAAAATCTTGTCGTCCGTTTCCTCTAGGAGTTTTTGAATTTTCTCGATGTAATCGTTCACCACCGACACTCTGTTGGTATACACCACCTATAGTGTGGTGTTGCTAAGGTCCACGAAGTAGTACATCTTGTCCAATGGTGCCGCCATGGACTATGATTGGTGCCTTCTTTTGTTTTGCAGAGGTCTGACCGGGTGACAGAAAAGGAATGGGATAGATAAGAAAGGAACCGCTAGGAAGATCAGGAGATGCATTCATGAGCGGTTCTGGAGACGAAAGGGCATGCAATTTATCCTAGCCCCGCCACGTACTCCTATAGAATATAATTTATTTACATATCGTTTTTACAGACACGGATCTTTTACAGCTATAGGTTGATTTCTAGATTATACAAAAAGTACAAGAACCAAACACACGGGATACTTTATGAACGAAGCTTTAAAGTATAAATATTTTTGAGTCTCCCCTACTACTATAATTTTATATAAAAAATGATATGTCATACTTATATTATCTGATTCTCACGTGCAAGGCACTTGCGACTCACTAGTTATTTCTTATCTTATCTTATCTTATCTTATCTTATCTTATCTTATCTTATCTTATCTTACCACTATATCTCTACCATTATAATGGATCAGTTTTGAATTGGATCCTTAGCACCAATCCTTACTATTGGACTATTAGATCCAATGTTTTAGAGCACATGTATTTGTGTTGAATAGTACCTAGAGAAAACTCCACCATTTTCGAGAACCATCATGTCACCACCCCCAAAATTTCATAGCATAGTAGGTTGTATTCTCTCTACTACTACTACAATGGATCAGTTTTGAATTGGATCCATAGCACCAATCCTTACCGTTGGGCAGTTAGATCCAATGGTTCAGAGGAGCTGGATTTGTGTTGAATAGTACCTAGACGTCCGGCATATCACCAGTATATAAAATTTTAATAGGTAAAGCATAAAAAATATAAATTTGATCAACATCTATAAAGTATGTGTGTATATTTGGTTATTGTACTTTTATATCATTTAGAAGTCAATGATTATTAGCTATCTAAAACTTGAAAATTCTGGTAACATGGTCTAGAGAAACGAGGGAGAAGATTCTAGAATGATGGAGAAGTGTGTTTTGAGTTTTATACATACCATTCATTGTGATGAAGACTATCAATAAAATCTTCTAGATGCTAGAATGGAAAAGAAGATCCAACAGCTGGAAATGTTGGGATTCGCGAGTCTCGATCCAACAGTCAATATTCAAAGTTATTCGTACACATTTCTAGCGTTGGATCAAGACTCTCGAATCCCAACATTGCCAGCAGTTGGATCTTCTTTTCCATTTTAGTATCTAAAAAATACTACTCCCTCCGTCCATAAATAACTTACTTAGGTTTGTCTAGATTCGAATGTATCTATACACTAAAATGTGTATAAATATATTCATATCTAGACAAAACCAACTCAGTTATTTCTGTACAAAGGGAGTACTTTTGATAGTCTTTAGCACAATGTATGCATATTACTACTCCAAGTTACTTACCACTCAGACCAGTCTTAGAGCATCTCTAGCATGGAAAAAATAGTGTGCTATTCCATGCTATGTAGCGTGATATAGCGTATTTGGAGAGTGCATGATATTTTTTAAAGATTTTGCTTGCTATGGCGCTATTTTTTAAATAGCATGCTATATCGCGCTAAAACATCATAGCGTTAGTGCTATTTGAAGTATAGGGCATTATTTATTTGTTGGCGGGTGTGGAGTACGATAACATATGATGAATGTGTCGAGTAAGCAAACATACAATGCAAATTTGATTGTTACACCTAAGTGAAGGGGTAACGGGTAGGCTACACTAGCGTAAAATCAAAATTTTCTACCGCGTCAACCAGGAATACTATTGTCATAGATCACGGGATTACCGCTAGACGCGCAGGTGCGGAACTCGATGAAGCACGTTGCGGCAGTGTAGATGTTCTACGTCTCCTCCTCGTCCTCGTCCCACGAGCAGCTCCCCTTTGCGCGGCTCGTCCAAGTGCTACAGATGCAGCACCTCCGAGGTATCCACACGTCCGGAGTGGAAGCCGTCACACGCCAGACTGCTAGGTCTGCGCGTGCAACACAGGCGGAAGAGGAGTGGCGGCTGGGTGGAATGCTCTCTCCTTTTCAGCTCGCCTCACTCCCTCTTATATAGGCATCCCTGGTGGGCTTCTACATTAGCAGCCCATTAGCAGCCTAAGCCTGGTCTAATTCGGATCCAATCCTCATTAGGCTTCCAGCCCCTAAAGTGTGTGACCCTATAGGTTCATACACGTATAGACATGACGCGAGTACACTTACTCCGTCAATAGTTGGTAGCGGCCTCTAGCAAGACGTGCCAACTCCTAAACGCATATAAAGATCATTCGGATGAACCATCACAAGGTTGAGTACATGTCTTTCCCTTTGCCTCACGATATTTGGTCTAGCTCTAAGCTGACCTCTCTTTCTCGATACTATGATTCAGAATCCCTTTACTAGGTTAACTCTTAACCATATGTAGCACGGCCATGCATTTCTGGATCCGATCACTCGAGGGGCCCAGAGATATCTCTCTCAAGTAGAGAGGGGCAAATCCCATCTTGATTGACTGATGCCTTGCAGCATGTATCAGGACAAACCCGAAAGCTACCTTTATAACTACCCAGTTACGGAGTAGTGTTTGATAGCCCCAAAGTAGGTCGATCCACATCTCAAGTACATGCGACAATCTCAGGTCTAAGGACAAAACGTACACGATGTGTAGAGAGAGCTGCAAGTATTATTGCTAGTCTCATGTTGGGTCAGTCCAACCCCATGTTCATAACATGTGTCCACATCATTGGTTTGACATCTCCATGTCAATGACTTGTGAAACATAGTCATCAACCAATCGATGTGCTAGTCTAATATTCACGTGTGTCCTCGCATGAACTCCGACTAGGAACAATTATTAGATAACCATACAAGTAAAGAGTTTCACAAACAATTCACATAATTGCCAATCAATACAAGTTGCCTGGTATATGGATATTCAAGGAACATTATAATAACTCATGGATACACATGAAATACAATCATCTCTATGATTGCCTCTAGGGCATATTTCCTTCACTAAGTGGTCGTGTCAAGCCGCCGCCTCCTCCTGCAGCACCTGGTGTTGTACCTAGATTCAGTCATGCCGGTTATCCTCCAACTTGGATAACGCTGGAATCGATTATGCATGTGCAAGTATTACTCTAGGCAATTCATTACATGCTGAAATATTTTATATTCATGATATACCTGTTATATTTTTACATTTTTACAAAAAGATGTTCTGTAAAATAACGCGTTATTAACACGCTATAACTTTCATATCGTCTGAAGAAAAGCCACGCTAAATTAAATAGCACGCTAGTATTTTTGCCTCGATCTCTAGTGGCTTATCTAAATTTGGTAGTCTCTTAGGCCTTCCATAGCGTGTGAAAAAATCGGTGCCCAAATCACTTTACAAGAACCAGGCACTGGTGCCCTCCATTGCCCGATCGATGCCACCAAATTATTTCAGGGAATCGGAGCACCTAGGTGCTCCGATGCCCCAAACTCTTCACCTAATAGAATAGCAATATATGTGTACTATGCATGTTGTTGCAAAGATAAGCCATGGAGATTGGTCTAGTTAATTTATTTATCATGTTGTGGGCCAGCTATTTATTTTTGGCCAAAGTGATCACATTGTAAGCTCGGTGCCTCAAAAGAATTTCTAGGCATCGCTTATGAGGTGGCAACTTCTCTATTTATTAGGCATCGACCATACCGTGGAAGGCCTTAGAGCATCTCTAGTGGCTTGTCTAAATTTGGTAGTCTACATCTTCACTTTATACATAATGGTGTAAAAAGATTCCTTTTTACATGACTTTAGTTTTCTAGTGGATAGTCTAAATTTGATAGTCTATATGTCCATCTGCACAAAATAGTCAATATACATAGCAAATCAGTACAACAAATGCTCTGATTTGGTGCGGGAGCGAGCTCGCGAGCGACCAACTTTGCTGTAGACATGGTGGCTCGATTGTCCAAATATGGACAACGAGTAGCCTGTTTGGAGGATGTCTAAATTTTAGACCACCGGATACACAAGCCACCGGAGGCATTTTTTGGTCCATGGTGGTCTATATTTGGCTTAGACTACCGGATACACTGGCCAATAGAGATCCTCTTAGGCAAGTCATAGTGGGAAACATACTACTCTAGTTCATGTTACTACATACCTTTATGTGTGTACGTAACTGAGCCGAAGGTAGAGACCTTATTTTTGCAGAAATTGCTCCGGAAATATTCCGTACCTAGAAAGGCTGGGATATTATAGTAAACTATTTTTTCTAGTCATTGGACTATAGATACTCCTAGGATAGGATGAGATATTATTATTTTATATCTTTTGAACTGTATAGCCAAATTCAAAATCCCAGAGCGGCAAATTCTCCTGCCTCACCTCCACCGAAATATTTCGAGTGGTCACACGCCCCAAGTTGTAGCCGTACGAAATTCCTTTTCTACCTCTGACAATGGCCTATCTACTAATGTCGGGGCGTGGGTATGCTTCGTAATCCCCCTCCCCCCGGGGAGGGGGAGGGGGTCCCCACTGCTCTAAAGCTGGGTAGTCCACCTTCCACCGATGCCATTTCCCCCAAAGCACTCCGGAAAACCCTAACCCCTTTGTCACCTCCAGCTCCTGCACCACCGCACCGGCCCATCCCCGCAACGCTTTGCCAGCCTACAAGCCAACCAACCCCCTCTCACCTCTAGCACCTGCATCACCGCACCGTAATTATCTCTGCCACACTTCGCCCACCTACACGCCACTCGACCCCCTATCTCACCTCCAGCTCCTACACCACCGCACCAGAACATCAGCGCTGCACTTCACCGGCCCACATGCCACCCCAAACCTCCATATCCCACCTCCGGCTCCTGCACCACCGCACTTTGCCGGCCTACACGTCATACCTCTATACCATATACTCCTGACTAGTCTACGGGATCATCCGACGTCCACCTTAACGAACCATAGTTCACTTGACACCCTCTTCCATACAACCGTGTTAGTTTTGCCGACTCCCTAGTCCACATCACATGACCTGCTTCACCTACGCCGGTGTGCGCTGCATTAGATCTGCTTCACGGACTCAATAGTTCACTACACCAGATCTGCTTCAACGATGCTCTTATGCAGCGCCTCGAATCCATAATCGGTCGTAACAGATCTGCTTCACCGATGACGCCGTGCACTACATCGGATCTCCTTCACCGGCCATCTTGTCAAGCAAGCCAGACCCATCAACAACCTCCACAGACCTGCTTCACAGACACCACCGAGATCTATCTGCCTCAGCCCAACTCACCACTACCGGGCACCCTCGGCGTCCTTGACGTCACCCGCAAAGATGCTGTGTATGTGTGAATGACACCATGGCCTAGGTAAACCAGACCTGCTTGTTCGTTCATTTCAATATAGAAGGTATGAGCATGCGACAGTGAACTGCATTTCTGTATTGGTGGTAAATTCCTACCTCAATACTAGCTTAATTCATATCCCACTCTCCCTTGATAAATTCAGTGTAGTCTATGTTAAATCCAGGCGTTAAACTACTCCTTCTGTTTCGAGGTATAAGATGTCCTTGTTATGCGTGTTTTTTTGACCAACAATTACTCTTAATATACATAAACAATTTTGGTAGTACAAAACAGACATCATTAGAGTTCATTGGTATTATGCAGTTCATGGCAAATGTTAATTCACTGAACATCTGAGGTTGCCTACCTGTTCAACAAGTTCACAAGTTATGTCATCATAATGTGCACTTGCTTTGTCTGTTGCTACAATACTGACTGCATGTAATTTTGGAGTTCATTGGTAGTTTTAAGCCATTGAACATGTAGGTTAACATTCCCTGCTCTACAAGTTCAGAATTTATGCTATTTTAATTTTAATCTGGTTGTTCTAAGAAAACACAGTAACTGCCTTCACTTATGTAATTCATCACAAATTTTATGTCATTGAACTTGTTGGTTTTCCATTCCCTCTGCAAGTTATGCCATTATTATTTGTTTCAATTATGCTCCGATAGTAGATGCCGCCTATTGTCTACTACTCCCTCCGTTTTAAAATATAAGATGTTTTGGCTTTGTGATAGGAGTGTATCTAGACACCATTTAGTGAGTAGGTTTACTCCAAACGTACATGAACCTACACACTAAAAGTGGTCTAGATGACAAGTCAAAAAAAAGTGGTCTAGATGATGACTTATACTTTTTGAAACGGAGGGAGTACATCCATTCCGTAAAATAAGGCCTATACAACTTTAAAGTCAAACAATGATGACTTTTACCAAGATCATAGAAACATATATTAAGGGTTAATTTGTGGCATTTGCGTCTATGAAAATATATGCCCCGATGTATCCAATGGTGTTGGTTTGGTATGGTAGATGTTCTTAGTATGTTCTACAAACTTGGTCCGATTTTGCGTCGATTGACTTGTGAAAAATTTATACGCCTTATTTACTTTGGATGGTTATCTGCATGCCCTGCTCTATAAATTCAAGTTTCTCAATTATAATTTCTGTAGCAGCAGTATCTACCTTCTATTATGTAGTTCATGACATTTTAAGTCACTTCATAGATGGATTAGCATTCCCTTCTCTATAAGTTCACGAGATATACCATTGTAATGTCTATCTTGTTCGTCCAAATATTAGTACAGTAACTGCCTACTCTGTAGAAGGTGAAACTTTTAATGGCACTTCTCATATTTTTTTGCAAACCTGTTTCACAAGATAAATCACTGTAATTTCTCTCTTGTTCGTGCTAAGGAGTGACTGTAACTGCATTCTATTTTGTTGCCATGGCAATCTTTATGTCATTTAAATGTTTCTGCCATTCCCTGCTCTACGTGTTCACAAGTGATTATACTACAATGTCTATCTAGTTCTTTGTAAACAACAACAACCACTATCTGATATTATTTCCTCTCATAGGGAACACGGAGAATCATAGAGTGAATCGCCCGTACAATCTTGTAAGTACCTATTGCTTTGTATTGCTGAATGCAAACCTGTTTTATGTGAATGAGTGGCCTGAACCTATATGCAGAGGAGCAACAATAAATCAGATGGATCGTCTATCCAAGTACTCGATGCGGTGGATGTCTTCAAAGAACAAAATGACAATAGGATGTCCTCCAACGGGACTGCACAAAAATAAATAGTAAGTCTCTTGTTTTTACTGAGATGTGCATAGTGTCAGATGCTTGTTTGTACGAGGTACCACATGATTCAGCTAATGATTAGAACAAGGTTGACCTTAACCAAGACTGGACAAAAACCAGATGTAAATCCCTCGATTTATAATTCAATGTGCTCACTTGATTTTGGTGATGATCTATTCTTTCTATATTTGACTTGTGTTCATCTATCTATCTATCTATCTATCTATCTATTATGTGGTGGTAATTTAAGTATATCCACTTTTATGCTAATTTATAGTCTATTACTGTATTTTTCTGCTATAATTAAGAGTTTGAATGCACTCTGGAGGTAGTCACATTGTCTAGTGTCAGCACCACATGAGTTGTCCAATGATTAGAACAAGATGACATTTAACAGTACTACACAAAGACCGAACATAAATCCCTTGATTTGTAATTCAATTTGCTCACTCAATCATGATCTCTTTTTGCTATATTTGACTGATGATTTTCTATCTATCTCTATATATACGTTAACTAGACCATGATTAGGTGGTGGTGATTAAAGTATATCCATTTTTATGCTAATCTATATTCTGTTATAATATTAGAGATCGCCACCATGATTGAGCTTATATGCACTCTGGAGGTAGTAACATACTAGTGTTATATGTATGAGACTAGTATAAATTACTTGGTCTTGGTGGGGAGTAACTTGGACTAGTAAAAATGCATACAATACTAGTCCAAGTTACTCTACCAACACTAAAGGGTGTCTAGATACATTCTTTTCACAAAACCCATGACATCTTATATTTTGTAACGGAGGGAGTTCTATCTAGACTACTCATAGTGAGATTGTCATAGCTATTATCATCTAATATGATCCCTAGTTACTATATATGTACTACAACCATGTTAATATGATCTAGAAGTCTATCGTGAGCCTGTTGTTTGATTACTTCATTCATTACCTCAATAGCTACTCTACATGATGCACATATAGAGTCTATTGCCAATTTTATTCTTTAGTTTGCTCATTATTAAAGCAATGTAATGATTTTCTTAACTTAAACTGTCAGAGCACCGCCCTGTCAAGGCGAAGCTGCGGGTTCGAGCCCCATCAGTCCGAAACTAGGGATGGCAATTTCTGTGAGAAATACAATGTTTGATTAATAATAAACAAGGGATTTTCATCTATACATCATTAGATGATCTTGCGAGTTTAATATTAGCCACCATATGGTTCATTTGGTTATGGTTCCTGTGAATTTTTACTTGACTTGTGATTGCATCAATGCTATATTCTGACGTGGTTCCTAGACATACATTGTTTAAATACTTCATTGACCTTGCAAGGTGTACAATGTATAATTTGCTTGTTTGTCTACTGGATTTACTTACCTGGTTATATGTACAATGATACTGTCAGCAGTTGGAAATACAATAGTTATAGGCATTACAAAGAAGGTTTGTGCTACTTTTTGGATGTATCCAACTATTGTTTTGGCAGAAAATGACCCATCTCTTTGTTTCTCTTCTTTTCTTATTTACTGGCCCGACGATCAAAATATTTGAATGATCTGGCTACTGAAAAGGAATGGTTGATATATATTGCTTTTTTTCCAAGGTACTATCATAGTTGCCTGATGATTAAAGCAATGCCACCTGTGGTTGGAGGTCACTTTTTGGCTAGTTCATACTCTAGACCATTTTTATACGCTATTCTTATATTTTAGGTTAATGCTTTGTTGTCCTGACTAGTTCTAAGCAGCTAAAGGAATCTCATGCACCTCTTTTTGTTATATTTCTATATTTCTGTTATGCAGTGATATGATTAGTTTATAAGGTAAAGAGTCGAGTTGCTTGATTCCCTACATTCATTACCACACTAGTTCAGCTAGTCTGCATGAGACACACATGTTGATGGCTTGATTTGTTATATTAGGACAATGCCAATTTTGAAATACTTTGACAACAAACATGGTGTTTTTTTGCATGCTTTGCTACTCTAACTTAATATGTCTTAGTTTCAGCATGCAAATAACCTGTAGTGTTTCTTCTAGAGTGGCTATGATACAGACACATGTACACATCGGTTTAGGACATCGACAGTTCCTGTTATTCCGAAAACAGATGTACGAGGCACATCATTAATTGTTCTTGGCCAATAATGAATTTGAATTATTTTACATGTAAGATGGCCGCCAGTTAGCTGGTACGCTGTGCTGACTTGTTTTCTTTGTTTCAGGCTACACATGAAGCCATGGGGGCAGAAGGGAGGAATCATACATTAAGTATTGAGGTAATTTCATAAAGCAACACTGACAGTGATTATTGCTTGCATCCGCCCACGGTTTCAGTTTTTCTAGCAGAAAGAGGTGTTACAGCTGCACTCCAAACAATTGATTTACTTGAACAAGAAACATAGCAAATAGATGGAATAATCACAATTACACATGAACATATACAAGAACTGAAAGATCGACAAGATTTGACAGACCATCTACTTGATAATCTCTTCTGCAGCTGTCATGGTATGCCAGTTGTTACTTGTATTTGGATGTAAGCTCCGTAGTAGAAACCCTATTCCAACACATGTCTCGCGATGTCTCTGTAATGCTTCATCTTGTTTTTGTAAAAAGTCTAGTCTGTAATAAATTTCAAAAAATATCTGTTGATGTAACAGGGTGATCCTAGCGCGGCCATTAGCGGGCTGAAATATTAATGGACTGTAAAACCAGAATTTCACCATAGTTATAGAATACGCAAATATGTTGGCCAGCAGATGGGCCAAATAAACACTAAAAGGCCGTAAGTGGTAGATCAGAATATTGGTGGGCCTCATAAGTGGCCAAGGCCCTGAAAACTTACAGGCTGAACAACAACAGGCGAGAACAGTAAAGGGCCCGAACTGTAATGGGCCTGAATATTGATATACCTGAACAGTAAAGAGCTGAAACAATAAAAGGCCTAAACAGTAAAAAGCCCGCGCAGTAGAGGGCCCACACGGTAAAACAGATAGAAGAGTAAAAGGCCTGAATAGTAAATGCCCTAAACAGTAAAAGGCCATAAGAGCAAAAGGCCTAAACAGTGAACGGCCGGAACAGTAGAAGGCTAGAACAGTAAAGGATCCTAACACTAGTAACCCAGAAATGTAAAAGGCCATAATAGTAAATGGGTAGAACAGGAGCGGACCCCACGGGCCGTAGGAACAGTTACGGGCTGCCTGTAGGCCTTAACAGTGCCTGACCTTCTGGTGCAGGCCCCTAATGGGCCGCATATTATTCTACCAAAGTAGGCCTTCTTTAGGCAGAAACTGTAGCGGACCTAAAATTGTACGGGTCCTAGATGAATTCATTAATGGGCCACGTCAAATAGTACACGGCGTGAGAGTAAAGGGCCGTAATCTTATTGGGCTCTGCTCGTGGGTCGGCCCACTTAACAATTAGGAGGCCTTGTCTGGGCCAGACTTCTGCCACGATTTCTGCGGCCGTTAATGGCGGTAACTGACCGGTAACAGAGGGTGCCACGTGGCATTTTGCATGACATCAACAGTCAACGCGGGTGGCGAACAGATCTATGACGGAACAAGTTTTCGTGGCTGAAGGGTGCAATCCGCCATGGTCAGAAAAAAACCGTGGTAGATTCTTTTGTGACAGGGCTTTTACCACGAAGGTCATCCGTCGTAGAAGACTTTTTAGCCACGAAAAACAGGCCTTCAACCACAAAAATTGTCCGTTGTAAAAGCCAACTTTTCTAGTAGTAAGCTGAGCCCAATCCTGTTGAAGAACTCAAAATGATGAGGATCCAAAGAGAGGAGCCTGAAGAACTTGATTATAGTAATGCCCCTTCACCAAGCTACACCATCGAAGATGTCGTAAAAAGGATCAACGTCAAAATTCCGGTAAGTGAAGGTAACGATGAGGCCATGTATCAAAACTTTGTTGATCAAGTAGCAATTAAGGTACGCGAGCTTGAAGAGGAATACAAGAAAATCACTGAAAAATTACATGTTAAACTAGATGACATATTTGAGCCTACTATTAAGATAAAGATTGGAACTAATGAGATTGCTGCAATTTGTGATCTAGGTGTAAGCGTCTCAACAATCTCAAAAAGTCTTTTTAACAGTGTTAAATCTTGGCTCCTTTGAAATTACTGAATTAAAATTGCATCTAGCAGATTCTACCTACAAACAAGCCATAGGTATCAAGGAGAACACTTTAGTTTACATCAAAGGTTTTCCTGCTCTATTGACTTCGTTATTGTTGACATGCCTGATGATATTGTTGCTCATATAATACTAGGCTGTCCTTTCTTGAGAACTATAAAGGCTTTAATTAACCTGCATGAAGGAAACGTGAAGCTGCAATTGACTTCACGGGATCCTTTTGTTATTCATTTCCCTAGGAAGAAGAAATGCAAGCATGACAAGGAGGCCATCACTTTGAAGGCCAATTACTTTCGAGTGGGTGTTCCACTCATCTGGCCCAAGTGAGTATCATTAAGGTCAAGCTATTGACCAGAAAAGAGCGCTCAATGGGAGGCAATCCATGTGAAATAAATGTTTGAGATAAGTTTTTAGTTTTAGTTTAAGTTCATGTTTAATAAAGAGATCTATAAAACTCCATTCAAGGAGAAGAAGTTCGGTAGTACTTGAAATTCTGCTTTATTCATGCTATAGTTGGTCGACAATATTTACTGTCAATTTTATGTAAAAAACAAGGTATATTACTAAGTTATAGGAAAATAAATAGTTTACTAAGAAATAGAATTTTTTTGATGCACACAGAGAGTTTAATGACCAACTATACGACGGGAATAAAAATTCCGGTCGTATAGTTCCGGTCGTATATATATCTTTGCCATCGGAAATTTTTCTGCAATATGTACTGAGAGTTTAACGACCAACTATACGGTGAGAATAAAAATTTCGGCCGTATAGTTCTAGTCGTATAGATATCAATGCCTCCGTACAATTTCTTTTCATATGTACTGAGAGTTTAACGACAAACTATACGGCGGGAATAAAAATTTCGGTCGTATAGTTCCGGTCGTATGGATATCAATGCCTTTGCAAATTTTCTTTCGCAGGGACTGATAGTTTAATGACCAACTATACGGCCAGAACATTTTGTTCCGCATGTATAGTTGTGTGCATATAGCTGCGCCGCTAGGAGGAAACCCTAAATTTTTGACAAAAGGTAAACTATATGGCAGGAACACATTGTTCCGACCGTATAGTTCCGCCCATATAGTTGCGACCGACCACAAAATCACACGGGAAGGTACTCCCAACTCCAAAATTTCAATCCTTTTTCTTTCTTCTACCTCCAAACTCTCTCAAAACCTCAAGAGATGTCCATCTCTACTCAATTTTGTTTGTTTTCCTCGCACAGAAGTGATATATGGTATGTTTCTCCTCTGATCCTCCAATTACTTTTTGTAGATTCATCTTTGATCTATTGTCATTATCATTCTAGGGTGAGACCTACTATGAACCAATAGCCATGATTTTCTTACCTAGATTATTATTTTGAGGAGAATTCTTTAGTGTGCTATGCTAAGGAATATGATACAGTTACTGTTGTTGGATCAAAACGTTTTATTTTTGTGTTTCTTTAATGATTTAGATGATGAACACAAGGATCCAAACCCATGCTCGTGCCACCGCTAGCGCTTCTCGGGCTGCGGCTCAGGAACGCATGGGGATATGGTTCAGGGATGACGCCCATCGTAATCGCTTCAACAGGATCAAGAACCGCGAAGTGAAGGCCACCAAGTGGGCTTGCCCCATCACATTGAACCAACTCGGTATTTCTGATGACTTTAATTTACTTTGCAATAGAGTTGGCCTGCAAAACGTTGTGTAGAATGATGTACTCCCTCCGTCCCAAAATGTAAGGTGCCTAAACTTTAGCCAAAAGTCAACATCTTCTAAGTTTGACCAAGTTTATACGAAAAAAATATGAACATTTACAATATCAAATTGAAATTTTGAGATACTATACTTTCTGGTGAATCTATTGATATTGATTTGGTATTGTAAATGTTCATATTTTTTCTGTATAAACTTGGTCAAACTTAGAAGATGTTGACTTTTGGCTAAAGCTTAGGCGCCTTACATTTTGGTACGGAGGGAGTACCTACTTATCACCGCTTAACCATTGAATTTCTTAGTTCATTGCAAAGCACCATTAAACAATGGCCAGGACAGGACACTATTTCTTTCCGTCTAATGAACAAAAACTACACCTTAACATTAGATGAATGGTACACATGTTTTAATTTTCCAAACAATGATGTTCATGCTTTACGCGTATCCTTTACTGGTTTAGAACCTTTCCCTGAACAATACTATAATGGAATGAGTTTCACTACTAGAATAAACAAGGGGAAGAATATTCAACATCCTGCAATTCGCTATTTGTTCTATGTCATTGCTAACACCTTGCAGGCATGTAATGAGTTCACGAGACTCAACGAGAAGGAAATCCTAGTCCTTGCAAAGGCTGCTTACATCAACTGCAACCTGCCACTTAACTTGGGCACCATCCTTATGCGCTACCTGGAGCACCAAGCCTCCCAAAGCCAAGGGCCAATCATAGGAGGAGGCGTCATCACCGTGCTTGCCACTTCCCTAGACATCGACCTAGGTGAGTTGCAACCCGTACTAGGTGAGACACGTGTTGCTTTCTCTACCTTGAGGGCATGTGGAATGCTCACTAGGAGAGGTGGTGCTTATTACCTGCATATTGCTGGAGCTGGGCGTATCTACCCGGCTCCTATGCCTAATGGTCTTTTCTCTATCGAGGAAGGACGTTTGCTATATGATTCATAGGTTGAGCAACACCAACCCGAGGAAGAGATTCCGGAGGAGGATGAGGACCAAGACGAGGAGCAAGAAGTTCCTTATCAAGAGCAGCAGCCACAAACCCGGTTCGCCACATACAAAGATTTCCAAGGACTTGGAGGGACTATGGAGAGGATGCATAGCCTCTCTTTGAACCTCCGAGAATCAACAAGTAACCTCTCAACACAATTTGCGAACGGGAGTAACGACTTTTTCCCGCCACCATAATGATTTGAAGGGCTTGCAAAAGCCTAAGTTTGGGGAAGTTTCCTCATGTATCTTTATTTCGCATTCATTTGCTTTTATTTATTTCGAGGTTGCGTTTTTATTTGAGTTTATAGCACTCGTGTTGGTTTCCCTACCACTTTATCTATTTTTCTTTCGAAATTTCTAGCCGAGCTTTGCCACCTATTTTCTATTCTTTAAAGTTCCTCTCTTAAAAATCACACAAAGATTTCTCCATTTTTCCTTATTTTCCCTCTTTCTTTTCTTTGCGCCTCGTGGTCTTCATATATTTGCAGGAGAGTGGTTGACTTCGAGTTTCTAAGAAACAAATATAAAAGGAAGAGAGAAGTGGAACCAAACATGAGAGGTATGCCTTATGACTCCCCACTTTTGAAGTTTGAGAAACCCATGCTAGTTAGTAGTAAATGTTGAGATATTATATTGGTGGAGTGAGTCTTTGTACGGTAGTAAGATTCTTCATTTGCATGGGTATTTAATTGGGCTCATTTTGTTCTAGCTCTCGTAATTAACCAAGTCTTACCTAAAAATTGATTAAATAGTTGCAATAAGAAAAAGTCTCACAATTGAAGGCTTGGGCGTTGTAGTCTTTAGTCTTGAAGGCTTATTTCTAGAGACACTCAACACCACTGAAAATGTTAATTGACTTGATAGCTCTCTTTAAAAGGATTTGTTCGATTGAATTAATGTTTAGCGGTTTTTGTGAGCATGCCAAAGTTTGACTTGTTAATCAGCAGAATGATATAGCTTTACGCGTGTCAAACTTCATGGGATGCTAACAACTCCGCTAGCCTACGAATGATCTTCATGGAGGAAACTCCTAGATTTCGGCTATGAGTTGATTAAACACTTGTAGCAGCGATGCGATAGTGGGTAAGATTCTTGGCACTCCCGGGTAGCTGTAATCATGATGGAATCACTCCTCTCGCTATTATGAGTAATTATTATGAAAAAGGAACAAAAACCTTAGTGATGCCATGAGTGTCCATCATAGCCCGATAAACTAATAAAAATCTTTGGCATGCTCTCAATTACTTAAAAACTAAAATTCTTGAAGGACAATGAATAGAAAAGTAGTGCTTGCAAAGTCTTGATTCATTGATGTGGGAGAATTGAGATACTCTAGTATATATGTTTTTCATGACAACTCTCACGATCTTAATTTACATGATTATACTTTACTATTCAAAGGAAAGCCTAGGAGTTGATTACTTGACATGGAATAAAGTTTACTCATTTGAATCATCCATGTTTACAATAATTTTGCTGCGCTATCAGGATGCATGAAACCCATATGATATGCCTGCCATTACTCTATCTATGCTGAAGTTTTTCAGATTTATCAAGTGGAGGAAACATGAGACTACTAATCATGAGTAAGATCACCATCTCGTTATTTTAGTTGAAATGCTGAGTTCCTTTTTTATTTAGGTTTTCGTGCTCGGGACGATCAAGTTTAAGCTTTGTCAACACCCAGATTTTTAATCCCAGATGCCTGTTATGCCATACATCCCAATCCCAGGATTACCATTTTTGCGGGACATAACAAATTGGATATCATAGTACATCATCCATTACAAACCATAATAAGGTCTTACACAAATAAAGGATCTCATGATCCAGTCTTAATACAACAAGCAACAGGATAAATAATAAGCGTAGCGGTGGGGTCCATCTTCAGTGTCACAGGCAATGATGACGATGGGAGATAGTCCTAGTTGTCGTAGCTGTCCTAGTGTCCTTCCTCCTGATAGTCCTCTTCATAGTCTACCCACGGGAATAGCCAGGGACAAAGCCATGAGTACTCTTTAAGTACTCGCAAACTATCACTAACAAGTAAGGTAGTTCTAGTAGGAATGCTAAACTCTAAGTTTATTTGCAAAGTTAAGTTTGAAACCTAAGATGAGTTCAGAAGTAAAGGAAGATAAAATAAAGTTCTAAAATCACTTAAGTTGGGAAACTAATTTTCATATTCACAACTCTATTGTGGTCAAGTCAAGGTCACCATTAATTTTATAAGTCATTTCTAAAATATCTGACGACGGAACAGTATGGCCACTCCAACTATCCATGACCGCGGACGTGGCTATTCAAATAGTTTAACATTCTGCAGAGGTGGTACAATTTCACCAAAAAATTCGATACATCCGTCAGGGATAACCCTGAATCATCATACTTAGTATGTGGATAATCAATCATAACCTTTCAATTACACACCCTAGTATAGGCACCTCTCCTATGAGCTTGGCCTCCCAGCCATGGCCATCTTCCATCTTGGGCACTACATAGGTGGACAACATTGAGAGGTAGCCTCAGCTCAAACCACTCCCGCGAGGGAACCCATACTAATGCATATAAACTTCCGGCTAAGACTTACCCAATTCAGGTATTGTTGTTGTACGGTAAATTTGGAATGGTATCGCATCTGAACCCAACCATCCATTTTTATAAAGGGCTAAGGCTCATGCCTCAACATTTTCATTATCATAAACCATTTGTGTTTCTCAACACATGTCAAAACATATCAAGAGAATGACTCATCATTCCAAGGTTTTCATAATCATTTTCACCAAGTATTCTCATCTAAAGTGATCAAGTTTTTGGTTTAGCTCTAAACACTAACTTAAGAGTGTTCACTAAGGTAGGATGCTAATATCAATCTCATGTCATAGAATGACATCTAAGTCTAACTAGATAGGCTAAGTTTTATACTCTTTATGCTATCTATAAATAAAGTAAAGAACTTTGGTAAAGTAAAAGAAAGTAAAGCTTGTAAGTAAAACTTGGGATGGGTATAAATCAGAAGGTATAACCAAAGCATGCCTAAGGCATATTTCTTAGGTTAACATGCATCTAGTGATGGTTTGATAATAATAGCTGGCTTAGTTTACTTGAAGTGCTAGGCTTGCCTTGAGTAGTGTAGTGGTTGAAATTCTCCTCGTCTTCTTCAGGGTAGAACTCCTCCTCCTCGTAGACTTGGTCGGTACTATCGTCTATAAATACATACAGAATACAAAATCACCAAACAATACTTAACTAGTCTATTTAGCATACTAAGGCACACACTTGATGATCTAGCATCATCACAAACATCAAAAGATTTAATGAACTAGTTTCATTTATTTTATTTGAGAAAAGTAATTTCTACTCATTGAAATTAACAAAGATTTAATATTCTCCAATTAAATATGGGATCATGTGGACACATATCATCACCACATATTCTAATACATGGGAATGTGATTTAAATGTTTGATCATATTTCAATAAGTTTATGTTTATTATTTAATCAATTTAAAGTGACTAAAAATGCCCTAATAGCATTCTTTTGGTACTAGTCCAATGTCACTACATGCAAACCTAAATATTTTTATGTATTTAGATAGATATCATAAAATGTGATTTTTGAGAGTTGGAATCAACTCAAAAGCTATCATGGTTGATTTTTGAAAAATGTTTGAATGTGGAAAAGTCTCTGTCTTGTTATTTTTTCTATATGTGATCTATAACTCCAATTGATTTAAATCCAACAGGCTTGTATAGAGATTTCAATTATCTTTCAAACAAAATTGGAATCAAGCATTTTGGTTAAGTAAATCTTTCTGAATTGATTTTTAAACAAGTGGATAGAATTGAGTTTAAGTCTAAATTAGAAAATCTTTATTTGAAAACTAGGGCCAGCGCGGGAAACTAAACGGGCCGGCCCAGTGACACTCCTCGGCGCAGAGGGCAGATGACAAGGGGGTCCCGCATGTCAGTGACTAACTCTAACGCGAAGCGGTACGGGGCGATGTGGGCCGTGCGATTAGAATAGAGATCGACAGCTGTGGCTCATCGTCGATGACGAATAGGTCGTCGACGAGATTGAACCCTAGCGGCTTGGTGGGGGTCGATTGGTGGCTTACTAGGGCTCTAGCTAACGTGGCAATGGGGGCGATCGAACGTGTGGACGACGACGGACTCAGGTGTGGTTGCGGCGGCTCTTGAGGTGGTTGCAATCAACTGCCCCCTTCCTCCTCTGCTGCGGCAGCTCCGGTGGAAATTCTGGCGAACGGTGGCTCGAGTGCCTCCGGGGATGGTGTGAGGGACTCAGTGGGAGGTCGGGAGTGAGGTAGTGTGGAGATATGGTGCTGGGGAGGGCTCCTTATATAGCTCGACGAGGGGACTGTGAGGGCGACGGTGAGCTCGTCGGTGACGTTGGTACAGGGGGCTAATGGCATGGGCAGGGTAGGCGGACGGTGCGCTGCCTCTTGATGGTCATCTACGGCGCAATGGCGCAGCTAGGGGCGGTGGATTTTTGTCGAGCGAGGCTGGCGCTCTGAGCGGCAGAGGCGGTGCTCGACGCTGCATGCGGTAGCTGCTGGTCGCGCGGCGGGAAAAGGGCATGTCCTGGAGCATGTTGGGGTTATGGCAGAGCGGCGCGTGCAAGCTGAGGGCAAGGCGCGGCTTGTGCTGGCGTGCTCCGTGCATGGCGCAGAGGCTCGGTGCGCGGGCGTACATCGGTGGTCCAAGGGCTAGCAAGGCTCGGGAAGGGACCGTGGGCAGCGGTGCTATCACGCCTACCTCCCTGGAGCGGCGGAAGAGGGCGGGGCGTGCTCCTGCGACGTGGGCATGGTCGGCCGGCAATCATGGCATCGGGGAGGCACGACACTATTGCTGGGGGCTAAGGGGTAGCTCCTTGATGGCTTGGTTAGAGCTAGGGGAGACAAGGGAACAAGATTGAGCCCAATTGGCTTGACAAAGCATTGATCAAAATAGTGTTAGTTAGGAAGATTTATTTTTGCCTACCAAGTGTTCGACAAAATGGCCACAAGAAAATTACTTTTGGATTTTGAAAAGATTTTTGGTGGAGGTGTTAGTCATATGCTTGAGCATCTGTGGTTGCTGGGGATTGTCAAGTTGAACTCATTTGAGAGGTTTTTGAAAAAGCGGGATCTATGCACATACACTTGATTCCATTTTCAAATGTCATTTAAATTTAGTGTTCAAATGTTTTTGTAAGATTTCAAAGTGGGCCTTGGTAGAGCTTTACTTGTACTAGCAAGGGGTGCAAAGAGTTAGACTTGATTCTATTAAGAAATGACTTGTAGGAATAGCTAAAGTGGCCTAGTGGATTAAAATGGCCAAAATGACCATTTCCATTTATTAATCTTATTTGATTTCTTTTTCTTTGAATTTTATTTTTAAATGGTCTAGATGATGTGTCATTCACCATTAAACCATTGTACAACCATTAGAACAATCAAACATGGCAATTCCAAACAATTCCATATTAATGCAGCACACATATGCATTCCTAATTATTTTAATGATAAAAAGTTTTTGTTAACCCTAAATTGGGTGATTTGGATCTTGATAACATTGATTAAAGATTTGGGATGTTACAAGCTTGGGGAGGTTGATGGATCTGAAATATAGCATTCTATGTCCACATTTAAACTAGATATTAATCATATTCCCGATGAAATATCTCTCTAAACCCTGCCACTAATGCTAATATTCAGAAGGGTATGCAATCCTTTCTTTTGTATTTTTCCTGCGTAGATAATGTCGTTTAAAGGAGGGAATCACTACATTAAAGTCAAAGATACAAGATTTCCAACAAATAGAAGAAACCAGGAGCCATACAACGGAGGCAGACGCTTTAACGACAAACTATACGGCCAGAGCAAAAATTCTGACTGTATAGCTCCGGTCATATAGTTGGCGCCGCCACTGTTAGGTCAAACAAAACAACTTTCGTGAAGGGACCCCTATATAAAGAAGCCTCATGCGGCGAGAAAACAAGCCAGACCTAGCCAAAAAGTCTCTGCCACAGATCACCAGCCGCCTCCAGATCTCCAAACCCTTCTCCATCTCCATAGCCATATTAGACCACTTGTAATAGTAAATCTATTCTCCGGTTGGTGACATTGTAAGACTATTGCTATCAATATTATGATTTTCATTACAATGTTTGTGATTGTTGATCTCATCTCTATGTGTGAGTAATTCTCCTTGGGCTAAGGGCTACGGCCTAGCCATGTAGCAATTGTGCATGTTATTTATCATAGATGGGATTGTGTATTAGTTTGTATGACAAGATGATTATTGTATCCTCTCTTGCCTCAATCCAAGGACTTGTCAGGTACCCAAGACCCTGAGGGTTGAGCAAGGTATAGGGAGTATGAGTGATGACTGATCTGCAGGTTGGTAACCCTAGTGATAGAAGGAGTAGTACGGCTATATGTGAGGGATTTTCTTGGGATTGGCATCACTATGCATATCATTAGTTCTCTTTCTTCTATGGATGAGACTAGTAGGTTATTGCTATAAGCGGTTGCAGAGGCGGTAGAAATTATGGATGCACTGCCCACATATAATTTATCTTGCTCTAACAAGTACACGCATACTTTATTTCTATCTTTTATTTCCATCAGATGTTTTTCACAGCTACATGTGAAACCGAACGCCCTAGGCCCTCTCTCCCCATCATCGAAAACAAAAAATATACAAGCTATTGGTCAGGTAAAAACACAAAAGGAATTCTAAAACTTCTGAAGGTCCGTTAAAGTAACTTCACTACGCATTCACTTCCCAACGATTCGATAACCTAGGTCTACTAGGGAAAAAGAAGATATACTACATCCGTAATCTGGATCGAAGGTATCACTCACCAAGAGATTGTGGAAATTTAGGGTAAGGTCGTAGGAGGACTATGGCCATCAGAATTGACGATGAATGCTGTTGACCAGATTGGTTGTCGAGGATGAATTCATTGCATGTGAAGCTTCTCCCACTCAGTCCTTGACATGGAGATGAAGATGATGACAAGACGGAGTCGATGAGGTCCTCTGCTTGGCCTGGGGATGAAGGAAACGACAAGGCGTCAATGAGGACGTCCTTGTCCCTTTAGGTGCACGGCAGGGAGAGGAAGGGGAACAAGAGAGGTGGCGGCGGAAGGAAAAAGGGAGGCGGTTAGGGTTCTCCTAAGGTACTCAGGCTGGGGATAAGGAGGAGTGGTTGGTACTGGTGGAGGAAAAGCTACATGGAAGGGGTCACACCTCGCCCGTGACAGCGGATGAGGAAGACGACAACCGTACCTCTCTGCTTCAATTGGTGAGAGGGCTGGGTTGGTGTTGGCCGCTGGGACTACTCGTGCTGGAGAGGGATAAGGACCCCAAGGTGGCCTAGCTTTTTGCTATTGGGCCATTTGATAGTGGCTGCTCACTAGACTGCTACTTTGATTGACCACTGTGTTCTGAACATAAAGTATGCCGCTACACTGCTGACTGAAACTCAAAACTGGACCAAGGTGCTTGCTGTTTGTCTAGGTTTTTAAAAGGGTCCAAAATTGAACAGAATTTGAAAGAAACCAGACATGGTAGTATTTTGGATTCCATGAAACAACGGGTCATCCGGATTAGCACAGATCAGCATTGCAATAATGAAGAATGAATTAGGGAAAGAGCACAAAATTGATTTCTTACCAAAGATTGGCCTTCTCCACAACTAGTAGAAGATGTTCCCAGAATTAGAGAGAAGCAAAACAGTGGTAGAGAGGAAGAACAACACATGGTCATATAGAATTCAGTGGATCCATCCAAATAACATATGAGCATGGATAAATCCTAAATTCAAATAAAAGGAGCTCACATGGCATTTAAATGGGGGAATGACCACACGATCATGTAGGCAAGGTATATTTGGATAAAGGTGGCAAGAATTCTAGACATATATATGGGCAAGCAATAATACAAGTAAATGAAATGGATGCCTTATATACATGCATGGTAGAATTATTTAGCAAGTTAAGCTCACAAGGATCCAAAGTAAGATGGTACATGGAATGAATGAAAGAGACATGCCCTCCACTCAAACTAGAAATTATGCAATATATCAAGAACCAACTAGAATTCATCAAGAGGTAAATACAAGTAATATAAATGCATAAGGGATAAGAGCCAAATGAAAATGGGATTTTATATGATGCTCAAATGCAAGGCGGCTTGGTGACATGAGCATGATATAATGATGATGCAATAATTATTATGTACAAGTTGCTTTATATAGAATAGACAAGTAGCATTACAATTGTTAAACAAATGGGATGCTACAAATCCCCCCACCAAGAATCTCGCCCCGAGATTCCTAGAAAAAGAGAAAGAACAAGGAGTGGCGGGTGTTTGGAACGAAGGTGATCCTCATGTTCCCAAGTTAATTTCGCAACAGAATGGTGCAACCACTACACTTTGCAAAACTTGCTAGACTTGTTGCGAGTCTTGTGTTTTTCTTGTTAGAAACAAAGGAATTGAAGAATTTGGAAGATTGTTGTGAGATGAGAAAGATAGGATGAACATAGCTCCGGTGCTCTCTAGAAACATGAAAAAAGAATAGAACCACTTCTTGAAGGAATTTGAGAAGACGATGAATCAAGAAGAGACAGGAAAGACACATCGTTAGGGTTAAGGATCAATAGACGCATGTGAATATGATTGTTTGTTTTGCCGTACGAAAAGATCAACTTTCGAGAAGTAAACAACCACTATGAAAATAGCATTGTTTTTTCCCTTAGATTTAAGAAATGAAGTTTGGATAAACAATATTGCCGTCAAACAATAGGGTTCCCTGATATGAATGGAAAGATTAGCATAGAGGACTTCTAGGATGAGCTTCTTCTTGCGCCAATAAGAACCAAAGGATCACGCAATTAATGTGTGCAGATATATCTCTAAGAGAAGGAGTGACACGAGTTTATGGTGGAATCCTGAGAAAGAAGTGTATTTTTGAAATTTGGAGTTTATTTTAGAGTTTCTCATTGCTTTCTTTCACCATGGGGTTATTGCGATAGATTTTTGCGATTGATGGCATCGACCACAATTGGCTTTACCAAGAGAAAAGAATTTCACAAGATGAAGTCACAAATATATATCTTCTAACCATCTTGTTTGACGATGTCGAGCACCGGTATAATGAAGAGGACGGAGAAGATTTTGCATTTGTTTCCACCAGATCGTTGGAGATTTTGCTCCATCTTGAAATAGACGAGATCACTAACAAGAGTTTATTGTTACATTCTTTCAGAGAACATCTTCATAAAACAAGGACAGAAGTGAAAGTATCAAGAGATAGAGGCCACTTCTAACTTCTATGGAATGAGTAAAATCGCATTAATCCACCAATTCAATATACAAGAGCGAATAATAAGAGTTGTGGTATGGTAACTACTCCATCATGCAGCCAAAGAATTACTCCGTACATGAATAGGAAAATTGTGCAACCCACCTCCCAGAAATTTAGACTAAAGATCTTGACAAGCAGAATTCATGAAGCTTCATAAGAAAACAAGGAGGTTATGAAAACACTTCGTCAGATCCAAGCAGATATATATGATGATGTTGTCGTCATGTCGGAAGTTCCAAGCCATCAGAAAAGATACGAATGAAGATCATGGAGAGAAAAAAAGATTCAATGGCTAGATCGAGGATAGCACCCAAACTTTGAATAGAAGAATTACGAAAGTTCTAGAAAGTTTTCGTGGCACCCATCAGGTTGAGGATAGAAGATAAAGCGAGAGGGTATCAAAAGGTCTCTTCATGAGCAGATGCACAAACAAAATTTCTTGTCTTTATTGAGAATATATGAGATAGATTTAGCAATCCCGAGGAGGTCTTTAGTAGAACGGGGACAATAACTTGCCAAACCAAGGAAAAACTCCGGATTTGGTTGAAGGTGGAGAATGGAATTAGCAATTGAATTGATGATTCCAGAATTTTAGCAATGTCTTTAGCAGAAGTACATGGCCGAGATAGGCGAATTTGAAAAGTTGGAATTCATACTTTGAGAACTTTGCACGCGGGCATTGTTCACGAAGCTTGAGAAAAAAGAAAAAGATGTTCTTCCATGCTTTCCCATTGGACGAATAGATTATCTGGCCCTTCGGATGATAGCAGGGATGTCAAGTTGTTCACATAGTTGATCGGATCACCGGTTGAAAAGAAGAAGAGATCTAGATAAGAACCGATGCCAACTCATACATTTAAGCAAAGTTATCATAGATGAAAGAATGTGATTCTCTCGTATTAAAGAGAACCTTGCAGATATGGAGTTCAAAAGATGTGAAGCAAGATAAAATGAATGATAATCCACTATAGTGCCTTAAGAAACTTCTGGATTGCCAAAGATACTTGAATATGATTTAGATATGATCGCGATACAACTCATTTAGAGAATTATATTGATAGCACTGGCCATATTCCACTCATGATAATGGTCATATAGCTATAACGAGAACCAATTTACAATCGCAAGCATGAGATCTACACAAGTTATGCATTTAGCCCAAAAGAATTGAAGATGAAGTAGAAACTCCAGAGTTATGCATCGGTGACAACAAGAATGAGTTAGCATGAACATGCTAACAAAAAGAAGATAGATAGTGTATCACAAACACGACTGAAAAGAAGTGTGGAAACACAGATATATCAAATAAAAAATTCCGCATTTTTGGGCATCAGAATACCAACTAGATGCGCAAAACCACTTAACAGATAGAGATTAGCAACTCCACATTTAGCGAAAGCATGCGGAAGGAAGAACACCCTTAAAAAGATTGCACAGATTAACAAGGAGTCAGATAGATCACATTGGTCTATACAAAAGCCTATTGGTATGGAATGACAATTGATAACTGACATGGGTATGACTACTCGGATGCTCATTATTTTTCTACCCTACATTGGGTAAAAGACCTACGACCCATGAAGATTCCAGATAACAGCCCAAGGAAGCACCCGACAAAGACTTTGATTGTATTAGGAAAGAAACCACGAACCGACATTGTATTGGTATTGTAATCACGCATGTGTGAAACCTATCCGCATACATCTTTGAGACCTGGCCTATTATATATAGGACGGGAGAAGCCCAAATGAGTGTACTGAAATCTAGAGGACAACTTGTAATAGTGTGTTTTCCCAATATTCAGGCGACTTTGATTCCATTGTTTTTCCTGATATCCGACGAAATCTCCAGCGTTCTGTTTTCCGCGAAACCCCAAGTCCATCACCATGGGCATTGCCGAGGTTACCCCTCGTCAATTGGTGTCGTCTGTGGGAAGCCTAAACGGTGCAAACAGGAATTCGGCGGAACACTCTCCACTAAGCATCAACTCGACGAAAGCAGATCCATGCCTGGCCACCCTTGTATTGGTACCCGCCAAGTTCAACGGCGGATCTGATCTAATCATTGGAAGCCTCCACTTCCAAGCGGACAACATGCAAGAATCACAACCTTCAGCCCTAATCGCATCAGAACCGTCGGTGGGAAAGGCACACCCATAGCACTGCCAGCATCGCCCGTTGGATCCTCCACAGACATCACATCACAGATCGAAACATGAGGAGAAGGTCACCAGCCAACCTCACCACATGAAGTAAACCTGGCAAACTCAGAACCCAAAGAAAGCAGTGAAAACATCAACTTTTGAAGAAAGGATGGCGGAAATTTATCCAGAACTACGATATCGGAGTACTACCAACACACCCGCAGAAGCAATAGATGACACCGTCAGGCCACACATAACACGCCACCAAGTGTACATGATCAATGGGGATACCTCAACACCATGAGACGAAAACGGTAATACTATCATAAACCCTGATGATATTTTATCAGATGACCATGCAGGAAACCACGACAACGGAGGAGAACACAGAAATGGAAGAGAAATAGCAAATAATCACATAGTCCAAGGAGGAGGCAGAGAACCTCACATAGGATAGAGACCAGGACTTCAGCTACCAGCATTGGCATGACAAAAAGCAAGGGAGGTAATTTCGGGAGAAGTCCCAATGACAGCAGATGCTTCACATGAGGATCTACTAACATACTAATATTTTCTCCACCACAAGAAGAGACACCTACTCCGGATGCAAAGACATCTCGATGAAAGAAAAAGACTAGCCGACAAATCCAGTTTACGACGGGCCCAACTAAGCTCTACCTGAGGGTGAAGAAGTGTGACAGGAGCAGCACCGCCAAGAAGGGCGACATCTCGATTACAAAATATCCCCGAAGCAGAAAGAAGTGGAATTATTCGAGATCTTGACCTATCATTCATGTCAATTGATCAAGCAGGAAACATCAAGGCAGAAATAGCTCAGGCAGCCATTGTGGCCATGCAAACATATCTGATCACCACTCAACCCGCACCCGACGATCCGTGCGCGGCCCTCCACCGCTCCGCCCTGATGAACCTCGGCATGGTAGGAGCCTCACTCGCGGAAGCAAAACAAGGATTCACACAAAGATCCCCATGCCATCACAACAGTCCTCGGCAAGTAGGACACACCCGACGATCTCGATCACCACACCATGCCCACCTTGTAGGATCCGAGCCGTGAAGCAATACAAGAAACGATGATACATTGCAAATGTATCTATAATTTTTGATGTTCCATGCTTGGTTTTATCTACTTTCTTATGTTTTGTCCACACTTTGGAGTACTTTTCATATGATTTCTTGGACTAACCTATTAACAAGAGCCACAGTGCCAGTTGCCTGTTTTCTACTGTTTTTGGTTCCAGGAAGTCAGAAAATGAATATTCTCGGAATTGGATGGGACAAAAGCCAAAGTTACTATTTTCCCGGAAGACTCACGGAGCCAGAAGGAGAGTCGGAGAGGGGCCATAGGGTGGCCACACCCCCCTTGGCGCGGGTACCCCTTGGCCACGCCAGGGCATGGTGTGGGCCCCCCAACCACCGACCTTGCCTCTTTCGCCTATATATCTCCCCCGAGGCAAAAACCCTAGATCATCAATCAGAAATCCACGAAAAGTTCTACAGCGCCACCGCCACCGAAGGGGAGATTTGGGGGACAGAATGTCTCTGTTCTGGCACCCTACCAGGACAGGGAAGTGCCCCCGGAGCCATCTCCATCGATCTCAACCGCCATCTCCATCACCATTGCTGATTCCCATGATGAGGAGGGAGTAGTTCTCTCTCGAGGCTAAGGGTTCTACTGGTAGCTATGTGTTCATCTCTCTCTCTATGCATGATCATATTGTGATCATGAGCTTTGTAATCAAGTAGATCTACCTTGCTACTCAAGTGCTTTAATATATCTCTGCTCTCCCCATGTGTGTGAAAGTGACAGCATGCACACCATGGTGGCACTTAGGCTAGAGATTACAAATACTTGTTATGAGTTATATTTGGAGTTGGATGTCTTTATGAAATTGTGGTGTTTGTTGGACTCATCTAGTACTAAAGGTGACAGTGTGGGGTTTTCTAGATGGGAAAGGCTTACTTTGAGGTGTGCTGTTATAGCCCTACCATCGATTAGAGTGTTCAACTGGAGAGTAGTTAAGAGTAGTATCATAAAGAGAAGATATTTATGAGAGAGTGTTCACTAGTGAAAGTATGATCCCTAGGCCTTGTTTCTAAGCATTGATACACCGTTTTCTACTAGATCTGTTACATGTTTGCTCTCTTCCATCTTTATTTTAGTTTGCCTTTAGTCTCTTCCACGCCATCAAACTATTTTCTAGCACCATTGTCTTTTATCCATACCACTTGTATTTCACTATCTCTTCGCCGAACTAGTGCAACTATACACCTGACAAGTGTATCGGGTGTGTTGGGGACACAAGAGACTTCTTGTATTTTGATTGCAGGGTTGCTTGAGAGGGATACCTTTGACCACTTCCTCCCTGAGTTCGATAAACCTTGGGTGATCCACGTAAGGGAAAACTTGCTGCTGTTCTACAAACCTCTACACTTGGAGGCCCAGCAACTGTCTACAACAATAGAAGTGCGTAGACATCAAACGACAACACCCAACATAGGAGTAGTGGACCTAGAGACGAAAGCCGCACCCGACGATATCAAGATGGAGACGACGAAGATGACCATGGGTTATACAGGGCCAGTTGTTTCACACAGAGGATTTGCAAAGCCTCAGTACCCAAAGACTTTAAACTTCCACACGACCGACACAAATACGATGGGCTCCAGGAACCTGAAGCTTGGTTAGCAGACTATCTAGCCACCGTCAAATTACAGGGTGGCTCCACAACTACTGCAATGCAAAGTCTACAACTACGCCTCACCGGCGCTGCAAGATCATTGTTGAAGCAGTTACCCGGAAATTCAATTGGTAGCTGGAACGATCTAGAAGATAAATCATCCAACATTTCCATTCTACATTCAAATGACCAGCATCCTTGGAGCAGTTGCGAGCGTGCAAACAAAAATATGGAGAGTCAATAAGAGCGTTCATACAGCAATGGAATATTATCAAAAACTCAGCTGAATCTATATCCGATGAAAGGGCCATCGACGCCTTCAACGATAGCCTCCGTCGCTGAGAATTCATAGAAGAGCTGGGTCGGGTTAAACCAAAGACAGTATCACAGTTAATGGAAATAGCAAACCACTGGGCTGATGGAGAGGATGTGCTACATAATAAGCGCACGCGGTCACCCGAAGAAGATAGGGATAAACGCGGCAATGACATAAGAAGAAGAAGGAACAACAATGGAAACACGGGACCAAGTTACGTCGCAGCAGGTTTTTCGGGTGAAGGTAACAACAAAAGAAATGACAATAACGTCGGATACCATCAGAATAGGGATGACATCGGAGGAAGCCAGTCCGCATAGCGGTATCAGCCAAGAGCATGAGACCCACCTATGTCCGCAATACAAATACTGGAAGGGCCCTGTAATATGCATTTTTACATCGGCTCAACAGGCAAACGATAATCCAATCACCTGATGAAAGACTGCCGAACGTTCCTGAAAATGCAAGAGTTGTGCAACGCAAAGACAACCGAAGCAGCAAATCGAGGATACACATCCACGCCTAGTGCACTAGCCATCGGCGCACCACCACCAGTTGCACCACCACAAAACTCAAACGATCAAAACAAAGAGTACCCTAGATCAAAAGGAACGATGTCTATGATTCAGAAAGGGCGTCCACCCAATAGAATTCAGAAGCTTATCACAAGACAAATCAATATGGCGGAAACATCAATACTGGCTGCAGTCGAATATTTCCATTGGTCAGAGCAAGAAATCAAATTCAGCAGAGCATATCACCCACTCCGGGTCCCTCGACCAGGTCATTCAGCCCTAATAGTTGAAGCACAAATTGGCGGGTTCGATATGAGCAAGGTCTTCATGGACACAGGAAGCAGCATAAATCAGATCTACACAAAAATGTTGCGAATAATAGGCTATCCCCTGGATAATCTCGATCCAACATAAACTTCTTTCCACGGAATAGTATCAGGTAAAGCCAAAATTCCTTTGGGTAAAGTTTTTCTTGATGTTGTTTGTGGTTCTAAGATAAATTTCAGGCGAGAAAGACTCGAATTCGGAGTCATGGATTGGCCATCACAATACCATGCAATCCTAGGATGACCGGCCTTTGCATGATTCATGGCAGTGCCGCATTACGCATACCTAGTAATGAAAATGCTAGCACCAAAGGGAATTATCACAGTACAAGGAAGCTTCACATGTGCGGACAGCTGTGATCGAGAGTTCAACAAAATTTCTGAATCTTTCGGGATGGCAACAGAGTTCAAGCAACTCAAAAGTTCAGCAAACAAATAACCTCTAGAAGTAGCACGTGTCAATCCTAATCAGGCTTTTGACACGGAAAAAGACACAAAAAAGTACAGATCCACCCTGTTGAATCGACAAAATAAACATTTGTGGCTTCCAACCTTGATCCCGCATAGGAAAGCGCGCCCATTGAGTTCCTCCATGAGCACTGGGAGATTTTCGCATGGCTACCTTCTGACATGCTGGAATCCTTAGGGAACTCGCTGAGCACGCATTAAATCTAGATCCAAAGGCGAAGCCAGTAAAGCAACCGCTTCGACGCTTCGCAGAGCCAAGACGAAAAGCCAATGGAAAGGAGCTCCATCGCCTAACCGATGCCAATTTTATCAAAGAATTAACAAAATCAGAGTGGCTTGCAAACCTAGTATGTATTCCGAAGAAAAACACTAGAGAACTTCAAATGTTCATCGACTTTACCGCACTGAATAAACATTGTCCAAAAGATCACTTCCCATTGTCGCGAATCAACCAAATCATCGATGCAACCGCGGGATGCGAATGTCTTTCCTTTTCGGACGCTTACTCAGGATACCACCAGATCAGGATGAAGGAAGAAGATCAGGACAAAACGGCATTTATCATGCCTTATGGTGTATTCTGCTACACAACAATGTCGTTTGGCCTCAAGAACGCCGGAGCAACATATCAGTGGATGATGCAGAAGTTCCTGGGAAGCCAAATAGGCACAAACGTGCAAGTATATATTGATGACGTCATAGTTACCACAAGTCAAGGATCTGCGTTGATAAAGGACCTAGAAGAAACATTTAGAAATCTCGACAGGTTTAGCATCAAACTGAATCCGAAGAAATGTTCCTTTGGAGTCCGGGCAGGGCAACTCCTCGGATATTTGGTATCAGCTAGAGGAATTGAGCCTAATCCTGAAAAAATACAAGCAATCCTCACAATGAAGAAGCCAACAAATCTACGTGGTGTACAGCAACTGGCGGGACGAGTGGCGGCTCTAAGTCATTTATTGCAAAATTAGGAGAAAAAGCACTGCCGTTCTACGCCCTCATGAGGAAATCAGAAAAATTTGAATAAACGGAAGAAGCTCAGCATGCCTTTGAAGATCTTAAAAGAACACTTTCAACATCTCCTGTCGCCGTGTCTTCAAAAGAGAAGGAACCTCTGGTCCTTTATATTGCTGCCACACATCAGGTGGTTAGCACGGTCCTGGTCATAGAGCAACCCGAAGAAGGAAAGACCCACAGCGTGCAAAGACCAGTTTACTTCCTGAGCGAAGTTTTAGAGCCATCTAAACAAAGGTACCCGCACTACCATAAACTAGCGTACGGGGTATTTATGATAGCACGAAAATTATGCCACTATTTTTTAGAGCACCCGATTATAGTGGTCAACGAGGCGCCTTTGTCAAGCATCCTCAACAATCCAGAAGCAACTAGGTGTGTTTCTCTATGGGGCATGGAATTATCCCCTCGGGATATCACTTATGAGAAGCGCAAAGCAATTAAGTCACAAGTTCTGCCGGATTTCATCACAGAGTGGACGGAATTGCAATGTGCGGGTCCACTAGACCTTTCTAGCACCTGGATAATGTACTTTGATGGATCAAAAAGAACGGAGGGAGCAGGAGCAGGAGTCATACTGATATCACCTCAAGGCGACAAGATGCTCTATATGCTTCGGATGAGCTTTACAAACGCATCCAATAACAAAGCATAATATGAGGCCCTGTTGCATGGCATGCATATGGCCAAAGCTTGCGGTGCAACTCGCCTCAAAATCTTCGGAGATTCCAATCTTGTGGCACAATAGGTAATGAACAAATGTTATGCTGTTAGCGAAAAGATGGTTGCTTATCGCAACTTATATAGCATTATGGAGGCCTGATTTGATGGGTGTGAAGTATCACATATAGGAAGAGCAAGCAATAAGGAGGCCAACAATCTAGAAAACATCGGATCATTGTGTTTACCAATACCACCAGGAGTTTTTTTGGGAGGAGATAGTGGAGCGATCGATCAAAGCGAAAAGAGTGTCCGAGGTCGTAGCACCAAAAACAGGGAAAAAGAAGCATCCGCAAAAAGAGTTGGGGGCTCCTTCAGAAACCAAGAACATAGAAGAGGCCATCGAAGAAGAAGAACAATAAATCAAAGAGGTCATGCTAATTGAGCCAACATGGATGCAGTCGTATATAGCATATATGGCTGAGGAGAGCTACCAGAGGGTGTGATAGAAGCTCGGCGAATCACCCGACTATTGAAGGCTTTCAGGATAATCAAAGGAGAACTATACAAAAGAAGTATTTCGAGTGTGTTGCAACGTTGCGTAACACCCGAAGAAGGAAAAATTATACTGAAAGATATACATGAAGGAGTTTGTGGTCACCATGCTAGTAGCCGAGCAATTTCTGCAAAAGCATTCAGGGCAGGATTTTATTGGCTCACTGCAGTACAAGATGCAAAAGACATTGTCAGAACATGTGAAGCATGTCAACGATTCGCAACAAAGCCTGGAGCACCCGCCGCTGAGATGAATCCCATACCGTTGGCTTGACCTTTCGCTAAGTGGGGAATCGACATTGTGGGACAACTTCATAAATCATTGCTAGGAGGACACGTCTTTCTGCTAGTAGCAGTCGACAAATTTACTAAATGGATTGAAGCAATGCCTGTCACCACCCAAGATGGAACTTCGGCTATGAATTTGATCAAATCCATAGTTTTTCGTTTTGGCGTACCGAACAGCATCATCATGGATAATGGGACCAACTTCACCTCAAGTGAGTTCAAGGAGTACTGCCAGGAGATGGGCATCAAAATAAGCTACGCTTCGGTAGCTCACCCGCAAACAAATGGATAGGTCGAAAAAGCCAATGGACTAGTTACCGCTAGACTCAAAAAGAGACTACTGGCACCACTTGACAGAGCAAAAGGAGCATGGGTGGATGAATTGCCATCTATGTTATGGAGTTTACGTACAACTCCAAATAATTCAACGCAAGAGACGCCTTTCTTTTTGTCCACGGTGCGAAAGTCGTGCTTCCAGTTGAGGTGTCACATGAATCACCAAGAGTAGCTGCATATAATAAGGAGGAATCAAGAGAAGCACTTGAAGATGATGTGTATGCGCTTGATGAAGCTCGAGAGGAAGCCCTCCAAAGAGCAACTATGTACCAACAAAACCTGCGCAATTACCATAGTAGAAGATTGAGGCCTATGTCCTTTGTAGTAGGGACCTAGTTATTTGCCTCAAGCAAGATGGCCACAAGAAGCTAGAATCGCCATGGGAAGGACCATACATCGTCACATAAGTTATTCCGGGAGGAGCATATCGACTACAAGACAAGAAGACAGGAGTAAATTACTCAAATCCATGGAACGTAGCACAACTACGACGCTTTTACGCCTAAGATTATTTGCAATACGATAAGAGTCACAGTTCGGCTTATCAGGCAAAATGTCAAGGAGAAAAGGCTAAAACAGCCATCCACTAAAAGAATAATGTACCGTTGATTTTCGCCTTATATATAAAGAGATAAGTTATTTGTACCTTAATATTTTTATTTTGTTCAAAAGATCAATACTTTCCATCGAGCTAACAGTAACTATGAGCCTATGTCCAGATACAGGCATCCGGACATAGCCTTGGGGGCTACTCCCGTCGGGAGCGCTAGCGCGCACCCGATAGAAATTCCATTGTGTATGAAGTACATTAACAAATTGCAAAAGAACCTTTTTGAGTTTTACACCAGTGTATCCTCAAAAAGGTGTTACCCCTATCGGGAGTTAGTGTAAAATAATAAAATTATCTGATATAATCAGAAAGATTGGTGGCCCAGCAGGCCAACCGCCAATCAAGCCAAAAACCTCGGATCACGCTTAGACGCGAGAAAAAAAATTCGAATGTCATGTTTAGAAACATGAAGGTAAGACCCCGGGATTCATCCAGTGTGGCCTAGTAACCGCACAAGAATGCACTCTGCCAGTAAAATATCCGTATCAACGATACGATGAAAAATCCCGACGGAGGCGTTGGGTATAATAGAAACTGGAATTCAGTATTCGGTAAGACCTCAGCGACTCGAACTGAATTATGTTAGTTACAAATTCCAGATTCAAGCCTGGGGACTTGAGTTTGAGGTAGGTCAACCTTGTTTTTTCCTAGCAGGAATTAACTGATTCCCGATCCGTCGGAAGCATCAGACTCGTTGTACCAAAATCCCTACAAAAATAAAAATCAAGAGATAAGAGGGAAGAAAGAAAGAAAACTTTGAGACTCAACCTAAAACAGCGGTTCAGATGGAGTCTCGGGGGCGACTGACATGGGTATGACTACTCGGATGCTCATTATTTGCTACCCTACATTGGGTAAAATACCTACGGCCCATGAAGATTCCAGATAACAGCCCAAGGAAGAATCCGACAGGGACTTTGAGTGTATTAGGAAAGAAACCACGAACCGACATTGTATTGGTATTGTAATCACGTGTGTGAAACCTATCCGCATAAAGCTTTGAGACCCGACCTATTATATATAGGACGGGAGAAGCCCAAGCGAGGGTACCGAAATCTAGAGGACAACTTGTAATAGTGTGTTTCTCTAATATTCAGGAGACTTTGATTCCATTGTTTTCCCTGATATCCGATGAAATCCCCAGCGTTCTCTTTTCCATGAAACCCCAAGTCCATCACCATAGGAATTGCCGAGGTTACCCCTCGTCAATAACCAAAGGCAGATTGCAAAGAAAATTTGAATGCAACAAATCAACAAAGGATTAGCACATCCTATGGTACTATAGATGTCCCGAACACGTGAATCCTAGTTTGAATTTTTAGAAGAGGATATACAAATGTTACACTTCCTTACCAGAATAGGGTGGGTGGGTGGGTAAGAAGAAAATGCAAATAGTCCCACTCTCACGTTTAGTTTTCCCTAGTATACATAGCTACCAAAATATTTTCTAGACTGACAACAACCACCTTGGTTGAGACCCTGAAGGGCGGAATGGCTCTGATACAAATTGTAATACCTCGGACCCTACGCTCTAAGCAACAAGCCAGGATGAACCCAAAGTGCATAAGGTGTCCTACCGCGGAGCCCCAAGGGCCACCCACGTGTACACCCCGTCTAAGCGGAGCAGGGCACGGTACCGGCCAACCACATTATCCACTTTGCAAGAACATCGTATCAAGTGCGAGCGACGTAGTGGACAGGTATGCGATCAATACATACACAACTGTGTATGTTCACGACATACAACAATACATAAAATATAGACCATCTAAAACAACGGAAATAGAAATATTCAATGACATATGGCAAGATCCAAATATCCTAGATAGAGATAATAATTTAGGATACATCCTCATACATCACACATTAGAGTATCAAGTGGAAGCGGAAAACAAGATCCGAATATGGACAAGAAGCAAATTGGCATAAGATGCCTCTAAAATAAGCAAATCCTACCCACAGATCTCACGGATCTCTATTTCTAGAATCTCTACACCTGATGATTGTTGCCACTGTCATCGGTCTCCTCGACCCAATAACCTTCTTGTGAGTAAACCTGTCCATCTAGTTCAAAATATTTATCATATGAGACCCTAGGTGTACTCAACAAGTCTTAATGCATCTAAAGGGATCAACCTGGGATGACGCAATTGCAGAAAAAGATAATATCTAAACAGTTCTATAGAGACACTACAACATCCGCCCAACCAGAGATGGACGTACACTCGTTAATTAGAAACAACTATTATATAGGTAACATAAATAAACATCGCTCACCCTCCTTCTCGCTTACTGACGAGAAGCCGGAGGAACAACCCATCCGTTGGCAGTTTTATTAACTATTACATGAGTGTTACACTATTTACTGGTCATGCTTTAGTTAAATTAAACATGGTACTTTAGTTATAGTTATCTATGATTGAGAAACTATACTCCAAGTCGTCCATAACTATGGACACGGCTTTCAGAAAGATTTACCCCGCAGGGATGCACAAATAGCAGCATATACACAATCAAACTCGGGAAGAACAACATAAAATGCAATGATGCCTCACGATAATGCATTCTACGGATTCACAAATTATTTCATGGTCACCCCAATAAGCTACCCGCAATGAAGTTGTCCGGTTCCGAGATGGACACAAGGTTTGTGCCAATGGCTATAAATGACTGAGAACCGGAAAATGTGACTAGGCTTGTCGATACCGCAAAAACATCCACATTCATAAATAGTATAGGCGCTCCACGCACAATCGCAAATAAAGTAGTAAAACATGGCATATGTACATTATAGTAATAAATCCCCAAACTAGTTTGTGGCCCCAAGAAATAAAGTCTGAATCAAGCTCAGGCGAAGAGGGGTCCATAGGGTCTCCCACATATGGATAGTGCGAATAGTCAAAGAACAGGTATGAAGTACTCGGGTCCTACGGAACACATGTGAGCATGGAAGAACCAAATAACAGCTATTTCCCAATGGTGCCTTTTTCTTTAGTTATCCCATTACTACCCAGTTTAAGTTGTTTAGATACCTCGTTATCCAAAGACTCGCACAAACCCTACACATGCAATTCTATGACTCGCATGGCTTAAACAACTCCTATAGTAATGACTCGTAGGATTAAGGTATAAGTTTCGGTGGGGTTTAAAAGTAAAGGCTATGTAGTGCTTAGGATTCCAATTTAATGCAATCATGACCCAATGATACAAGAATAAGATAGAAGTATATGTGCTATATGTATGCACGTATGGAAAATTGCTTGCCTGTCGGATCAGCAGTAGGGTAACCGGGATCCGGCTAGTACTCTTGGTTCTCTTGATAGTTTTCTTACTCAGCGTCTGTCCGGATTAAAAGCTAAACACACAAAAGACTATAATAAGTAAAGTGTGCAATCATATGAATATATGCAACACGCAAACAAGGTATGCCATGATGTAATGATGCACAATTGCATGGTATAACATAGCATGCCATTGGTGAGATATGAGAACAATAATAAAGCACTTTAAATAATTATTTAGACATGTCTTATCACCATAAACCTTGCTATTTTCTTAATAATTATATGATTCATGCTTCAAATTATATGATGGAGTGCATAGTTAGAACGGTCTTGTCGCGCTGATCGATTTAGACATACTATTTGTCGAATCTAGAATTACGGAATGAAAGTTCTAAATTTATTAAATTGAAAGCATATTAATGGTATTTAGTAATTCGAAAATTTTAATTGCCCAGAATTTATTTTAAATAGCATATTCATATTCCTGGCATTTTTCTAATCTCAAAACATATATCACTTATTATTTTTGGAGCTGACAATTTAAAGATATGATTTATTTTATTTTTAATTGGAAATAGCCAAAAAAATGTGTTTTATTATTTAGAATAATTAAATTTGAAATCAAAGTTTGTATTTGGAATATTGAAACAGTTTCGAATATTTTTTATATTCAGTATTTTGATTTGAATTTGATTCCAAAAGTTTTTAGAAGTTTTTGGAACAGCAAGGGATTGTAGAAAAAACTAACATGCTCGGGTAACAACGTAAAGCCAGGGGGTTTCGAGCAAGAATGTTCTGGCCGTCTTTCTAAAACGTTAAACTGCAAGTGTAGACTAAAACTTCTGAATTTGTTTGCATTTCTATGAATCTGCACCGGAACAAACGAGTAAGTAAAAAAGGGTAGGATCAGGCCCCAAGCTACTAGGCTACGCTCAAGATTTTTTGCAGAAGTTGGTGCAGCTCCATTTTAAAAGGACCATGGCTGAGTTCATGAACCAAAGAACAGACCACACTGCAGACTTTGCATCGCTTCTGATTTTCAGAAAACCAGACGAGGAGCTAGCTGGGACTGAATGAATCGAGGAAACATCCGCTGGACTAGATAGATTGTAGGGGGGAAGGATTCGGTACCTCACAGGAAGTCGTGTACGTGCTCTTGCGGTCAGACGTGGACAGGGCGGCCGGAACTCTATAACTTACAAACTACAATTATCTTCTCCCTGAACCTTGAGAAGATCTGTTGCATGCGACCCTAGAATCAAAAGTGTGTGACGGTGAGGCAGAAAAAACGATGGGGAAGAACGGGAATTGAAGTGGGGGCTCACCGGGAGATTGTGGACATAGACGGTGAGGTCATAGGATGATTGTGGCTATCAGAGTCAACGATGAACGCAGTTGACCAGAGTGGTTGGTGAGGACAAATTCGTCACATGCGAAGCTTCTTCCACTTAGTCCTTGACATGGAGATGAAGATGACGACGAGACGAAATCGATGATTTCCTCTGCTTGGCCTAGGGATGAAGGAAACGGCAAGGCGTCAGTTAGGATGTCCTCGTCCCTTCGAGTACAAGGCAGGGAGAGGAAGGGGAACGAGAGAGGTGGCGGCGGAAGGAAAAAAGGGAGGTGTCTAAGGTTCTCCTGAGGAAATCAGGCTGGTGGTAAGGAGGATTGGTTGGCGCTGGTGGAGGAAAAGCTACATGGAAGGGGTCATGCCTCGCTCGTGACAGCGGATGAGGGAAGACGACAACAGTACCTCTCTGCTTCGATTGGTGAGAGGGTTGGGTTGGCGTTGGGCTGCTAGGGCTGGTCGTGCTAGAGAGAGAGAGAAGGACCCCGAGGTGGGCTAGCTTGTTGCTATTGGGCCGATCAGCAACGGTTGCTCGCTAGACTGCTGCTTCGATTGACCACTGTCTTCTGAACATAAAGTCTACTGATGTTTGTCTAGGTTTTTAAAAGGGTCCAAAATTGAATAGAATTTGAAAGCAGCCAAACATGGTAGTATTTTGGATGCCATGAAACAACGGGTCACCCGGATTAGCACAGATTGGAATTGCAAGAATAAAGAATGAATTACGGAAAGAGCACAAAATTTATTTCTACCAAAGACCGTCCTTCTCCACAACCAGTAGAAGATTTTCCCAGAATTGGGGAGAAGCAAAACAGTGGTAGAGAGGAAGAACGACAAATGGTCATATAGAATTCAATGAATCCATCCAAATAACATATGAGCATGGATAAATCCTAAATTCAAATAAAAGGAGCTCACATGGCATTTAAATGGGGGAATGGCCATACGATCAAGTAGGCAAGGTATATTTGGATAAAAGTGGCAAGAATTCCACACATGATATATGGGCAAGCAATAATATAAGTAAATCAAATGGAAGCCTTTATATACATGCATGGTAGAATTATTGAGGAAGTTAAGCTCACAAGGATCCAAAGTAAGATGGTAAGTGGAATGGATGAAAGAGACATGCCCTCAACTCAAACTAGGCATTATGTAATATATCAAGAACCAACTATAATTCATCAAGATGTAAATACAAGTAATATAAATGCATAAGGGATACGAGCCAAATGAAAGGGGTTTTTTTGATGCTCAAATGCAAGGCAGCATGGTGACATGAGCATGATAAAATGATGATGCAGTAATTATTATGTAGAAGTAACTTTATATAGAATAGACAAGTAGCATTACAATTGTTAGACAATTGGGATGCTACAATGCATTAGAAATAATTGGTAAACATAAGGCACTGCAAGGAATCGATGAACTACGTTCGAAACTAAAATGCATACGGAAAGCAGGCATAAATAGTGTGCATCAACCTTTGTCTCTGCAGTACCTAGTTTTAACCATTGCCTTGGTGAGGGATCCGCGTGGCTTAAGCATCTCTCTTTTGCGGTGGTGGACAACATATTCAGGGAAGGAGACACTATACCACGGAGTGGGGGAATCATATGTGATGAAGCAACGACGGTAGCGTGGATGACGACGTCCCTGTGCAGACCCCGATGAGCTGGAAGCTGGCTAAGGAGGGATAGAGGATGATGAGGCTTCAGTAAAAGATGGATAGTGGAGTCGACGAGCGAGAGGCCCCGTCAGTATACAGGTAGCTAGCATCTATGGAGAAGTGAAGAAAGGGTTAAATTCCGGGAAAGGTAGAAGGGAGGGATCCCTCAAACATTCCTCTAAAATTTTGAACTAGAAGACCTCGCCAATATCACACCAAAATTTAGTGTTGAGTCGCGCTTGGCTCACCTACTAAGTATTAAAGGAAAGTTCGAAAAGAAATATGCATTGAATGCGATTGGACGGTGGCGAGTGCAGCTTGTAACGAAAGGTGGGAGTCTACTCCTTACCCTCAATGCTGAGTCTAGTATGGTGGAGAGGGTGATTTTTTTACGAATAAGGAGATGGTGATGCTAGCTATAGAATTCTTAGACATAGCGGCCACCACACCGTGCTTGTGATGGGATAATATCGTCAAATGAAAGGCTAAATGTAATGCTGGAGATTTCGCTTGTATGTAGTTTTCTTGTTCGAACTTACCGTGAAAGACAACATTTGTATTTTTCCCAAAGGACTGGTCCTCCCATGACTTCCTTGACAAAGGATGCCCCTCTCCACCACCTGACATCGCTATGCCACTAGCTCGACGCCATCTCAACGGTAAAATCACAGCGTCAGATTAAACAAGGAGAAGATGTGTTGGTTTGCATGCTAGCATGACCTCTCACCAATCCCAGTAATTGTAAAAATGTAGAAAAAATAAATGAAAAACCTTGCATTATGTTTTTAGAGGTAAGGACCTGAAAGGTCGATCGAGAAATTGAATTAATAGAAAAATACGCGTGCGTTGCACCGGAAGAAAAAGAGTTGTGCCATGGAAGGTGAGTACTTTTATTAAAAGTTTTCTAGACTTTAAGAATTTCATTACTCAAAAATCTATTTTTCTTAACAGAAGAAAACTAATTTCTCATCTAAATTGAAGATATAAATTGTGGTCTAAAAAGATAGAAAAGATAGAAATTGCCTTAACGTGTAGCGTAAGGACCGTTGAGATGACACGCGATATATGTACTCCCTTCGGTGTATATTATTGTTCTTAACTTTGTCTAGATACGGATGCACCTAGTCTAAATATTTAACTAAATACAAACGAATCTAGACAAAGTTGAGAATATTAATATGGATCGGAAGGAGTATAAAGCTGAAGCGGACCCTACAATACAGGCGTATAAATGAAAAGTATTTAAAAAAAAGCAATATATACTACTACGTTTCTTCCTGTATTTAATGAACTTTTTCTAGTCCGTTTTTTTCATAGGTGTGTGGGTAGCTTATGTAGCCTTTTGATGTATTCGTCAGGTCCTTTGGCTGACTGTGTCATTTCTTTGGTTGACCTGAATTGAGTAAGACGCATAAAAAATAAAGTGGTTTTCTGATTTGCCAATTCTTGCAAATCCAGGAATCTTTTTGCAAAAAGACCAAACAAATAAGGTCCACTCACCATCTCCCCCGTGCGGTTCCAGATTCATCTAGAGATAGTCTACAAGAGAAAAAAACTCGATCTGGAGTGGCGAATTCCACGGATCTGGAAGCCGATTAGCTAAAATGCAGTACCCATATTATAGAGCGGCAGCAGCCTGGCTCGCGGTCAGGAAGGTGGCCAGCCTGACTTCTAGCTAGCTCTTTTGTCGGTGGAGCACCGGAGCAGCGCGCGCATCCAAATCGCCCTCTCGCCAAATTTGTTAACACAAAAGATTAATTGCTTAGAAGAGCATACAAGACGTGCCTAGGCTTCGATTTTGGGAACGTGTGTTTGGGACACGACACTACGCCTGCTGTGCTGCTCGCACCCGGGCTCCTCGTCAGCTCCCTGCGAGCCATGGCCACCTTCTACATCTTCACCATGTGGCCCCGCATCCTTCCACCCCGTCGTCCCGCCCACCCCTTCTTCCCTACCGTGTTGTGCCGCGCGCCTCGTCCGCCTGCCCGCTTGTACAATTGTGGAGCATAGCGGGACGTGACAGCCTCCTCCGCTACAGCCCCACTCAATGCTGAGCCCTGACGGAGTCCAATCAAGCTGGTATCCTCCTCCGTCCCGCTTGCCCCGTCTAGTCGGAGCGGACGCTCCTCCGCCTACCATACCCCGTCGTCCCTGCCACCCCCTTTTCCCTACCGCGCTGCGACGCGCACCTCCTCCGCCTTCCTTGCCAGTCCAGCTGGAGCAGACGCTCGTCTGCTTGATATCCTCCGCCTGCCTGCTTGCCCCGTCTAGCCGGAGCGGAGGCAGTGGATGACGGTATTTCTCGATTCGGTGGCATGTTCCCGTGAACTATTAACATTTGACTCGGCGGTGGAGAACGGGCTAGGTCCGCTCGGTGATGTTTTTTCGTGTTGAACCGGTACGTGGCATTGTGCATAATATAGGAATTAGTGGGAGGACAAAACGATAAAAAAAACTGGTTGACAGAAACAATGCGTCCTTTATTATTAGGTATAGATGTAATGGACGGTCACACAACATAAAAAGGTACCTTTGAAAATACGAAAACTAAAACCCCATCCTAAACATTAGGACAAAGGACCCCAAATAGAAACAAAAATCATAGATCAAGTCCTAGGTCACTGTTGAAACGCTTGATAGCCCAGGTAGTCACTCTTCTTAAACCATCGATACTTTTCAAAATATTCAACTTCTTGCTAATAAATTTATGCCAACAAATTTTACTCGGTGTTTTGAATATTTTCAAACAAATCAAAGAAAATAGAAAAAAAATGAAAAACTTGTGCGCGTGTATTTGTTTCCATGAAACCTCATGAACATGAATTTAGAAATATTTGGAAAACTCTCTACATGTTAGGGCTTACCATATATGAACATTCTTGCTTTTGATGCTAAATTACCAACATCATGACCATATCTATATCATATTTATGATAATGCGACATATTACCCACTCACACAACTTTCCATCGATTAGTTGAATTAGGTCTAATTTAATAATCTACAAGTGCGTGAGAGCAAATTCAATAGTATAACCAAATCTTAGGTATAAGAAAGAGGCACGTCATCATCTATTGTCGACCTTATACCAGCATATACACTACATAGCAATTAAAATATAAAACAACTAGCATTACGATGCAACAACCTCATCAAAAGCAAGAAAAGTGAATAGAAATAAAATGAGAAAATCTTTCTATGCCCGCTTGAAAAATCCTATAACTTGGGAATTGTAAGAAATAAAGGTACACTTTGTATAAAATTTGGTGCGTGGCATTCTTTTTTTTGGAACCTGGGTACCGTAGGTCCTAAAGGAGAGAGATGCTTCAGTTATCACGCTAGTGTTTGTAGATGTCGCTAGGTGGCCTAAGAAACCTTTTGTAATTATTATTACTTTTGAGCCTTTTCGTACTAATGCTTATAATTATTGATAGATCGGTAGAATTTTGCAAAAAAATACTAATTCTAGAACTAGATCGGTGTGTCGTACCAAGTCACACATGCATAGTGCCACGTTGTGGATCAGGGAGAGGCCAATTTTGTGAAGAAGTGTTTTAAAAATTGAAAAAAACTCATGTTTATCATTTGCAGGTAATACACGAAAAAGGACGCCATGCACGAGTATTTTTCTTTTTTCTTATTTTGTCAATTTTGTCGGCATGCAAATTCTAGCAAGAAGTTGAATCTTACAAAACTCTCGATCTTTCTTGATATATTGACTGTGTGTTGGGTACCTTCAAATATTTTTTGTAAGATTTTAAGACCAATCAGTGGCTCAGTTGTGGTTCGAATTAATTTGACCTAATTTCGACAAATTGATATAGGGTAATTTAACTGGGAGAATTTAGCTATGAAGCTTGAGAACTTATAAAACCCAGGAATCATAAGTAAAACATGCATGTTCGACTATGTCTGCAAACAAGGCTTGTGGCGTTCCGAGCCACATTCTTCAAATTTTCTTTATAGAACATCCCGTCGCCACTTGGAAAACTAGAAATATTTCCCCTAATTGTTAAAAACTCCGACGGGCAACATTGTTTACTACGACAAGACCCACCCATCTACCCAATGTGAGAACCGTATAATAAAGTAGTTAGGATATCAATATATATGGCCATGACGTTATTGGTTGTTCAGGCGGAAACCCAAGTTGTGAAAATTCATGTTTATCATTTTTCATGAAAATTAATACTAGCAAAAGTATGCCTAGCGTAATTAGGTCTTATGTTTTTGTTTTACTCTTTATTTTGTTTGGATGTTTTCCATACACGGTGAAATTTTTCGGTATGCTAATACAAATCAATAATGGCATTTCTAAAACTATTGTTGGTCCATGATATTTTGACTATCTGGGTACCGTCAGAAGAAAATTTGTAATTTCTCAAGTGTAATAGTCTATCTCCCTCACATATTGACATGGGTATACCCTATAGGTACTCGAGTTTGGCATATATGGTCCAGATACGGCAGAAGCCCACGGCGTTGCCAAGGTCCAACGAAGAATTCGGGTGGCCCACGAACTCTTCGATTGCTTGCGAGGCAAGAAGAAGCTTAAGATAGAAAGTTCAAAGGGCGAACCCTAATCTGTAAATGACTCGACCTGCTACCCGAGACCTAGCCTATCTAAAGTCTAGGAGGGGGCGGCGAGGAGGACAATCACAACCCTAGTTTCCACAACCATCGCCAGATTGCATCTGCGCACCCGTGTAACTTTCGACTTACTCGATAATTCCAAGAGCAGACAAGCAGGAGTAGGGAGCTCTACGAGGCCTGAACCTAGGTGAACCTTGCATCCCTGTGTGCTTGTTTGCTAGCCGATTGGATCCTCCAGCGCTCCCTCCTTCTCCAAAACCCAAGTCCATAACAATGGGCATTGACGAGTTGAACCCTCGTCAATTGGCACCGTCTGTAGGAAATGGGAGTGCTGATGTCGCGGCTTCTTCGGCCCCGTCAACTGCGATCTACAACTCTGCAATAGCGGAGATTCGTCAGCTCTTTGGCGCTTTTGACTTCACCATCCATACGCCAGCCACTCGCCCGACTTTCGAGTCCATGGGTGATGGGATCAGCCTGGCGATCGGGAACTTCCGCTTCTAGGTCGGTCAACTGGTCACGCTTCGCATGCCTGACCCGCCGATGGCACCCGCGATTACTGCATCATCGTCTTTCCCGCCACCAATCGGCACCCTCAGCGAGCTCAATGCCTCGGCAACAACTGGGAGCATGGACATTGACAGCAGTCGCGGATCCTATCTGGGTGGTCTGGCCACAGATGATGGAGCCTACGGCTCCGGATCTGAAAGTTGTGGGAGCAACAGCTTCCCTAACCACTTCTGTGCGCCGTCACCAACGCGGGCGACACCGGCGTCAATCACGAAAACACCGGCACCAGCATTGGACCGACCAACGGCGGTATACCAGTCGCAAACGGTGGCCCCACCAACGGCGCGCCCACCAATAACGGGACAGGAGGAGAGCCGCACTTCACGACGAATGAAAACACCAACGAGCGTATGATGATCAAGCTCAATGACAACGAGTGGGCCCCTGTCGAGAAGCTCTACGGGGCAATCCTCTACCCCCAAGACACCGCAGGACATGCTGATGGGCTATCATTGGCTGTTGAAGGAGGAATTCAAGCGCCAGCAGCAGGTGATCGCGCAACTCGAGGTGCGCAGAAAGGCGACGGACGAGTCGAGCCTTCGGTGAGCTGGGCTCTCCTCCCACGGAGGATCCTCCTCCAAAGGCAACGAGTACCTGGCCCACAAGAGACGATCTCGACTGGCCCACCTCACCGAACAAGAGTGTGTAAAAGCCACGGAAGTCCTCGACTTTAGCTCTATGACGGTGGATACGCGGGGCAACATGCTCCCAAAGACGTCGCAAGCTAGGGTGACATCGGCCACCATGTACGTCCTCAACAACCAGCCACCGGCTGGAGATCCACGAGCTGCCATGCAACGATCTACGATCGCGGGCCTGGGGCTAATCGAGGTCGCCCTCGATAAAGAACCAACACCAGAGCCGAAGAAAAGCAAGGCTCTGGAAAAATACCACTACTCGAACTCCTCCAGTGACGACAGTCACGATCTGTCACGGTGACATCGTTCACGGCGGCATGACCACGACTACAACGCGCGTGATGACATCACGCAGCGCAAGGTCGAAAAAATGCAGGCAAGGCGTGCTCGTTCGACTGACTCGGAAGAAGACGAGATGGAGCTCTGCGGTGCCAGATGCTTCAGTAGGGCCATCAGGCTGAAGTGAATGCCTAAGGGGTTCAAACTCCCGTCGAAGAACCCAAAATTTGACGTCCTGCAGGACCCGGAAATCTGGTTGGAGGACCATATCTCCTCCGTCAGGCTACACGGCGGGAGTCGAAGCACGACCATGCAATGCCTGCAGCTACAGCTGCAGAGCGCCGCCCGCGCATGGCTCAACAACCTCCCGCTTGGATCCATTCGCAGTTGGGAAGAGCTGGTCTACAGTTTCATGCGGAACTTCAAGGGAACTTACAAAAGTCCCGCATCAATCGAAGAACTAAGAAGCTGCCAACAAAGGTCTGGCGAGTCGCTGCGCTCGTACATCTAGAGGTGGTCCATCATCAAGAACTCCGCAGAAAATATCTCAGAGGATCGCGCAATTGACGTGTTCAATGGCGGCGTTCGCCGTATAGAGGTCAGGGAGGAGCTGGGCCACTCGAAGCCCAAAACGATCGACCACCTGATGGAAATCGCGAATCGGTGGGCTCACGGAGAAGATTCGGTGAAAAACCGCACCTACTCCGACGATGATGACGACCTTGGGCGGAGACGGGACTGCCAAGGCAAACGTCAAATGCATGTCTATGAGGACCGCGACGAAGTCAATATGGTCACAGCCGGCTACGCCGACACCACATAGGTGTGGCAGCACCGCACTCGCGAAGAGGAACCTGCAACATCCATCTAGGACAAACTGTCCGGACCATGCAACGTGCACTTCTACATCGACCAGCACGACGACAAGAAAAAATCCAGCCACCTTCTCAAGGATTGCCGTGAGTTCCTCAAACTCCACGAGGGCCTGGCCCAGATGAATCGCGACGCGATCAACATAGGCTATGGAGCTGCCCTAGGCGTTGTGGCACACAAAGCTCCGCCACCACAGCCCGAGCCACCACCACCTACGGCTGGGCTAGTCCAGCATCATGGAGGAGAGCCGTACCCATAGGTTGTGGGCAACATGGGGATGATCCAAAAAGGGTGTCCCTCCAATCGAGTGCAGAAGGCAATCACTCGCCAAGTCAATTTGGCGATAAACTCCCCACCTTCCACCACTGAGTACCTCAGTGGAAGCGACTCCTACATCACCTTCGATAAGCGCGACCACCCGCGCCAAGTTCCTCGTCCAGGCCATTGTCCCCTCGTACTCGAGGGGCGGATCGGGGGCTTCGATATGAGTCGCGTCTTCATGTACGGCGGGAGCGGCATCAACCTTATGTTCGCAAGTACCTTGCATGCGATGAGGATCCCTCTGACTTGTCTGGAAGTTTCAGACACGATGTTCCACGACATCATCCCAAGGAAGGGCGTATATCCTGTTGGAGATATGCCCAAGAGGCAATAATAAAAGTGGTTATTATTATATCTTTGTGTTTATGATGAATGTTTACATCACATGCTATAATTGTATTATTAGGAAACACTAATACTTGTGTGTTTTGTAAACATGTAAGAGTCCCTAGTAAGCCTCTTGTTAAACTAGCTTGTTGATTAATAGATGATCATGGTTTCCTGATCATGGACATTGGATGTCATTAATAACAAGGTTGTATCATTAGGAGAATGATGTGATGGGCACACACCCATAGTAAGCGTAGCATAAGATCAAGTCATTAAGTTCGTATTGCTATAAGCTTTTAAATGCATAGTAACCTAATCCTTCGACCATGAGGTTGTGTTAATCACCATCACCGGATGGGTACTTTGATGACATCAAACACCGCTTCGTAACTGGGTGGTCATAAAGGTGTCGTTGGGTATTCTGAAAGTATGTGTTGAAGCGCATGGACCAAGATTGGGATTTGTCCATCCATATGATGGATAGATATGCTCTGGGACCCCTCGGTGGAATGTCATCTAGTTAGCTTGCAAGCATGTGACTGGGTCACAAGGGATGACATATCACAGAACGAGTAAAGAGTACTTGTCAGTAACGAGATAGAACTAGGTATGGAGATACTGATGATCAAACCTCGGATAAGTAGAGTATCGCGAGACAAAGGGAATTGGTTTCGTATGTTAATGGTTCAATCGATCACAAAGTCATCGTTGAATATGTGGGAGCCGTTATGGATCTCCAGATCCCGCTGATGGTTATTGATTGGAGAGGTGTCTCCGTCATGTCTACATATTCACGAACCGTAGGGTGACACACTTAAGGTTCGAAGTTGTTTTAAGTAGATATGGAATGTGCGTTGGAGACCGAATGTTGTTCGGAGTCTCGGATTGGATTCGGGACATCACGAGGAGCTCCGGAATTGTCCGGGGAGTAAGATTCATATAATGGGGATCTTTTTCTGAGTTAGGAAATGTTCCGGAGTGTTTGTATGGGGATTCTAGAAGGTTTTGGAATGTTCCGGAAGGTTCTAGAAGATATTTTGAAGTTTATTTGAAAACCAAGATAAGATAAGATAAGATAAGGGAAATTTAAAGAGGAGACTTGGGGGGGAGGACTCCTCCCCCCACCTCCTTGGTGCACCGACCCTAAGGGGTGGGCCTAGGGGTGGGAACCCTAGGCCGCACCCCTCCCTCTATATATAGAGGGGTGGAGGCGCCACCCCCCTTGATCCTCCACTCTTGCCCCAAGCCGCCTCTCTCCTCCTCCTTCCTTCTGCTCAGGCTTAGGCGAAGCCCCTGCAGAATTCTCCACTCCACCACCACCACCACGCCGTCGTGCTGCTGGGATTCCGTGGAGAGATCTACTACCTCCGCTGCTCGCTGGAACGAGGAGAGGAAGGTTTGCTTCGACTCCGCACGTGTGACCGACTGCGGAAGCGCTGCCGGAACGCGGCGCCGGAAGGATCGTCCACTCGATCTTGAGATCAACAAGTGATCGACTACATCAACCACGAGATCTAATCTCGTAACGCTTTCGTGTCTACAAGGGTTAGTACAGATCTATCTCGTTGCACATGTCTAATAGATTAGATCTTGGCTTTTATCTAGATTAGATCTGGGTTTTGTTCGTTCTTGCGGTAGAAATTTTTTGTTTTCCATGCTACGAACCCATCATATCCTCTGGGCAAAATCAACCTCAACGTCATTTTCAGCACGCCGCAAAACTTTCGGCGAGAGCGCATCGACTTTGAAGTCGTCGAATGGCCGTCACAATACCACTGCATCCTTGGACGTGTCGCATTCGCAAGGTTCATGGCAGTGCCGCACTACGCCTACCTAAAGATGAAAATGCCAGGTCCAAACAACGTCATCACAATCAATCGAAGCTTCAAGAGGTCCGACAACTGTGACAGGGAATTCAACAGAATCTCCCAGTCCTTCGGCATGCAGGAGGAACTCGCCATATTGAAGGAGTCGACAGACAACAGTCTGCCTCCCCGAAGCAGGCCAAGTTCACCCGACCTGTCCTTCGACTCGTCGGTGCACACGAAGAAAGTCTAGGTCCACCCAACGGACCCGACCAAGACAGCCCTCATCGCCAACAACTTGAGTTCTGCATAGGAACTCGCGCTCGTCTAATTCCTCCGTGAGCACTGGGAAATCTTCGCCTGGTGTCCAGCGGACATGCCAGGGGTTCCCAGGGAATTTGCCGAGCACACACTCAACGTGAATCTAGACGCAAGGCTAGTCAAGCAAACAATACAACTTCTGTCTGAACCAAGAGCAATAGCAGTCGGAATGGAGATCAACAGACTCCTCAATGCAAACTTCATATGCGGGATCAGGGAAAGCACCTGGCTCGCTAACACAGTGCTTGTGCCTAAAAAATACACGGATATCCTGCGGATGTGCGTGGACTTCACCTCCTTGAATAATCACTACCAAAAGGATCACTTCCCATTGCCACGATCGACCAAATCATCGACTCCACCGCGGGATGTGAGAGCCGCTGCTTCCTTGACGCCTACTCAGGCTACAATCAGATTCAAATGAAGGAGGAAGACCAGGAGAAAACAGCATTTACAATGCCTTTTGGTGTGTTCTGCTACAACACGATGCCCTTTGGGCTAAAAAGCGTGGGAGCCACCTATCAGCGGTGCATGCAGGCTTGCCTCAAGAACCAACTTGGTCGCAATATCCAAGTCTACGTTGACGACATCATCATCAAAACCAAAGAGGAAGCCACGTTAATCGACAATCTCCATGAGACCTTCGCTAACCTCGACCGCTACCAGATCAAGATCAATCCGGACAAATGCGCCTTCGGCGTGCCATCTGGGAAATTACTCGGGTATCTCATCTTTGCGAGAGGGATCGAGGAAAACCCGAAGAAAATAAAGGCCATACTAGCCATGGAGAAGCCGAAGAACATAAAAGGCATCCAACAGCTGGCTGGGCGAATCGCGGCACTCAGTCGATTCATCTGTCGAATGGGCAAAAAGGCACTGCCCTTCTACCAACTCCTCCGCAAAGCTAACAAGTTTGAGTGGACACACGAGGCGCAAGAAGCATTCGAAGATCTCAAGCGTCTACTATCCACCTCGCTAGTACTGGTGACGCCCCTCTAAAAGGAACCGATGTTGCTCTACATCTCCGCCACAAACCAGGTGGTCAGCATGGTGCTCGTGGTGGAACGAGCCAAAGAAAATAAGGTCCACGGGGTCCAGCGCCCAGTATACTACCTCAGTGAGGTGCTCACACCAACAAAGCAGTGGTACCCGCACTACCAGAAGCTAGCATATGGCGTCTTCATGACAGCCAGGCGACTGTGCCACTACTTCCAGGAGCACCAAATCGTGGTGGTAAACGCCGCCCCGCTCGGGCATATACTCAATAATCCTGACACCACCGGACGAGTCGCTCTCTAGGGAATCGAACTGTCTCCACAAGACATGACATATGAAAGCGCGATGTGATCAAGTCGCAAGTTCTTCCAGACTTCCTCGTGCACTGGGTAGAGAACTAGCTCCTCGACAAGCCAGATATGTCCTATCTTTAGACAACGCACTTCGACGGGTCCAAGCTAAAGGACGGAGCTGGCGTAGGTGTCATACTGACATCGCCCCAAGCAGACAAGATGAAATATATTCTGCGAATGCAGTTCACCGCCTCCAATAACGAAGCTGAATACGAAGCCTTAATCTATGGGATGCGGCTGCGAAAGCCTGCGGCGCCAAGAGGCTCATTATCTACGGTGACTCCAAGCTGGTGGTCACCAAACGATGCACGAGTGCGACAACATGATCGCCTATCACGACCTCTACGACACACTCGAAGGGGACTTCGATGGCTACAAGCTGTGACACGTAGGCCGTGAAAGCAACGAAGAGGCGGATCTACTCGCCAACATTGGCTCCACTTGCACCCCCATACCATCTAGGGTATTCCTCGAGCACATCTACAAGCGCTCCATCAAGCCAAAGGATCCAGGGAAGAAAGCAAGCATATCAACAGACTCGGGGGCTACGCCACCCAACGAGCCAATGACACTCGACGACATGGAGCTCGATACAGGACTCGAAGTACCAATGGGGGTCATGATGATCGAGCCATCTTGGGCACAACCTTACATCATATATCTACTCAGCAAGAGGCTGCCAGATCACCCGACTGATGCATGACACATCGCACGACGATCCAAGGCATTCGCCCTCATCAACAGCGAACTGTACAAGCGCAGTATTACAGGGGTACTTCAATGGTGCGTCTCCAACGTGGACGGAAGGGCCGCTCTCCTCGACATACATGAAGGCACCTGCGGGCATCATGCTGGCAGTCGCGCCCTGGTTGCCAAAGCTCTATGAGCTCGATTCTACTGGCCTACTGCCATGGGCAACGCCAAAGACATCGTCCAACGCTGCAATGCTTGCCAGCGATTCGCGGACAAACCTCACGCACCTGGCGCGGAACTCAGGCCAATACCATTGGCTTGGCCCTTCGTGCAATGGAGACTCGACATGGTCAGCAAGCTCCCAAAGTCCTCGCGAGGAGGTTACGTCTACCTCTTAGTCACAGTCGACAAATTCACCAAGTGGATCGAGGCCATGCCGGTGACAAATCAATCAGGAGCCAGCGCTGTCAAGTTCTTCGAGTCCATTGTCTACTGCTTTGGAGTGCCACATAGCATCATCACGGACAACGATACGAACTTCACCTCTAAGGAGTTCTAGGAATTCTGTGAAAACCTAGGAATCAACATAAGCTATGCCTCGGTGGCTCACCTGTAGACCAACGGTCAAGTCGAAAAGGCCAACGACCTCGTCTGTGGTGGAATCAAGAAACGACTCCTCCGACCACTTGAACAAGCCGCTCGATGCTGGCCAGACGAGCTGCAATCTGTACTTTGGAGCCTACGCATAACTCCAAACAGTGCCACAGGATACACTTCGTTCTTCATGGTGCATGGTGCTGAAGCGGTGCTACCCGCAGAAGTGTGCTACAAAGCTCCACGAGAGGTTGCTTATAGCGAGCAGGATTCAACTCTTACACTCGAAGACTCCGTCGATCTCCTTGATGAGGCACATGAAATCGCAATGGAGAGATCGACGATCTATCAACAGAGCCTCCGCAACTACCACAACAGAAGGCTATGCCCCAGATCCTTCGTCGAAGGAGACCTGGTCCTGCGACTGAAGCAACAAGGGCATCTCAAGCTCGAGTCCCCTTGGGAAGGACCTTACGTGATTAAAGAAGTAATCCCAGGTGGCGTCTATCGCCTTAAAGATTTCAAGAGCGGAGTCGCATACTCCAACCCCTAGAACATCACGCAGCTGCGGCGTTTCTACCCCTAGTCGTTTTTACACTACAAATAAGGCTATTCAGCCATGCTACTTAGCCACACATTGTACCTCGTACTATTCTGTGAATAAATAAAGCTAAGTGCCCCAAAACTCTGTGTTTTTCATTATTTTCTTGCAATTTCATCACTCGGGGGTTGCACCACCCTTTACACTTTCGTTCTACGAACAAATCGCTGTATTTTGAGTAGCTGACACCACACCAATCAAATCCTTGATAAACACAAACCCAATTGCAACGCACCTGACAGGTTGGCAAGGTGTTGAGATAAACACAAGTCAGGCTAACGAAAAGGATCTGCAGAGTACAATACACTCGAAAAAATATATAAGCTAGCAAGCTCTTCACATATCAATGGGTACTAATTACACCCAACATAATCATACGAACTTTACAACACTCATACATCTATGTGCAGGATACAAACTATGCTACTGCTACTAAAGATGAACATTCATCTGCTCTTCAAAGAAGTCGACGATGTCCTCTGCCGGCCGATCAACTGCTTGCTAGTTTGGCACCATGTTCCAAGTCGACGATGTCCTCTGCCGGCCGATCAACTGCTTGCTAGTTTGGCACCATGTTCCAAGTCGACGATGTCCTCTGCCAGCCGATCAACTAGCAACGGCGGTCCAGCAGCAACATATGCTATGTCCACATCTTGTCGATGCAGTCGCACCATCAACAGGGCAGCCTTGGCACCAGCAACCAGCTGCAGCCGCACACACTCGCGTACCACACTTATATCTTGAAACTCCGCTAGAAGAGCCAACATGCTTGAAGGGACGACATCCAGCAGAAACATCGTCTGTTAAATGTGCCTAAGACACGACTGTGCCTTCTTTAAGCATTGGAGCACTCGAGAAGAACGATCCTACAGGGTCGCCAGCGCGACTGCACGGTCATGGTCCACCCAAAAATACCCACTCGCCTGCAGCTGCTCCTGGGTCAGGTTATTCATTCGAATGGCCACCCGGTCCTTCTCATCCTGCGGATGACGAGCGCTAACAACTACACCAAGCAAGCAGCAAAGTGTGAAGACAAGGCATCGCCGCGACTGACTAAAAGAAAAGATGAGAAGGCAGAAAGCTAACATTTGAACTGCTCATTCAACTGCGCCACTTCCTCCAAGAGATACTTCTCGCGGGCAGTGGCCTTCTCAGCTTTCGACTTCCACACATCCGCGCTACTGCGGATGATGGGCAGCTCACGCTCCAATTGCTTAAGCAGTCGCGCAGTCGCGAAAGCAATGACAACTCCTCCACCTTTGAACGCGGCTGCGTCGTGGTTTCATCAGTGGGAGGAGAATCATGAGGACCACTCGAAGGACCCTAGGTACAATCAAGCAAGAGGCAAATGATACTCATCACACATCGATAAACAGAGGACTACATTCAAATTTGATAAAAGGTTAAGGGAACACCTGTCACAAAAGCATGGTTCAGACAAAAGGCTAAGCTACAACTATTACACATGGTGACTAGGGAGCATTCTGCTTCTTCGACTTCGACTTTGACTTCGGGGGCTTCATCGCATCCGTGGTAGTCTCCGACACCACGGACTTGCCAATGGTATCCCCAGATGCTGCGGTCTTTGCCGCCTTCGCTCGCCGCCGCTCCTCAAAGTATTTGGCGACTGTCTCAATAAGTTACTAGCGAAGGGAGAAAACACTACTTGTTGGCCTCCGGCGTCGACAGGCATCACCTCGGAGATCGCGGTGGGATCCAACTCCACGCCATGGGCTTGCACCATCGCGAGTGCCATGGTGGCGCCGACAGACCGCTGGGAGTTCCTGAATTCCAAGGGAATACCTCTAGCGAAGTATTCCACGAGGGCATCAAGATCGTCGATTAACCCGTCCTTGGGAGTCAGCTCCTCACGGAGGCGACTAAGCACACCTTTGGCCTTCCCCAACGTCTCCGGAAGGGAAACATTGCGGTCTTCGACTGCAGCAACGACGCCTGCCAAAGCATCCGGGCGACGCAGCGACTGGGCGTCAAAGCTCAGGCCGGCGGCATCTGCATACACAGAGTGTCAGCACAGCAACGTGATGACAAAGAAGGAGCAATGCAAATCAAACTGAAAATTACCTGAGAGGGCCTTGGCAATCAAAATAGTTTTTCTTCGAACAACTTGTCCCTTTCAACATTGGAAGAGCACAACTCTTCCTCACGCTTCTTCAACTCTTCCAGAGCCGCGACTGCCTCATCGCGCCTTTTCTCCGCAGCGGCAAGCTCCTTCTCAAGGGATGCAATGCGACGGGGAAGTTCATTGTACTCACCTACAAAGGACAAGGTATAACAACAATTGAGTTGAAAAATTACCACGAAGACAAAGACAAAGTCAAAGCTAACCTTCGACTACACGGTGGTGATTGTCTAGCAGAGCGTGCTGTCGACCCTTAGCAAGGACCTGCTCCGCAAGACGAGCAGTTTCCTTCACAATGAGCTACACCAAGGGAAACAAAGACTCAGCGGCAACCCAAAGTACAAATTCGACTGCCAAACCGCAAAAAGGACGCTCACATGTTCCTCCAGGGACTCCGAAGATGACTGTCGTGCAGTCGTCCGAGCAACCATCTCCTGATCCCCAGCATGTGGAGAACTCAAAGAATTGGCGCCGGAGTGGGCCACCACTTGAGGAGAAGGAGACAGTTCGGCCACCTCCTTGGCCTTGGAGTCTGCGACTTTGGACTCTTTCACAAATTGGACGTCATCAGAAGATGACGCCGCCGCTTGATTGCAAAAGGCGCCCAACACCACTTCAGAAAGAGCAACCTCAAAGAAGCAAGATGAACTCGCGGACATTCAAAGCTTACCAATTGAATTTCTCGAGGTCAAAGGAGTCATCCGACGACTCCTTCGGCAGTCGCAGCTTCTTCCGAGCAGGAGGAGCCATGGCACGCACATGTATGGCGGGGATTGCCTCCTCTGTAGAAGCAAAAGGACCTTCTGGCGTCATTGGCGAAGAAGCGTCAGAATCCTCGCTGCGGGAATGCTTGCGAGTGTCATGGCCGCTAGACTTGGGGTCTCCCTCCTCTTCTTCAATTGGGACGATCGATTCCGACTCGTCCTCTTCCTTCGCTTCGTGAGGGATAACCCCTTTAGGCCGAGGAGGAAAATTTAAAGACACTTTCTAGTCCTGCATTCAGAAGAAACATCAGCACAGATTAAAGCACTTCGCATCCAATTGAACAAATACAAAACTACTTAACAAAAAACTCTACCTCAGGCAGAGGGTTGTTGGCATCGAAAGGGGGCACGACTGATTCGCCTGGAAGATCCTCCTTTGCGGTATACATGGTACTAGTCGCAACCTCCTATCTACCTCACCCGCAGAAATGCCCTCGGCAGATATGCGAGTGACATTGCCAGCACTGAACTAGTAGAACATCAGATGGACTCTAGCCTACAGAGGCTGGATGCGGCGGTGCAACCACATGCGAATGAGAGCGGCGCCACCCTATTCCTTGCCTATGCGGCCTTTGAGGTTGCAGACACGCTGATACACCATCTCCGTCTCCTCGAACTCGCCAGGCATCACGACGTTCTTCTAGAGCGCCTCCTATTGTAAGCCGCCGCGGGATCGAAGGGTGCGAGTCCGAAGTGCTCTCCGTCAGCCTTCTGGTCACGGACGTAGAACCACTTGTCCCACCCTTGGACAGACGCGGTGAGCTTGATATCAAAGTAGGTGACGAAAGAGTCGACGTGGATCTCGCAACCTCCTACATCGTAGACTACCGAACCTGACCCTGACTGACGCTTAAGATTAAAAAGCATCTTGAAGAGACCAAAGTGCGGCTTGATTCTGAGCCATCACTCGCAGAGAGTGATGAAACAAGAGATATGAAGAATCAAATTTGGGGACAACTGATGCAGCTGGAGCCCATAGAAGCAGAGAGGACCCCTAACAAACGGATGTAGTGGGAGAGAGACCTCGAATTATAAACACAAGGAACATCACAATGAAACCCGCAGGAGGACGGGGGATTACCTCGTCGCCAGGCACTCGAGAATTATCTTCCGTGGGAGGAAGCGCTCCATCTTGACAAAAAGTGTGCAGCTCGGAAGGCTTGATGATAGATGTGCGCCAGGAGCCATTGGTAATGCGGGTGCCCGCACCTTTCTTCTTCCCAGTACCGGCGACGCTGGTGCCCACGGCGGTGGTGTAACATCCCAAAACTTTAATCCAAGCTTATCAAGATCCAAATCATCAAATTTAGGGTTAACAAAAACTTTTCCAAAGTAAAAATGAAAGCATTCATGTGTATGTGCATTTAATTTAGGAATTGATTTGAATTGCCATGGTTCTGTGATCCTTTGCTTGTAAATTGTTTCTTAGGTGAAATAAACATCATCTAAGTCATTCCCAAACTTTTTCCAAAGAAGAACAACTCAAAATGAATATTTGAAGTGAATGGTCATTTTGGCCAAATTAACTCTCATGCCTACTTTGGCTATTCCTAGTACTAAAAACTTAACAGAAACATGTGTGGATCTTTGCACCCCTTGATAGTACACATAACGAGGTACCAAGGCCCACTTTGTGATCTGCAAAAATCTTTCCAATGTTAATTTTAAATGACAGATTAAATTTGAATCTAAGTCATATGGGAAGATCCCATTATTTCAATAACCACTCAAACAAGCTCAATTTTCAAAACCCAAGCACCCACAAAGTCTGAAGCTTATGCCTAGCAAACCCACCAAAAATGTTTTCAAAATTCAAAACTAAACCTCATGCGGCCATTTCATCAAACACTTGGCATGCATGATTTACACCCTAATCCTAGCTCACTGTTTTGAATAGGGTTTTGCCCCCCTTTGATCTCCATTTAATCCCTTTGTACCCCCAAAGTCTAATCATGCCATTAGCACCCATCCCCTACACCCCTATTGGCAAAGCCACACCATGCCGAGCCATCCCTCGCGGGCCGACCATGCACTCGCCCCAGCAGACCACCTCCCTCTCTCTCGCCATGTCTAGGAGGTAGCCAGGACCTCACCGCCACCCTTTGTCCCCTGGCTGATCAAAGCCCAGCAGTGGACCAGTGAGGAGAGCCCGCGCCTAGTGCCACCGCACCATGCCGAGCACGTGCCAGAGCGCCGCACCCCGCACGCGTGTACAAGCCGCCGCTCGACCGCAGCCCGTGCCTACCGCTCTGCCACGACCTAGGGAACACGACAGACACGCCCGTTCGCCGCCCAACGCACCACAGCCACCGCTCGCCGTGGACACCGCCGCCTCTGCCGCTCAGAGCGCCAGCTCACCCCGACCGCATACCACCGCCCCTACGCCCGCATTCACTTCCAAGAGCACCGCCAGGAGACCGCCTGTCAATCGCCACCCTCAGCCATGCCGCTAGTCGCCAGTAGCCATGTCGCCACCGTCGCCAGCCCATCCCTCTTGGTCTCACCGTCGAGCCTATAAAAGGAGGGCACCCCAAGCCGTTTGAAGCACACCACTCCCCCCCCTCACCTCACTGACCGTCCCACACCATTAGCCGGAGCAAGGGGAGCAGCAGCTCGCCGGAATTGCACCGGAGCAGGCCGCCTCTGGAGGAGAAGGGCGCCGCTGATTGCGACCACCCCTGGAGATGCCTCGACCATCGCTGAGCTCGCGGTCGACCACCAGTTCGTTTGCCCGTTTCACCGTCGTCTCTAGAGCCCTGGTACGCCCCCTATGCACCCCCACCAAGCCGCTAGGGTTCGAGCTCGTCGGCGACCTGTTCGTCCTCGATGACGATCCCCAGCCGTAGATCCCAGTTCTAATCTAACGGCCCACATCGCCCCGTACCGCTTCGCGCGTTATGAGCCGCTGACTTGTGGACCCCCCTGTCAGTTGAGCCCTGCGCCGTGGAGTGACACTGGGCCGGCCCGTTAGCATTTCCCGCGTGACCCAGTTAGTTTGAATTAGGACTTTTCTTTTTAGTTTAAACTTAGTTCTGTCTCTGAGTTTGAAAATTAATTCAGAGAGTTTGACAAAATGAAACTTAGCTTAAACCCAATTTTGCCTGAAAGGTATTGAAATGATCCATCCAAGCCCGTTGGATTTAATTCAATTAGAGTTATAGATCTCTTCTAGTAAAAATAACAGAACAGAAGTATTTGCAACTTGCAACATTTTTATAAAATCAACCAAGATAGGTTTTGAGTTGATTCCAACTCTCAAAAATCACATTTCATCATACCTATCTGAATATTTAATAATATTAATGTTTACATGCAGTGACTTTGGACTAGTACCAAAATAATGCTATATAGGCACTTCTAGTCACTTTAAATCATTAAATAATGAACTTAAACCAAAGTAATATTGATCCAACCTTTAAATCCCATTCTCACATGTTACAATATGTGGTGAGGACATGTGTCCACAGGATCCAATATTTTAAGTGGTGAATATTAAGTGTTAGTTAATTTTTCAATGAGTAGAAATTACTTTTCTAAAATAAAAAGAGTGAAACTTTTAAATGAAACCTGTGATGCTTAAGATGATAATAAATCATCAAGTGTGTGTCTTAGAATGCTGATTAGACTAGTTAATTATTGTTTGGTAATTGTGTACTCCGTATGTATTTATAGACAATAGTACCGACCAAGCTTTCAAGGAGGAGGAGTTCTACCAAGAAGAAGAAGAAAACTTCAACCACTGCACTTCACAAGGCAAGCCACCATGCACAATGCAAGCTAACACTTGCAAGTATAATGCTTAGCAAGCTAGGATTAAACTAGATGGTTTAGCAAAGATGCTTTAGGCATGCTTTTGTCACACTACCTTGACTATTAGTACCCCAAGTCTTATTTACCAGCTCTAGTTCCTTTACTTTACACAAGTTCTTTACTTGTCTTGAAGGTAGCATAAAGAGTATAAAACTTGACCTATTTAGAAACCCTTTAGATGTCATTCTATGGCATGAGATTAAACCCATCTTTTCAACCTTAGTGAACACTCTTAACTTAGTAGTTTAGAGTAGATCAAAAACCTGAGTCACTTTAGATGGGAACACTTGGTGAAAATGATTTATGAAAACCTTGGAATGATGAGTCATTCTAATGAGATGTTTTGACATGTGTTGAGAAACACAAGTGGTTTATGATGATGAAAATGATGAGGCATGAGCCTTAACCCTTTTATAAAACTGATGGTTGGATTCGGATGCAATACCATTCCAAATTTACGGTACAACCACACTACCTGAATTGGGTAAGGCTTCGCTAGAAATTTATATGCATTTGTATTAGTTCCCTCGTGGGAGAGGCTTGAGCTAAGGCTACCTCTCAATGTTGTCCACCTATGCAGTGCCCAAGATCACTGATGGTCATGGTTGGGAGGCCATGCTCATAGGAGAGGTGCTTATACTAGGGTGTGTAAAGGGAAGGTTATGTTTGATTATCTGCATACTAAGTATGATGATTGAGGGTTATCCCTGACAGATGTATCGAATCTTGTCGTGAAAGTGTACCACCTCTGCAGAGTGTCAAACTATTCGAATAGCCACGTCCACAGTTATGGACAGTTGGAATGGCCATACTGTTTTATTGTCAGATGTTTTCCAAACAACTTATGAAATGAAGGATGAATCTTGACTTGACCACATCAGGGTTGTGTTTATGACAATAGCTTCCCAACTTAAGTGATTTTAGAACTTTATTTTTACCCTTCTTTGCTTCAGAACTCAGCTTAGGTTTCAAACTTAACTTTATAGTTAAACTTAGATTTATCACTTTAACTTAGAACTATATTACTTGTTAGAGGTAGTTTGCGAGTACTTAAAGAGTACTCATGGCTTTTGTCCCTGGCTATTCTCATGGCTAGACTATGAAGGAGACTATCAAGATGATGGCTAACAGGACGGCTATGATAACTAGGACTATCTGCCTTCGTCAGCATTGCCTGTGCCCCTGAAGATGGACCCCACCGCTACGCTTATCTTTTATTTCCGCTGCTTGTTGTATTAAGACTGGATCATGAGATCCTTATTTGTGTAAGACCTTATGTAAGGTTTGTAATGGATGATGTACTGTGATATCCAATCCGTTATGTCTCGCAAAAATGGTAATCCTAGGATTGCGAGGTATGGCATGACGGGCATCTAGGATTAAAAATCCGGGTGTTGACAAGTTGGTATCAGAGCCATCCTGACCATAGAAGACCCTAGTTAGAATGGACATCTAAACAAAACTTAGTTTCAAAACCAAAGTGAGTATTTATGAAAAACTATCTCCTCTCTTATCCTTGTGGATTCATTCTTTCTCAAAAATTCATGTTCCCCAAAATTCTGACATTACTACTTAAAATTTTGACACACTTGATCACTTCACTAACTTCCTCATCCTAAATTCTTGTAGATGGAGTCTCAGTTCAGCAAGTTCTACCAGTTGGGAAACGGAGGTCAGCTGATCGTCGAGAGGGATCTGGATTCACTGTCGGAGTTAGTGGGATGCCCACATCCGGAGTTTCTTGGAGCTTAACTTCCAGGACCCCTAGGAGGAGACCTACAGTGGCTAGTCACCGCAGATCTTAGAGGAAGCATTGAAGCACCAACTTCTGGGAGAATTCAGTTCTCCGTGAGAGAGAACAACTGGCTAGATGGATTAGCCAGGGCAATGCATGAAGCTCTCGCACGTCTATGTGCCCTCAGCGTCAACTAAATCCAAGGAACCCGTTTTTCCCACTATGCAAGACGTGACTTCATGGGAATGCCGATGGAGATGCCAAGTCATCCAGCACTGAAGTGCCAAGTGGGGAACCTTGACTTCCTGTTGTATGACCGTCAGAAGGAGATGGACAATGCCAGAGGGTTAGCTAACCAGAACCGTGCCATTGCCGACCAGAAGGCCCAGACTTTCGCACTGCTCGTCCAGGATCGCCAGTCTCTTTGCCGCCAGCGTGCACAAAAGGATCGCACTATCGCCCGTCTTCGCAAGAAGGTGGCCGACCTCGAGAAGACAGTCAAGGAGCAGGCAGCCTAGCTTGCAGCAAAAGAAGAAGAAGATGACGGTGAAGACATCTAGGGAGACATGGATTCTTACCTCAACAATGATGATGACTTTCTGGCGGAGGATGCCGTGGACTTCTACACTGATGATGAGGACTCCGACTTCATCGACGATGAGTAGATGCACTAGGGCACTGTCGTAGCATAACATGTATCGGTCCCAATGTATCGTAGTTTGCAGAATGGTTCTTCAAACCATCGGTTTTCCTTTGTTTATTGTGGTGTGTGTTGTACCGTGTGCTTGTTTGCAGGAATGAAATGAAGTTAGTTGAAAAACCTGAGTCTAACTCAAAGTTTTAGCTTTGAAAACCCCAAAACCATAAACCTTAGAATTTCCCTCTTACCCCTATATCCATCTCAATCTTCAGATGACTCGTGGAAACCAAGGAGGGAGCAGCTCATCGCAAGACCCAATGCTGCAGATCTTGCAGAATCTCATCGCAGACCGTGAAGCAAGCAGGGTAGAACGCCAAGCCAACTTAGCAACACTTTAGCAGATCGCCCAGATGGCTCTCAACAACCAAGGGCATGGAAATCAGGATCATCAAGGATCCAAGCTGAAGAACTTCCAGAATACCAATCCCCCAATCTTTAGGATGTCAGAAAACCCACTAGATGCTGATGACTGGTTACAGACCATGGAAAACAACTTAGAAGTTGCAAGAGTTGATGAAAATGAGAAAGTTCTCTTCGTCACCCACTATCTGGCAGGAGATGCAAGAGCTTGGTGGAACAGTATCCGCCTGATGAACCATGGTTAAGTTATGACATGGGAACCATTCAAAGTCAAGTTCAGCCGCACCCACGTGCCGCAAGGTCTAGTCAACAGGATGAGAGATGAATTCCGCGAATTGAAGCAAGGAAGAATGACTGTGGTGGAGTACCGTGACAAATTCCCGTCACTTGCCAGATATGCACCTGATGAGATCAACACGGAGGCTAAGAAGAAGGAGAGATTCCTGAACGGACTACATGATGAGATGCAGACAGTCCTCGTCAACATCCGTTTCGAGGATCTTGAAGAGCTAGTCGACTCTGCCATTCAGATGGAAGGGAAGATTAACCAGGCAAACGACAACCGCACGCGTCGTATGATGCAAAAGTCTGGATCCAGTAGTCACCAGAAGTACCGTCCCAACCCTTCATCGGGATATGCACCAAGGAACAACCGACCCCCAACATCTCGCCCAAGCTACCCCAACCGTAGCGGAGGCAATGGGAAGCCCGGAGGAAACAATCACAACTCTGGCAATGCCAACAATTTCAACCGTGCACCTCCCAAGATCAACAACAACAACAACACTGCACCCAGAACTGGCAGCAATGTTGTGCCTGTCGCAGTCAAGGACAAGTCCCAGATCACTTGTTTCGAGTGTGGAGTGAAGGGTCACTACTCCAATGAGTGTCCCAAGAAGACTACAGCCAATGCCAATGTGAATGCCCCAGCTCAGCAGCAGCGTCGTGTTCAACCAGGAAGAAGATTTGCCCCAGGGAACCCTCACAACCGTAATGGCCGTCTCTTCCACATGAACGCAGAAGAAGCCCAGGAAGCGCTAGATGTAGTGCTGGGTATGTTTTCTGTCAACTCAGTTTTAGCAAGAGTATTGTTTGATTCAGGAGCATCGCATTCATTTGTCACCGAAGAATTTGCATGCACTAGTAAGATTCACCCAACCAACCTGAAGCATGTCATGATAGTTCAAATCCCCGGTTCAACAACCAAAGCTAGAAAAATTTGCAAAGGTGTGCCTATCAGAATACATGGGATAGATTTTTATGCCAACCTAATTGTACTTGGAACCAAAGGTTTGGAAGTAGTACTAGGTATGGTTTGGATGTCCAGGCCTAAAGGACTGATAGACTGTGCTAAGAAAGCCATCACCATGACCAGTAGCTCTGGAGTAATAGTAGAGCATATCTCAGAAACCTTACCCCGTCAATTCAAGTGCAACAAGAGTGTAGCCCTGCCCACCATTAACCAAGTCAGAGTAGTCTGTGAATACCCCGACGTATTCCCAGATGAATTTCCAGGTATGCCCCCGGATAGGGATATTGAGTTCATTATCGAACTAATCCCCGGAACCGGACCCATAGCCCAGAGACCCTATAGCATGAACCCCTCAGAGTTAGTGGAACTGAAGAAGCAGTTGGATGCCATGTTAGAGAAAGTCTTGATTCAACCAAGCGCATCGCCATGCAGATCACCCGTGTTATTCGTCGACAAGAAAGATGGAGGCAATCGTTTGTGCACAGATTACAGAAAGTTGAATGATGTCACCATCAAGAACAAGTACCCGTTGCCAAAGATAGAGGATCTATTTGATTAGTTGACTGGAGCCCAGGTATTCTCAAAGATTGATCTTAGGACTGGTTATCACCAACTTAAGATTCGTGCAACGGATATTCCGAAGACCTCCTTTACTACTCGCTATGGTTTATACAAGTATACAGTTATGTCTTTTGGATTAACCAATGCCCCTGCTTATTTCATGAATCTCATGAATAAGATCTTTATGAATTTCCTGGATAAGTTTGTAGTTGTGTTTATTGACAACATACTTATCTACTCCAAGTCAGAATAAGAGCATGAGCAACATCTGAGAGTTATCCTAGAAACCCTGAGAGAACATCAGTTATATGCTAAGTTCAGCAAGGGTGAGTTTTGGCTGAAGGAAGTAGGATTCCTAGGACATATTGTGTCTGCCGGAGGAGTCTCTGTCGATCCCGCCAAGATCAAAGATGTCGAAGAATGGGAAGCCCCAACCGCTCAAACCCAAGTCCGTGCATTTCTCGGATTAGCAAGATATTACCGCAAGTTCGTAGAAGGATTCTCGAGCATAGCCCGACCAATGACCAATTGTTGAAGAAGGACAAAAAGTTTGAATGGATAGACAAATGTGAAGCCAGTTTTCAGGAGCTAAAAAGGAGATTGATATCAGCCCCAATATTAATCATGCGAGACATCAAGAAGCCGTTTGATGTGTATTGTGACGCATCCAAGATTGGTCTAGGATGTGTATTGATGCAAGAAGGCAAAGTCATCGCGTATCTGTCTCGACAACTGAAGCAGCATGAGCAGAACTATCCGACCCATGATCTTGAGCTAGCAGTTGTGGTTCTAGCATTGAAGACATGGCGTCATTATTTGATGGGTAATCGCTCCGAGATTTACTCAGATCACAAGAGTTTAAAATATATCTTCACTCAAAAGGAGCTGAATATGAGGCAAACGAGATGGATAGAGTTAATCAAGGATTATGACCTTAACATTCACTATCACCCCGGCAAAGCCAATGTGGTAGCGGATGCTCTTAGCAGGTTGCCATGTAGGCTAAACACCATGATCAAGGAGAAGCAACCAAGTTTGTATGAAGAGTTGGAGCAGTTCAGGACTGAATTAGTTAGCAAAGGATTCTTAGCTAGCATTGAACTTCAACCCACTTTGATTAGCCAAATCAAGGAATACCAGAAGGGGAATGAAAGTATCGACGGTATCAAACATCGTATTGGTATAGGAAAGGTACCTAGATTCACTGAAGATGAAGAAAGTATACTGTGGTACAAAGGACGTATCTGTGTGCCAGCAGATTCGGAGCTAAAGCAAGTTATCATGAAGGAAGCTCATGATACTATTTATTCTATCCACCCCAGAGGAACAAAGATGTATCAGGATTTGAAAGAGCAATTTTGGTGGCACAAGATGAAGAGAGAAATCGGAAGCTACATCGCCAAGTGTGACATCTGTCAACGAGTCAAAGCAGAGCATCAGAGACCTGCAGGACTCTTGCAACCATTGCAGATTCCGGAATGGAAATGGGATTCCGTCGGAATGGACTTTATCACCGGTTTGCCTACTTCTAGTAGGGGAAATGACTCAATCTGGGTCATAGTTGATAGACTGTCCAAGCTAGCCCACTTTATACCTGTCAAGACTACCTACTAGAGTGCGAAGCTAGCAGAGCTGTACATCGCTAGAATTGTTAGTCTGCATGGAACCCCCAAGACCATAGTATCAGATCAAGGAACCCAATTTACCTCAAGGTTTTGGCAGAAAGTCCAAGAAGGATTAGGAACCAAGTTGAACTTCAGCACCGCGTATCATCCGCAAACTGATGGACAGACTGGGAGAGTCAACCATATCCTAGAGGATATGCTTAGAGCTTGTGTGTTGGAATACAGATCAAAATGGGAAGACTGCCTGCCTTTCGTAGAATTCTCATATAACAACAGTTATCAAGCTAGTTTGCAGATGGCACCATTTCAATTCCTATACGGAAGAAAGTGTCGCACCCCTTTAAATTGGACGCAAGTAGGAGAGAGTCAGATCTTTGGACCCGACATTCTCCGGGAAGCAGAAAAAAAGTTCACAAAGTCCGTGAGCACCTCAAGACCGCCCAATACAGACAGAAGAGTTATGCTTACAAGAGAAGGAGAGACCTGACTTTCAATGTCGGGGATTTTGTATATCTCAAGGTTTCGCCATTGAAAGGAACTCAATGCTTTAGTTTGAAAGGAAAGTTAGCCACCAGATATATCGGACCTTTCAAGATTCTGAACCATCGAGGAGAAGTATCGTATCAACTGGAACTGCCTAAAGAGATGTCAGCCATCCAAAATGTGTTCCATATCTCGTTACTTCGCAAATGCTTGGAAGTGCCTGAGAAGACTGAAGTTTTCAAAAACATCGATCACAGAGCTGTTGAGATCAATAATGACCTGACCTATCGGGAAGTGCCCATCCGTATCTTAGAAGAAGCCTACAGGACCACCAAGACCAGGAGCATCAAGTTTCTCAAGATTCAGTGGAGCAAACATACCGAGGAGGAAGCCACTCGGGAGCGCGCAGATTACATTAGGAGAACGTTCCCAGATCTCTTTAGTTCCTAGTTTTCTTTGTAAATCTCGGGACGAGATTTTGTTTAAGGGGGAAGGTTTGTAACATCCCAAAACTTTAATCCAAGCTTATCAAGATCCAAATCATCAAATTCAGGGTTACAAAAACTTTTCCAAAGTAAAAGTGAAAGCATTCATGTGTATGTGCATTTAATTTACGAATTGATTTGAATTGCCATGGTTCTGTGATCCTTTGCTTGTAAATTGTTTCTTAGGTGAAATAAACATCATCTAAGTCATTCCCAAACTTTTTCCAAAGAAGAACAACTCAAAATGAATATTTGAAGTGAATGGTCATTTTGGCCAAATTAACTCTCATGCCTACTTTGGCTATTCCTAGTACTCAAAACTTAACAGAAACATGTGTGGATCTTTCTACCCCTTGATAGTACACATAATGAGGTACCAAGGCCCACGTTGTGATCTGCAAAAATCTTTCCAATGCTAATTTTAAATGACAGATTAAATTTGAATCTAAGTCATATGGGAAGATCCCATTTTTCAATAACCACTCAAACAAGCTCAATTTTGAAAACCCAAGCACCCACAGAGTCTCAAGCTTATGCCTAGCAAACCCACCAAAAATGTTTTCAAAATTCAAAACTAAATCTCATGCGGCCATTTCATCAAACACTTGGCATGCATGATTTACACCCTAATCCTAGCTCAGTGTTTTGAATAGGGTTTTGCCCCCCTTTGATCTCCATTTAATCCCTTTGTCCCCCAGAGTCTAACCATGCCATTAGCACCCATCCCCTACACCCCTATTGGCAAAGCCACACCATGCCGAGCCACCCCTCGCCGGCCGACCATGCACTCGCCCCAGCAGACCACCTCCCTCTCTCTCGCCATGTCTAGGAGGTAGCCAGGACCTCACCGCCACCCTCTGTTCCCTGCCCGAGCCAAGCCCAGCAGTGGACCACTGAGGAGAGCCCGCGCCTAGTGCCACCGCACCATGCCGAGCACGCGCCAGAGCACCGCACCCGGCACGCGTGCACAAGCCGCCGCTCGACCGCAGCCCGCGCCTACCGCTCCGCCACGACCCAGGGAACACGATGGACACGCCCGTTCGCCGCTCGACGCACCACAGCCACCGCTCGCCCTGGACATCGCCGCCTCTGCCGCTCAGAGCGCCAGCTCACCCCGACCGCATACCACCACCCCTACGCCCGCATTCACTTCCTAGAGCACCACCAGGAGACCACCTGTCGATCGCCACCCTCAGCCATGCCGCTAGCCGCCCGTAGCCATGTCGCCACCATCGCCGCCCCATCCCTCTCAGTCTCGCCGTCGAGCCTATAAAAGGAGGGCACCCCTAGCCGTTTGAAGCACACCAGTCCACTCTCCTCACCTCACTGACCGTCCCACACGATTAGCCGGAGCAAGGGAGCAGCAACTCGCCGGAATTGCACTGGAGCAGGCCGCCTCTAGAGGAGAAGGGCGCCCCTGATTGTGACCACCCCCGGAGATGCCTCGACCATCGCTGAGCTCGCGGTCGACCACCAGTTCGTTTGCCCGTTTCACCGTCGTCTCTAGAGCCCTGGTACGCCCCCTATGCACCCCCACCAAGCCGCTAGGGTTCGAGCTCGTCGGCGACCTGTTCGTCCTCGATGACGATCCCCAGCCGTAGATCCCAGTTCTAATCTAACGGCCCACATCGCCCCATACTGCTTCGCGCGTTATGAGCCGCTGACTTGTGGACCCCCCTGTCAGTTGAGCCCCGCGCCGTGGAGTGACACTGGACCGGCCCGTTAGCATTTCCCGCGTGACCCAGTTAGTTTGAATTAGGACTTTTCTTTTTAGTTTAAACTTAGTTCTGTCTCTGAGTTTGAAAATTAATTCAGAGAGTTTGACAAATCCAAATTGCTTGAAACCAATTTTGCTTGAAAGGTATTGAAATGATCTATCCAAGCCCATTGGATTTAATTCAATTAGAGTTATAGATATCTCCTAGTAAAAATAACAAAACAGAAGTATTTGCAACTTGCAACATTTTTATAAAATCAACCAAGATAGGTTTTGAGTTGATTCCAACTCTCAAAAATCACATTTCATCATACCTATCTGAATATTTAATAATATTAATGTTTACGTGTAGTGACTTTGGACTAGTACCAAAATAATGCTATATAGGCACTTCTAGTCACTTTAAATCATTAAATAATGAACTTAAACCAAAGTAATATTGATCCAACCTTTAAATCCCATTCCCACATGTTATAATATGTGGTGAGGACATGTGTACGCGGGATCCAATATTTTAAGTGGTGAATATTAAGTGTTAGTTAATTTTTCAATGAGTAGAAATTACTTTTCTAAAATAAAAAGAGTGAAACTATTAAATGAAAACTGTGATGCTTAAGATGATAATAGATCATCAAGTGTGTGTCTTAGAATACTGATTAGGCTAGTTAAGTATTGTTTGGTGATTGTGTACTCCGTATGTATTTATAGACGATAGTACCGACCAAGCTTTCGAGGAGGAGGAGTTCTACCAAGAAGAAGAAGAAGAAGAAGAAGAAGAAAACTTCTACCACCGCACTTCACAAGGCAAGCCACCATGAACAATGCAAGCTGAGACTTGCAAGTATAATGCTTAGCAAGCTAGGATTAAACTAGATGGTTTAGCAAAGATGCTTTAGGCATGCTTTGGTCACACTACCTTGACTATTAGTACCCCAAGTCTTATTTACCAGCTTTACTTCCTTTACTTTACACAAGTTCTTTACTTGTTTTGAAGGTAGCATAAAGAGTATAAAACTTGACCTATTTAGAAACCCTTTAGATGTCATTCTATGGCATGAGATTGAACCCATCTTTTCAACCTTAGTGAACACTCTTAACTTAGTAGTTTAGAGTAGATCAAAAACCTGAGTCACTTTAGATGGAAGCACTTGGTGAAAATGATTTATGAAAACATTGGAATGATGATTCATTCTAATGAGATGTTTTGACATGTGTTGAGAAACACAAGTGGTTTATGATGATGAAAATGATGAGGCATGAGCCTTAACCCTTTTATAAAACTGATGGTTGGATTCGGATGCGATACCATTCCAAATTTACCGTACAACCACACTACCTGAATTGGGTAAGGCTTAGCTGGAAATTTATATGCATTAGTATTAGTTCCCTCGTGGGAGAGGCTTAAGCTGAGGCTACCTCTCAATGTTGTCCACCTATGCAGTGCCCAAGATCACTGATGGTCATGGTTGGGAGGCCATGCTCATAGGAGAGGTGCTTATACTAGGGTGTGTAAAGGGAAGGTTATGTTTGATTATCTGCATACTAAGTATGATGATTGAGGGTTATCCCTGACAGATGTATCGAATCTTGTCGTGAAAGTGTACCACCTCTGCAGAGTGTCAAACTATTCGAATAGCCACGTCCACAGTTATGGACAGTTGGAATGGCCATACTGTTTTATTGTCAGATGTTTTCCAAACAACTTATGAAATGAAGGATGAATCTTGACTTGACCACATCAGGGTTGTGTTTATGACAATAGCTTCCCAACTTAAGTGATTTTAGAACTTTATTTTTACCCTTCTTTGCTTCAGAACTCAGCTTAGGTTTCAAACTTAACTTTATAGTTAAACTTAGATTTATCACTTTAACTTAGAACTATATTACTTGTTAGAGGTAGTTTGCGAGTACTTAAAGAGTACTCATGGCTTTTGTCCCTGGCTATTCTCATGGCCAGACTATGAAGGAGACTATCAAGATGATGGCCAATAGGACGGCTATGATAAGCCTTCGTCAGCATTGTCTGTGCCCCTGAAGATGGACCCCACCACTACGCTTATCTTTTATTTCCGCTGCTTGTTGTATTAAGACTGGATCATGAGATCCTTATTTGTGTAAGACCTTATGTAAGGTTTGTAATGGATGATGTACTGTGATATCCAATCCGTTATGTCTCACAAAAATGATAATCCTGGGATTGCGAGGTATGGAATAACGGGCATCTAGGATTAAAAATTCGGGTGTTGACAGGTGGTGCCTTCGTTCTTCTTGGCGGCGGCAATAGTGGCCGCAGATCTAGCGGCGACGCCTCCATTCTTCATGCCCATCTTTCGATGGCGGTGAGAATAAAAGAAGTAGCTGGGGAATACATGCAGCTGGTCCAGTGCCACAGAGAGGACGAGCGCAAGGGAGCAGAAACGAGTGACAATGGCGAAGGAAGCATGTGCAAGAAGAGAGATGGGGAAAATTACCGCAGCTACGTTGCTACTTAACCTCCTCGCAGATGTCTTCCAACGACCAGCAGAAACCCTACAGGACGTGTGGCGAGGGTGAATCACGAACCGTCCCCCACTACTCCCATTACACACAGAAATCGAGGAGATGCAGTTAAAACAGAAGATTACGCACACGCAGTCAAATCGAAGTCAGAAAGCGGGACCCACCGCTCGTCACGTCCCTTCAAAGTCGCTCACACGAGCAATTGAGGTCATCACATCATCAGCATAGACGTCATCGATTCCAGCAGAAGAAGATTTTGACTACTTTAGTTCTTGCTCGAGTCTTTGACTCAACCAAGCACTCCAGGGCTACTCCCAACAGGAGCGATGGCCGCGCACCTAAAAGAATTTTTATGCAGGTGTATGAGCATTCAAGACAAACCCATCACTCGAATCAACGATTCGATTGTGAACTACGGGTTACTCCCATAGGGAGCGCTGGAAGTATATTCGACTGAAACAAGCAACCAAAGATGACAGCAATCACAAAATGTTTTACTCCCCACTCAAGTCTACCACTCGAATAGGCACTCAGGGGCTACTCCCATAGGGAGCGCTGGTCGCGCACCCTATGATTATTTTTCTTGTACATCGTACTATGTGTTGATAACATCCACACTCGAATGGTGTAGCGACTCCACCTCATACTTTTCCTACAAAGAGATCACGTCTCCTAGGTCACCCGAATCATCTCCGCGATGACAAAAATTTGGATGCCACGCTTATAGCGTGAAGATAAGACCTGAACAAGGCATGTCAACACATTTGTTGCGCACTACCAGAAATATATCCGTGCCTGCAGGTACGATGAACATGCCTTGATGGACGCGTCGAGTGCTCACATTTATACACTGGAATTCGACTCCTGTAAGACCTCCGCGACCTGAGTTGAATTATGCCAGCACTTTTACGAACTCGAGTTTGGGGACTCGAGTTTGAGTAGATTGCGTTGTTTTGCCCTAAGGCAGTTAACTGATACTGATACATCAGATAAATCAGGCACGTATATCAACAATCCCTATGACACAAATAGAACACTCAAAAAGATGCTTAGTCATGCACTCGAAAGACTTCATAAAGTCTCCAGTCGAATCTACGATTCCACTGGACACTCGGGAGTTACTGACATGGGTATACCCTACAGGTACTCGAGTTTGACATATACGGTCCAGATACGACAGAAGCCCATGGCGTTGCCAAGGCCCAATGAAGAATTCGGGTGGCCCACAGACTCTCCGATTGCTTGCGAGGCAAGAAGAAGCTTAAGATAGAAAGTTCAAAGGGCGAACCCTAATCTGTAACCGACTCGACCTGCTACCCGAGACCTAGCCTATCTATATAAAGTCTAGGAGGGCGGCGAGGAGGACAATCACCACCCTAGTTTCCACAACCATCGCCAGATTGCATCTACGCACCCCTGTAACTTTTGACTCCCTCGGTAATTCCAAGAGCAGAAGGGCAGGAGTAGGGACCTCTACGAGGCCTGAACCTGGGTAAACCTTGCGTCCATGTGTGCTTGTTTGCTAACCGATTGATGCCTTCAGCGCTCCCTCCTTCTCGAAAACCCAAGTCCATAATAATGGGCATTGACAAGTTGAACCCTCATTACATATATTCTAGTTGACCTAATTTCGTTTTATCGACATGGATTCATTTAAGTGTGTAGAGTTTTAACTTCCATGCTTCAAAACCCTTAAACTTGGAAACTATAAGAAAGCATTGTCCACTTTGTACGGAAATTGGGTGGGGGTATTCTTTGTTCTTTATTCTACCACTAAAAATATTTGAAAAACTCACTTCATGCATGGCCTACCATGTACTTTGTATGAACTTTCTTCGGTTTCTAGCCAAATGTGACCAAGATCATGCACATATTCTATCTACATCAAGATAATGATAGTGCGCCCATATTTTGGTATATAGGTTCCATCTGTATGGTAAACATGTAAAAGTTTTTCAGAAGGAAGTAAAAATAATGTGGCTCAGAGTGCATAACATGTGTCATTTACTACTAGTACATGTAGTAGTCTATGTTTTATGGAAAATTTCTTGGTGACTATAATTTTCAAACTTTTCTAGTTAATTTCACCCACTCAGACGATTTTTTTGTCGATTTGTCGAACTAGGTATAATTTAATGATCTACAACTGCGTCAGAGCAAGTTTAATAGTACAAACAACTCTTAGGTATAACAAAGTGACATGTCGTCCTCTATTGTCCTCCTTATACCAGCATATACACTACCTAGCAATTAAAATATACAACAACTAGCTTCACGATGCAGAAACCTCATCAAAAACCAAGAAAAATAAACAGAAATATAATGAAAAAACCTTACTATGCCGCTTGAAAAATCCAAAAACTTGGGACTTGTAAGAAAGCATGGTACACTTTGTCTGAAAATTGGGGTGGTGATGCATGTAAAATGCATCCATGAACTTTGCATTTTATTACTTGATATTCCAACATATTTGCATCATATATGGGGTATATTCATACTTTGTAATGATATTTGGGAATAATTCACACTTTCCATATTCTTTTGGAATTAACCCTGCCAAGGCAAAAAAAAAACCCTATTTCAATGTTTTTGACTTTCAGGTACCCAAACGATGTCCAATTGACCTGAAACTTCACGGGACCCAATATTTATCAGAACCAAGAACATTGGGTCAAAGATCAGCGAAAGAAGAAGGCTGAGGGAGGAATTGGCCCACCACACGCGGCCACCCCCCTAACGCATGTGGTGTGCTCATTTACTCCTCGAGTCTCCGATGCCAGCAATTTTTTCTCTCAGGCAAAGGTGCTGACCTAAAACCACGTATAAAAAAGATCTTCCAAAAAATCTCAGAAAGGAGCACCGTAGAAAACATAAAAACGAAACAGATACGCAGGAGGCAGAAGATTGGAGGAGAAAAACTCGGCCGGGGCACTGCCGGTGTGATCTCCACCTCCTCCAATGACTCCAGCACCTTCACCATGATGAAGGGAGAGTAGTCCACCCCTGGACTACGGGTTTATGGCAGTAGCTATTGTATCTCTCTCCCATGATCCTAATTGTATTAGAACCGTATGAGTTGCATAACATGATTACGGTCATATTTGTATTACCTATGTGGTGGATCTTTATATAGTTGATATTTGAGATTGCAGTTGTTTAGTATTGGAAGTATATGAATAGATGCATATCATGTACTCTGTTCTTGTTTACTTGTTTTGATCAAACTTGTATATGGGAGCGTGTGTGGGGGAACGTGTACATTAGTTGGAGCAACGAGGGTGATCTTGCAGGTAGGACAGTAAAACTTGCTAATCACTTGGGTGTTTACCTTACTTAGTTGCCTCACTAGGGATAAATAAAACACCATGCCTAGACTAGATCAAGTATGTTCTTATTTTAACTTCATGTCATAGAACTTAATTCTATACTCTGAAATTGTTCTTAATACTAGATTGCTTGGAGACCCCCCTTTCTAGTAGAGTATAAGTTAATTGTTAGAAATAACTTATTTGTTTAGGACATGATGCCCATATGAATTGATATTCATACTTTAACATGTTGCACCAATATAATGCCAACTAGAGTGTCCCGTGTCTACCACAACTCAAAGAGAGAGTGCATAAGAGAAACCATGAACCCTGGTCCATTTTAAACCATAAGAAAACACTATCCAACACATCTACATCAATATTTTTTCAGTACTAATTAAATCCGAAAGTAAAAAAACATTTCTCATACTTGAAAACACCAATCAAAACCCAAATACATCATATTCCATTGCATTTAACACCATTGCATATGTACTTTACTATTGCATTGTATTTTACTTTTATTGTATTTTATTTCAGTTTTACTTACATACACCTTGTGCTTGACAACCATTTGGTGAGGTTGAGGGCACAAAACAATCTACACCTATTTTTTAGGTTGCTTGATGAAGAACAAGACGATCATTCTATTACACACAGCTCCCAGAGAGTTTGATATTTAAACCCTCGAGTTTCCCTCGTGAGGAAGATTTCCATTTACTACATCACTCTCCACTTAGAGTCTCTACTATTAAGGTGCAACGAGAAGCTCCAACGACAACTGTTAGTAAGTTTTCTAGCGCTTTCACAAAGGAAGTTTTCTGGCGCTGTTGCCGGGGAGCTAGTAAAAGGACAGCTCACAAGAAAGTTCAAATTCATCACCAACTTGTGTAACCACCTAAACTTGGGGAGGTTGCACCTATGTGAGTATCATCTTGTTCTTTTAAATCTACAAAGTAGTTTTATTTTGTTTTTTTATTGTCTTTACTTTCATATTTACATTTCAATTTTTACATTTTTAGTTTCTTTTACCATTCGGTTTTGCATTTACTTTTTATTTTTCAGTTTTTGTCTTACTTTTGTATTTCGGTTTGTCTTCTTATTTTTAGTTTTTTATTTCATTTGTTAGTTATTAGTTTTAGTATCATTTTACTTTCAGTTTTCATTCAAAAACATAAAACACATAAAAATTAGTATCACTTTACTACTTGCATAATGGGAGAAAGAACTAAATTATGTGACTACACAAATACACCTAATGATCAATTTATTGCTAAGCCCATTACCACCCCCGAGATTATAGGGGAGAGCTTTGAAGTCAGTCCTAGTTTGCTAAACTTGATAACTAGGGAACAATTTGGAGGTAGTGCAAATGAGGATGCCTCTATGCATCTTCATGACTTTTGTGAAATATGTGACATGCAAATTTTCAAAAAATGTTGAAAATGATATCCTCAAACTAAAATTCCATTCTTACTTAGAGTAAAGGCTAAAGCATGGTTACTATGACTACCCATCGCTAGTATAAATTCTTGGGATGATTTATAAGAAGCATTCATAAAAAATATTATCCTCCCGTTAAATTTTTACAAAATAGGATTAACATCTTATCATTTAGGCAAAATGAAAATTAGCATGTAGCTATGGCTTGGGATTTAATTAATATAATGCTTAGGACTTGTCCATCACATGGAGTCAATGAATGGACTATCTTGCATTCATTCTATAATGGTTTGAACTACATGTCTAGAAACATACTAGATACTACTGCTGGAGGTGGTTTTATGTGTAAAACTATTGTAGAAGCAAAAGCCATATTAGAAAGTATATTGCAAAATTATAGTCAATGACATACTGAAAGAGCACCTATTCCTTCCAAGAAAGTAAATTCCATAAAAGATATAGACACTTTATCTAATAAAATGGATGCCATTCTTGATTACATGTCTAAACAAAATCTTGAGAATGTTCCATTGCAAGATTTAGTTGGTAACAATGCTAAAAGTGTGGATGTGAACTTTGTTAGGAACTTTGGTAGTGGTAGTTATGGTAATACTAATTACAACTCTTACAATAGGCCACCATTTGTTCCGAACAAATATGCTAGTAGTGGTAATGTTTCTAATGACTTGGAAAACACTATTAGAGGTCATCTGGTATCCATCATTTGGGCCTGGAATCCTGGAATTCATTTTGCAATTCTATCCCTATGTTGTTTGGTTGGCACGAAATTGGGCTGTCATTTCATTCGGCAAATCCATCGAAATATCCCCATGTGTAAACCCGATTCCTATCTCAGACCCGTCATATGCAAATTCCTATCTCACACCCAAAATTGAGCTTGTGGATGTATGGATCCCCAAGGTATTAATTACTATTGGAAAATAAATACACCATGCTATACTTGATCTAGGTTCTAGTGTTTATCTAATGATCTATATGAATGGCTAGAATTGCAAAATATATAAAAATGCTCCATGGACTTACTACTTGTTGATGATACTATTACAAATGATGTAGGAAAAGCTAGTAATGTAATGGTATAGATTCACATGACTTTCGTTCCTTGATTTTATTATCATGGACATGGGGAGTAAAACTTCTAGTCCAATTATTTTGGGAAGACCTTTCCTTCGTACTACAAGTGCTATTATTGATTCAAAGGAAGGTAATGTAAAGTTTTAGTTTCCACATAAGAAGTGTATGGAACACTTTCCAAGGAAGAGGGGCACTGCAAAATTCAAGCTCCCTCATAAGCTTCACCCCTCTTGAAATTCAAGTAAGTAAGCCTAGCTATATGGCTTTAAAGAAAACGCTTTGCGGGAGACAACCCGAATGTTTTTGTTTTGATTTTCTTTGTGTACTCTTGATGTAGCAAGAGAATTTAGTTTTTGTTTTTGTTATGTAGTTTTCAATAAAGTACCAAGTTTTACCCATTTTGGATTGAAAAAAGTTGAACACATATATGGAGTTACAGATTTCTGCACGAGTCTCTGTACCATATGATTTTCATATTTTTATGTAACTTCGATTGCACTCATATTGAAATTGTAGTTACAACTTTCCATCTTCTGTATGATCATGTAATTTCATGATTTTAGTACATTTTTAAGTAGGGTAATTAATTACGTTTTGCTGCTGCTAAAATTCTAGACAGATTCTGTCTCATTTTGTTTTATGTATTCTTTGAGCTTTTAAGTTGAATCTTTTTGATTGATTTGAGTTTATGAGAAAGCATAAACAATATATACCTACTGAACATTTTATATATACATTTGTTTAAGGAGTTCTTGCAGCCAGGGGCGGACGTACGTTAGCCTAGCAGGTAACACAGGACCTCGGGTAAGTTTCTGTAATACATTGTACATGTGTAGCCCATGTAGGGCGTGAGACCCCAAAAATCTGTAGAAGGGAAAATCTGTAGAAGGGACACCGCCGACAGTCCAATAGCTATGAGTGGCCCAAAACCATCCAAGTCTCCTGTCCATCGACTAAAAATCCAAACGGTGAGCGGTGAGAGCAGGCCTACCGAGCGAGAGAGCGGCGGTCAGCAATACATCGATCTCCCCTAAAAAAACAATACATCGATCGATCGGAAAAGAAAATTGATCGACCGACTGAACCAGACAACCGTGTAAGACAGAACTGCGCCGCACCTCCCGCCCTTGCTCCGTGGACCGTTGCTCCGTTCATTGTCAATCTACCGCCGACCGCCGTCGCCACTCATCGATCGCCCGATTGCCAGATCGAATCAAGTCGCCGATTCAGCTGAGAAAAAAAAAGCGCATGTCATTAGTAGCTAGGGTTTTTAATTGGGTTGGGAATTTGACTGTTTGGATTAATTATCCAGGGAGTGGTGACCAGACTACAATTATTCGAGAGATCCACCTTGCCGTTGGATTATTCGTGACTATACTGTACGGTTGGGACGCTGGGCGTACATGTCAATGTCCAGTAAGTAGCACTGTAGCAACTCATATGATATTATATTTTCCTTTGTAAAGATTTAATTTGCCTTAATTTATTATCATATAACAATTGGCAAATTACAGAAGAAGCTGTCTTTATGGGGAGGTTTGTAAACAAAAGAAGGCGGACTTCATTTGAAGATGAAAATGCTGGTTCGTATGATCAAGAGAATGATGCCCCATCCCATGAATTGGAAAATTCCTCAACCCTGCCACTGCCATATGGACAAAATGATGCCTCAAAGCATCGTCAAAATTCTTCCCAAGATATAGGAAAATCATCTCAGGCCCGCGAAGAAATAAATTGGGAAGAGGAAATTGAATTTGATCCAGGCAAAAGAAGATGTATAGATGAGTACCCTCCTAATTTGAAAGAAATGGTAAGAAGAAAGTATTGGGCTAATGGGCCTTGTCAACCTTGTACTTGTGATTTTCTAGCGATAGAGATGAGTGGTAAAGATAGAAGGTTTGTTTCTGAATGGTTTGATGAGTTTGGGAGTTGACTCGAGTACATCGAGTCTAAAGATAAAGCCTATTGTCTCTGTTGTTTCTTATTTAGACCGCGAAAGAAGAAATAAGCTAGATATGATGCATTTGTTAAAGATGGTTGGTCAAGTTGGAACAAAAAATACAGATTGAAGGAGCAGGTAGGAGATGTCAACAGTCTTCACAACCGAGCAAGAAAAGATTGTGAAGCTTTGCTGAAACAAGAAAAACACATTTATGTTGCTTTAAATAACCAAAGTAATGCTATGAAAAATGCTTATTATACTAGACTAAATTCCTCAGTTGATGTTACTAGAGTATTATTGAAGCAAGGATTGCCTTTCTGAGGCCACGATGAGTCCGATGAGTCTTTGAATAAAGGAAAATTCAAGGAACTTCATGAGTACACGGCTGAGCAAAATCCAGCTGTAGCTAAGGTTGTTGGCCATAATGCTCCAGGTAATAATCAGTTGACTTCTCCAAAGATTCAAAAGGCCATAGTTGAATGTTTTGCAAAGGAGATATTGTTGGAGATATGCCCAAGAGGCAATAATAAAAGTGATTATTATTATATCTTTGTGTTTATGATGAATGTTTACATCCCATGCTATAATTGTATTATTAGGAAACACTGATACATGTGTGTTTTGTAAACATGTAAGAGTCCCTAGTAAGCCTCTTGTTGAACTAGCTTGTTGATTGATTGATGATCATGGTTTCCTGATCATGGACATAAGGATGTGATTAATAACAAGGTTATATCATTAGGAGAATGATGTGATGGACATACACCCATAGGAAGCATAGCATAAGATCAAGTCATTAAGTTCGTATTGCTGTAAGCTTTTAAATGCATAGTAACCTAATCCTTCGACCATGAGGTTGTGTTAATCACCATCACCGGACGAGTACTTTGATGATATCAAACACCGCTTCGTAACTGGGTGGTCATAAAGGTGTCATTGGGTATTCTGAAAGTATGTTTTGAAGCGCATGGACCAAGATTGGGATTTGTCCATCCATATGACGGATAGATATGCTCTGGGTCCTCTCGGTGGAATGTCATCTAGTTAGCTTGCAAGCATGTGACTGGATCACAAGGGATGACATATCACGGAACGAGTAAAGAGTACTTATCAGTAACGAGGTAGAACTAGGTATGGAGATGCTGACGATCAAACCTCGGATAAGTATAGTATCGTGTGACAAAGGGAATTGCTTTCGTATGTAAATGGTTCAATCGATCACGAAGTCATCGTTGAGTATGTGGGAGCCATTATGGATCTCCAGGTCCCGCTGATGGTTATTGATAGGAGATGTGTCTCTATCATGTCTACATATTCACGAACCGTGGGGAGACACACTTAAGGTTCGAAGTTGTTTTAAGTAGATATGGAATGTGCGTTGGAGATCGAATATTGTTCGGAGTCTCGGATTGGATTCGGGACATCACGAGGAGATCCGGAATGGTCCGGAGAATAAGATTCATATATAGGGGATCATTTTCTAAGTTAGGAAATGTTTCGGAGTGTTTGTATGAGGATTCTAGAAGGTTTCAGAATGTTCCGGAAGGTTCTAGAAGATATCTTGGAGTTTGCTTTAAAATCAAGATAGGGATCAAGGAGTCCTGGTGGGTCAAGATACGGAGTCGTGGGGGAGGAGGACTCCTCCCCCCACCTCCAATCCGCCGGCCTACAAGGGAGGGGAGTCCTACAAGGACTCCCCCTCCCTAGGCGCCTCCCTTCTTTAAATAGAGGGGCAGGGGCGCCCCCTCCTCCCCTGCTCTCATAACACCCAATCTCTGCCGCCTCTCTCCTCCACTATCTTCTGCACAGGCATAGGTGAAGCCCTGCAGAATTCTCTACTCCACCACCACCACGCCGTCGTGCTGCTGGGATTCCGTGGAGAAGATCTACTACCTCCGCTGCTCGCTGGAACGGGGAGAGGAAGGTCTACTTCGACTCCGCACGTGTGACCGACTGCGGAAGCGCTGCCGAATCGCGGCGCTGGAAGGATTGTCCACTTGACCGACTGCGGAAGCGCTGCTGGAACGCGACGCCGGAAGGATCGTCCACACGATCTTGAGATCGGCAAGTGATCGACTACATCAACCACGAGATCTAATCTCGTTAACACTTTTGGATCTATGAGGGTTAGTTCCTATCTATCTCGTTGCTCATGTCTAGTAGATTAGATCTTGGCTTTTATCTAGATTAGATCTAGGTTTTGTTCGTTCTTGTGGTAGAATTTTTTTGTTTTCCATGCTACGAACCCATCAGTGGTATCAGAGCCGTATCTATGCGTAGATCTGTTGCACGAGTAGAACACAATGTTTTGTGGGCGTTGATGCTTTTGTTGTCGGTGTCTTAGCGTGTATTTTGCATCTTGCGGCATGGTGGGATGAAGCGGCTCGGGCTAACATTACATGTCATCGCACATGAGACTTGCTCCACGCTTGACGTGCAACTTTCTTTGCACAAGTGGCTTTGCGGGTTTCTGTCTCTCCCACCATAGTTAAGATTCAATTTACAATGAGCATCTTGATAACACTTGTATCAACGTTGTGGTTCTTGTTCGTAGGTAAGATCGGTCTTATGCGAAAGCCCCAAACCACGTAAAACTTGCAAAAAAATTTAGAGGCGTCTAACTTGTTTTTGCAGGGGTTTTGTGATGTGATATGGCCAACATGTGATTGTGATTGTATTTGATGTATGCAATGATCCTTGTTGTAATATGGCAACCGGCAGGAGCCTAATGGTTGTCTTTAATTCTGTTAAGACCTGCGTGTCTATTCATCTTGTAATAGCTTTATTCCAAGTAGTTGTAATAGTTGCTGGTGATGATGGACAACCATGAAGCGGTGCCACTGACCTTGACGCAATGCTGGTGATAATGGAGATCATGTTCGTGCTTTGGAGATGGAGATCAAAGGCGCAAGAAGAAAAGGCCATATCATATCACACTAATTATGAATTGCCTGTGATGTTAATCCTTTATGAATCTTGTATTGCTTAGATCGCGACGGTAGCATTATAAGATGATCCCTCTCACTAAATATCAAGTAATAAAGTGTTCATCCTTAGTTGGCACCGTTGCTAAGACTCGTCGTTTCGAAGCATCTCGTGATGATCGGATGTGATAGATTCTATGTGTGCATACAACGGGTGCAAGCCAGATTTGCACATGCGGAAACTAAGGTTGTCTTGACGAGCCTAGCATGTACAGACATGGTCTCGGAACACGGAATACCGAAAGGTAGAGCATGAGTTATATAAATGATATGATGAACATGAAGATTGTTCGCCGATGAAACTACATCTTCTCTTGTGAAGATCGGACTTGGTGTAGTGGACTTGGTTCGTGTAATCACTAAGACAATGTGAGGGATGTTGTTTTGAGTGGGAGTTCACCTAGTTAGTTTAATAATTAAATTTGAACTCAATTTGTCATAAACTTAGTCTAAACTACTTGCAAATTGTTGTAGATTATGGCGACCCCCTCCATCAATTTCAATGCGTTCCTAGAGAAAGAAAAGCTTAAGAACAATGGAAGCAATTTCACGGACTGGTTCCGTGGACTGAAGATCGTCCTCAGGGCTGGTCAGTTCACCTATGTGCTCGATGCACCGCTAGGTGACCCACCTGCAGATAATGCCACCGATGACGAAAAGAATGTTTTCGCCACTCGGAAAAATCATTACTCCACAGTTCAGTGTGCCATCCTGTACGGTTTAGAAGCGGAGCTCCAACAGCGTTTTGAGCACCACAACCCGTTCGAGATCATTAAGGAGCTCAGGCTAATTTTTGAGACTCGCGCGGCCATGGAGAGCTATGAGGCCTTCGAAAAGTTCTTTAATTGTAAGATGGAAGAAGGAAGCTCCGTTAGCGAGCACGTGCTCACCATGTCTGGGTACGCTAAGAAGCTCCAAGAGTTGGGAATATCGATTCCTAATGAATTGGGGATTCACCGTCTCCTTCAATCACTGCCACCAAGTTACAAGAACTTTGTGATGAACTACAACATGCACTGCATGAACAAGACGTTGCCTGAACTGTCGTCCATGCTGAAAACTGCTGAAGTGGAGATCAAGAAGGAGCAACAAGTGTTGATGGTCAATAAGACCACCAATTTCAAGAAACGGGGCAAGCCTAAGAACAAGGGCAACTTCAAGAAGGACGGCAAGAAAGCTGCCGCACCTGCTAAGAAGCCCAAGGCTGGTCCTAAGTCTGAAACTGAGTGCTTCTACTGCAAGGGTGCTGGTCACTGGAAGCGTAACTGCCCCAAGTACCTGGCAGATCTGAAGAACGGCAACATCAAGAAGAAAGGTATATTTGATACATGTGTTATAGATGTGTATCTTACTAGTAATCGTAGTAGTGCCTAGGTATTTGATACTGGTTCGGTTGCTCATATTTGTAACTCGAAATAGGAGCTGCGGAATAAACGAAGACTGGCAAGAGACAAGGTGACGATGTGCGTTGGAAATGGCTCCAAGGTTGATGTGATCGCCGTCGGCACGCTCCCTCTACATCTACCTCCGGGATTAGTTTTAAATTTAAATAATTGTTATTTGGTGCCTGCGTTAAGCATGAACATTATATCTGGATCCTGTTTATTGCGAGACGGTTACTCTTTTAAGTCAGAGAATAAAGGTTGTTCGATTTATATGAGTAATATCTTTTATGGTAATGCACCTGAGATGAATGGTTTATTCTTACTGAATCTCGATAGTAGTAATACACATGTTCACAACATAGATGCTAAACGAATAAAATTGAATGATAATTCTACATACATGTGGCACTGTCGTCTTGGTCACATTGGAGTGAAGCGTATGAAGAAACTCCACTCTGATGGACTTCTTGAATCACTTGATTTTGAATCACTTGAAAGATGCGAAGCATGTCTAATGGGAAAAATGACTAAGACTCCTTTCTCTGGTACAATGGAGCGAGCTATAGACTTATTGGAAATAATACATACCGATGTGTGCGGTCCAATGAGTGTAGCATCGCGTGGTGGATATCGTTATGTTCTCACTTTCACGGATGACTTGAGTAGATATGGGTATGTCTACTTTATGAAACATAAGTCCGAAACTTTCGAGAAGTTTAAGGAATTTCAGAGTGAAGTGGAAAATCATCGTAACAAGAAGATTAAGTTTCTGCGTTCTGACCGTGGAGGTGAATATCTGAGTTATGAGTTTGGCATACATTTAAAGAAATGTGGAATACTTTCGCAGTTGACACCGCCGGGAACACCACAGCGTAATGGTGTGTCCGAACGTCGTAATCGAACTCTCTTAGATATGGTTCGGTCTATGATGTCTCTTATAGATTTACCGTTATCATTTTGGGGCTATGCATTAGAGACAGCCGCATTCACTTTAAATAGGGCACCATCTAAATCCTTTGAAACAACACCGTATGAATTGTGGTTTGGTAAGAAACCTAAGTTGTCGTTCCTTAAAGTTTGGGGTTGCGAGGCATATGTAAAGAAGTTACAACCTGATAAGCTAGAACCCAAAGTGGAGAAACGCGTCTTCATAGGATACCCTAAAGAAACAATTGGGTATACCTTCTATCATAGATCCGAAGGCAAAGTTTTCATTGCAAAGAATGGATCCTTTCTTGAGAAGGAGTTTCTCTCGAAAGAGGTGACTGGAAGGAAAGTAGAACTCGATGAGGTTACTGAACCTTCTCTCGGATTTGAGAGTAGCGTAGCACCGGAAGATGTTTTTGTGCCGCCTGCACCAATTGGAGAGGAAGCTAATGATATGATCATGAAACTTCAAATGAAGTTACTGCTGAACCTCGCAGGTCAACGAGGGTTCGTACCACTCCTGATTGGTATGACTCTGCCTTGAACGTCATGTTGGTAGACAACGTTGATGACCCTGCGACGTATGAAGAAGCTATGGTGAGCCCAGATTCCGACAAATGGCTAGAAGCCATGAAATCCGAAATGGGGTCCATGTATGAAAACCAAGTGTGGACTTTGGTGGACTTACCGGATGGCCGTAAGGCTGTCGAGAACAAATGGATTTTCAAGAGAAAAACAGATGCTGATAGTAATGTTACCGTCTATAAAGCTCGACTTGTCGCGAAAGGGTTCCGACAAATTCAAGGAGTTAACTATGATGAGACTTTCTCACCAGTAGCAAAGCTAAAGTCTGTGAGGATTTTGTTAGCAATTGCTGCAAGTTTTGATTATGAGATTTGGCAGATGGATGTCAAAATGGCGTTCCTTAATGGTGACATTGAGGAAGAATTGTATATGGTACAACCCAAGGGTTTTGTCGATCCTAAAGATGCTGACAAGGTATGCAAACTTCAGCGCTCCATTTATGGACTGAAGCAAGCATCCCATAGTTGGAATCAACGTTTTGATAAAGTAATCAAAAACTTTGGATTTATACAAACTTATGGAGAAGCTTGTATTTACAAGAAAGTGAGTGGGAGCTCTGTAGAATTCCTAGTACTATATGTAGATGACATATTGTTGATTGGGAATGATATAGAACTTCTTAATAGCGTCAAAACCTATTTGAATAATAGTTTTTCAATGAAGGATCTTGGGGAAGCGGCATATATTCTAGGCATCAAGATTTATAGAGATAGATCAAGACGCCTAATAGCGCTTTCACAAAGTACATACTTAGACAAAGTTCTAAAGAAGTTTAGAATGGAAGATAGCAAGAAAGGGTTCGTGCCCATGTTGTCAGGTAAGACCTTGAGTAAAACTCAAAGTCCAGCTACGGCAGAAGATAGAGAGAAAATGAATAATATTCCCTATGCCTCAACCATAGGTTCTATCATGTATGCCATGCTGTGTACAAGACCGGATATTGCACATGCTGTTAGTTTGACTAGCAGATATCAAAGTGATCCTAGAATGGAGCACTGGACAGCGGTCAAGAATATCCAAAAGTACCTAAATAGGACTAAGGATATGGTTCTTTCTTATGGAGGTGATGAACAGCTTGTTGTAAACGATTACACCGATGCTAGTTGGAACACCGATCCGGATGACTCGAAGTCACAGTCGGGATACGTATTTATTTTTAATGGTGCTGCAGTGAGCTGGAGGAGTGCGAAGCAAAGCGTTGTGGCGAAATCTTCAACTGAATCGGAATACATAGCTTCTTCGGAGGCTGCACAAGAAGCCGTTTGGATGAAGGAATTCATTATTGAACTTGGCGTGGTTCCCAGTGCGTTGGACCCGATGGCCATCTACTGTGACAACACAGGTGCCATAGCAAATGCACAGGAGCCAAGGTCACATAGCAAGCTGAAGCACATCAAGCTACGTTTCCACGCTATTCGCGAGTATGTCCGAGATGGTGACATAAAGATTTGCAAAGTACACACTGATCTGAATGTGGCAGATCCATTGACTAAACCTCTCCCTAGGGAAAAGTATGACCAACACTAGAACGCCATGGGTGTTTGGTATATTACCATGTAATCTAGATTATTGACTCTAGTGCAAGTGGGAGACTGTTGGAGATATGCCCAAGAGGCAATAATAAAAGTGATTATTATTATATCTTTGTGTTTATGTTGAATGTTTACATCCCATGCTATAATTGTATTATTAGGAAACACTGATACATGTGTGTTTTGTAAACATGTAAGAGTCCCTAGTAAGCCTCTTGTTGAACTAGCTTGTTGATTGATTGATGATCATGGTTTCCTGATCATGGACATAAGGATGTGATTAATAACAAGGTTATATCATTAGGAGAATGATGTGATGGACATACACCCATAGTAAGCGTAGCATAAGATCAAGTCATTAAGTTCGTATTGCTGTAAGCTTTTAAATGCATAGTAACCTAATCCTTCGACCATGAGGTTGTGTTAATCACCATCACCGGACGAGTACTTTGATGATATCAAACACCGCTTCGTAACTGGGTGGTCATAAAGGTGTCATTGGGTATTCTGAAAGTATGTGTTGAAGCGCATGGACCAAGATTGGGATTTGTCCATCCATATGACGGATAGATATGCTCTGGGCCCTCTCGGTGGAATGTCATCTAGTTAGCTTGCAAGCATGTGACTGGATCACAAGGGATGACATATCACGGAACGAGTAAAGAGTACTTATCAGTAACGAGGTAGAACTAGGTATGGAGATGCTGACGATCAAACCTCGGATAAGTATAGTATCGTGTGACAAAGGGAATTGCTTTCGTATGTAAATGGTTCAATCGATCACGAAGTCATCGTTGAGTATGTGGGAGCCATTATGGATCTCCAGGTCCCGCTGATGGTTATTGATAGGAGATGTGTCTCTATCATGTCTACATATTCACGAACCGTGGGGAGACACACTTAAGGTTCGAAGTTGTTTTAAGTAGATATGGAATGTGCGTTGGAGATCGAATATTGTTCGGAGTCTCGGATTGGATTCGGGACATCACGAGGAGATCCGGAATGGTCCGGAGAATAAGATTCATATATAGGGGATCATTTTCTAAGTTAGGAAATGTTCCGGAGTGTTTGTATGAGGATTCTAGAAGGTTTCGGAATGTTCCGGAAGGTTCTAGAAGATATCTTGGAGTTTGCTTGAAAATCAAGATAGGGATCAAGGAGTCCTGGTGGGTCAAGATACGGAGTCGTGGGGGAGGAGGACTCCTCCCCCCACCTCCAATCCGCCGGCCTACAAGGGAGGGGAGTCCTACAAGGACTCCCCCTCCATAGGCGCCTCCCTTCTTTAAATAGAGGGGCAGGGGCGCCCCCTCCTCCTCTGCTCTCATAACACCCAATCTCCGCCGCCTCTCTCCTCCACTATCTTCTGCATAGGCATAGGCGAAGCCCTGCAGAATTCTCTACTCCACCACCACCACCATGCCGTCGTGCTGCTGGGATTCCGTGGAGAAGATCTACTACCTCCGCTGCTTGCTGGAACGGGGAGAGGAAGGTCTGCTTCGACTCCGCACATGTGATCGACCGCGGAAGCGCAGCCGAATCGTGGCGCCGGAAGGATCGTCCACTTGACCGACTGCGGAAGCGCTGCTGGAACGCGACGCCGGAAGGATCGTCCACACGATCTTGAGATCGGCAAGTGATCGACTACATCAACCACTAGATCTAATCTCGTTAACACTTTCGGATCTACGAGGGTTAGTTCCTATCTATCTCGTTGCTCATGTCTAGTAGATTAGATCTTGGATTTTATCTAGATTAGATCTAGGTTTAGTTCGTTCTTGCGGTAGAAATTTTTTGTTTTCCATGCTACGAACCCATCAGATATTGCATTCCGTTCTTGAAGAAATTGGACATGATGTATTTTGTTTGCTGGTTGATGAGTCAAGGGATGTGACAGGTAAAGAACAAATGGCTGTGGTCTTACGGTATGTTGGTAAATGTGGAAATGTCAAAGAGAGATTCGTTGGCCTTGTTCATGTGAAGGAGACAACTTCTAAGTACCTTAAGTCTGCCATTGATGCTTTATTTGCAGAATATAAGCTAAGTTTCAAGCAAGTTAGAGGTCAAGGATACGATGGTGCGAGCAATATGCGAGGTGAGTTTAATGGCCTGCATTCTATGGTCATGAGAGAAAATAACACAACATATTATGTTAATTGTTTTGCGCATCAGCTTCAGCTATTTGTTGTGGCTGTTGTATGGAAGCACACATGGATTGGTCAATTTTTTGATATGGTCCATGTTTTGTTGAATGTGGTTTGTGGCTCCGCTAAGAGAAAGGACATAATTCATGAAAAATATAAAGAACAAGTAACTGAAGCTTTAGGTTTTGGGTTACTAAAAAGTGGGTTTGGATTAAATCAAGAGCTAGCACTTCAAAGGCTTGGAGACCCTCGATGGAGTTCACACTATAAGACTCTTAAGAGTTTGATTGATTTGTTCCCTACGGTTGTCAAAGTGCTAGAATATGTGGAAGAAGAAGATAGGGATGACACAAACAGAAGGCAAGCATGTGGTCTTCTTGTTTATTTCCAGTCATTTGATTTTGTCTTCTAATTACAGCTTATGTCCACTATATTGATAATTACAAACACATTATCATTGGCTCTACAACGAAAGGATCAGGATATTGTAAATGCCATCGGTTGTGTGACTTACACCAAAAACACCTTGACTGATCTAAGGATGAACGGATGGGAATCTATCCTAGGTGAAGCATATTCCTTTTGTGACAAGCATTCCCTCTACAAGTTAGAATGGAAGACAAATATGTGAATCCTAAGAAGCCACGACAAAAAATAGGTATTACCAACAAACATCATTATTAAGTCGATTGTTTCAATGATGTTATTGATTTGTTGATTCAAGAACTTGATGCCCGTTTCAATGAGAAGAATTTTGAGCTCATTATCTGCTCAACCTCTTTGAGCCCAAAGTAATCGTTTCGTGACTTTAATTTTGATAATTTGATGAGTCTAGCTAGACTATATCCAAAAGACTTTGACGATGCAGAATTAAGGGATCTTTGACATCACCTTGTTCTTTATATAAGTGATGTCTGAGCACATGACCGATTCTCTGGTATAAATAATATATGTGAGCTCTCTCAAAAAATGCTAGATACAAGGAAACATATTTGCTATCCTTGGGTATACCGACTATTGAAGCTTGCATTAGTCCTGCCAGTCGCCACAACTACAATTGAGAGAAGTTTTTCAGAATTGTCAAAACATATTTACACAATCGTCTCAGTGACGATGCATTGAAATACAACCTCCTTTGTTATGTGGAGAAGGGAGAAATGAAGAAGGTTACCAATGAAGCTGTAATTAATCGCTTTGAGGCCACTAAAGAGTGTAGAAAACCCTTTTAAAAGGTAATGATCATAACTTATTAATTTAATGTAATTTTATTTACTAAGTTTCTAACATATTTTTCTTTCCTTTGTAGGCAATGGAGATCTATTGCAGCATTTTTTCTCTGCCATTTTTACTTTTTCATAGACTGGAATCTTTGGTACTCTATTTTTCATGCCTTGTACGATCAACTGGTTTTTCAAGTGAGCATCTTAATTTTTGATTTATGCTAAGCGTGTTACGGATCATTAATTGGATGTACTCTATTTTGGTACACCTCATTATATTGAATTACTGTTATTGAACAGTTAAGCGTGTTACGGATCCATGGTATTACTTCATATATATTGGATATAGTACACCCGGCCATTTTTGTCCTGGGTCCGCCCCTGCTTGCAGCAACCAATGTGTCTTTTGTACCCACTAATGTCACCCCACAGAAAAGAGATGGGAGTAAATTTTGTGTTGATGTTTTTTCACAGGGATTAGAGGAGCTGCACCAAGAGCAATCCAAGTATGGTGAAAACCATAAGCTTGGGGGTGCCCAAGGCACCCCACTAGACGAACCACACTCTCGGTTTGCACACGTCTACTTTCTGTTTTTCGAGCAACACATTACTATTGCATAAACTTGGAGCGTCTTTTATTTGTTTTAATTTGTTTTGTTTTACTTCTATTTGAGTAAGACCACCACTTTGATATATATTATGGGAGAGATACTGGAGGTTTGGTTTAAGTAAAGTTGGATGCTATTAAAAATTTGGGATTGGGATATTGAAGTTGATTTAAAAACATTACACATAGTTGCATGGTTCATATGCTCTGAATGAGTATCAATTTGGAAATGCGTTGTGTAGAGTTATCTTGTATTCATGTTTTAATGCTTGCTATTAGTTAACATTGTTTGACATGGACTGATTAGAATTATGGACTCTTATGCATGCATGTAGACGGTCAACTTTCTCCCTCTTGCTAGCCTAAAAATAAAATCAACAAGTTAAAACTTGTTATCCAACTCCTTTGAACTAAGTTTTCCAGAGTGTCCACCATACCTACCTATTAGTATAATTTCTATTCCAAGTATGTTTCTCATGTTTTATTGATTTATCTAGCTTCCAAATTAAGATGGTTATGGTTATGTTTGCTATGATAAAATTGGTTAGTAAAGCTCTCACAAACTTGATGGCACACTTTTATTTCTTGCACATAATAAATTTGAACCATTGTGACTATCTTATGAAGTGTGTGCTTGAAAAATTATGAGTTGGGAGTTATCATAACCATGCTTTCATGGGGCACGTTTTCAACATTGCACTTATTCACATTTAGTTGATATCATGTGCTTTTTTTATAGATGCATATCATTGTGAAATAAATTGGAACCTTTGTGAGCTCATGGAGTTTGTATATGTGTGAGAGAAACACTTGGGACACTAACCCAAGCCATGCATCATTAATGGTAGAAGTTTATAGCATCCCATAGTGGGCATTCTATGAAGTATCTTCAATAAAAAGCTATTCCAATAGTAAATAAAAAAATTTGTTGAGATACCCATTGTCTGTTTGTCTTGTCATTTTGGTATGCGAAACCTCCCATACCATGGGGCAAGAGGTACCCCGTTTGGCGTACTCGATGATACATGTATGTTTACAATGACAAGAGCTTGCTTAGGATACTAAGTTGAGTAGAATGTGGTGTAGGTACTCATATTCAAGGGGCACGATGCATTGACCTTATACTTTGTCAAGCATATAACTCATACTTGCGATCACACTAACCTTAACCACTCAAGATGCTTATGATAGGGGCAATGAGGGCTCAAAGCTAATGAATACCATAGTTCAAACATGATCATAAGAGGAAGAGTTTGGAAGCTATATGAAACTTATTCATGATTAATCTCTGCTTATTATCTATCTTTCCAAAGTGTCCACTTTTATATTGAGAATTGTGAAGAAAAATGATCACTATAGGATGTTTTTACTTTACTTTTGCTTTTGCATTTTGCATTCATTTAGTCTATAGCTCTTTATTATAGGGATTTCTATTTTCCGTAGCTACTTAACTTTTCCTCACTTTTGCCCCTCTCCTTCTCGGAAACCCATCAAAGAGCTCGAATGGTAGTTGATGTGTGGGACCACATGGGGTCGTTTGGTCAGGAACGCGTTATGCTGACGTGTGGGGCCGCGCCATGTTGGACTGCGTGTGGCCGGTTTGTTGGGAACACGTTATGGGGGACGTGGTGTGGGACCATGTGGGGCGCGTTTGGTGGTTATGTGTGCCCTGCCACCCAAATTGGAAGTTTTCTTTTTTGTTATTTTTATGATTGGCCTTTTTAAGAGCGCCTTTTCCCCTCTCTCTCGCTAATAGTTGTGTTTTGTTTTGCCCAAAAAGGTAGCGAATCTAGAGAAGCTTCTCTCTTCATTCATTTTTCCTTTTGGCCCTTGTTTTTTCCTAATCTGGTAGCAAATCTAGAACAACAAATCTAACCAGCACCATAAATACATTCAGTAAACATAACAGATGTAGATAAAGCAATAATATAGGTTATATAGCAGATATAGATAAAGCAACTAATATAGGATATATAGTACGATACTTAACAAGGTTCAACAATTAGGCTGCTCAGCAACAAAAGTGGACAAGTTCAACAAAGACAATACAAAAAAAGCTGCTTTATAGTAGCAGCAGCACAAGATCAGTGGCCCCTCATGACCTTCACCAGGAGGGCCTCCACCTACTCCCTTTGGCGCCTCCTCTACTTCTTGCTGCCCAGTTCCTTGACCTTGGTGGCCTTGGGCTTGATCAGGGGCATGTGACCCTCGTTGATGGCCACCTTCTGGAGGTTGCAGAGGTGAAGACCGAGCGCATGGTTCTTGGCTCTAAAGGCGTGGATGTTCACGGACTCGCTGCAGGTCCCCACGTCCTCGACATGCTTCACGAGGGAGTTGAAGTCGGTGGCGTGGAGCCTCCTGGTGGTGCAAAAGGGGCACCTGTAGACGTCGTCGGTGAAGAAGTTGTCGTACTAGCCAGACTTCAGCCTCCTCAGCACCTGACAAGTCTTGGTGTCCTTGGACTCGTCGTCGCTGCAGACGTCATTGCTATCCTCCTGTTGGAAAAAAAGTAGAGTGTAATAAGGACATAATTGAGATACCTTGATTTTTGGGATTGATTATTTGCATAAATTGATCGATTGAGATCCCCTGATTATTCCCAATCCTCAAATCTCAAACCAAATCGAATATTGATCCCAACTACATATTAGCACTAGTGCTAACTAGGGAATCCCCTAACTATAACTCAGAGGACAAATAAAATAGAATTTAAATACGAACAGGGAGATTCATCGAAATACGAGATCTAACACAAGCGGATTAGCTACTGTAAAAATACCTAACATCCAATGATTGAAAATACGAACAACTGAATTGTAATAACATACGATCTAGCATCCAATGATGGGAATGGTGGAAGAACAAGGGAAGGGAGAAAACCCTAGTTACCTCCAACCATGGGTCAGCGATGCTGGTGTCGTAGGTGAAATGATCGTATGGGCACCTAGAGGCGGGGGGGGGGGGGGGGTGAATAGGTGCTACTTCAAATTTTACTCTTTTTCAAGTTAGGGTTGGACACAAAAGGTAAATTCTCTAGATTATGGGACTAAGGTGAATTTACCTATATGTCAATCTAGCACTACCACTAAGCAAGAACAAGATAAGTAAAGTGCGGTAAAGGATAGAAGTAACTAAAGTGGAGCACACGAAGACACAAGGGTTTGTCTCCCGTAGTTCCTTCCTTTTGAGGGGAAGTACATCTACGTTTGGAGAGGGGTGGTTTCAAACCACCAGTGCCACGGGAGGCCTCCCTTGTTCTCTGATGAACCTCACCCCAATGGGTTCGATTCACCTCTTCCACTATATCAGAAACCTTCGAGCTGGAAGCCGTCACCTTTACAACAAGTTCGAGGAACACATCCAAAACCTAATTGGTGGCTCCCAAATACAAGCATGTTGTCAAACAATCAAAGACAAGCTTGTAAGAACCAAATCACAAGCTAGGGTTTCCAATGAAACACTAGAGCAAGAGCCCCTCAAGTGAATGAGGGGGAAATGAAGATCTCTCTTGGTGAAGCTATAGATCAAGGCCTCCTCCTTCGATTCTCCAAAGATCAATGACTTTGGATGGTTGAGTGAAGATATCTTGAGGATTTGGTGGCTCAAATGGTGCTGCTATTCTTGAGGTGGACGAGCAACTCCCAAGGTAGAAGAAGGGGCCTTTATATAAGGCCGCTGGAATTAGAGCCATTGGGAGCCACTTACCCTAGACAGTCCGGCAAAAACTAGTCGGACACTCCGGCCGAGCTGGAAACTTCGGGCGACAACAACCGGACACTCCGGCCTGGGAAAGTTTCTAGACAGAGTCCGGGTGGTGTCCGATTTGGCAGATGGAATGTCCGAGTAGGTCGACGAATCCCCAGGGACAGACCGTCTAGCAGAAACCAGCCGGATAGTCTAGTGGGGTCCGGACACTCCGGCGCGTATCAGCCGGACAGTCCGGCAGGGACTTTGTCCCAGCACAGATATAATCCCGGTGAGTCCTTTTTCCTTAGGTACAAGTTACACAAATGTAGTTGATATCCAAGTGTTGTCAACAAACATCAAAACAATAGGAAGGGCATAAATGCCCTTTCAATCTCCCCCTTTTTGGTGTTTGATGACAACCCAGGGATTTGCATATAGGATAGGTAATAAATTTCACAAAAGGAGATTCACAAAATATAGTAAGGCTCCCTCTAGATGTGTGAACAATTTAGCTTTGCATTTGAATACAAAACCACACACACTAGGAACACATCCTCACTAGATTTTGTAGTTAACAGGTTATGACATGATATAATAAAGACTAGATCAATAAGCTAGGCATAACATAGTCTTTAACGTAACCGGTAAGCATGTCACAACACACATAACAGAGTTCAACACAACATAGTACTCAAACATATAAGATAAAGACACAAAGCTTCAAAGTGGCAAATTGAAATAACGTGAAGCTCGTGTACCCATGCAAATCCCTGGTAGCAACCTAATAAAAGGGTTACTTCTCCCCCTTTGGCATCAAGACGCCAAAAAGGGAAAAGAGCATAACTAAAGCATCCACAAGCCAACTCTAGCCACTTTCGTCGTTGTCGTCATCCTCGTCCTCATTGCCATCCTCATCATCATGATCATCCCGAGTAGAGCTCTGGCCGTGAGGGCAAGAAGAAGAAGACACGTACTCAAACATGGACCAGTCCACACGTCCCTGACTCCAGTGACCATAGGAAAGAGTGCCATTAGATGCCTGCAGCTGAGAAGAATCAACATCCATGGGCTAGTTGATCCACTTGAGTTCCTTCATGACATTCCGGTTAGCCTTGTATGCATCATACTATCCATGGCGAATGTCAATGTTCTGGCATAGGAGAAGCTTCTTCCACCAGGAGGCCTTCTTCACCTTCTTGTGCACATCCTCCTTAGAGGTGTTGAAGCGAAATGCATTGCTAGCATGCTTCATGCGAGGGCACGGGTCACAGCCTCCGGTACCTCCTTAGACTCATCATCTATGTGAAAAGCATCTGCATCCATCTCATCATCCTCAAATATGTCCTAAGCAAGGGGATAGCCACGAGGAGCCTTTTGGTAGGGGAACCCTTCCTCTGTCGCTTGGCAAGAAGGTGTGGAACAAGATCAGTGTAGAGCAATGGAGTTGTTGGAGCCTGAGCAACAATGAGCTTCATCATATAGGGAGAAAACAGCAAGCACTTCTTGTCAGTGATGCACTTGTACATGTCCTGATAGATGAAATCCATGACATCTGTAGCACCACTTGGATGGTCTCGACCATGAGTATACTCTGAGTGATCATGGGCCATAAGATAGATTTCTGAACCTCTCATATCATCCTTGTTGCCTGTGTTGGGAGTGAGCGTGTGGCGAAACATGCAAAGAAGAATGTTGTAGATGAGCTTGATGTTGGTGGTTTGGCCAAGCACACCATTCTGAGAGTAGATTGGGGCCAACCTCTTCTTGTCATATGCTTGACCATGTACATGCATTCTGAGACCACTAGGAGCATTGGGATTGAAAGGAAATCCAAGAAGGTGTGCAAACTGAACCATGTTGGAATGACACCTAGTAGTGCCAAAGATCCACTCAAGGGGAATATATGTGCTTTCCCCAAAGACCACAGTGGCATAGAACTGCGGACCAACTCAACATTGTAGTCTTATTTTGCTTGAAAGATGGTGTGCATCCCCATCTTCTCAGACACCCAAAGAGCGTCCTCAAAGTATCGGTGAGCGTGGAGCTTCTCGATATCCAACCACTGCATGGGGCACACAGGAGTCCTGAAAGAACAAAACAACTCAGAAAAAAGTAGGGCTTGTTCATTTCTCCAGAAGAGATCATCATCCGAGGTGCGAGACAAAGAATAGAACTGTTGTACTCTCATCTCCACAAGTAGCGCTTAGCTTCATCCCTTTTCAGTTTTCTAACCTTTTCTTGCTTTGCTATAGCATAGTCACGAGTAGCATGTCTGACCATGGAAGGATCAACATGAACGTCATTCTCTTCATAACGGAACCTGCAAGGACGGGCCTTTTGAGCAGCCCTAGACCGACGAGGACGAGAGCTACCTATGAGATCAGTGTAGAAGGATAGAATATGGATAAGCAAATTTATCTAAGAGATACAAACACATAGCAGTAGCCAAAGTAATACAAGAGCGCACTGGCTGAAGACACCTGAACTATCCTGAAAAATCACCCCGGAGACTCTGCTCAGACCGGACATTTCGGTGCGTACGTGCCGGACATTCCGGCTGGACCAGAGTGTTCGACCTGTACATGGCGGACATTCCGGCTGGAGTCTTGATGATTTTCGGCCAGTAAGAGAGTGTTCAACTGGAGAAGATCGTGATTTCTATAACCACTACAAGGACAAGTATTGCACGCAATATGAGGTATCCATGGATCTAGGTAAGATATTGCCCCCAAAAATTCATCTAGAGGAAACCCTAGAGATGGAGAAGGGGAGGGGCACTATACTAGCATCAATGGAGGTCTTCACCAGAGGGGAACATATCCCAGCGGCAAAGGGAAGGGAATGGACGGAGGCAACGACCAGATCCGGGGTGGAGGAGCCCTCCCGGTGGAGTTCTTGGTCGAGGGCAACATGCATAGAGCAAGGGGGGGGGTCGGGGGAAGAAGGAGGACTAAACCGTCCACTTCTCCCTGACCCCTTTTACGAGTTGGAAACTGCTGGGGCCGGAGTGTCCGAGCGATATGCATCGGAGTGTCCGGCCCAACCGGAATGTCCGGGGTGAATCAAGCGGAGAGTCCGATCTGGCCGGACACTCCGGTTGGTTCAAGGCGGACAGTCTAGCCCCCCGCGACCTAATCCAGTTTCAAGTAGTGGACAAATGTGTGGCAAGAGGACCATGTTTTAGATATGAGAATAGGCCTGGTATTCAGAGCATGTACTGTGAAGAACCAACAAAATGTTGATATTCAAGAAGATGACAAAATAGGTTCCACATCAAACAAAACAAGAACCAACTCTTCCATGAGAAGAGGGTGGTGGCCGAGGCCACCATGTAAGAGTTTGTGGCATGACACCGCGAAGAATTTATCCTTGGGTGCATAGCGACTACTCATCAATGAAGCTCACATATAACAAAATGATATTAAGAGAATTGAATTTCTTAATGTTGGCATTATGGGGGGAGGGATAGTCCAATGTATTAGGACCGCACTCCCCCTATCTCCATGCCTGCACCTAAACCAAATAAGAGTCAAGACATAGGTGAGTATTCAAGGTGATCAAGTCAAGCTCCTAGAATCTATGATATTTAGTTTATTCCTCAAATAACATAACCTTGCTTCATCAAGTGGCTTCGTGAAAATGTCGGCAAGTTGGTCTTTGGTTGACACATAAGATAACTCAATATCACCTCGAGCAACATGGTCTCTAATGAAGTGATGACGAATCTCAATATGCTTTGTCCTTGTATGATCCGCTGGATTGTAGGAAATCTTGATACCACTTTCATTGTCACATAGAAGAGGCACTTTGTCATAATGGACACCGTATTCCTTTAAATCCTCATCCATAGCAATTGAGTACAACCACTAGCAGCTACCACATACTCGGTTTTGGTGGTGGAGAGAGATATACAATTTTGCTTCTTAGAAGACCAACACACCAAGGACCTTCCAAGGAATTGGCAAGCCCCAGAGGTTGATTTTCTATCATCCTTATCACCATCCCCATCCAAATCCGTGTATCCACAAAGAGAGAAATTTGAGCCCCTAGGATACCAAATACCATAGTTTGGGGTATGAACCAAATATCGAAAGATTCTCTTGACCACCATCAAATGGCTTTCTTTAGGAGCTGCTTGATATCTTGTACACACTCCTACACTCAACACAATATTGGGTCTAGATGCACAAAGTTAAAGCAAAGACCCAATCATCCACATCTTTACCATTTGGGTTTAGTTGAAGATGAGTCTTTGTTGCCATGGGAGTAGGAGCTCCATTTAGATCTTTCATGTTGAATCTCTTGAGCATATCTTGAGTATACTTAGCTTGGTTGAAGAATGTTCCTCCCCTTACTTGCTTGATCTCAAAACCAAGAAATACTCTCAATTCCCCCATCATAGACATCCGGAACCTAATAGTCATAAGCTTTAAGAATTCATCATTAAAAGCTTTGTTAGATGAGCCAAAGATAATAGCATCAACATATATTTTTCAAAAATCTCCCCATTGACCTTCTTAGTAAAAAGAGTGGGATTGATTTTCACAACCTCAAACCCACGGTCTAACAACAACTCTCTAAGGTGCTCATACCACGTGTGTGGGGCTTGTTTGATCCCATAGAGTGCCTTAGAAAGTTTGTATATGTGGTTTGGGAATTTGGGATCCTCAAACCACGGGGGTTGCTTTACATATACCAACTCATGCAATGGACCATAAAGAAATGCACTTTCTACATCCATTTGTTGAAATTTAAAGTTATGAGGAAATGTGCCGCATAAGCAAGAAGGATATAGATGGACTCAAAGCGAGCCAAGGGTGCATATGTCTCTCCATAACCAATGCCTTCAATTTGAGAGAACCCTTGTGCAACCAATATTGCCTTATTCCTCACAACAATTCCATGCTCATCTTGCCTGTTCTTGAATATCCACTTGGTGCCTATAACATTGTGGCAATATTTTGGCTTCGAACTAACTTCCATACTTTGTTTCTCTCAAAGTTGTTGAGCTCTTTGTGTATTGGTTCCAACCAATCTGAATCTTCAAGGGCTTCCCATAGTTTCTTTGGTTCCACCATGGAAATATGTGCTTGGTGTTCACCAAAATTCTTCAATTGAGCTCTACTAGATATACCTCTTCTTAGATCTCCTACCACATTCTCTAGAGTGTGGTCTCTTAATTCCAAAATTCTATCCATTCTATCTTGGTGACGAGTTTCGATCTTCTTGTTGTTTCTTGTGGGGATCACTTCATCATTTTGGTCCTTGTCTTGACCATTAACTTGACCTTGATCATCATTAGAATCATTCTCTTTATTAAGAGGCAAAGATTGACCTTGGTCTTGATCAGGCACACTTCTAGACAGGCGTTGGGCTGCCCTTATGGTAGTTTCCACAGATCTTCCTTGTGTAATAGACTTAGCAACACTGGACATTCTAGAAAACAAAGACTCAAGATCCTCCTAGCTAGAGGTTACTCCCTGATCAACTTGTTGAGGGTCCACAGCTTGTTTTTGGCTTGGGTCATTCTCCTCCTCGATAGGAGCTTGTTGATGTTGTGAAGATGAGGGCTCCACTTGAGTAGCGCATAGTTCTTCTCGATCCTCCATAAGGGGTTACTCAATGGGGCGGATGAATCCCACACCCATTCTTCCTATGGCATCCTGAGGCATTTCATCATCTACATCACAAACATCAACACGCCCCTTGCGGACCATCATATTCTTCAAACACCACACTACAAGATTCTATGACAATTCCAGAGAGCTTGTCATAGATTATATAAGTGTGGGATTCGAGACCATAACCAAGAAAAATACCCTCTAATGCTTTGGAATCAAATTTGGACAAACGGATACCCTTAATGCAATAGAAACACTTACAACCGAATACCCGGAAGTATGACACTTTGGGCTTATTATCGGTAAGAATTTCATATGGAGTCTTAATCAATTCTTTGCGGAGGTAGAGACGGTTTGATGCATGGAATGTGGTGGAGATTGCTTTGGCCCAAAAAGTGTATGGAGATTTAAATTCCGCCAACATGGTCCTTGCCATATCAATAAGAGTCCAGTTCTTCCTCTCAGCTACACCATTTTGTTGGGGGTGGGTATATGTAGTGGAATATTGGTGTTTTATCCCCTCATCACTAAGAAATCCATTCAAGGTGTAGTTCTTGAACTCGGTGCTGTTATCACTCCTTATTGTTAACACAGGGACATTGTGTTGTTGTTGAGCCATGTTGATGAAGTCAATGAAGTTTTCTTGGGTCTCACTTTTCAGCTTGAAGAAATATACCCGTGTGTATCTTGAGTAGTCATCAACAATCACCAAACAATATTTCTTCCCACCAAGACTTGCATGAGATGTAGGACCAAAGAGATCCACATGAAGGAGCTCCAAGGTCCTCTTTGACTTGATGTAGTTCTTTGGCTTGTGGGGAGAATCATGGATCTTTCCTTCCACACACGCCCTGCAAACATGATCTTTGGCAAAGCAAACATTTTCCTTTAGTCCAACAATATGACCATCCTTGTGGAGACTTTGCAAAGTTCTCATGTTGACATGGGATAGACGGCGAGCCATAACCAACCCACATCAACCTTTTTGAATAAGCACATCGCACTTGTAGTGGTTTTCCCCGAAAAGTCCACCACATACAAGTCATTTTCAACGTACCCAACGAAAGAGACCTTCAGAGACTTGCTCCACATGAGGATCACAATACCATTATTAATAAAGACGGCAAATCCCATCTTTCCAAGAGCACTGACTGAAAGTAAATTATAGCCAAGGGTCTTAACAAGCATGATGTCCACGAGAGTAATGTCGTGGGCAACCACAACCTTGCCGAAACCCATTACCTTAGACTTTGACTTGTCGACATATGTCACAGATATTTGATCAACATTTGGTCTCAAATCCTTGACACTATATGCGCTTCCAGTCATATGACTTGTGCATCCACTATCAAGCACCCATTTTGATCCACCGGAAGCATAGGTCTACAAAAGATCAAACTAGTTTTTAGGTACCCATTTTTCAATGGGTCCTCTTTTGTTAGAAACAATGGTCTTGGGAACCCAAATATACCAAGCAATATCACCATCAAAAGGGCCAACATACAGTGCATACACATCACCATAATAATCACGCATTACAACATAGTGAGGGTTAGCACTACCCGCAAAGTCATCATGATACATAGTTTTACCACTTGTGGTCTTACTACCCACAATGGCCTTGTATTTTTCTTGTGCGGGCTTGGACTTCTTCTTGGCATTGGCGACAAAGCCAATGCCCCCTTTCTCACCATTTGGCCTCTGATTACTCAAGAGGTCATCAATTGACTTGTTTCCTTTGGGAAAGGTGGCCTTAGCTAGCTCCCCCTTCAACCTAGCATTTTCTTCAAGTATATTTATACAACTAGAAGGAATGAAAGTACTAGGTGAAGAAATATTGGTAAATTGAGTTTGAAGCTTTTCACAAGACTTTGTGAGTAACAAAAGTTCACTCTCCAAGGCCTTGTGAGCCTTGTCAAGCAACCTAAAGTCCTCGACAAGTTTTTCATGAATAAAACCAAACTCAATCTTGTCCTTTTAGCCTTTTTATATTTAGCAATAGCATGGTCATGTTCCTTGATGAGTTTATTAATAATGAGGTCATTTGCTTCATCAAGCCCTTCAAGTTTAGTTTCAAGAGACATCCTAGTCTCTTGTTCTTCTTCTAGAGCATTATTTAGAGCTTCTACCTCAATCATGTTATTTCTTCCTAATTTACATCTCTCATCAAGAAACTATTGTGTGTGTGAAAGTTTATTTAAGAGGTCCACAAAATGTTTCTTGTGTTCCCCTTGCAAGTTAGTCATAAACACATCAAAAGCAAAAAATTCCTTTTTGACCTCAAAAGATATCTCATCATCAAATTCATCATCAACTAAGGAGGTCGGGTGCGATGATGATAATACCTTTGTTCCTCTTTCCATAAGGCAAGTAACGTTCTTGTTGGAGATAACCTCATTTGGAGAGTTGAAGAGTGAGATAGGTGTAGAAGTAGTGGCAAGAGAAGCCACACCACTTGACGTTTCCTCTTCTTCATCTTCATCATCATCATTGTCGGAGGAGAATTCTTCATGTGTTATCAAGACAATTTCACCCGACTTCTTGTGTGTGGGATTCGTTTTGATGAACGGTTTCTTGAAAGGAGCTTTGGAGGTTTTCTTCAACACAAGTTTACCCCCATGTTCTTCTCTTTTCTCATAGGGACAACCGACAACAAAATGTTTGCGATCACCACAATTGAAGCAATTTCTTGGTTTAGACCCATTGTCTCTTCTCCCATTGGGGTTGCTTCTTTGTTGCATCTCCATCTTGGCCTTGGCGGGGTCTTTCCAAAAGTTTCTTGCATAGAAGTCCATGTATTCACCATGAGGAACCTTGACATCTTCGGGGTGGCTCATTGAAAGTGCATCATCACTCCCTTCTTCTTCATCATACTCCACAACCTTGGCCTTCAAGGCAAGATTGACACCAATACTCATTCCAATGGCACGAGCACGGGCGTCTTTGGCATTCTTGGCAGCAACCTGGAAAGCGGCCATTTCTGGCATAACTTCATTGGAGGTCATGATATGGTAGTTGTGTCTTCCTTAGAGACTCTTCAAGTTAGTGGGCTCGAAGGGAATGAGTGCACTAACATACTTCCTCTCGATCCAAGCATCATCAATGTGAGAGGTACCAACATTCCTAAAGGAAGTGGCTATGGATTTGAGTCTTCGATAAATGTGTTCATGATCCTCACCATCCTTCATAAAGAAACCTTCAGCCTCATTGCTTAAGGCATCATACCTATTTCTTCTCATGCTCTCATTGCCAACAAACAAGTCAATGAGAGCATCCCAAGCTTCCTTGGTGGTATTATAGTGCTCAATGTGGGGGATATCCTTTGGCCCCACTCCAAGTTGGATCATGTGCAAGGTTGTCGCATTAAGTTGGCTATTGACCACTTCTCTTCTAGTCAAGTTGGTTGGATCCTCAATTTTGAGTCCTTCTTCAATAATGTTCCATTAGTCAATGCAAGAGCTGCGCACATGAGATTTCATTAAAACTTTCCATTGAGCAAAGGTATGTTTAGCTAACTTAGGTGGGTCACCTCTATTATTTATATGGGGATGAGGGATTGGAGGGTAGGGAGAGTACCATCCGGTAACCGCATGGTGCTCTTCCTTCCCATCACCCTTTTTGGTGGTGGAGTTAGTGGAATTATGTTCATCCCCTACCACTTCACCTATTGGCTTAGCCAGGGCATTTCCCTTAGGGTTAGGTGGTGTTTCCTCTTGAGAGGGAGGTGGTGAGGCTAGCTTTTACATAACAAGTCGCTCAACAAGTTGACGCAACTTTTGGATTTTGTTGCCCAAGGTAGAGCTCAAGCTTGTTTCCAAATTCTTGAGATCCACCATGGTCACCGAGTTGCTAGCCTCACTACCTCCCTCATATCCTGAGTTGCCCATAATCTCTTAGGCGGTTAAGCTCGAATAAAGAGTCGAGGCTCTAATACCAATTGAAAGGATCGTATGGGCACCTAGGGGGGGGGGGGGTGATAGGTGCTACTTCAAATTTTACTCTTTTCAAGTTAGGGTATGACACAAAAGGTAAATTCTCTAGATTATGCAACTAAGGTGAATTTACCTATATGTCAATCTAGCACTACGACTAAGCAAGAACAAGATAAGTAAAGTGTGGTAAAGGATAGAAGTAATCAAAGTGGAGCACGTGGAGACACAAGGGTTTGTTTCCCGTAGTTCCTTCCTTTTGAGGGGAAGTACATCTACGTTTGGAGAGGGGTGGTTTCAAACCACCAACGCCACGAGAGGACTCCCTTGTTCTCTGATGAATCTCACCCCAACAGGTTCGATTCACCTCTTCCAGTATATCGGCAACCTTCGAGGTTGAAGCCGACACCTTTACAACAAGTTAGAGGCACACATCCACAACCTAATTGGAGGCTCCCACATACAAGCATGCTGTCAAACAATCAAAGACATGCTTGTAAGAACCAAATCACAAGCAAGGGTTTCCAATGAAACACTAGAGCAAGGGGCCCTCAAGTGAATGAGGGGGAAATGAAGATCTCTCTTGGTGAAGCTATAGAGCAAGGCCTCCTCCTTCGATTCTCCAAATATCAATGACTTTGGATGGTTGAATGAAGAGATCTTTAGGATTTGGTGGCTCAAATGGTGCTGCTGTTCTTGAGGTGGACGACCGGCTCCCAAGGTAGAAGAAGGGGACTTTATATAGGGCCCCTAGAATTAGAGCCGTTGGGAGCCACTTACCCTAGACAGTCCGGCAAAAACTAGCCAGACATTACGGCCGAGCCAGACACTCCGGGTGACAACCACTGAACACTCCGGCCTTGCAAAGTTTCTGAACAGAGTACGGCCAGAGACCGAGTGGTGTCCGATTTGGCAGACAGAATGTCCAAGCAGGTCGATGAATCCCTAGGGACGGACAGTTCGGCAGAAACCAGCCAGATAGTCTGGTGGGGACCGGACACTCCAGCGCGTATCAGCCGGACAGTCTGACAGGGACTTTGTCCCAACATAGATATAATCCTTGTGAGTCCTTTTTTCCTTAGGTACAAGTTACACAAATGTAGTTGATATCTCCGGAAACATTTAACAATAGATTAAACCTCCAAGTGTTGTCAACAAACATCAAAACAATAGGAAGGACATAAATGCCCTTTCAGTAGAGGTTCTCTGGCCTGATGTAATCATCCTCCTCGTAGGGGTCCCAGCCGAGCGGGATCTGCCCGAGGCCGGCAGGGGCCTTCTCGCTGGCGGCTACAATGGAATCAGAGACGGGGGTCAAGACGGGGACGACAGTTGCCTTCGATGCCTCGACAGGGGCCTGTACAGGGACAGGGGCCTCCTCGCTAGCAGCCTTGGAGGCGACGATGGCCACCGCACTGTTCTTCTCCATCGTCGGCATAATTGGGGCTTTCTTGAGGGTATGCAAAAGGTGATGGGACAGTGGAGACAGTTGAGTGAGTGAGTGAGTGATGAGTGAGAGTGAGGAGGCCTCTATAAAGGAGAAGTGACGAGGAATTAACTCGTCCATGCCCATTGTTATGGACTTGGGTTTTGGAGAAGGAGGGAGCATTGGAGGCATCAATCGGCTACCAAACAAGCACACCGGGACGCAAAGTTTACCCAGGTTCAGGCCTCGTAGAGGTCCCTACTCCTGCATGTCTGCTCTTGGAATTATCGAGGAAATCAAAAGTTATAGGGGTGTGTAGATGCAATCTAGCGATGGTTGTGGAAACTAGGGTTGTGATTGTCCTCCTCGCCGCCCCCCCTAGCCTTTATATAGATAGGCTAGGTCTCGGGTAGCAGGTCGAGTGGTTACAGATTAGGGTTTGTCCCTTTAAACTTTCTATCTTAAGCTTCGTCTTGTGCTGCAAGCAATTGGAGTCTCCGTGAGTCACCTGAATCCTGTATTGGGCCCTGGCAACGCCATGGGCTTCTGTCAGAACTAGACTGTATATGCCACACTCGAGTAACTATAAGGGATACCCACGTCAGTACCCCCCGAGTGTCCGGTTGAATCGCTGATTCGAGTGGAGACTTTATGAAGTCTTTCGAGTGCACAACTAAGCATATTTTCGAGTGCTTTGATTGATGTCATAGGGATTGTTGATATACGTGCCTGATTCATCGGATGCATCGGGATCATTTAACTGCCTTAGGGCAAAACAACACAATCTACTCAAACTCGAGTCCCCGGACTCGAATTCGTAAAAGTGCTGGTTTAATTTGACTCAGGTCGCAGAGGTCTTATAGAGTTCGAATCCCAGTGTATCATTGTGAGCACTCGATGCGTCTGTCAAGGCGTATTTTCATCATACCTGCAGGCATAGATCCGCGGACAGTCGCCGGATTGTTTATTTGACTGGACTTGCTTCAGGATTCACGTTGAGTGTATGCTCGACGAATTCCCTAGGAACTCCTGGCATGTGCGCTAGACACCAGGCAAAGATATCCTAGCGCTCACAAAGGAATTTGACGAGCACGAGTTCCTATGCAGGACTCAAGTTGTTGGTGATGAGGGCCGTCTTGGTTGGGTCCGTTGGGTGGACCTGGACTTTCTTGGTGTGCACCGACGTGTCGAAGTATAGGTCAGGTGAGTTTGTCTTACTCGGGGGAGGCAAACTGTTGTCTATTGACTCCTTCAACCTCGCCAGCTCCTCCTGTAGGCCAAAAGACTAGGAGATTATGTTGAACTCCCTATCGCAGCTGTCAGATCTCTCGAAGCTTCCGTTTATTGTGATGATGTTGTTCGAGACCAGCATTTTCATCTACAGGTAGGCGTAATGCGGCATTGCCATGAACCTCGCGAACGCGACACGTCCGAGGATGCAGTGATATTGTGAGGGTTAGTCGACAACTTCAAATTCAATGCACTCGCACCGAATGTTCTCTAGCGTGCCAAAGATGACATCGAGGCTGATCTTGCCCAGGGGGTATACGCCCTCCTAGGGACGATGCCATGGAATGTTGTGTCTGAGACTTCTAGACATGTCAGAGGGATCCTCATTACGCAAGGTACTTGCGAACATGAGGTTGATGCCATTTCTACCATCCATGAAGACGCGACTCATCTCGAAGCCCCCAATCTGCACCTCGAGTACGAGAGGACAGTGGCATGGGCGAGGTACTTGGCGCAGGTGGTCGCGCTTGTCGAAGGTGATGGAGGACTCGCTTCCGCTGTGGTACTCAATGGTGGAGGGCGGAGAGTTCATCGCCAAATTGACTTGGCGAGTGATTGCATTCTGCACTCGATTTGAGGGATGCCCTTTTTGGATCATCCCCATGTTGCCCACCGCTCGTGTATATGGCTCACCTCCATGGTTCTGGACTGGCGCAGCCACATGTGGTGGTGGTCCAGGTGGTGGCGGTGGTGCTCCATGAGCCACAATGCCTGGGGTATCTCCGTAGCCCTGGTTGATCGTGTCGTGATTCATCTAGGCTAGGCCTTCGTGGAGCTTAAGGAACTCACGGCAGTCCTTGAGAAGGTGGCTGGACTTTTTCTTGCCGTCGTGCTTGTCGATGTAGAAGTGCATGTTACACAGTTCAGATAGTTTGCCTGGATGGACATTGAAGGTACCTCGTCGCGAGTGAGGCGCTGCCACACTTACGTGGTCTTTCCACTGTCGCGGTATCCACCACTATGGTATCCGCTGTTGTGGTTGTCATTGCGTTTGTCGGTGTAGCCAGTCGCGACCATGTCGACCTCTTCGTGGTCCTCGTAGACGCGCATTCGATGTTTTCCTTGGCGATCACGTATGCGCCTGAGGTCATCGTCATCATCGGAGTAGGCACGGTTATTCACCGAGTCCTCTCCATCGGGCCCACTGATTCACGATCTCCATTAGGTGGTCGATTGTTTTGGGCTTCAAGCGGCCCAGCTCCTCGCTGTGCTCTCTACGGTGCACACCATCGTTGAACGCGTTGATTGCGTGATCCTCAAAGATGTCTTCCATGGAGCTCTTGATGATGGACCATCTCTGGATGTACGAGCGCAACGACTTGCTAGACCTCTGGTGGCAGCCGCTTAACTCCTCGATTGATGCGGTCCTTTTGTAAGTTCCCTTGAAGTTGCGTACGAAGCTGTAGGCCAGCTCTTCCTAGCTGCGAATTGATCCGCGCGGGAGATTGTTGAGCCATGCGCAGGCGGTGCCTTGCAGCTGTAGCCGTAGGCAGTGTAGTGCCGTGCTCGAGCTTCCGCCATGCAGCCTGATGGAGAAGATGTGATCTTCCAGCCAGATCTTTGGGTCCTGCAGGCCGTCAAATTTCGGGTTCTCCGATGGGAGTTTGAACCCCTTAGGCATTTGCTTGTGCCTGATGGCTCCGCTGAAGCATCTGGCGCCGCAGAGCTCTACTTCGTCATCCTCCGAGTCAGTCGAACGGGCACGCCTTTTGTGCATCTTGTCAACCTTGCGCTGCGTGATTGGTGCATGGCAGCTAACGGATCCCCAGCCGGTGGCTGTTTGTTGAGGAGGTATATGGTGGCCAGTGTTACCACCGCTTGCGGTGTCTTTGGGAGCACGTTGTCCCGCGTATCCACCATCATGGAGCCGAAGTTGAGGACTCGCGTGGCTCCTTCTCACTCCTTGTTAGTAAGGTGGGCTAGTCGAGATCGCCGTTTGGAGGCCACGTAGTCATTTCCCTGAGAGGAGGATCCTCCCATGGAAGAGAGTTGAGCCCGTCAAAGACTCGAATTGTCCGCCGCCTTTCTGCACGCGTCGAGTTGCGTGATTACTTCTTGTTGGCGCTTGTACTCCTCCTTAAGCAGCCAATGGTAACCCATACGAGATTGCCCCGTAGGGCTTCTCGACAGCGGGCCCACTCGTTGTTGTTGAGCTTGATCAGCACGCGCTCTTCGGTGCGCTCATTTTCTGTGAGGTTTGGGTCTCCTTCTGTCCCATTGTTGGAGGGCGCGCCGTTGGCGGGGCCACCGTTTTCGCCGTTGGTTGGTCCAGTGTCGGTGTTGTCACGATTGATACCGGTGTCGCCTACGTTGATGACGGCGCACACGAAGTGACTGGGGAAGCTGTTGGTCCCACAACTTTCATATCTGGAGCCATAGGCTCCATCTTCTGTGGCCAGATCACCCAGATCGGAACCGCGACTGCTGTCGCTGTCCGTGCTCCCAACTGTTGTCGGGGCGTTGAGCTTGCTTAGGGTGCCAATTGGTGGGGGAAACCATGATGCTAGAGCAATCACGAGAATCGTCGGCTGGTCAGGGAGGCGAAGTGTGCCCAGCTGACCAACTTGGAAACGTAAGCTCCCGATTGCCAGTCCAATCCCATCACCCACGGAATCGAAAGCCGGGTGAGTGGCCGTCATGTGTACGGTGAAGTCAAAGGCGCCGAAGAGGAGGCGAATCTCCGCTGTTGTAGAGTTGTAGATTGCGGTTGACGGGTGAAAGAGCATGCGACCCCCATGTGTGGTTTTGGTAATTAATGACAATCTCTATGTTTTAATGGTTGCATTGAGATGCACTTGTAGGATTTGTCCATTGGCATCGCTTGGACCATGTGTTGTCTTCAAGGTTGAAGAAATGAAGAAAAGAAGAAGCATTGTCCAAGGGATTTGGGCCTATTGGAATCTTTTATAAGAATAAGAATAAATAAAAGAAGATCAAGTGTGTCTTGAAGAAGTAGATGGAGTCCCTCATGTGTATCTGCAAGACATCATCCAATTGGAGTTAGAAGAAATGTTGTGCAAGCTCAAGATGCACCATCTCTAGAAGATCTCATGCTTGAAGCTTTCCATCCTTGGTGATCATAGATCTTTGAAGACAAGATCAATAAAGATGTTTCCCCATGGTGTATGGGGGATCATGTTTCAAGTCTTCATCATTCGAGCTCAAGGAAGAGCAATCATGAAAGGTGTCCATCTTGAGAAGGACAAGATCATCTACATCGAGCTCAAGTGGTTTTCTCAAGGCAAAGGTAATATCTTTATGGGTTTTCCCTTTTTCCGGTCTCATGTTGTTGTTGGGAGACCGGTTTATAGGATAGATAACCGTACTATCAAGAGGAGCTCTCGAGTGAGTAACTTGATCATATCTTTCAGATAGAGCTCAAAGCTTTGCATACTTGGCATCATATTTCTTGGTTACTATTTGGTTTTTATCCATTATAGGATTTATACCTTGTGTTAACATCCATTACAAGCTCAAGTTCATCGAAAACGGATTTCATATGCATTCTCTATTGCGTTTTCGATTTGGAGGTTTTACCGGTTTGTCTTTTATAGATAGGTTAATAACTTCATCATTTTATTCTACCCTCCCTTGCTCGACTATGATGGTTCCCTGCATAATCTTGTAGATCTTGTTTTCCTATTCTAAACGAGCCCAAGATCATCAAAATTGGAGTCAGGATGCAAAAGTTATGATTGTTTTCGTATCGGTGTTTCTGCCAGTTTTGTGAGGGCCAGCGACTCCGGGGTTCGCACCACGGAGACTCCGAGGGGCTAGAGACTCCGGCCCAAATTCCGGACCAGACTCCAGGGGGTGTACAAAGAGCATCTGGAGGCTGCCCGGAGTCCTGGCCGGAGTCTGGACCACGGAGACTCCGGTCCCAGGGGCCGGAGACTCTGATCCCGAAGGCCGGAAACTCCGGGGTAAGTTCTCTACAACGGCTAGTAGACATGGGGGGACCTATAAAATCCCCCCTTCGTCCTCCTTGGGCTGGTTGCTTGCTCTCTCTCTCTCTCATCCCTTGTTTCTACCTTTAAGATCTTGCTTTTCCCCTCAATCCCTCCTATATTTCTTGAATCTTGTTGGGGGATTTGAAAGAGGAGATCTAGATCTACAACTCCACCAATCCATCTCTCCTCTATGTGAGGGGAACATCTTGGGATCTAGATCTTGAGGTTTCTTTTGTGGATTTCATATTTTGTTATTCCTCTCTTATTCCCCCAATAGATTTTGTAGCTTTGGTGGAATTTGAGAGTGAAGGACTTGCCATTGGGGCTGTTCGTCTGCGGTATCAAAGTTCCCGGGCGAGCGCATGGTGGTACCTAAGTTGCCTGAAATTGCCGCGTTTCCAAATGTTGGGCCACCAACTACCGAGAGAGGCCATTTCGATGCAAACTCATCTCACCCTTGCCAAACTCAAACATACCGTGAAAGTGCCCCGTGAAGTAGACGGTCGGGTCCTCATGTCAGTCATATATCCGTGACGCGAGTGCCAATGCGGCAACCTCTTAGGAAAATTGAGGAACTAAGTAGATTGGATGCGTTGACCAATTTCACAGATCCATTCCCACCTTTCCCCTAGCACCGGCGGCGTCGGAATCCACCCTCAAGGCAGGACGATCCCTTCGGACATTTGACTTCGGGCGCCAAGTTGTTGCGCCCAGTTTTTGCGCCCAGTCGCTGATCCCGAGCTCCAATGGCGCATGTCGTAGCCGCCGTTGCGAGTCTCTAGCCCACCTCCGCCGCCGACGAGCCGTGCAGCTCGAAGGATGGCAGATCCTACTATCAAGGAAGAAGAAGTTCTAGCTACAAGCGGTGAGCTACCCTTCTCTTTGCTATTTGCACTAATTATAATTGCTAGCTGGCTACTGAACCTAAAATTGTTTGTTAGCCCAACACTGGCAACCATATTTTGTCCACAGTTTTCTGTCAAGTGGGATCTCCACAAACCACCCTTACCTGGTTATGGTAGTCCTCTTAAGGTACGACTCTAAGGGAAAGTTGTATGGACACCATTGTATCACGATGGAAGAAGCGCCTGCGCAGATTTGCACTATATCTGGTATGGTTGCTTGTAACGCCCTCGAATCAGCCCTATGCAAGTTTCAGCGCTTCCCGCCAAACCTGCATAGAAACGATTCAAGGACGCCCACCAAACACTTTCGTGTGGGTGGAAAACGAAGTAATAACATTACACAATAGTCCACGATGGGACCCACCGAAACATATATATGCAACAACGACTCCATGAGTCAAGAATACAGATATACAGTGCAAAGATCCAAATCACCTTGAAAACGATACAACATCCACGTACGGATAAGAAGCAAATTGGGCTAAGAGCCATGAAGAATAACCAATGGCGTCCATAACCCTGCCCAGGCCAAGCTGGAAGGGTAACCTTGCTAACAGCGTCGATCTCAAACCTGCTAAAACAAAAGGGGTGCCGACAAAGGGCAAAGGAAAAAGAGGAGCGATCAGTACTGAGGCCAGTACACGGCGAGGCTAGAATTCAGCGGCTCTCGCCTACATAGGTATGGTGGTCCGAAGCGGCAGCGCAACATGCACTAAACAACCTATAGAGACTCGATGCAACTGTCGGCTATTAGAGAGGGATAAGGGAGACCTATTCGGATCCAACCTGATAGTAACACCAATCATACCCATCCTGGTATTCCCCCTCGAGATCAAATGAGGAAGTCGAACCGAGGAACTCACACAGTTGGCAGTTTTATTCATTCCATTATAGTTGCAGCACTTACTAGTCAGAAATAGATAGCATGAGTCATCCTGATAGCATAAGTAGTGGGCAATTTTAGTTAACCATTCAGTTGTAGTTGCAGTACTTACTAGTCAGATACAATTAGCATGTGACATCCCAAACCCATCAGTTGTTAGCACTTCTATTTCATTCCATTGGAGTTGCGATACTTGCTAGGCAGGTATGACATGACACGGTACACCCCAGTTCCACCAGTTGTTGGCACTTTTATTATCCATTCCATTGTAGTGAAGCTGATTACTAGTCACATATTAAGTCAAATTTATAGCACTATGCAACATCCCAAAACATCAATCCAAGCTTATCAAGATCAAATCAATCAAATTTGGGGTTAACAAAAACTTTTTCAAAGTTAAAATGAAAGCATTCATATATGTGTGCATTTAAAATAGGAGTTGTTTTGAATTTCCATGGTTGTGTGATCCAATGCTTGTAAAATGTTTCTTAGGTGATTTAAACATCATCTACATCATTCCCAAGATTTTCCTAAAGAAAATCAAATCAAAAAGAATTAAAAAGGAGGAATGGTCATGTTGGCAAATTTAACTCTCATGCCTACTTTGGCTAGTCCTAGTACTCAAAACTTAACAGAAACAATTCTTGATCTTTGTACCCCTTGCTAGTACACATAATGAGGTACCAAGGCCCACCTTTTGATCTGCTAAAAACATTCTGTTGACTATTTTAAATGACAATTTGAAATTGAATCTAATGCATATGCATAGATCACCCCTATTTCAAAACCCATCTTTTTGAGCTCCACTTTCAAAACCCTTGCAACCAGAGACTACCTATCACTAGTGGAGATCACTCAAAAAATTTGAAACCAAAATTCAAAACTTTCTTTCATGCGGCCATTTAATCAAACACTTGGTATGCATAATCTCTCCTCTAATCCTAGCTCACTGTTTACTACAGGGTTGTGCCCCCAATTGATCCCCATTTAATCCCCTTGTCCCCTCTTGATCTAACCAGAGCCTAACTAGCATCTCCCCTACCCCCTAGCTGCACTGCCATGCCATGCCGAGCACCACCTCGCCGGCCGACAGTGCACTCGCAGCAGCAGCCCTCTCCAGCCTCTCTCCTCATGTCTAGCAACTTGCTTGTGGTCCACCTCCACCGCCCAACCAGCCCCAGGACAGAGACAGAGGGCAGAGCGGCCAGGAACCGCCGCGCCCGGAGCTGGTCGAGCATGCCGACGCCGCCCCAGAGCACGCCCTGTCCCCGCTCGCACAGACCGCCCCTTGGCACCAGCCCGCGCCCACCGCTCCGCCTCGACCTGGAGAACACCCTAGACATCCCCATTCGCCGCCCAAAGCCTCACAGCCACCGCTCGCCGTGGACACCACCGCCTCTGCCGCGCAGAGCGCCACCTTGCCCCGACCGCGTGACACCGCCCCTACGGCCGCATTTGTGTTCTAGAGCACCGCCATGGAACCGCCCATCGATCGCCACCCCTAGACATGCCTCTACCTCGCCGTAGCCATGTCGCCACCGTCGACCGCCCATCCTGCTCGGTCTTACCGTCGGGCCTATAAAAGGAGCCCTCCCCAGCCTCTCCTCTCCACACCATTCCACTCCCCTCACCTCTCTGAACCTTCCCCACCTCTAGCCGGAGCAAGGCAAGCTCTGCCTCGCCGGAATTGGAGCCGGAGTAGCCGCGGCAGGAGGAGAAGGGTGCCGTTGATTGCGACCACCCCAAGCTCCGCCGCGACCACGCCTCGCCTTGCCGTCGTCTTCCACTTCATTTGCCCGCCTTGCCGACCCCGCTGGAGAGCTGGTACGCCCCCAGTAGACCCCCACCGAGCCGCTAGGGTTCGAGCTCGCCGGCGACCTGTTCGTCGTCGACGACGACCCTCAGCCGTAGATCTAGCTTCTAATCCTACGGCCCACAGCGCGCTTACCGTTTCACGTGTTAAGTGTCGCTGATAAGCGGGACCCCCCTGTTAGCTGAGCCCCGCACCGCGGAGCGCCACTGGGCTGGCCCATTCATTTTCCCGCGCTAGCCCACACATTCAAATCTGGATTTTTCTTTTTAGTTAAATCTAGTTTCTGTCCACTCTTTCAAAATTGAATTATGTGAGTTTGACAAATCCAAATTGCATGAAACTAATTTTGCCTGAAAGGTATGGAAGTAATCTATCCAAGCCCGTTGGATTTAATTCAATTAGAGTTATAGATCTCTCCTAATAAAAATAAGAAGACAGAAGCATTTGCAACTTGCAACATTTTTATAAAATCAACCAAGTTAGCTTTTGAGTTGATTCCAACTCTCAAAAATCACATTTCACCATATCTATCCAAATATGTAATAATATTAAGGTTTACATGCAGTGACTAAGGACTAGTACCAAAACAATGCTATATAGGCATTTCTAGTCACTTTAAATAACTTACTAATGAACTTGAACCAAAGTAATGTTGATCCAACCTTTAAATTTCATTCCCACATGTTAGAATATGTGGTGAGGACATGTGTCCACATAATCCCATATTTTGGTGGTGAATATTAAATATTAGTTAATTTTTCAATGAGTAGAAATTACTTTTCTAAAATAAAAAGGATGAAACTATTGAATTAAACTTGTGATGGTTGTGATGATAATAGATCATCAAAGGTGTTTTAGAATGCCACTTAGCCTAGTTAAGTATTGTTTGGTGATTGTGCACTCCCTATGTATTTATAGACGCTAGTACCGACCAAGCTTTCGAGGAGGAGGAGGAGTTCTACCAAGAAGAAGAAGAAGAAAACTTTAACCACTGCACCAACCAAGGCAAGCTACTATTAGCAAGGTAGCACTATTTAAGTGCAAGCCACCATTAGTAATGCAAGTTAGTACTTGCAAGTGTAGTACTTAGCAAACTAGAATCAAACTAGATGGTTTAGCAAAGATGCCTTAAGCATGCTTTGATCACACCCCTTATTAACTAATAGTACCCCAAGTCTTAGTTACAAGTTTTACCCTCTTAGGTTATACAAAGTCCTTTACTTGTTTTGAAGGTAGCATAAAAAGTATAAAACTTGACCTATTTTAGAACCCTTTAGATGTCATTCTATGGCATGAGATTGTACCCATCTTTACCACCTTAGTGAACACTCTTAACTTAGTAGTTTAGAGTAGATCAAAAACTTGAGTCACTTTAGATGGGAATACTTGGTGAAAATGAATTATGAAAACCTTAGAATGATGAGTCATTCTATTGAGATGTTTTGACATGTGTTGAGAAACACAAATGGGTGATGATGATGAAAATGTTGAGGCATGAGCCTTAACCCTTTTATAAACTGATGGTTGGATTCGGATGCGATACCATTCCAAATTTACCGTACAACCACATTACCTGAATTGGGTAAGGCTTAGCTGGAAATTTATATGCATTAGTATTAGTTCCCTCACGGGAGAGGTTTGAGTTGAGGCTACCTTTCAATGTTGTCCACCTATGCAGTGCCCAAGATGACTGATGGTCATGGTTGGGAGGCCATGCTCATAGGAGAGGTGCTTATACTAGGGTGTGTAAAGGGAAGGTTATGTTTGATTATCTGCATACTAAGTATGATGATTCAGGGTTATCCCTGACAGATATATCGAATCTTGTGGTGAAAGTGTACCACCTCTGCAGAGTGTCAAACTATTCGAATAGCCGCGTCCGCGGTTATGGACAGTTGGAATGGCCATATTATTTCGTTGTCAGATGTTTTCTAAATACTTTGGAAAGAATGATGAATCTTGATTTGACCACAATAGGGTTGTGTTTATGACAATAGTTTCCCCAACTTAAGTGATTCTAGAGTTTTATCTTATCTTTCTTTGTTTCAGAACTCAGGTTAGGTTTCAAACTTAACTTGATAGTTAAACATAGAGTTAGCACTTTAACTTAGATTTATAATACTTGTTAGTGGTAGTTTGCGAGTACTTAAAGAGTACTCATGGCTTTTGTCCCTGGCTATTATCATGGCTAGACTATGAAGGAGACTATCAAGATTATGGCCAACAGGACGACTATGATAACTAGGACCATCTACCTTCGTCAGCATTGCCTGTGCCCCCGAAGATGGACCCCACCGCTACGCTCATCTTTTATTTCCGCTGATTGTTGTATTAAGACTGGATCATGAGATCCTTATTTGTGTAAGACCTTATGTATGGTTTGTAATGGATGATGTACTGTGATATCCAATCCGTTATGTCTCGCAAAATGGGTAATACTGGGATTGCGAGGTATGGCATAACGGGCATTTGGGATTAAAAATCCGGGTGTTGACAAGTTGGTATTAGAGCCATGCTGACCATAGGAGACCCTAGTTAGAATGGACGTCAAACAAAAACTTAGTTTCAAAACCAAAGTGAGTATTTATGAAAAACTATCTCCTCTCTTACCCTTGGGAGTTCTTCCTTCTCAAAAATTCATGTTCCTCAAAACTCCTATACTACTACTTAAAATTTGACACACTTGATCACTTCTCTAACTTCCTCATCCTTAATTCTTGTAGATGGAGACTCAGTTCAGCAAGTTTTACCAGTTGGGAAACGGAGGTCAGCTGATCTTCGAGAGGGATCTGGATTCACTGTCGGAGTTACTGGGACGCCCACACCCGGAGTTTATTGGAGCTCAACTTCCAGGACCCCCAGGAGGAGACCTACAATGGCTAGTCACCGCAGATCTTAGAGGAAGCATTGAAGCACCAACTTCTGGAAGAATTCAGTTCTCCGTGAGAGAGAACAACTGGCTAGATGGATTAGCCAGGGCAATGCATGAAGCTCTCGCACGTCTATGTGCCCTCAGCGTCAACGAACCCGTTTTGCTCACTATGCAAGACGTGACTTCATGGGACTGCCAATGGAAATGTCGGGCCACCCCGAGTTGACGCGTCAAGTGGAGAACCTTGACTTCTTGCTTCACGACAGACAACAGGAACTGGACAATGCCAGAGAGTTAGCCAGAACCGTGCCATTGCCGACCAGAAGGCCCAGACTTTCGCACTGCTTGTCCAAGACCGTCAGTCTCTTTGCCGCCAACGTGCCAAGAAGGATCGCACCATCGCCCATCTTCGCAAGAAGGTGGCCGACCTCGAGAAGACCGTCAAGGAGCAGGAAGCTCAGCTTGCAGCAAAAGAAGAAGAAGATGAGGGTGAAGACATCCAGGGAGACATGGATTCTTACCTCAGCAACGATGATGACTTTCTGGAGGAGGATGCCGTGGACTTCTACACTGATGATGAGGACTCCGATTTCATCGTCGATGAGTAGATGCACTAGAGCACTATCGTAGCCTGAGATGTATTATCTCGTTGTATCGTAGCTTGCAGAATGGTTCTTCAAACCATCTGTTTTCCCTTTGATTGTTGTGGTGTGTTGTATCGTGTGCTTGCTTGCATGAATGAAAATGAAGTTAGTTGAAAAACCTGAGTTAACTCAAAGTTTTAGCTTTGAAAACCCCAAACCCATGAACCTTAGAATTTCCCTCTTACATCTATATCTATCTCAATCCTCAGATGACTCGTGGAAACCAAGGAGGGAGTAGCTCATCGTAGGACCCGATGCTGCAGATCTTTCAGAATCTCATCGCAGACCGTGAAGCAAGCAGGGCAGAGCACCAAGCCAACTTAGCAACACTTCAACAGATTGCCCAGATGCCTCTCAACAACCAAAGACATGGAAATCAGGACCACCATGGATCCAAACTCAAAAAATTTGAGAACACTAATCCCCCAATCCTCAACCAATCTGAGAACCCACTAGATGCTGATGACTGGTTGCAGACCATGGAAAACAACCTCGAAGTTGCAGGAATTGAGGACAATGAGAAAGTTCTCTTTGCCACCCACTATCTGGCGGGAGATGCCAGAGCTTGGTGGAATAGCATCCGCAATATGAACCATGGTCAAGTGATGACATGGGAAGCATTCAAAGTCAAGTTCAGCCGCACCCACGTGCCGCAGGGTCTAGTCAACCGGATGAGAGATGAGTTCCGTGAATTGAAGCAAGGAAGAATGACTGTGGTGGAGTACCATTACAGATTCCTGTCACTTGCCAGATATGCACCGGATGAGATCAACACGGAGGCCAAGAAAAAGGAGAGATTCTTGAACGGACTGCATGATGAGATGCAGACTGTCCTCGTCAACATCCGTTTCGCTGATATCGAAGAGCTAGTCGACTCTGCCATCCAGATGGAAGGGAAGATTAACCAGGAAAACGACAATCGCAAGCGTCGTATGATGTAGTAGTCTGGATCCAACGGTCACCAGAAGTACCGTCCCAACCCTTCACCAGGATATGCACCAAGGAACAACCGACCCCCAAATGCTCGCCCAAGCTACCCTAACCGTAGCGGAGGCAATGTGAAGTCCGGAGGAAACAATCATAACTCCGGTAATGCCAACAATTTCAATCGTGCACCTCCCAAGAACCACAACAACAACAACAGCAACACTGCACCCAGAACTGGCAGCAATGCTGTGCCTATCGCAGTCAAGGACAAGTCCCAGATCACTTGTTTTGAGTGTGGAGTGAAGGGTCACTACTCCAATGAGTGTCCCAAGAAGACTTTAGCCAATGCCAATGTGAATGCCCTAGCTCAGCAGCAGCGCCGTGTTCAACAAGGAAGGAGATTTGCCGTAGGGAACCCTCACAACCGCAATGGCCGTCTCTTCCACATGAACGCAGAAGAAGCCCAGGAAGCGCCAGACGTAGTGCTGGGTATGTTTTCTGTCAACTCGGTTTTAGCAAGAGTATTGTTTGATTCGGGAGCATCACATTCATTTGTCACCAAAGAATTTGCATGCACTAGTAAGATTCGTCCAACCAACCTGAAGCATATCATGATAGTTCAAATCCCCGGTTCAAAAACCAAATCTAGAAAAATTTGCAAAGTTGTACCTATCAGAATACATGGGATAGATTTTTATGCCAACCTAATTGTACTTGGAACCAAAGGATTGGAAGTAGTACTAGGTATGGACTAGATGTCAAGGCATAAAGGATTGATAGACTGTGCTAAGAAAGCCATCACCATGACCAGTAGTTTTGGAGTCACAGTAGAGCATATCTCTGAAACCTTACCCCGTCAATTCAAGTGCAACCAGAGTGTAGCCTTGCCCACCATAGACCAAGTCAGAGTAGTCTGTGAATACCCCGACGTATTCCCAGATGAATTGCCAGGTATGCCCCCGGATAGGGATATTGAGTTCATTATCGAACTAATCCCCGGAACCGGACCTATAACCCAGAGACCCTATAGCATGAACCCCTCAGAGTTGGTGGAACTGAAGAAGCAGTTGGATGCCATGTTAGAGAAAGGCTTGATTCAACCAAGTGCATCACCATGGAGATCACCAGTGTTATTTGTCGACAAGAAGGATGGAGGCATCTGTGCACAGATTACCGAAAGTTGAATGATGTTACCATCAAGAACAAGTACCCTTTGCCAAAGATAGAGGATCTATTTGATCAGTTGACTAGAGCCCAGGTATTCTCAAAGATTGATCTTAGGACTGGTTATCACCAACTTAAGATTTGTGCAACGAATATTCCGAAGACCGCCTTTACTACTCGCTATGGTTTATACGAGTATACGGTTATGTCTTTTGGATTAACCAATGCCCCTGCTTATTTCATGAATCTCATGAATAAGATCTTTATGAATTTCATAGATAAGTTTGTAGTTGTGTTTATCGACGACATCCTTATCTACTCCAAGTCAGACGAAGAGCATGAGCAACATCTGAGAGTTATCCTAGAAACCCAGAGAGAGCATCAGTTATATGCCAAGTTCAGCAAATGTGAGTTTTGGCTGAAGGAAGTAGGATTCCTAGGACATATTGTGTCTACCGGAGGAGTCTCTGTTGATCCCACCAAGATCAAAGATGTCGAGGAATGGAAAGCCCCAACCACTCAAACCCAAGTCCGTTCTTTTCTCAGATTAGCGGGATACCGCAAGTTCATAGAAGGATTCTCGAGCATAGCCCGACCAATGACCCAATTGTTGAAGAAGGACAAGAAGTTTGAATGGATAGACAAATGTGAAGCCAGTTTCCAGGAGCTGAAGAAGAGATTGATATCAGCCCCAATTTTAGTCATGCCAGACATCAGGAAGCCCTTTGATGTGTATTGTGACGCATCCAAGATTGGTCTAGGATGCGTATTGATGCAAGAAGGCAAAGTCATCACGTATCTGTCTCGACAACTAAAGCAGCATGAGCAGAACTATCCGACCCATGATCTTGAGCTAGCAGCTGTAGTTCTAGCACTGAAGACCTGGCGTCATTATTTGATGGGTAATCGCTATGAGATTTACTCAAATCATAAGAGCTTGATGTATATCTTCACTCAGAAGGAGCTGAATATGAGGCAGATAAGATGGATAGAGTTAATCAAGGATTATGACCTTGACATTCACTATCACCCCGGCAAGGCCAATGTGGTAGCGGATGCTCTTAGCAGATTGCCGTGTAAGCTTAACACCATGATCAAGGAGAAGCAACCCAGTTTGTATGAGGAGTTGGAGCAGTTCAGGACTGAATTAGTTAGCCAAGGATTCATAGCTAGCATTGAACTTCAACCCACTTTGATTAGCCAAATCAAGGAAGCCCAAAAGGGGAATGAAAGTATCGACAGAATCAAACATCGTATCGGTACAGGAAAGGTACTTGGATTCACCAAAGACGAAGAAGGAGTACTGTGGTACAAAGGACGTATCTTTGTTCCAGCAGATTCGGAGCTGAAGGAAGTTATCATGAAGGAATCCCATGATACTCTTTATTCTATCCACCCCGGAGGAACAAAGATGTATCAGGATTTGAAGGAGCAATTTTGATAGCACAAGATGAAGAGAGAGATCAGAAGCTACATCGCCAAATGTGACATCTGTCAAAGAGTCAAGGCAGAACACCAGAGACCTGCATGACTGTTGCCACCATTATAGATTCCGGAATGGAAATGGGATTCCGTCGAAATGGACTTTATCACCGGTTTACCTACTTCCAGTAGGGGAAATGACTCAATCTAGGTCATAGTTGATAGGCTGTCCAAGGTAGCCCACTTTATACCTGTCAAGACCACTTACCAGAGTGCAAAGTTAGCAGAGCTATACATTGCTAGGATTGTTAGTCTGCATGGGACCCCCAAGACCATCGTATCAGATCGAGGAACCCAGTTTACCTCAAGATTCTGGCAGAAAGTTCAGGAAGGTTTGGGAACCAAGTTGAACTTCAGTACCGCATATCACCCGCAAACAGATGGATAGACTAAGAGAGTCAACCAGATCCTAGAGGATATGCTTAGAGCTTGTGTGTTCGAATATGGATCAAAATGGGAAGACTGCCTGCCTTTCGCAGAATTCTCATATAACAACAGTTATCAAGCTAGTTTGCAGATGGCACCATTTGAATTCCTTTATGGAAGAAAGTGTCGTACCCCTTTGAATTGGTCACAAGTAGGAGAGAGTCAGATCTTCAGACCCGACATTCTTCGAGAAGCAGAGGAGAAAGTTCACAAAGTCCATGAGCACCTCAAGACCGCCCAATCCAGACAGAAGAGCTATGCTGACAAAAGAAGGAGAGACCTGACTTTCAATGTCGGAGATTTTGTATATCTCAAGGTTTCACCCTTGAAAGGAACTCAATGCTTTAGTCTGAAGGGAAAGTTAGCCCCCAGATATATCGGACCTTTCAAGGTTCTGAACCGTCGAGGAGAAGTATCGTATCAGTTGGAACTGCCTGAAGAGATGTCAGCCATCCACAATGTGTTCCATATCTCATTACTTCGCAAATGTCTGGAAGTGCCCGAGAAGACAGAAGTTTTCAAGAACATCGATCACAGAGCTGTGGAAATCAACAAGGACCTGACCTATCGAGAAGTACCCATCCGTATCTTAGAAGAAGCATACAGAACCACCAGGACCATGAGTATCAAGTTTCTCAAGATTCAGTGGAGCAACCATACCGAGGAGGAAGCTACGTGTGAGCGAGAAGATTACATGAGGACAGAGTTCCTAGATCTCTTTAGTTCCTAGTATTCTTTGTAAATCTCGGGACGAGATTTTTGTTTAAGGGGGGAAGGTTTGTAACATCCCAAAAATTCAATCCAAGCTTATCAAGATCAAATCAATCAAATTTGGGGTTAACAAAAACTTTTTCAAAGTTAAAATGAAAGCATTCATATATGTGTGCATTTAAAATAGGAGTTGTTTTGAATTGCCATGGTTGTGTGATCCAATGCTTGTAAAATGTTTCTTAGGTGATTTAAACATCATCTACATCATTCCCAAGATTTTCCTAAAGAAAATCAAATCAAAAAGAATTAAAAAGGAGGAATGGTCATGTTGGCAAATTTAACTCTCATGCCTACTTTGGCTAGTCCTAGTACTCAAAACTTAACAGAAACAATTCTTGATCTTTGTACCCCTTGCTAGTACACATAATGAGGTACCAAGGCCCACCTTTTGATCTGCTAAAAACATTCTGTTGACTATTTTAAATGACAATTTGAAATTGAATCTAATGCATATGCATAGATCACCCCTATTTCAAAACCCATCTTTTTGAGCTCCACTTTCAAAACCCTTGCAACCAGAGACTACCTATCACTAGTGGAGATCACTCAAAAAATTTGAAACCAAAATTCAAAACTTTCTTTCATGCGGCCATTTAATCAAACACTTGGTATGCATAATCTCTCCTCTAATCCTAGCTCACTGTTTACTACATGGTTGTGCCCCCAATTGATCCCCATTTAATCCCCTTGTCCCCTCTTGATCTAACCAGAGCCTAACTAGCATCTCCCCTACCCCCTAGCTGCACTGCCATGCCATGCCGAGCACCACCTCGCCGGCCGACAGTGCACTCGCAGCAGCAGCCCTCTCCAGCCTCTCTCCTCATGTCTAGCAACTTGCTTATGGTCCACCTCCACCGCCCAACCAGCCCTAGGACAGAGACAGAGGGCAGAGCGGCCAAAAACCGCCGCGCCTGGAGCTGGTCGAGCATGCCGACGCTGCCCCCAAAGCATGTCCTGTCCCTGCTCGCAGAGACCGCCCCATGGCACCAGCCCGCGCCCACCGCTCCATCTCGACCTGGAGAACACCCCAGACATCCCCGTTCGCCGCCCAAAGCCTCACAGCCACCGCTCGCCATGGATACCACCGCCTCTGCCGCGCGGAGCGCCACCTCACCCCGACCGCGTGCCACCGCCCCTACGGCCGCATTTAAGTTCTAGAGCACCGCTAGGGAACCGCCCATCGACCGCCACCCCCAGCCATGCCTCTACCTCGCCGTAGCCATGTCACCACCGTCGACCGCCCATCCCGCTCGGTCTCACCGTCGGGCCTATAAAATGAGCCCTCCCCAGCCTCTCCTCTCCACACCATTCCACTCCGCTCACCTCTCTGAACCTTCCCCACCTCTAGCCGGAGCAAGGCGAGCTCTGCCTTGCCGGAATTGGAGCCGGAGCAGCCACGGCAGGACGGGAAGGGCGTCGTTGATTGTGACCACCCCAAGATCCGCCGCGACCACGCCTCGCCTCGCCGTCGTCTTCCATGTCGTTTGCTCGCCTCGCTGACCCTGCAGGAGCCCTGGTACGCCCCCAGTAGACCCCCACCGAGCCGCTAGGGTTCGAGCTCGCCGGTGACCCCCACCGAGCCGTAGATCTAGCTTCTAATCCTACGGCCCACAACGCGCGTAGCGTTTCGCGTGTTAAGTGTCGCTGACAAGCGGGACCCCCTGTCAGCTGAGCCCTGCGCCACAGAGCGCCACTGGGCCGACCCATTCCTTTTCCCGCGCTAGCCCCGCACATTCAAATCTGGATTTTTCTTTTTAGTTAAATCTAGTTTCTGTCCACTATTTCAAAATTGAATTCTGTGAGTTTGACAAATCCAAATTGCATGGAACTAATTTTTCCTGAAAGGCATGGAAGTAATCTATCCAAGCCCGTTGGATTTAATTCAATTAGAGTTATATATCTCTCCTAATAAAAATAAGAAGACAGAAGCATTTGCAACTTGCAACATTTTTACAAAATCAACCAAGTTAGCTTTTGAGTTGATTCCAACTCTCAAAAATCACATTTCACCATATCTATCCAAATATGTAATAATATTAAGGTTTACATGCAGTGACTAAGGACTAGTACCAAAACAATGCTATATAGGCATTTCTAGTCACTTTAAATAACTTACTAATGAACTTGAACCAAAGTAATGTTGATCAAACCTTTAAATTTCATTCCCACATGTTAGAATATGTGGTGAGGACATGTGTCCACATGATCCCATATTTTGGTGCTGAATATTAAATATTAGTTAATTTTTCAATGAGTAGAAATTACTTTCCTAAAATAAAAAGGATGAAACTATTGAATTAAACTTGTGATGGTTGTGATGATAATAGATCATCAAAGGTGTTTTAGAATGCCACTTAGCCTAGTTAAGTATTGTTTGGTGATTGTGCACTCCCTATGTATTTATAGACGCTAGTACCGACCAAGCTTTCGAGGAGGAGGAGGAGTTCTACCAAGAAGAAGAAGAAGAAGAAGAAGAAGAAGAAAACTTCAACCACTGCACCAACCAAGGCAAGCTACTATTAGCAAGCTAGCACTATTTAAGTGCAAGCCACCATTAGTAATGCAAGTTAGTACTTAGCAAACTAGAATCAAACTAGATGGTTTAGCAAAGATGCCTTAAGCATGCTTTGATCACACCCCTTATTAACTAATAGTACCCCAAGTCTTAGTTACAAGTTTTACCCTCTTAGGTTATACAAAGTCCTTTACTTGTTTTGAAGGTAGCATAAAAAGTATAAAACTTGACCTATTTTAGAACCCTTTAGATGTCATTCTATGGCATGAGATTGTACCCATCTTTACCACCTTAGTGAACACTCTTAACTTAGTAGTTTAGAGTAGATCAAAAACTTGAGTCACTTTAGATGGGAATACTTGGTGAAAATGAATTATGAAAACCTTAGAATGATGAGTCATTCCATTGAGATGTTTTGACATGTGTTGAGAAACACAAATGGGTGATGATGATGAAAATGTTGAGGCATGAGCCTTAACCCTTTTATAAAACTGATGGTTGGATTCGGATGCGATACCATTCCAAATTTACCGTACAACCACATTACCTGAATTGGGTAAGGCTTAGCTGGAAATTTATATGCATTAATATTAGTTCCCTCACGGGAGAGGTTTGAGTTGAGGCTACCTTTCAATGTTGTCCACCTATGCAGTGCCCAAGATGACTGATGGTCATGGTTGGGAGGCCATGCTCATAGGAGAGGTGCTTATACTAGGGTGTGTAAAGGGAAGGTTATGTTTGATTATCTGCATACTAAGTATGATGATTCAGGGTTATCCCTGACAGATATATTGAATCTTGTGGTGAAAGTGTACCACCTCTGCAGAGTGTCAAACTATTCAAATAGCCGCGTCCGTGGTTATGGACAGTTGGAATGGCCATACTGTTTCGTTGTCAGATGTTTTCTAAATACTTTGGAAAGAATGATGAATCTTGATTTGACCACAATAGGGTTGTGTTTATGACAATAGTTTCCCCAACTTAAGTGATTCTAGAGTTTTATCTTATCTTTCTTTGTTTCAGAACTCAGCTTAGGTTTCAAACTTAACTTGATAGTTAAACATAGAGTTAGCACTTTAACTTAGATTTATAATACTTGTTAGTGGTAGTTTGCGAGTACTTAAAGAGTACTCATGGCTTTTGTCCCTGGCTATTATCATGGCTAGACTATGAAAGAGACTATCAAGATGATGGACAACAGGACGACTATGATAACTAGGACCATCTGCCTTCGTCAGCATTGCCTGTGCCCCTAAAGATGGACCCCACCGCTACGCTCATCTTTTATTTCTGCTGATTGTTGTATTAAGACTGGATCATGAGATCCTTATTTGTGTAAGACCTTATGTATGGTTTGTAATGGATGATGTACTGTGATATCCAATCCGTTATGTCTCGGAAAATGGGTAATCCTGGGATTGCGAGGTATGGCATAACGGGCATCTGGGATTAAAAATCCGGGTGTTGACAAGTTGGTATTAGAGCCATGCTGACCATAGGAGACCCTAGTTAGAATGGATGTAAAAAAAACTTAGTTTCAAAACCAAAGTGAGTATTTATGAAAAACTATCTCCTCTCTAACCCTTGGGAGTTCTTCCTTCTCAAAAATTCATGTTCCTCAAAACTCTTATACTACTACTTAAAATTTGACACACTTGATCACTTCTCTAACTTCCTCATCCTTAATTCTTGTAGATGGAGACTCAGTTCAGCAAGTTTTACCAGTTGGGAAACGGAGGTCAGCTGATCTTCGAGAGGGATCTGGATTCACTGTCGGAGTTACTGGGACGCCCACACCCGGAGTTTATTGGAGCTCAACTTCCAGGACCCCCAGGAGGAGACCTACAATGGCTAGTCACCGCAGATCTTAGAGGAAGCATTGAAGCACCAACTTCTGGAAGAATTCAGTTCTCCGTGAGAGAGAACAACTGGCTAGATGGATTAGCCAGGGCAATGCATGAAGCTCTCGCACGTCTATGTGCCCTCAGCGTCAACGAACCCGTTTTGCTCACTATGCAAGACGTGACTTCATGGGACTGCCAATGGAAATGTCGGGCCACCCCGAGTTGACGCGTCAAGTGGAGAACCTTGACTTCTTGCTTCACGACAGACAACAGGAACTGGACAATGCCAGAGAGTTATCCAGAACCGTGCCATTGCCGACCAGAAGGCCCAGAATTTCGCACTGCTTGTCCAAGACCGTCAGTCTCTTTGCCGCCAGCGTGCCAAGAAGGATCGCACCATCGCCCGTCTTTGCAAGAAGGTGGCCGACCTCGAGAAGACCGTCAAGGAGCAGGAAGCTCAGCTTGCAGCAAAAGAAGAAGAAGATGAGGGTGAAGACATCTAGGGAGACATGGATTCTTACCTCAACAACGATGATGACTTTCTGGAGGAGGATGCCGTGTACTTCTACACTGATGATGAGGTCTCCGATTTCATCGACGATGAGTAGATGCACTAGAGCACTATCGTAGCCTGAGATGTATCATCTCGTTGTATCGTAGCTTGCAGAATGGTTCTTCAAACCATCTGTTTTCCCTTTGATTGTTGTGGTGTGTTGTATCGTGTGCTTGCTTGCATGAATGAAAATGAAGTTAGTTGAAAAACCTGAGTTAACTCAAAGTTTTAGCTTTGAAAACCCCAAACCCATGAACCTTAGAATTTCCCTCTTACATCTATATCTATCTCAATCCTCAGATGACTCGTGGAAACCAAGGAGGGAGTAGCTCATCGCAGGACCCAATGCTGCAGATCTTTCAGAATCTCATCGCAGACCATGAAGCAAGCAGGGCAGAGCACCAAGCCAACTTAGCAACACTTCAACAGATCGCCCAGATGCCTCTCAACAACCAAAGACATGGAAATCAGGACCACCATGGATCCAAACTCAAATTTACCGTACAAATTTACCGTACATGGAAATTAACCCTTTTATAAAACTGATGGTTGGATTCGGATGCGATACCATTCCAAATTTACCGTACAACCACATTACCTGAATTGGGTAAGGCTTAGCTGGAAATTTATATGCATTAGTATTAGTTCCCTCGCGGGAGAGGTTTGAGTTGAGGCTACCTTTCAATGTTGTCCACCTATGCAGTGCCCAAGATGACTGAAGGTCATGGTTGGGAGGCCATGGTCATAGGAGAGGTGCTTATACTAGGGTGTGTAAAGGGAAGGTTATGTTTGATTATCTGCATACTAAGTATGATGATTCAGGGTTATCCCTGACAGATATATTGAATCTTGTGGTGAAAGTGTACCACCTCTGCAGAGTGTCAAACTATTCGAATAGCCGCGTCCACGGTTATGGACAGTTGGAATGGCCATACTGTTTCGTTGTCAGATGTTTTCTAAATACTTTGGAAAGAATGATGAATCTTGATTTGACCACAATAGGGTTGTGTTTATGACAATAGTTTCCCCAACTTAAGTGATTCTAGAGTTTTATCTTATCTTTCTTTGTTTCAGAACTCAGCTTAGGTTTCAAACTTAACTTGATAGTTAAACATAGAGTTAGCACTTTAACTTAGATTTATAATACTTGTTAGTGGTAGTTTGCGAGTACTTAAAGAGTACTCATGGATTTTGTCCCTGGCTATTATCATGGCTAGACTATGAAGGAGACTATCAAGATGATGGCCAACAGGACGACTATGATAACTAGGACCATCTGCCTTCGTCGGCATTGCCTGTGCCCCTGAAGATGGACCCCACCGCTACGCTCATCTTTTATTTCCGCTGATTGTTGTATTAAGACTGGATCATGAGATCCTTATTTGTGTAAGACCTTATGTATGGTTTGTAATGGATGATGTACTGTGATATCCAATCCGTTATGTCTCGCAAAATGGGTAATCCTGGGATTGCGAGGTATGGCATAACGGGCATCTGGGATTAAAAATCCGGGTGTTGACACACTACTTTAGTTATGCACAACTAGCACCACACACATGATCTATGGGATTAAAAATCCGGGTGTTGAGATACTGTGCTCCAAGTCGTCCATAACCGCGGACACGGCTTTCAGAAAGATTTACCCTGCAGGGGTGCACAACTAGCAACACACACATGACCTATCTTAGAAAAACCAAATCAAAACCCAGCGAGGCTTTCACGACAAAGCAATTACAAGATTCATAAAATATTTCAGGGGGCCACCCCACTAAGCTACCCGCAACAAAGTTGGCCGGCTCTGGAACGGACCCAGGGTTTGTGACGACGGCTGTAAACGACTGGGAACCCAAAAGTGTGATTGGGCTTGTCGATACCGCGAAAACGTGGCACAATCCAAAACAGTACAGGTGGTCCATGTACAATCTTAAATAAAGCAGTAAAGCATGGCATAAGTATAGGATAGTAATAAAGCCCCAAACTACTTTGTGGCCCCAAGAAATAAGAAATGAATCATGCTCTCGCTAAGGGGGATCCATAGGGTCTCCCAGATGTGGAAAGTGCGGAAAATCGAGGAACAGGTATCAAGTACTCGGGGCCTACGGGGCACAAGTGGACATGAAAAACCAAATAGCATATATTGCCCACCGGTGCCTCTTTCATTAGTTATCCCAACAATTTAATAGTTGTATTTAAAGTCATGATCCTATCCACTGTAAAGCATATGACAACATTCCAACAACTGTTTGGTACTTCACGGCATGGGATCGCACCTGAGCAAGCGACTATGACTCGCAAGACCATCTATCTACCAAAAAACAGGTAATAGGAGGTGTCCAAGGCAATATAAAGGCTGCACGGAATATATCTGGTATGAAACACTAAAGCATCGTGACACGGATAGCAATAGATCAACAGAAGGAAATAAAGACTATAAATGCAATATAGGTAGAAGGGGGGAGAATGCTCGCCTAGGAAACACTGCCGAAGGTTCATTATCCGAAGAACTTGTCGATACTCGCATCAACCCAACGGCCTAATCCGCGAAGAACCAAAGCACTAAAAGAAACACCGGATGCACTATTTAATACTACAACAAAAGATCGGGCATGATTCATGTATGATTTATGACATGGCAAAGATGCGTTGCGACTAGACAAAATTAAGCGGAACCGGGTCCCGACAATTAATTAGGTGGTTTAAGTTATTTAGTTACCCCGCAATTTAAATGTTGACATATCAGGCAAAACATGACATCAGTTCGCTACACAAATTTAAATGGAGCCAATATAAGACTAGAAAATCCCGCATATTGCCTCCATATTTAATTTAGGTGAATCATCCATATACCCCAAAACTGCAATATGTATGCAAGCATGTTCAAATCATATGCAACAAGATATATCTCATATTATAAAAAATAGGGGTCTCGGAAAGGGGATCACATTGTGTTCAACGATCTTGGGCTCCGGGGGGCTCGAATCCATGGGTCTCGGCCATCCGATAACTCAAGGAGGACTTGTGTTTCCGCGCCGAAGGCCTTGGGGTGTGGCGCCATATGGTCCATGTAGAAGGTCTTGGTGGTCCCAGGGCGAAGATCTTGGAATGTGGCGTGGTGGTTGGGGTCGGACTTGGGGCGATCCTCGGCATCCGACGGTCTTGTCAAGCTTGTCGATCTTGGTGAGCTTCTCAGGTCAAACTAACACAACATGGACATCCTCTTGGGCCTTCACAGCCTTGTAGGGAACTTGCACGACGATGGAACAAACTTGGATCGCAGCATATGCATTCGTCAGATTGCACACAGATAGCACTTAGGCATCGGCACCCGACAAACACAGTAGCAGGCACAAACACACGTGCTCGCAGATGAGAAGCAGATGACTCGGAGCAGGAACAGAGACTACCATCAATGGGCACTCTACACTGCACAAGGCACATGAGAAAAGGCCAGGGCGTGTCGGACACGCGCGGTAGCATCTCGTAGCGGGCCGGAGGTCAAGTGGCGACAGAGGACGACCGGAAGGGGCGAGGGTGGAGCCTCGGCGCGTCGAGGATGAGCGGTGGCCGGTGATGCAGACGTGGCCCTGCTTGACCGACAGAGAGAGGCGGCGGCGGAGCTCTGCAGGGCTGGTTCGGTGCACACAGATGGGGCGGCAAGGGGGAACCGTGGAGGCAGGCCATGCTGCGGAGGAGGCGGCGTCCCTGGCGCCGAGGCAGAGGGAGGCCGATGGCGGTGCTCTGCTCGATGCAGAGAGCTAGCGGGAGACACGGGGCAGCCAGAAAGGGAGGCGACGAGGCCGAGCTTGCTGGAGGTGGGGAACATGGCGAATAGCGGGGCTCGAGGGAGGGCGGCCATAGATGGGGAGGCATGCAGTTGGGGTCGCCTATGCAAAGGGCGGCCAGAGGAGGCCGAGGAGGCGATGCGGGCGCCAGGGCGAGGGGGCCCAGGCCTGGCGGCGGCAAGCAACGTGTCAGGGTAGAGGCCGCGCTTGGCTCCGCGTCGGTAGGGGACGAAGGTGGGGAGAGAGGGGATGCGGGGCAGGAGGCGTGCGAGGCAGAGAGAAGGTGGGTGGGCCCCGCATGCAGTTGATGGCGATGGCGTGTATGCGTGTTGTGTTGTTCTATGGGGTGTGACTAGAGCGTGTGTGCACCGCGTGCTTGTGTGGCTTGGGTTTTTCGATCAAGGTGTGTGGCGTTGCCAGCTGCAGCGGCGGGGTGGGGATAGATGGTTTGGGTTTGGGGTAGGTTTTAGGGTTTCATGGTTAGGTGTAGTTTGGAGGTGGCCGGCTGGGCTTTTGGGCCTGGCTGGCTACCTCCCAAAAATAATATAATTTTTTTATTTATTATTTAGAAAGCTTTTGTAATTCGTTTTTAGACAAACAAAAGATCCGGAAAAGACCGAGATTTGTACTTTGAAATAAAAAGGAGGGATTAATGTAGAAAACAAAATAGGGTTTTAGTAAATTAGTTTTAGGAAAATGATATGCATGATGATATGATGATGCTCAAATGCAATGTGGCATGATGACATGAGCATGTTGTCATGAGGATGCAATGCACAAAGTAAGAATAACACATGATTTTCTAGTAGTGGTTTTACCGGGGTGCTACAATTCGACACCACTAACAATGGATCTCATCCTCGAGATCCGCCTCATGGTACGGGAAAGAAGGCCGACGATCTGAGTCTTCTCGCTTAGTGTAGATCCTCGCGACACCACTAACAAAGATTCTTGCTTCATCTTGAAATCGGCGATACCACCAACAAGGGATCGTTGCTCACGTTTGTTGAGAGGATACTCCGGAGAAACAAATGTGAAGATAAAGGTATCAAAAGGTAAGCCCACCTTTAACTTCTGTGGAAGGAGTAAAATTGCTTGATCCACCGATTCAATATACAAGAGCGAATGATAAGAGTAGTGGTATGGTAGCTACTCCACCCCGCACTCAAAGCATTACTCTATACATGAACAAAGGAATCGTGCAACCAACTCTTGGAATTTAGACTGAAGATCTTCACAAATGATATCCGGAGACGAAGGAGTGATGCAGACTCTTCATCAGATCTAACGTAGATGATGTCCTCGTGTTGGGGACCACTGGAAGATTCAAAAGAAATCGTATGCAAAGACTCAATGATTAGGTTCCGCAATGGTTCCATTGGCATGAACAACACATGCTCAAGGTATACTCCAACTTCACCAATGCTTGTTCTTCTCATATGATTTTCAATGATACGGATATCCGTCAAGGTGCAGATACAGATAAAGAGTACAAGGACCAAAAAGTTTGGATGAAGGGTACAACAAACGGGATGCAGATAAGATGATTGTAGCTCAATCGTTATAAAAGGGAGGAAGAGAAACCCTGAAGGTACGACGGAAACCCAACCACGAGAAGTCCTGGACTCGAAGAAAAGATAACAGAGCAGATTCAAAACACGTGAAGGTAAGAGGAAAATAGCACAGGGTAAGGAGTACAAGCAGACCTAATGAGATCTATCCAACCGATTTTCAAAAATAGTTTGACACTCTACAATGTCCGTTAGCTAGGTTATCCTACAGGCTGGACCAGTGGGGTATCGCAACTGCTGAGCTCTGATACCACTTTGTAACACCCTCGAATCGGCCCTATGCAAGTTTCAGTGCTTCCCGCCAAACCCGCATAGAAATGATTCAAGGATGCCCACCAGACACTTTCGTGCGGGTGGAAAAAGAAGTAATAACATTACACAATAGTCCACGATGGGACCCACCGAAACATATATATGCAACAACAACTCCATGAGTCAAGAATACAGATATACAGTGCAAAGATCCAAATCACCTTGAAAATGATACAACATCCGAGTACGGATAAGAAGCAAATTGGGCTAAGAGCCGTGAAGAATAACCAATGGCATCCATAACCCTGCCCAGGCCAAGCCGGAAGGGTAACCTTGCTAACGGCGTCGATCTCAAACCTGCTAAAACAAAAGGGGTGCAGACAAAGGGCAAAGAAAAAAGAGGAGCGGTCAGTACTGAGGCCAGTACACGGCGAGGCTAGAATTCAGCGGCTCTCGCCTACATAGGTATGGTGGTCTGAAGCGGCAGCGCAACATGCACTAAACAACCTATAGAGACTCGATGCAACTTTCGGCTATTAGAGAGGGATAAGAGAGACCTATTCGGATCCAACCTGATAGTAACACCAATCATACCCATCCTGGTATTCCCCCTCGAGACCAAACGGGGAAGTCAAACCGAGGAACTTGCACAGTTGGCAGTTCTATTCATTCCATTATAGTTGCATCACTTACTAGTCAAAGATAGATAGAATGAGTCATCCTGATAGCATAAGTAGTGGGCAATTTTAGTTAACCATTCAGTTGTAGTTGCAGTACTTACTAGTCAGATACAATTAGCATGTGACATCCCAAACCCATCAGTTGTTAGCACTTTTATTTCATTCCATTGGAGTTGCGATACTTTCTAGGCAGGTATGACATGACACGATACACCCCAGTTCCACCAGTTGTTGGCACTTTTATTATCCATTCCATTGTAGTGAAGCTGATTACTAGTCACATATTAAGTCAAATTTATAGCACTACTTTAGTTATGCTTGTCTATGATCGAGATACTGTGCTCCAATTCGTCCATAACCGCGGACACGGCTTTCAGAAAGATTTACCCTGCAGGGGTGCACAAATAGCAACACACACACGGTCAACCTCGGAAAAACCAAATCAAAACCCAACGAGGCTTTCACGACAAAGCAATCACAGGATTCATAAAAGATTTTAGCGGGCCACCCCACTAAGCTACCCGCAACAAAGTTGGCCAGCTCCGGAATGGACCCAGGGTTTGTGACGATGGCTATAAACGACTGGGAACCCAAAAGTGTGACTGGGCTTGTCGATATCGTGAAAACGTGGCACGATCCAAAACAGTACAGGTGCTCCACGCACAATCTTAAATAAAGCAGTAAAGCATGGCATAAGTACAGGATAGTAATAAAGCCCCAAACTACTTTGTGGCCACAAGAAATAAGAAATGAATCAAGCTCTGGCTAAGCGGGATCCATAGGGTCTCCCGGATGTGTATAGTGCGAATAATCGAGGAACAGGTATCAAGTACTCGGGGCCTACGGGACACAAGTGGACATGAAAAACCAAATAGCATCTATTGCCCACCGGTGCCTCTTTCATTAGTTATCCCAGCAATTTAATAGTTGTATTTAAAGTCATGATCCTCCCCACCGTAAAGCATATGACAACATTCCAACAACTATGTGGTACTTCACGACACGGGATGGCACCTGAGAAAGTGACTACGACTCGCAAGACCATCTATCTACCGAACAACAGGTAATAGGAGGTGTCCAAGGCAATATAAAGGCTACACGGAATATATCTGGTACGAAACACTAAAGCATCACGACACGGATATCAATAGATCAACCGAAGGAAATAAAGAGTATAAATGCAAAATAGGAAGAAGGGGGGAGAATGCTCGCCTGGGAAACACTGCCGAAGGTTCATTATCCGAAGAACTTGTCGATACTCGCATCAACTCAACGGCTTAATCCGCGAAGAACCAAAGCACTAAAAGAAACACCGGATGCACTATTTAATACTACAGCAAAAGATCGGGCATGATGCATGTATGATTTATGACATGGCAAAGATGCGATGCGACTAGACAAAATTAAGCGGAACCGGGTCCCGACAATTAACTAGGTGGTTTAAGTTAGTTAGTTACCCCGCAATTTAAATGTTGACATATCAGGCAAAACATGACATCGGTTTGCTTCACAAATTTAAATGGAGCCAATATAAGACTAGAAAAGCCCGCATATTGCCTCCATATTTAATTTAGGTGAATCATCCATATACCCCAAAACTGCAATATGTATGCAAGCATGTTCAAATCATATGCAACAAGATATATGTCATATTATAAAAAAAGGGGTCTCGGAAAGGGGATCACATTAGGGTTCGACGATCTTGGGCTTTGGGGAGCTCGAATCCATGGTTCTCGGCCATTCGATCCCTGAAGGAGGACTTGTGTTTCCGCGCCGGAGGCCTTGGGGTGTGGCGCCATATGGTCCGTGTAGAAGGTCTTGGTGGTCCCATGGCGAAGATCTTGGAATGTGGCGCGGTGGTTGGGGTCAGACTTGGGGCGATCCTCGGCATGCGACGGTCTTGTCAAGCTTGTCGATCTTGGTGAGCTTCTTGGGTCAAACTAACACGACATGGACATCCTCTTGGGCCTTCACGGCCTTGTAGGGAACTTGCACGACGCCGGACGAACATGGATCGCAGCATATGCATTCGTCAGATTACACACAGATAGCACTTAGGCATCGGCACCCGACAAATACAATAGCAGGCACAAACATACGTGCTCGCAGATGAGAAGCAGATGACTCAGAGCAGGAACAGACACTACCATCAAAGGGCACCCTACACTGCACAAGGAACATGAGCAAAGGTCAGGGCGTGTCGGACACGCGCGGTAGCAGCTGGCAGCGGGCCGGAGGTCAAGCGCGACAGAGGACGACCGAAAGGGGCGAGGGCGGCACCTCGGCACATCGAGGACGAGCGGTGGCCGGTGATGCAGACGTGGCCCTGCTTGACCGACAGAGAGAGGCGGCAGCGGAGCTCTGCGGGGCTGGTTTGGTGCACACGAGATGGGGCGGCATGGGGGAACCGTGGAGGCGAGGACATGCTGCGGAGGAGGCGGAGCCCTGGAGGCAACGCAGAGGGAGGCCGACGGCGGTGCTCTGCTCGATGCAGAGAGCGAGCGGGAGACATGGGGCAGCCAGAAAGGGAGGCGACGAGGCCGAGCTTGCTGGAGGCGGGAACATGGCGACTCGTGGGGCTCGAGGGAGGGTGGCCAGAGATGGGAAGGAAGGCAGTTGGGGTCGCTTATGCAAAGGGCGGCTAGAGGAGGCCGAGGAGGCGACGCGGGAACAGACATGCAATTACTCTAGTGGATACATATGTGGTTTGTGGAAAGAACACACATGCAATGAACACAGGTGGATCCATATGTGGTTTGTGACAGGAACAGACATGCAATGAAATTGGTTGATCCATATGTGGTTTGTGACAAAAACACACATGCAATGCCATTGGTTGATCCATATGTAGTTTGTGAATAGAACACACATGCAATGCCATTAGATGATCCATATGTGGTTTGGGAAAATAACACACATACAGTGCCATTAGTTGATCCATGTGTGGTTTGTGAAAAGAACACACATGCAATGCTATTGGTTTTTGCATATGTGGCTTGTGGAAAGAACACACATGCAATTACTGTAGTGGATACATATGTGGTTTGTGGAAAGAACACACATGCAATGAACACTAGTGGATCCATATGTGGTTCATGACAGGAACACACATGCAATGACATTGGTTGATCCATATGTGGTTTGTGACAAAAACACACATGCAATGCCATTGCGGTTGATCCATGTGGTTTGTGATTAGAACACACATGCAATGACATTGTTTGATCCATGTGGTTTGTGGAAAGAACACACATGCAATGGCATTGGTTGATCCATGTGTGGTTTGTGAAATGAACACACATCCAGTGACATTGGTGGATCCATGTGTGGTTTGTGGGAAGAACACACATGCAATGACACTGGGTGTCGTTCATGAAAAGAAAACACATGTAATGACACTAGTGGATCCATGTGTGGTTTGTGGGAAGAACACACATGCAATGACTCTAGCTATGGTTCATGCAAAGAACACACATCCACTGACACTAGTGGATCCATATGTGGTTTGTGGAAAAGAACAGACATGCAATGACACTAGGTGTGGTTCATATGTGGTTTGTGGAAAGAACACACATGCAATGACACTGGTGGATCCTTATGTGGTTTGTGGAAAGAACATACATGCAATGACATTTGCTGATCCATATGATGTTTGTGAAAAGAACACACATGCAGTGACTCTGGTGAATCCATGTGTGATTTGTGGAAAGAACACACATGCAATGCCACTATTTGATCCATATGTGGGTTCATGAAAAGACCACGAATGCAATGTCATTGGTTGATCTATGTGTGGTTTGTGAAAAGAACACACATGCAATGCCATTGGTTGATCCATGTGTCGTTCCTGACAGGAACACACATGCAATGGCATTGGTTGATCCATATGTGGTTTGTGAAAAGAACATACATGCAATGCCATGTGTTGATCCATGTGTGGTTTGTGAAATGAATGCAATTACCGTAGTGGATTCATGTGTGGTTTGTGGAAAGAACACAAATGCAATGCCATTGGGGTGGATCCATGTGTGTTTTGTGACAAAAACACACATGCAATGCCATTGGGGTTGATCCATGTGGTTTGTGAAAAGAATAGACATGCAATGACTCAGGGTGTGGTTCATGAAAAGAACACACATCTAGTGACATTGGTGGATCCATGTGTGGTTTGTTAGAAGAACACACATGCAACGACACTAGGTGTGGTCATGAAGAGAACAGACATGCCATGACACTGGTGGATCCATGTGTGGTTTGTGAGAAGAACACACATGCAATGACACTGGGTGGATCCATGTGTGGTTTGTGAGAACAACAGACATGCAATGACTCTAGCTGTTGTTTGTGAGAAGAACACACATGCAATGACTCTAGCTGTGGTTCATGAAAAGAATACACATCCAATGTCTATGTGGGGTTTGTGATAATAACACATATGCAATGACACTGGGTGTGGTTCATGAAAAGAAATAACATGCGGTGACACTGGTGGATCCATGTGTGGATTGTGAGAAGAACACACATGCAATGACTCTGGGTGTGGTTCATGCAAAGAACAGACATGCAGTGACACTGGTGGATCCATGCGTCGTTTGTGGGAAGAACACACATGCAATGACAGTGGGTGTCGTTCATGAAAAGAAAACACATGCAATGACACTGGTGGATCCATGTGGGGTTTGTGAGAATAACACACATGCAATGACCCTAGATGTGGTTCATGAATAGAACACACATGCAATGACTCTAGTTGTGGTTCATGAAAAGAACACTCATCCAATCACTCTAGCTGTGGTTCATGAAAAGAACACACATCCAGTGACACTAGGTGGATCCATGTGTGTTGTTTGTTAAAAGAATAGACATGCAATGACTCTGGGTGTGGTTCATGAAAAGAACACACATCCAGTGACACTAGAGGATCCATGTGTGGTTTGTGAGAAGAACATACATGCAATGACACTGGGTGTGGTTAATGAAAAGAACACACATCCAATGACACTGTTGGATCCATGTGTGGTTTGAGGAAAGAACACACATGCAATGAACACTGGTGGATCCATATGTGGTTCATGTCAGGAACACACATGCAATCACACCGGTTAATCCATATGTGGGTTCATTAAAAGACGACACATGCAATGTCATTGGTTGATCAATGTGTGGTTTGTGAAAAGAACACACATGCAATGCCATTGGTTGATCCATATGTCATTTGTGAAAATAACACACATGCAATTCCATTGGTTGATCCATGTGCAGTTTGTGAAAAGAACACACATGCAATGGCATTGGTTGATCCATATGTGGCTTGTGGAATGAACACACATGCAATTACTCTAGTGGATACATATGTGGTTTGTGCAATGAACACTGGTGGATCCATATGTGGTTTGTCACAGGAACGCACATGCAATGACATTGGTTGATCCATATGTGGTTTGTGACAAAAACACACATGCAATGCCACTCGTTGATCCATATGTGGGTTCATGAAAAGAACACACATGCAATGCCGTTGGTGGGTCTATCTGTGGTTTGTGAAAAGAACACACATGCAATGCCATTTGTGGATCCATGTGTGGTTTGTGAAAAGAACACACATGTAATGCCATTGGTTGATCCATATGTGGCTTGTGGAAAGAACAGACATGCAATTACTCTAGTGGATACATATGTGGTTTGTGGAAATAACACACATGCAATGAACAATGGTGGATCGATATGTGGTTCATGACAGGAACACACATGCAATGACATTGGTTGATCCATATGTGGTTTGTGACAAAAACACACATGCATTGCCATTGGGGTTGATCCATGTGGTTTGTGAAAAGAACAGACATGCAATGACTCTGGGTGTGGTTCATGAAAAGAACACACTTCTAGTGACACTGGTGGATCCATGTGTGGTTTGTGAGAAGAACAGACATGCAATGACTCTAGCTGTGGTATGTTAGAATAACACACATGCAATTACTCTAGCTATGGTTCATGAAAAGAACAAACATCCAGTGACTCTATGTGTGGTTTGTGAGAAGAACACACATGCAATGACACTAGGTGTGGTTCATGAAAAGAACAGACATGTAGTGACACTGGTGGATCCATGTCTGGTTTGTGAGAAGAACACACATGCAATGACACTGGGTATGGTTCATTAAAAGAACAGACATGAAGTGACATTGGTGGATCCATGTGTGGTTTGTGGGAAGAACACACATGCAATGACACTAGGTGTGGTTCATGAAAAGAAAACACATGCAATGACACTGGTGGATCCATGTGTGGTTTGTGAGAAGAACACACATGCAATGACTCTAGCTGTGGTTCATGAAAAGAGCACACATGCAACGACTCTAGTTGTGGTTCATGAAAAGAACACACATCCAATGACTCTAGCTTTGGTTCATGAAAAGAACACACATCGATTGACATTGGGTGGATCCATGTGTGTTGTTTGTGAAAAGGATAGACATGCAATGACTCTGGGTGTGGTTCATGAAAAGAACACACATCCAGTGACACTGGTGGATCCATGTGTGGTTTGTGAGAAGAACACACATGAAATGACACTGGGTGTGGTTCATGAAAAGAACACACGTCCAATGGCACTGGTCGATCCATGTGTGGTTTGTGGAAAGAGCACACATGCAATGAACACTGGTGGATCCATATGTGGTTCATGACATGAACACACATGCAATGACACTGGTTGATCCATATGTGGGTTCATGAAAAGAAAACACATGCAATGCCATTGGTTGATCTATGTGTGGTTTGTGAAAAGAACACACATGCAATGTCATTGGTTTATCCATATGTGGTTTGTGAAATAACACACATGCAATTCCATTGGTTGATCCATGTGTGGTTTGTGAAAAGAACACATATGCAATGCCATTGGTTGATCCATATGTGGCTTGTGGAAAGAACACACATGCAATTACCCTAGTGGACACATATGTGGTTTGTGGAAAGAACACGCATGCAATGAACACTGTGGATCCATATGTGGTTGTGACAGGAACACACATGCAATGTCATTGGTTGATCCATATGTGGTTTGTGACAAAAACACACATGCAATGCCATTGGTTGATCCATATATGGTTTGTGAAAAGAACACAAATGCAATGTCATTGATTGATCCATATGTGGTTTGTGAAAAGAACACACATGCAATGCCATTGGTTGATCCATATGTGGTTTGTGAAAAGAACACACATGCAATGCCATTGGTTGATCCATATATGGCTTGTGGAAAGAACACACATGCAATTACTCTAGTGGATACATATGTGGTTTGTGGATAGAACACACATGGAATGAACACTGGTGGATCCATATGTGGTTCATGACAGGAACACACATGCAATGACATTGGTTGATCCATATGTGGTTTGTGACAAAAACACACATGCAATGCCACTGGGTTAATCCATGTGGTTTGTGAAAAGAACAGACATGCAATGACTCTGGGTGTAGTTCCTGAAAATAACACACATCCAGTGACACTGTTGGATCCATGTGTGGTTTGTGAGAAGAACACACATGCAATGACACTGGTGGATCCATGTGTGGTTTTTAGAAGAACAGACATGCAATGCCTCTAGCTGTGGTTTGTGAGAAGAACACACATGCAATGACTCTAGTTGTGGTTCATGAAAAGAACACACATCCAATGACTCTATGTGTGGTTTGTGAGAAGAACACACATGCAATGACATTGGGTGTGGTTCATGAAAAGAACAGACATGGAGTGACACTGGTGGATCCGTGTGTGGTTTTTTAGAAGAACACACATGCAATAACACTGGGTGTGGTTCATGAAAAGAAAAGACATGCAGTGACACTTGTGGATCCATGTGTGGTTTGTGGGAAGAACACACATGCAATGACACTGGGTGTAGTTCATGAAAAGTAAACACATGCAATTACACTAGTGGATCCATGTGTGGTTTGTGAGAAGAACACACATGCAATGACTCTAGCTGTGGTTCATGAAAAGAACACACATGCAATGGCACTGGTTGATCCATATGTGGGTTCATGAAAAGAACACACATGAAATGCCATTGGTTGATCTATGTGTGGTTTGTGAAAAGTACACACATGCAATGCCATTGGTTGATCCATACGTGGTTTGTGAAAAGAACACAGATGCAATGCCATTGGTTGATCCATGTGTGGTTTGTGAAAAGATTACACATGCAATGCCATTTGTTGATCCATATGTGGCTTGTGGAAAGAACACACATGCAGTTACTCTAATGGATACATATGTGGTTTGTGGAAAGAACACACATGCAATGAACACTAGTGGATCCATATGTGGTTTGTGATAGGAACACACATGCAATGACATTGGTTGATCCATATGTGGTTTGTGACAAAAACACACATGCAATGCCATTGGTTTATCCATATGTGGTTTGTGAAAATAACACACATGCAATGCCATTGGTTGATCCATGTGTGGTTTGTGAAAAGAACACACATGCAATGACATTGGTTGATCCATATGTGGCTTGTGGAAAGATTACACATGCAATTACTCTAGTAGATACATATGTGGTTTGTGGAAAGAACACACATGCAATGAACACTGGTGGATCCATATGTGGTTCATGACAGGAACACACATGCAATGACATTGGTTGATCCATATGTGGTTTGAGACAAAAACACACATGCAATGCCATTTGGGTTGATCCATGTGGTTTGTGAAAAGAACAGACATGCCAGGACTCTGGGTGTGGTTCATGAAGAGAACACACGTCAGGTGAAACTGGTGGATCCACGTGTGGTTTCTCAGAAGAACACACATGCAATGAAACTTGGTGTGGTTCATGAAAAGAACAGACATGTAGTGACACTAGTGGATCCATGTGTGGTTTGTGAGAAGAACACACATGCAATGACACTGGTGGATCCATGTGTGGTTTGTGAGAAGAACAGACATGCAATGACTCTAGTTGTGGTTTGAGAGAAGAACATACATGCAATAACTCTAGCTATGGTTCATGAAAAGAACACACATCCCATGACTATATGTGTGGTTTGTGAGAAAGAACACACATGCAATTCCATTGGTTGATCCATGTGTGGTTTGTGAAAAGAACACACATGCAATGCCATTGGTTGATCCATAGGTGGCTTGTGGAAAGAACACACATGAAATTACTCTAGTGGATACATATGTGGTTTGTGGAAAGAACACACATGCAATGAACACTAGTGGATCCATATGTGGTTCAGAGGAGGAACACACATGCAATGCCATTGGTTGATGAATATGTGGTTTGTGAAAAAAAAACACATGCAATGCTATTGGTTGATCCATATGTGGTTTGTGAAAAGAACACACATGCAATGCCATTGGTTGATCCATATGTGGTTTGTGAAAAGAACACACATGCAATGCCATTGGTTGATCCATGTGTAGTTTGTGAAAAGAACACACATGCAATGCCATTGGTTGATCCATATGTGGCTTGTGGAAAGAACAAACATGCAATTACTCTAGTGGATACATATGTGGTTTGTGGACAAAACACACATGCAATGAACACTGGTGGATCCATATGTGGTTCATGACAGGAACACACATGCAATGCCATTGGGGTTGATCCATATGTGGTTTGTGACAAAAGCACACATGCAATGCCATTGGGGTTGATCCATGTGGTTTGTGAAAAGAACAGACATGCAATGACTCTGGGTGTGGTTCATGAAAAGAACACACATCTAGTGACATTGGTGGATCCATGTGTGGTTTGTTAGAAGAACACACATGCAACGACACTAGGTGTGGTCATCAAGAGAACAGACATGCCATGACACTGGTGGATCCATGTGTGGTTTGTGAGAAGAACACACATGCAATGAAACTGGGTGGATCCATGTGTGGTTTGTGAGAACAACAGACATGCAATGACTCTAGCTGTTGTTTGTGAGAAGAACACACATGCAATGACTCTAGCTGTGGTTCATGAAAAGAATACACATCCAATGTCTATGTGTGGTTTGTGAGAAGAACACACATGCAATGACACTGGGTGTGGTTCATGAAAAGAACAGACATGCAATGACACTGGTGGATCCATGTGTGGTTTGTTGGAAGAACACACATGCAATGGCACTGGGTGTGGTTCATGAAAAGAACAGACATGTAGTGACACTGGTGCATCCATGTGTGGTTTGCGGGTGAACACACATGGAATGACACTGGGTGTGGTTCATGAAAAGAAAACACATGCAATGACACTGGTGGACCCATGTGTGGTTTGTGAGAATAACACACATGCAATGACTCTAGCTGTGGTTCATGAAAAGAACACAGATGCAATGACTCTAGTTGTGGTTCATGAAAAGAACACACATCCAATGACTCTAGTTGTGGTTCATGAAAAGAACACACATCCAGTGACACTAGGTGGATCCATGTGTGTTGTTTGTGAAATGAATAGTGATGCAATGACTCTGGGTGTGGTTCATGAAAAGAACACACATCCAGTGACACTGGTGAATCCATGTGTGGTTTGTGAGAAGAACACACATGCATTGACACTGGGTGTGGTTCATGTAAAGAACACACATCCAATGACACTGGTGGATCCATGTGTGGTTTGTGGCAAGAACGCACATGCAATAAACACTGGTAAATCCATATGTCGTTCATGATAGGAACACACATGCAATGACACTAGTTGATCCATATGTAGGTTCATGAAAAGAACACACACACAATGCCATTGGTTGATCTATGTGTGGTTTGTGAAAAAAACACACATGCAATGACACTGGTGGATCCATGTGTGGTTTGTGAGAAGAACAGACATGCAATGACTCTAGTTGTGGTTTGAGAGAAGAACATACATGCAATGACTCTAGCTATGGTTCATGAAAAGAACACACATCCAATGACTCTATGTGTGGTTTGTGAGAAAGAACACACATGCAATTCCATTGGTTGATCCATGTGTGGTTTGTGAAAAGAACACACATGCAATGCCATTGGTTGATCCATAGGTGGCTTGTGGAAAGAACACACATGAAATTACTCTAGTGGATACATATGTGGTTTGTGGAAAGAACACACATGCAATGAACACTAGTGGATCCATATGTGGTTCATAGGAGGAACACACATGCAATGCCATTGGTTGATGCATATGTCGTTTGTGACAAAAACACACATGCAATGCTATTGGTTGATCCATATGTGGTTTGTGAAAAGAACACACATGCAATGCCATTGGCTGATCCATATGTGGTTTGTGAAAAGAACACACATGCAATGCCATTGGTTGATCCATGTGTGGTTTGTGAAAAGAACACACATGCAATGCCATTGGTTGATCCATATGTGGCTTGTGGAAAGAACAAACATGCAATTACTCTAGTGGATACATATGTGGTTTGTGGACAAAACACACATGCAATGAACACTGGTGGATCCATATGTGGTTCATGATAGGAACACACATGCAATGCTATTGGGGTTGATCCATATGTGGTTTGTGACAAAAGCACACATGCAATGCCATTGGGGTTGATCCATGTGGTTTGTGAAAAGAACAAACATGCAATGACTCTGGGTGTGGTTCATGAAAAGAACACACATCTAGTGACACTGGTGCATCCATGTGTGGTTTGTGAGAAGAACACACATGCAATGACACTGGGTGTGGTTCATGAAAAGAACAGACATGCAGTGACACTGGTGGATCCATGTGTGGTTTGTGAGAAGTACACACATGCAATGACACTAGGTGGATCCATGTGTGATTTGTGAGAAGAACATACAGGCAATGACTCTAACTGTTCTTTGTGACAAGAACACACATGCAATGACTCTAGCCGTGGTTCATGAAAAGAACACACATCCAATGACTCTATGCGTGGTTTGTGAGAAGAACACACATGCAATGACACTGGTGGATCCATGTGTGGTTTGTGAGAAGAACACACATGCAATGATACTAGGTGTGGTTCATGCAAAGAACAGACATGTAGTGACACTAGTGGATCCATGTGTGGTTTGTGGGACGAACACACATGCAATGACACTAGGTATGGTTCATGAAAAGAAAACACATGCAATGACACTAGTGGATCCATGTGTGGTTTGTGAGAAGAACACACATGAAATGACTCCAGCTGTGGTTCATGAAAAGAACACACATGCAATGACTCTAGTTGTGGTTCATGAAAAGAACACACATCCAATTACTCTAACTATGGTTCATGAAAATAACACACATCTAGTGACACTTGGTGGATCCATTTGTGTCATTTTTGAAAAGAACAAACATGCAATGACTCTGGGTGTGGTTCATGAAAAGAACACACATCTAGTGACACTTGTGGATCCATGTGTGGTTGGTGAGAAGAACACACATCCAATGACACTGGGTGTGGTTCATGAAAAGAACACGAATCGAATGACACTGGTGGATCCATGTGTTGTTTGTGGCAAGAACACACATGCAATTCCCACTAGTGGATCCATATGTGGTTCATGAAAGGAACACACATGCAATGACACTGGTTGATCCATATGTGGGTTCATGAAAAGAACACACATGCAATGCCATTGGTTGATCTGTGTGTGGTTTGTGAAAAGAACACACATGCAATGCCATTGGTTGGTCCATATGAGGTTTGTGAAAAGAACACACATGCAATGCCATTGGTTGATCCATGTGTGGTTTGTGAAAAGAACACACATGCAATGCCATTGATTGATCCATATGGAGCTTGTGGAAAGAACACACATGCAATTACTCTAGTGGATACATATGTGGTTTGTGGAAAGAACACACACGCAATGAACACTGGTGGATCCATATGTGGTTTGTGACAGGAACACACATGCAATGACACTGGTTGATCCATATGTGGTTTGTGACAAAAACACAAATGCAATGCCATTGGTTGATCCATATGTGGTTTGTGAAAAGAACACACATGCAATGCCACTAGTTGATCCATATGTGGTTTGTGAAAAGAACACACATGCAATGCCATTGGTTGATCCATGTGTGGTTTGTGAAAAGAACACACATGGAATGCTATTGGTTTTTCCATATGTGGCTTTAGGAAAGAACACACATGCAATTACTATAGTGGATACATATGTGGTTTGTGGAAAGAACACACATGCAATGAACACTGGTGGATCCATATGTGGTTCATGACAGGAACACACATGCAATGACATTGGTTGATCCATATGTGCTTTGTGACAAAATCACACATGAAATGCCATTGGGGTTGATCCATGTGGTTTGTGAAAAGAACGGACTTGCAATGACTCTGGGTGTGGTTCGTGAAAATAACACACATCTAGTGACACTGGTGGATCCATGTGTCATTTCTGAGAAGAACACACATGCAATGACACTGGGTGTGGTTCATGAAAAGAACAGACATGGAGTGACACTGGTGGATCCATGTGTGGTTTGTGAGAAGAACACCCATGCAATGGCACTGGGTGGATCCATGTGTGGTTTGTGAGAAGAATACACATGCAATGACTCTAGCTGTGGTTTGTGAGTAGAACACACATGCAATGACTCTAGGTGTGGTTCATGAAAAGAACACACATCCAATGACTCTATGTGTGGTTTGTTAGAAGAACACACATGCAATGACACTGGGCGTGTTTCATGAAAAGAACATACATGCAGTGACACTGGTGGATCCATGTGTGGTTTGTGAGAAGAACACACATGCAATGACACTAGGTGTGGTTTATGAAAAGAATAGACATGCAGTGACACTGGTGGATCCATGTGTGGTTTGTGGGAAGAACACACATGCAATGACACTGGGTGTGGTTCATGAAAAGAAAACACATGCAATGACACTGGTGGATCCATGTATGGTTTGTGAGAGGAACATACGTGCAATGACTCTAGGTGATCCATATGTGGTTTATGAGAAGAACACACATGCAATAAACTATAGTGGATCTATCTTGGTATATTTGATGTATGCCACGATGTATTTCATTGTACAAGACACTCACTTTCGATTTTTATACTACTCAGTTTTGCCCTTGGGTTTTTGATACTACTCATTTTTCCCTTGGTCCCCTCTCTCTCTTTCATAGAAGCCCAAACATGTGCTCACTCTGTCTGCTACGCCCTGATTGGTTATCACAGATGTCACGCGGATCGTGCGCACCAACCATTGATCCTGTGTGATCCAACGATGATCGTTGTACATGTCGTGCCCTTCACAGTACAAGGTGAGATAGCACAGATGTCTCCCTCAGCGTGAGACAGCACAGCCGTCTCCCTCTACAAGAAGGAACACGATGCCGTCCATGGAAAAAGTCGTCGAGTGGTCATGTCACGTTAAATCTAGTCTCCAAAGCCTACTACTGCTACTACAACACATGCGCAGGGCAACGGTGTCATCGAGTGCACGGTTGTCGACATGACGCTACAATTTATTGCCACTTGATTTTAATAAGACATATCGCATTTTACACAGCGCTCTCAATCTCACTTCCAACTGGGCCCTACCGCTAGTAACTTCCATGAGTCAAGGGCCCCCCTCGAGTAGATCTAACGTTGCTAGAAATTGGTTCCACGCCACTTGCATAAAGTGGAATCGAGGTCTGCCATGAGCGTGTTTTCAATGCAGCTCTAAAGTGGAGATCGTGGCTGTTTCAAAAAAGGGAACCCGAAAAAAGGTGGAGATCGTGGTAGCCCCCCGCCCACCACACGTGTCCACTCGAGGACTACAAACGGTCCAGTGTTTATAAACCCGCTCGACCTTCTTCATCCATGTGATCGTGTCATTTTCCCCCAGTCTGTCTAGTCCCAAGACCCCAATCTGCACCTACTGCGTGCACCGAAGCTCCCTCGCTTGCACTACCTCCTTCCCTAGGTGCGCCATGAAGCGTACACATGGAGACGAGCCGGAGGTGAAGCTAGTTGAAGGCGCAGCAGCAGATGGCTCGGTTGTTGCCAAGCAGGCGGAGGCGTCTTCTCCGGGCACGAACGGCTCTCATCGCCATGCCGTCGAGGGTTCGAGCTCATCCATCCAGCCAGTAGTCGTCGCCGCCGAGAAGCAGGTGGCCGACAATGTCGTGGCCGACAATGTCGTGGTGCTAGTGGCAGATCTGGATGGGGGGCAGGCGGCAGGCCGAGGCAATCCTGTGCTCTACATCAACGACAACATCATCGTCCAAGAAATCTTCGAAGCAATCGCGGAGAATGCCGAGTTAGAGGAGGAGGTCCCTGATGAGGAGTCTGAGGTACTACATTGCTAGTTTCTCTAGTCGTAGCCGCAAATTTCACTGTTCATACATAGGATTTACTCAATCGTGTACATATTCTTTTGTTCTTGAAGTAGGGTAGTATATATATGGTTCGATCGGTCGATTGATGCATCTGCCATCTAGTCACAAAACCCCAGTCTGCTCATCTGCCATCTAGTTGAGTTTGCTAGTTGAGTGTTGATTTTGATACACAACATTCCTATAACATTACATTTCTATTCCATACTGAGCCCAATGTTTCAATTTTGCCCCAAAATAGTGCAAGGGCATCTGATGGTGTCATTTTCTTAGGGATGGTTAGTGAACCGGAGGCAGCAATGCACATAAACAATATAGGTTATGTTGTTGGTATTTTGGTTCTCTGACGCCATATCTGAAAAAAATGAGGCCCTAATTTTTTTCTCATATGGAATATATATATATAACCTTTGTATTGTTTCTGATCTATGAATGCATCGTATGATGCATATGTATATCCCTGAATATTGTTTTGTACGATTACATTTCAATTTCTTATTGTGGCCAATGATTCAAATTTGCCCCAAAGAGAGGCAGACACATTGGTGTCAGATTTTTTCAGGGATGAGTTAGCGAACCTGGGGCCATGTACAAGATCAATATAAGCTGTGCAATTGTTACTTGGTTCTCTTACGCCATCCCTGAAGAAACTTATGAGGCTGCAATCTTTATTCTACATTCATAGAACTATAATATTTGAATTATCTATTCCATGCATTCATAGTGTATACGAATTACATTTGAGTTTGTCACTGAGGCCGATGATTGAAATTTGCCCCAAAAGAGTTCAAGGGGAGACACATATGATGGTGTCGTGTTTTAGGGAGGGGTTGGTGAACCTGAGGCAGCAATGCACACAAACAATATAGGTTGTGTTGTTGGTACTTTGGTTCGCCAACTCCATCTCTGAAACAAATTATGAGGCCCTAGATTTATTCTCATATGTAACTACATATATGATCCTTGAATTGTTTTTGATCTTTTAATGATTGGTATGATGCATATGTATATGAATGCTTTTGATCATAAGTATTTTTAACATGTACCTGAAGATTAATTGTTTGGTTTTTTATTTATAATTACAATATTTAGGCTTGTTTTTGTACCTAACTATGTATATCCCTGAATATTGTTTTGTACGATTACATTTCAATTTCTTATGGTGGCCAATGATTCAAATTTGTCCCAAAAGAGAGGCAAACACATTGGTGTCAGATTTTTTCAGAGATGAGTTAGTGAACCTGGGGTGATGTACAAGAACAATATAGGTTGTGCAATTGTTACTTGGTTCACTCACACCATCCCTGAAGAAACTTATGAGGCCGCAATCTTTATTCTACATACACTCTGATGCAATTATTTGTCATTGTGTTGAGATGAAATGATATATGAACCGATCAAACTATTGCTGAGATGCTTTATCTTTGATATCCACGGATATATTGTCTTACATATACATGTTGTCAATTCTTGAGTTGTAATACAATTCAATCATATGTATGAGTTCTAAGTTATGTTCTTAAAAATCAACAGGAGGATGATGATGAAGTGGACGATAGCAAGGTATCCAGGGACAACAAGAGCCGCTACTTGCTGAGGCGGTTACGGTGTGGGCTAATCCGTTTCCACCGTAGGGAGAGACTGTTTTGCCCATTCTATGGCAGAGCAATCAACGTGGACCTCGACGGCATGATCCAGCACGTGGTGGACGTTGGCAAAGGTGGAGGAAGAAGGCATAGGCTGATTACCTTGGCACGGCACGCAGCCTTCGGCAAATTCCTCCGGGAGTACGTCGGGACTAGCCCGTATCCCATCGACTAGGATGTCCCTGCCACCTGCTGATATGCCCCTGCCCTGCTAGGCGTCTCCGTGTCCCGGCCTTCTGTTGCCGCCCCTGCTTTTATTTTGATTTAGTTAATTATTACCTGTATGGCATGTAAGACAATATATCCATGGTGTCTCGGGTGAACCTTCTATATTAATCTACTCCTTTATATTGAGTGCCTAAAATTTCTAGTGTTCAATTATATTACTAATCATGCTCATGCACACTACAAAATATTTCTAGTGCTCGATTATATTATAATTATCAAGGAATACATCAATAAGTTAAATTGGTCGAAATTTTGTATTGAAGTAACTAAATGATCTCACATCGGCGTTGGACGTTGGTAGAAGCCGAAGGCATCAACCGAAGACCTTGGAGCGACACGCAATCTTTAGCAAATTCCTTATAGGTTCAACAACAGGTTGCCGCCGCCTAGCTCCGAATTCGCTTACAGGTCCAACATTGCAGAACTTGAGCTACCACAGAGACCTCAGCAAAGGTGGCAGAATTGGTGCGGGTGCAACCACAGCGACGACCAGCTCGGATTCTAGAGGAGGAAAACAAAACCGAGCATGGTCGACACGGTGACAGATCTCACCGAGAACCAATTCTCGTCCCCGCACCGTGCCATGGGTGCGTCCATGGTGAGGGCGAGCTCCAACTCGGGATGGGGAGGAGAGCGAGGCCGAGCAGGTTCGTCACGTCCCATCTCTATGCCATGGCCGCGACCACAGATTGCCGCTCCAGGGAAGAAGAACACGCGTAATGGATGCAGGCGCCAATGTTGTAAGCCTACATGGAGGAGAGCTGGGACGGGCAGGTTCGTCCACGTCCCAGCTCTGCGCCATGGCTACGACGCCCCACAGATTAGCGCTCCGGTGAAGAAGAAGACGCGTAATGGATGCAGGCACCAACGCTACAAGCCTAATTGACACCTAAGCGACGGCAACGACATAACGGCGAGAACTGTCAGGGGGCGGCCGTTAGCCTGATATTTTGTATTGAAATGTAAAGTTGCATTCGTGCCAAAAAAGACCCTCTGAGTATATGGCACACCAACTGTAGTCATCGCGGCTGCTTTCAGGGAAATTGGGTGCCGCGTTGCCTTGGCGCCCCAACTTTCGGGCCGCAAAATGATATTCTCCTTGCCATTGCATTAGGTGCATCGGTTTGAGTTCTCTACGGAGGATTTGGTTGGTGAAATCAAGAAGATTGTCCCACTTGGGTTCTTGGAACCCTAGACGGTTGTGTGGCCTTTGTGGCGTGTTCTTGGGACCTTCAATTAAGTTGTGGAGATCTCCTGAAGATATTGGCCTTGGTGGTGATTAGTGGGAGCCTCCAATTAAGTTGTGGAGATTGCCCCAATCTTGTACGGGTTTGGTGACCATTCTCAAGTGTCCCATAGTGGAACAGGTGCTTGCCATGCGATGGGTGCTCGGGAGAATAGGGTAAGGCCTCTTGTGCCGTTGGTGGTCTTAGTACCGCCCACCCCTCCAATGAGACGTACTCCCTTGTTGGGAGGAACTAGGTAAAATATTGCCGTCCCCGCGTGCCTCGGTTATCTCTATACCCGAACTCTTTACTTATGTACTATGCATTCTGATAGCCTTCATGCTTGAAGTAATCTATATTTCTATCACATTGTTTCTCGTCTTGCTTAGCATAATTTGTTGGTGCACATAGTTGAACCATAGCATTTATAGGCTTTGTGCTTGACAAAAGAAAATGCTAGTTTTATTCTGCCTTTGTCAAGCCCATCTCGTAAAAGTTTTAAACCACCTATTAACCCCCTCTAGGCGACATCCGTGATCTTTCAACGGTGTCAAAGAAGCCGTGACATCAGCACTCCCAATTCCCACATACGGCGTCATTTGCAAGGGATTAACTCGTCACTACCCATTGTTATCCTCTTCGAAACGAGCCCAAGATCATCAAAATTGGAGTCCGGGTGCAAAAGTTATGATTGTTTTCGTATCGGTGTTTCTGCCCATTTTCTGAGGGCCGGAGACTCCGACCCAAATTCCGGCCCAGACTCCGGGGGGTATACACAGAGCATCTGGAGGCTTCCCGGAGTCCTGGCCGGAGTCTGGACCCTGGAGACTCCGGTCCTAGGGGCCGGAGACTCCGGTCCTCAAGGCCGGAAACTCTTGGGTAAGTGCTCTACAACGGCTAGTTGACGTGGGGGGCCTATAAAAGCTCCTCTTCTTCCCCCTTGGGCTGGTTGCTTGCTCTCTCTCTCCTCCATTGTTTCTACCTTTAGGATCTTTCTTTTCCTCTCAATCCCTCCAATATTTCTTGAATCTTGTTGGGGGATTTGAAAGAGGAGATCTAGATCTACAACTCCACCAATCCATCTCTCCTCTATTTGAGGGGAACATCTTGGGATCTAGATCTTGGGGTTTCTTTCTTGGATTTCCTATTTTATTCTTCCTCTCTTATTCCCCCAATAGCTGTTGTAGCTTTGGTGGAATTTGAGAGTGAAGGACTTGCCATTGCATTAGGTGCATCAGTTTGAGTTCTCTACTGAGGATTTGGTTGGTGAAATCAAGAAGATTCTCCCTCTTGGATTCTTGGAACCCTAGACGGTTGTGTGGCCTTTGTGGCATGTTCTTGGGGCCTTCAATTAAGTTGTGGAGATCTCCTGAAGATATTGGCCTTGGTGGTGATTAGTGGGAGCCTCCAATTAAGTTGTGGAGATTTCCCCAATCTTGTACGGGTTTGGTGACCGTCCTCAAGTGTCCCATAGTGGAACAGGTGCTTGCCGTGCGATGGGTGCTCGGGAGAATAGGGTGAGGCCTCTTGTGCCGGTGGTGGTCTTAGTACCGCCTACCCCTCCAACGAGACGTACTCCCTTATTGGGAGGAACTCGGTAAAATATCGTTGTCCCCGCGTCCCTCGGTTATCTCTATACCCGAGCTCTTTACTTATGCACTTTACATTGTGATAGCCTTCGTGCTTGAAGTAATCTATATTGCTGTCACATTGTTGCTTGTCTTGCTTAGCATAAGTTGTTGGTGCACATAGGTGAACCATAGAATTTATAGGCTTTGTGCTTGACAAAAGAAAACGTTAGTTTTATTCGGCCTTTGTCAAGCCCATCTCGTAAAAGTTTTAAACCACCTATTAACCCCCCTCTAGGTGACATCCGTGATCTTTCAATTGGTATCAGAGCAAGGTCTCTCCCTTTTAGGCTTCACCACCTTGAGAGTAAATATGTCGTCTAGTGAAGTAGTGCATGGTTCTTTTTATATATTCGATGGCACAAATTATGGTGTTTGAAAATCTCTCATGCTAGATTACTTTCGGGACATTCACCCATCTATTGAGGGAATTGTATATATGGGTTTATCTTCTCCTATGTATCCCCAAAACGAATCTTTAGAGGAGAAGATGAACTCTTATATAGATTCTCAAGCTACTCAAATGCTTTTACTTGTTGTGAGAAATGTAGTTATTTCTGCAATCATGCCTTATCGGGGTGCTCACGAGATATGGACCAAACTTCAAGACAAATATAATGGGTCCAACATTATTGAGGATGATTGTATTCCCTCCACCTCCGGCCGGGATGAGTTATCACCTTCTACCACTTCACCAACATGTGATTTTTCACAAGGTAATGATATGGTGAGTGGTGATAGAAATTGCAATTTGGACAGTGAGCTTACTATTGATAATCCTTCATCTCTATCTAGTTGCAATGGTCTATCTTTGGACTCTAACACTTGTAGCACTCAAAACTCCTCATATGCCTATGTTGGTAGTCCTTGCATATCTTGTAGAAATAACTTGAATAAATCTTATGATCATATGCTTGTGTTGTCTTGTTGCCATGATAAAATGCTTCTTTTTCCTCTAGTGCTTGTATTGCTAACCATGTAGAGGAAAACAAACATTCTATGGGCCAAGATAATGTTTTGAATGGAGCTACAAATGCAATCTCATCATCACCTTCTTCCAATTCTCACATATGTCTCATGGCTAAGGGAACAAAGGTAAACTCTTCGGATCCCATTGTATCTCATGATGATGATGATGTTGTTGATGGTTGTGATGATGATAATGTTGACGGTAGTGATGATGATCATCTTGTTGATTATGATATTGAATCTATTCAAGAGATGGGAGATATTGTCTTTCCCGCTCTTCATAAAAATAAAATTGCTTGGTCCAACTTTGTTGAAATTTTGTCTTTCGCTATTGACGGCAAGAAACTTATTGAGGAGCAAGAAAATATCATATATCAAAAGAATGAACATGAGCGTGAGTATGCTAATGAGATTATCTAAAGAGCTCCCTTGAAGAGGAACAAACCACCAAGGAATCTCTTGAGGAGACCTTTACTCTAGAATTATCTAGAGTAAAGGAAAACCATGATAGAGAACTTGTGGTGGCAAATGTTCTCAAAAATAAAAATGATGAGCTCTTAGTTGCCCATGCTAAACTTGTTGAGGATTTTAAGCACCTCGAAAATGGCTCTTGGGTCGTTAAGAGTGAGCTCATCAAAGTCACTGAGTCGCATGAGTAACTTAAAGCTTCATATTCAAAAGAGCTTCCCAAGTTGCCCTCACCTCTTGCAATTAATAATGATGCTTGTGCTACTAAATCTATTTCTTGTAAAGAATCTATTGTGAAGGAGAATGTTGAGCTAAATGCTCAACTTGCTTTGCTATCTAGCAAATATAGAAAATTGGAAGAAATTCATGTTAAGATCTCAAGCTCGCATGAGGATCTCCTAGTCTCCCTTGATAGGTGATGTCTGAGCACACTTCTATTCTTGTAGACAATGTTGGGCCTCCAAGTGTAGAGGTTTGTAGAAAAACAACAAGTTTCCCTTAAGTGGATTACCCAAGGTTTATTGAACTCAAGGAGGAAGTGGTCAAAGGTATCACTCTCAATCAACCATGCAATCAAGATACAAGAAGTCTCTTGTGTCCCCAACACACCCAATACACTTGTCAGGTGTATATGTGCACTAGTTCGGTGAAGAGATAGTGAAATACAAGTAATATGGATGATTATAAGTGGTAATTGCAATCTGAAATAAGAGTGGCAGCAAGCAAACATGTAACAGAACTAATTGCAAACGGTGTTTCAATGCTTAGAAACAAGGCCTAGAGATCATACTTTCACTAGTGAACACTCTCATATGAATATCTTGTCTTCATGATGCTACCCTAAACTACTCTCCGGTTGGACGACGTAGGGATATAACATCACACCTTAAAGTTCATAATCCCCATCTAGATAACCCCTCACTGTCACCTTGAGCGCTAGATGGTTCCAACAAACACCACAATCTCATAGAGACATCCAACTCAAATTATACTCATGATAAATATTTATGTGACCTTATCCAAAGTGCCACACGGTGTGCACACTGTCAACTTCACACACATGGGGATAAACAGAGATTCATTAAAGCATTTGAGTAGCAGAATAGATTTAGATTACAAAGCTCATGATCTCAATAAGATCATGCATAGAGAGAGATCAACACATAGCTACTTGTAGAGCCCTTAGCCTCGAGAAAGAACTACCCCCTCCTCATCATGGGAGTCATGTCAACACCCGGATTTTTAATCCTAGATGCCTGTTATGCCGTACATCACAATCGCAGGATTACCATTTTTGTGAGACATATCAGATTGGTACCATAGTACATCATCCATTACAAACCATAATAAAGGTCTTACAAATAAAGGATCTCATGATCCAATCTTAATACAATAAAAGAAGCAGAAAGTAAACGTAGTAGGGGCTCCATCTTCAGGGTCACACGCAATGCTGACAATGGGAGATGATCTTAGTTGTCATAGACCTCCTGCTGTTCATCTTCCTGGTAGTCCTCCTCATAGTCTGGCCACAAGAATAGCCAGGGACAAAGCCATGAGTACTCTTTAAGTACTCACAAACTATCACTAACAAGTAAGGTAGTTCTAGTAGGAATCTTAAGATCTAGGTTTGTTTGCAAAAAAGCCAGGTTTATTTCATAAGGAGTTCAAAAGTAAAGAACCTAATTTAATTGTTCTACATCACCTAAGTGGGAACCTAGTTTTCATGTTAACAACCCTGGTGTGGTCAAGTCAAGGTCATAGTTTAATTCACAAGTCATTTTTGAAAACATCTGACAATGGAACAGTATGGCCACTCCAACTGTCCATAACCGCGGACGCGGCTATTCGAATAGTTTAACACTTTGCAGAGGTGGTACACTTTCACCAAAAAATTCGATACATCTATCACGGATAACCCTGAATCATCATACTTAGTATGCGGATAATCAATCCTAACCTTTCAATTACACTCTCTAGTATAGGCACCTCCCCTATGAGCTTGGCCTCCCAGCCATGGCCATCTGCCATCCTAGGCACTGCATAGGTGGACATTCACATTCATGAGGTAGCCTTAGCTCAACGTCTTTGTGCGAGGGAACCCATATTAAGGGATATAAACTTCTAGTTAAGCCCTACCCAATTCAGGTATTGTGGTTGTACGGTAAAATTGGAATGGTATCACATCCGAACCCAACCATCATTTTTTATCAAAACTAAGGCTCATGCCTCAAGAAGTTTCACCATCAACTCATTTTGTGTTCATAACAGATATCAAAACATTTCAATAGAGTGAACCATCATTCCAAGGTTTTCATAATCATTTTCTCCAAGTATTCCGATCTAAGTTATCAGTAGTAGTTTAGCACTAGCAACTAGCAATGAGGGTGTCACTATTAAGTGGTGCTAATCCAGTGTAACTATCCAAGTCTAGTTTTATGATTTTTATGGCATCTAAATATAACTACTTAGGCCTAGTTTTATACTCTTTATGGCATCTATCCTATTTTTCCAATACTCACAATTCACTAACTAAAGGTAAAGAACTTTGTTAAAAGTAAAAGAATAAAGCTTGCAAGAAAAACTTGGGATTGGTATAATCAAAGTTGCATAACCAAAACATGCCTAATGCATCTTGCATAGGTTATCTTTCAAGGATGGCTTGCATAGTTTACTTGTAGTGTTAGGCTTGCCTTGAGTAGTGAAGTGGTTGAAGTTCTCTTCTTTTTCTTCGTAGTACTCTTCCTCCTCGTATCCCGGGTCAATACTATCGTCTATAAATGAATACGAGGTACACAATCACTAAACAATACTTAACTACTTCTATTTAGCACACAAAGGCTCAAACTATATGATCTAGAATCATCACAATCATCACATGAAATAAAGACCTAGTCTTATTTATCTTATTTTTAGAAAAGTAATTTCTACTCATTGAAAAATACTTAAGATTTAATATTCTCTAATTAAATGTGGCATCATGTTGAAACATGTCATCACCACATATTTTAATATTTGGGAATGTGATTTAAAGAGGTGGTCATATTTTATAAAGTTTAATGTCACTATTTAATATAATTAAAGTGACTAGAAATGCCTCTATAGCATTCGTTTGGTACTAGTTCAAGATCACTGCATGTCAACCTAAATATGTATACATATTCGGATAGATCTTGTCAAATGTGATTTTTGAGAGTTGGAATCAACTCAAAATCATTTATGGTTGATTTTTGAAAAATGTTTGAAGTGGGTAAAGCCTCTGTCTTGTTATTTTTGGTATAAGTGATCGCTAATTTCAAATGGTTTGAATCCAACTGGTTTGCATAGATATTTTGAATACCTTTCTAAAAAAATTGGAATCATGCAATTTGGTTTAGTAAATCTCTTTGAATTGATTTTTTAATCTATTGATAGAATCTATTTGAATCAACAATTCTACGCAGGAAACTAGATGGGCCGACCCAGCTACGCGGCGCGCGCACAGCGGGCTGCTAACAGGCGGGTCCTACTCGTCAGCGACTCAGCTAACGCGAAGCGGTAAGTTTCAATCTGGGTCGTGCGATTAGAGCGCGATCGACAGCTGAGCATCGTCGTCTCGATCACACAGCTCCGGCGAGACTAGACCCTAATCGCGACAGTAGGGGTACATGGGGGCTCACCTGGGCTCCAGCTAAGGTCGGTGATTGGGGCGAATGAGGCTATCGTCGATGGTGGTTCGAATGGTGGTCAGGGTGGCTCCTAGGGCAGCTCCTAGCTCCGGTTCCTCTTCTCCTCTGCAGCGGTGGGCCCTAGTGAAATTCCAACGATGTGGTGCTCGCCTTGCTCCGGGGAGAGGTGTGAGAGGTGTCTGAAAGAGAGGGAGTGAGATGGTATGGCGAATTGGAGCTAGGGTGGCCTCTATTTATACATGGGCGAGAGGGACAGAGTGGCATGGCTCGGCCTCATCGGCGACATCGATATAGAGGGCTATCGGCATGGCTGAGGGTAGGGGTCGACGCAGTGATTCAAGGCGGTTGTCATGCGAGCGATGGCGCGGCAAGGGGCGGTCGAGAATGGTGGGGAGCGGTCCGTGCACTGTGCAGGAACATCGGCGTTCGAGACGACGCATAGTGTCCACGGTTCGCGCGGCGGTGAACGGGCGTGTCTGGGGGGGTTGTTACGGTTACGGTGAGTGCGGTCACATGCGGTGAGGGCGAGGCGCGGCGTGTGTGTGCATGTCGGCTGCGGCGCTCTAGCGCGCTCTCGGCATGGTAGACAGAGATGTGGGCGCGGTGATTACGGCTAGTCCATGGCGTGTCTTCGGTCGAAGGGTGGACAGAGGGTGGCGGTGGTGTGGCGCCTGTCTCCTGGGCATCGTGGGAGAGGGTGGCGCGGTCTGTGGCGAGTGGAGCATGGTCGACCGACATGGTGAGCTCGAGCGGCGTTGTGCTGGTGCGACCGACAAAGGGGGAGTGTGTCCACTGCAATGCTGGGTGCTAGGGGAGACCAGGGGAGAGATTTAAGGCACTAGTGGAGATTGATCACTGCTCAGAACAGTAGAAGTTGGGATGTGGTTAATTGGTGTCTGCAAGGTGCTCGACCCAATGGCTGCATGAATTTAAGTTTTGAATTTTTGGATGAATTTTGGTGAGTGTTCTTAGTACTTGCTTGCTAGTCTATGGTTTCTTGGGTTTGCCAAGGTGAATTGATTTGGGTGGTTTTTGAAAAATGGTGATCTATGCATATGAACTTGATTCAATTTTGCAATGTCCTTTAAATAGATCTGGAATTTGTTTCTGTTTGTTTGTAAAGTGGGCTTGGGTTCACTTTTACTTGGTCTAGCAAGGGGTGAAAAGAATTGGGAAAGATTCTGATAGAAATGTTTTACTAGAAACACTCAAAGTGGTCTAGTGGATAATTTTGGTCAAAATGACCATTTGCTTATTTGATTCATTTTTTATTTTCTTTTCTTTTAACTTTGTTTGTAATTGGCCTAGATGATGTAGTATTCATATTTAATCCATTCCTTATCATTTGTAGCAATCAAACATGGAAATTGCACTCATTCATACACAAATGCAATTCACACATACACTCTTATTAGATTTAGTACTAAAAGTTTTTGTTAACCCTAAACTTGGGTGATTTGAACTTGATAAACTTGATTAATATTTTTGGGGTGTTACAAACCTTCCCTCCTTAAATAAAATCTCGTCCCGAGATTTAAGAAAAACTAGGAACTAAAGAGATTTGGAAACTCAGTCCTAATATAATCTTCTCGCCGCCAAGTAGCTTTTTCTTCAGTATGGTTGATCCACTTGATCTTGAGAAACTTGATACTCCGGGTCCTGGTGGTTCTGAAGGATTCTTCCAAAATATGAATGGGTACTTCATGATAGGTTAGATCCTTGTTGATATCTACGGCTCGATGATCGATGTTCTTGAAAACTTCGGTCTTTTTCGGAACTTCTAAGCATTTATGAAGTAACGAGATATGGAACACATTATGTATGGCTGACATATCCTCCGGTAGTTCCAGTTGATATGATACTTCTCCTCGACAATTCAAAATCTTGAAGGGTCCAATATATCTGGGGACTAACTTCCCTTTAAGTTGAAAATGTTGCATTCCTTTCAAGGGTGATACTTTGAGATACACAAAATCTCCTACATTGAAGGTCAGATCTCGACGTCTCTTGTCAGCATAACTCTTCTGTCTAGATTGGGCGGTCTTGAGGTGTTCATGGACTTTGTGAACCTTCTCTTCAGCTTCTCGTAGGATGTCGGGTCCGAAAATCTGACTCTCTCCTACTTGCGACTAATTCAAGGGGGTACGACACTTCCTTTCATATAGAAATTCAAATGGGGCCATTTGCAAACTGGCTTGATAACTATTGTTGTATGAGAATTCTGCGAAAGGCAGACAATCTTCCCATTTTGATCCATATTCTAGCACACAAGCTCTCAACATATCTTCTAAGATTTGGTTGACTCTTTCAATTTGTCCGTCGGTTGCGGGTGATAAGTTGTGGTGAAGTTCAGCTTGGTTCCTAATCCTTCTTGGACTTTCTGCCAAAATCTTGAGGTAAACTGGGTTCCTCGATCCGATACTATGGTCTTCGGGGTTCCATGCAAACTAACGATTCTAGCAATGTACAGCTCTGCTAGCTTCAAACTCCGGTAGGTGGTCTTGACAGGTATAAAATGGGCTACCTTGGACAGTCTATCAACTATGACCCAAATAGGGTCATTTCCCCTACTGGATGTAAGCAAACCGGTGATGTCATCTATTCCCACAGAATCCCATTTCCATTCCAGAATCTACAATGGTTGCAAAATTCCTACCGGTGATGTTCCGCTTTGACTCTCTGACAGATATCACACTTGGCTAAGCTTTCGATTTCTCCCTTCATCTTGTGCCACGAAAATTGCTCCTTCAAATCCTGATACATCTTCGTTCCCCCGGGATGGATAGAATAAAGAGTATGATGAGCTTCATGCATAATGACTTTTTTCAACTCCGAATCTATTGGCACACAGATACGTACTTTGTACCACAAAACTCCTTCTTCATCTTCGGTGAATCCAGGTACCTTCCCTATACCAATATGACGCTTGATTATGTCGATACTTGCATTTCCTTTATGGGCTTCCTTGATCTGACTGATCAAAGTGGGTTGAAGTTCAATACTGGCTAGGAATCCTTCGCTAACTAGCTTCGTTCTAAAATGCTCCAACTCTTCATGCAAACTTCGCTGAGCTTCTTTAATCATGGTGTTTAATCTACACGGCAGTCTACTAAGAGCATCCGCTACCACATTGGCTTTGCCGAGGTGATAGTGAATGTCAAGGTCATAATCCTTGATTAACTCTATCCATCTCCTTTGCCTCATATTCAGCTCCTTCTGGGTGAAGATATACTTCAGACTCCTGTGATCCGAATAAATCTCACAATGGTTACCCATAAGGTAATGACGCCATGTCTTCAAAGCTAAAATTACGACTGCTAGTTCTAAGTCATGGGTAGGGTAGTTTTTCTAATGTTGCTTTAGTTGTCTAGATAGATATGATATGACCTTGCCTTCTTGCATCAACACACATCCGAGACCAATCTTGGATGCATCACAATACACATCAAAAGGCTTCTTGATATCTAGCATAATCAAAATTGGGGCTGAAATCAATCTCTTCTTGAGTTCTTGAAAATCCGCTTCACATTTGTCCATCCATTCAAACTTCTGATTTTTCTTCAACAACTGGGTCATTGGTCTTGCGATGCTTGAAAATCCTTCTACGAACTTGCGGTAATATCCTTCTAATCCTAGAAATGCGCAGACTTGGGTTTGAGTGGTTGGGGCTTTCCATTCTTCAACATCCTTAATCTTGGTGGGATCGACAGCAATTCCTCCTATCGACACGATATGTCCTAGGAATCCTACTTCCTTCAACCAGAACTCACATTTGCTAAACATGGCATACAACTGATATTCTCTAAGTGTTTCAAAGATTGTCCTCAGGTGTATCCCATGGTCTTCTTCTGACTTGGAATAGATCAGAATATCATCGATAAAAACAACAACATACTTATCCAGGAAGTTCATAAAAATCTTATTCATGAGATTCATGAAATAAGCGGAGGCATTGGTTAATCCAAAAGACATGACAGTGCACTCATACAATCATATCTGGTGGTGAAGGCAGTCTTTGGAGTATCCGTTGCACGAATCTTGAGTTGATGATAACCAGTTCTAAGATCAATCTTAGAAAACACTCTAGCACCAATCAACTGGTCAAACAGATCTTCTATTTTCGGTAGTGGGTACTTGTTCTTGATGGTGACATCATTCAGCTTCCGGTAATCTGTGCACAAATGGTTACCTCCATCTGTCTTATCCACACAAAAAACAAGCGATCTCCATGGCGATGCGCTTGGTTGAATCAAAACTTTCTCCATCGTAGCATCAAGTTGCTTCTTCAACTCCACTAATTCAGATGGGTTCATACTATAAGGTCTCTGAGCTATGGGTCCAGTTCTAGGAACTAGTTAAATGATGAACTCAATATCCCGATCTGGGGGCATACTGGGCAATTCATCTGGGAACACGTCAGGGTATTTACCGGCTACTCTGACTTGGTCTAGGGTTGGTTGGGCTAGACTCTTGTTGCATTTGAATTGACGGGGCAATGTCTTAGATACATGCTCTACTGATACTCCAGTGCTACTGGTCATGGTTATGGCTTTCTTGGCATAGTCGATTAATCCGTTATGTTTCGACATCCAATCCATTCCTAGTATTACTTCCAAACCTTTGGTTCCAAGTACTATTAGATTTATTCCATGGATTCTAATAGGTACAACCTTGCAAAATTTTCTAGCTTTGGTGGTTGAACCAGGTATTTGAACTATCATAACATGCTTCAATTTTGTTGGTTGAATCTTACTAGTGCATGCAAATTCTTCTGCAACAAACAAGTGCGATGCTCCAAAATCAAACAACACTCTTGCAAGTACTGAGTTAACATAAAACATACCCAGCACGACATTTGGCGCTTCCTGAGCTTCTTCAGCATTCATGTGGAATAGACGGTTGTTGCAGTTGAGCGAGTTCCCTGGGGCAAATCTCCTTCTAGGATGAACATGGCGTTGCTGTTGAGCGGGTGCATTCACATTGGTGGATGCTGCAAGCTTCTTGGGGCACTCACTGGAGTAGTGACCCTTGACTCCAGATTCAAAGCAAGTAATTATAGACTTGTCTTTTCCTGCAATAGGCACACCATTGCTTCCAGTCCTTGGGGCAGTATTGTTGTTGTTGGTGTTGTTGTTATTGGACTTGGGCGGTGCACGGTTGAAGTTATTGGAGTTGCCGGGGTTATTGTTGTGGTTTCCTCTAGCCCTTGGGTTTCCTCCTCCATGGTTGGGATAGCTCGGACGGTTCATAGGGGTCTATTGTTTCTTGGGGCATATCCTAGAGACGGGTTGGGGCGATACTTCTGAGTATGGTGGGATCTAGGCTGGTGCATCATGCGACGCTTGCGCTTGTCATTGGCTTGGTTGATCTTTCCTTCCATCTGGATAGAAGAGTCAACTAAAGCTTCTATATCATCAAAGGGAATGTCGACTAGCATAGTTTGCATCTCATCATGCAGTCCGTTCAGGAATCTCTCTTTCTTCTTTGCTTCTGTGTCAATCTCATCAGGGGCATATCTAGCTAAAGATAAGAATTTGTTATGGTATTCCACCATAGTCATTCTTCCTTGTTTCAATTATCTAAACTCATCCCTCATCCTCTTAATCAGACCTGGGGGCACATGAGTCCGGCTGAACTTGATTTTGAACTCATACAACTCATCATCTGACCTCCGTTCATGGTACGGGTGCTATTCCACCAGGCTCTTGCATCACCTGCCAGATAATGGGTGGCAAACAATACTTTTTCATTGGCTTCAACTCCTGCAACCTCTAAGTTGTTCTCCATGGTTTGCAGCCAGCCATCAGCATCTAAGGGCTCCTCAGACTTATTAAATATAGGGGGATTGGTGTTTTGAAAGTTCTTGAGCTTGGATCCATGGTTATCTTTGTTTCCATGGCCTTGATTATTGTGGGCCATCTGAGCTATCTATTGAAGAGTGGAAAAGTTGGCTTGACGTTCGGCTCTACTAGCTTCACGGTCAGAAACTAACATTTGCAGAATCTACAACATTGGGTCCTCAGATGAACTATTTCCACCGGGATTTCCATGAGTTATCTGAATATTGAGATATATAATGAGATAAGAGGGAAATATCTAAGGTTCATGGTTTTGTTTCAAAAGCTTTAAACTTGGAGTATAACTCAGTTTTTGACAAATAACAACTTCCTCTCATTCATTCAAGCACATAATACAAACACACACCACGAAACAAATAAAAAACATATGGTTTTAGGAACCATTCCGTGAAACTATGATACAGTGGGACCGGGTAGATCTCACTCCTATGGTAGTGCTCAAGTGCATCTAATCATCATGAATGAAGGCGGCGTCATCATCATTTGGTACGAACGCCATGGCATCGTATTCTAGGTAGTCGTCATAATCATTGAGGTAAGAGTAGAGATCTCCACGGATATCTTCCCCTTCCTCCTCCTTCGCTTCAAGCTAGATCTCCTGTTCACGGATGGTCTTGTCAAGAGTGGACACCTTATTCCAAAGACAGTCGGTGATGCGATCCTTCTTGTCACGCTGACGACGAAGTGAATGGCGCTCCTTGGCGAGTATGGCGAGGGTCTGATTCTTCTTGACTGCAATGGCATGGTTGTGGTCAGTGTAGGCACGGGTGTTGTCCAACTCCATCTGTCTATCATACAACATGAAGTCGAGATTATCCACTTGGCGCTTCAGCTCCGGGTGTCCTAGCATCTCCAAGGGCATTCCCATAGAATCATGCCTTGCGTAGTGAGCAAAGCGAGTCCCGATGATCTGGTTGATGTTTTGCCCACACAGACGGGCAAGAGCCTCCTGCATAGCCCTGGCTAGTCTGTCTAACCAGTTTTTCTCCCTCAAGCTGAATTGGATCTTCTCTGAGGTGGGTGCTTCCATCTTGCCTCTGATATCTGCAACTATCAGCCACTGTAGATCTCCTCCTACGTGATCGTTGAGTTGTGCCCCGAAGAACTCCAGGTACGGGCGCTCAAGATGCTCTGCAAGTGCATCTAGATCCCTCTCAAAGATCAGGTAGCCTCTGTTGCCCAGCTGGTAGAATTTGCTATTGTTGACCTCCATCTATAAGAATTTAGGGTGAGCAAGTTAGTGGGGTGATCAAATGTGTCAAATTTTTATGTAGGATTGCAAGAATTTTTGAGGAACATGAATTTTTTTGAAAGAATCTCAAGGATAAGAGTGGGAATAGGTTTTCATAAATACTCACTTATTTTGTTTTGAAACTAAGTTTTTTGTTCAGACGTCCATTCTAACTAGGGTCTCCTATGGTTAGGATGGCTCTGATACCAACTTGTCAACACCCAGATTTTTAATCCCAGATGACTATTATGCCATACATCGCAATTACATGATTACCATTTTTGCGAGACATAAAAGATTGGTACCACAGTACATCATCCGTTACAAACCATAATAAAGGTCTTACAAATAAAGGATCTCATGATCCAGTCGTAATACAATCAAAGCAGCGGAAAATAAACGTAGTAGGGGCTCCATCTTCAGGGTCACAGGCAACGTTGACGATGGGAGATGATCCTAGTTGTCATAGACCTCCTGCTGTCCATCTTCCTGGTAGTCCTCCTCATAGTATGGCCACGGGAATAGCCAAGGACAAAGCCATGAGTAATCTTTAAGTACTCGCAAAGTATCACTAACAAGTAAGGTAGTTCTAGTAGGAATCTTAAGCTCTACGTTTGTTTGCAAAAAAGCCAGGTTTATTTCATAAGGAGTTCAAAAGTAAAGAACCTAATTTAATTGTTCTTCATCACCTACGTGGGAACCTAGTTTTCATGTTCACAACCCTGTTGTGGTCACGTCAAGGTCATAGTTCAATTCAAAAGTCATTTTTGAAAACATCTGACAACAGAACAGTATGGCTAATCCAATTGTCCATAACCACGGACGCGGCTATTCGAATAGTTTGACACTCTTCAGAGGTGGTACACTTTCACCACAAAATTCGATACATTCGTCAGGGATAACCCTGAATCATCATACTTAGTATGCGAATAATCAATCCTAACCTTTCAATTACACACTCTAGTATAGGCACCTCCCCTATGAGCTTGGCGTCCTAGCCATGGCCATATGCCATCCTGGGTACTGCATAGGTGGACATTCACATTCATGAGGTAGCCTCAACTCAACCTCTTTCCGCGAGGGAACCCATGTTAAGGGATATAAACTTCTAGTTAAGCCCTACCCAATTCAGGTATTGTGGTTGTACGGTAAAATGGGAATGGTATCGCATCCGAACCCAACCATCGGTTTTTATCAAAACTATAGCTCATGCCTCAAGAAGTTTCACCATCAAATCATTTTGTGTTCATAACACATGTCAAACCATTTCAATAGAATGAACCATCATTCCAAGGTTTTAATAATCATTTTCTCCAAGTATTCCCATCTAAGTGATTAGTAGTTGTTTAGCACTAGCAACTAGCAATGAGGGTGTCACTATTAAGGGGTGCTAATCAAGTGTAACTATCCAAGTACAGTTTTATGATTTTTATGGCATCTTAGTAAAACTACTTAGGCCTAGTTTTATACTCTTTATGGCATCTATCCTATTTTTTCAATACTCACAATTCACTAACTAAAGGTAAAGACCTTTGGTAAAAGTAAAAGAATAAATCTTGCAAGTAAAACTTGGGATTGGTATAATAAAAGTTGCATAACCCAAGCATGCCTAATGAATCTTGCATAGGTTATATTGCAAGGATGGCTTCAATAGTTAACTTGTAGTGTTAGGCTTGCCTTGAGTAGTGCAGTGGTTGAAGTTCTCTTCTTCTTCTTCTTCTTCTTCTTCGTACTTCTCCTCCTAGTATCCCGGGTCAGTACTATCATCTATAAATGAATCTGAGGTACACAATCACTAAACAATACTTAACTACTTCTATTTAGCACACAGAGGCTCACACTAGATGATCTAGCATTATTACAGTCATCACATGAAATAAAGACCTAGTCTTATTTATCTTATTTTTGGAAAAGTAATTTCTACTCATTGAAAAATACTTAAGATTTAATATTCTCAAATTAAAATATGGGATCATGTTGACATATGTCATCACCACATATTCTAATATTTGGAAATGTAATTGAAAGTGGTGGTCATATTTTATAAAGTTTAATATCATTATTTAATATAATTAAAATGACCAGAAATGCCTATATAGCATTCTTTTGGTACTAGTCCAAGATCACTGCATGTAAACCTAAATATTTTTACATATTCGGATAGATATTGTCAAATATGATTTTTGAGAGTTGGAATTAACTCAAAAGAATTTATGGTTGATTTTTGAAAAATGTTTGAAGTGGCAAAATCCTCTGTCTTGTTATTTTTGGTATAAGTGATCTATAATTTCAAATGGTTTGAATCCAACGGGCTTGGATAGATATTTTGAAAACCTTTCTAACCGAATTGAATAATGCAATTTGGTTCAGTGAATCTCTTTGAATTGATTTTGAATCTTCTAACAGAATATAGTTTTAACTAAAATGGAAAAAATCTATTTGAATCAACAGTTTTGTGCGGGAAACTAAATGGGCCGGCCCAGCTACGCGGCGCGTGCGCATCGGGCTGCTGACTGGAAGGTCCTACTCGTCAGCGACTCAGCTAACGCGAAGCGGTAAGTTTCAATCTGGGTCATGCGATTAGAGCGTGATTGACGGCTGAGCATCATCGTCTCTGTCGCACAGCTTCGGCGAGACTGAACCCTCATCGCGACAGTGGGGGTACGTGGGGGCTCACCTGGGCTCCAGCTAAGGTCGACGATGGGGGCGAATGAGGTTGTCGTCGATGGCGGTTCAAATGGTGGTCATGGCGGCTCCTAGGGCGTCTCCTTGCTTCGGTTCCTCTTCTCCTCTACAGCGGCAGGCTCCGGTGAAATTCCGGCGTTGTGGTGCTCTCCTAGATCCGAGGAGAGGTGTGAGAGGTGTCTGAGAGAGAGAGGGGAGTGAGATGATGTGGCGAAGTGGAGCTGGGGTGGCCTCTATTTATACATGGGCGAGAGGGACAGAGTGGCATGGCTCGGCCTCGTCGGCGACATCGATATAGAGGGCTATCGGCATGGCTGAGGGTTGGGGTCGACGTAGTGCTTCAAGGAGGTTGTCATGCGAGTGATGGCGCGGCAAGGGGTGGTCGAGAATGGTCGGGAGCGGTCCGTGCACTGTGCGGGAACAGCTGCGTTTGAGACGATGCATAGCGTCCACGGTTCACGCGGCGGTGAACGGGCGTGTCTGGGGGGTAGCTAGGGTCACAGTGAGTGCGGGCACGCGTGGTGAGGGCGAGCCACGGCGTGTGTGCACATGTCGGCTGCGGCGCTCTGGCGCGCTCTCGTCATGGCAGACAGAGAGGTGGGCGCCGCGATTACGGCTAGTCCACGACGTGTCTTCGATCGAGAGGTGGACAGAGGGTGGCGATGGTGTGGCACCTATCTCCTGCGCTTCATGGGAGAGGGCGGTGCGGTCTATGGCGAGTGGAGCATGGTCGACCAGCGCGGTGAGCTCGGGCGGTGCCGCACTGGTGCGAACGGCAAAGGGTGAGTGTGTCCACTGCAATGCTGGGTGCTAGGGGAGACCAGGGGAGAGATTTAAGGAACTAGTGGCGATTGATCACTGGTCAGAATAGTAGAAGTTAGATAGTGGTTAATTGGTCTCTGCAAGGTGCTCGACCAAATGGCCGCATGAATTTAAGTTTTGAATTTTTGGATGAATTTTGGTGAGTGTTCTGAGTACTTGCTTGTTAGTCTATGGTTGCTTGGGTTTTCCAAGGTGAATTGATTTGGGGGGTTTTTGTAAAATGGTGATCTATGCATATGAACTTGATTCAATTTTGCAATGTTCTTTAAATAGATTTGGAATTTGTTTCTGTTTGTTTGTAAAGTGGGTTTGGGTTCACTTTTACTTGGTCTAGCAAGGGGTGAAAAGAATTGGAAAAGCTTCTGTTAGAAATCTTTTACTAGAAACACTCAAAGTGGTCTAGTGGATAATTTTGGTCAAAATGACCATTTGCTTATTTGATTCATTTTTTATTTTCTTTTATTTTGATTTTTTTTTGTAATTGGCCTAGATGATGTAGTATTCATCTTTAAACTATTCCCTATCATCTGTAGCAATCAAACATGGCAATTGCACTCATTCATACACTAATGCAATTCACACATACACTCATATTAGATTTAGTACTAAAAGTTTTTGTTAACCTTAAACTTGGGTGGTTTGAACTTGATAAACTTGATTAATATTTTTGGGGTCTTACAAGTCAGCAACGGCAATGGAGATGGTGGTGGAGTTGATGGAGATGGCTCCGGGGGTACATCCCCGTCCTGGTAGGGTGCCGGAACAGAGTCTTCTGTCCCCTGAATCTCCTCTTCGGTGGCGGCAGCGCTGTGGAACGTTTCGTGGAATTCTGATCTCGTGCTTAGGGTTTTCGTCACGGGAGGCTTATATAGGAGAAGAGGTAAGGTCAGTGGGCGCTCGAGGGGCCCACACCACCCCCTTGGACCGGCCTAGGCTGGCCCACGCCATCAGGTGGTGTGGCCACCTCGTGGCCCCTCTCTGTCTCGTCTTCTGGCTCCATGAGTCTTCTAGTAAAATATTGACTTTGGCTTTTGTGCAGTCCTATTCCGAGAATAGTTCTTTTCCAGATTTTCTGAAACCAATAATAGCAGAAAACATGCAACTAGCACTGTGGCATCTAGTTAGTTCTAGAAAATGTATAAAAATACCTCAAAGTGTGAACAAAACATAAGAAAGTAGATACTAAACAAGCATGGAACATCAAAAATAGTAGATACGTTTACGACTTATCAACATCCCCAAGCTTAACTCCTGCTCATTCTTGAGTAGGTAAGTGAACAAAAGAATAATTTTTGAGGTGACATGCACCATCATAAACTTGATCAAGGTATTTGTTAAACATTTATAGCTAGGATCATAGTACTCTAACATAGACATGAAAGATATAGTTCTAACAATAAGACATAGCAACTATGTTATAACATGAAAAGGTACAAACAAAAGATTCATGAATAACAATGCTTTGAAAGACGTTTGTTTGTTTCACATATAGAAAACATAATGAGAATGGTATTCAGCTTGTCCCTCATGGTGTAGCAAAACATAAATGCATAGGACACCTTCAAAGTTCATAAGGGTGACTAAATACAAATAGTTTAAGAACAAGCAATATCAAAGTTATGAATCAATCAACAAGTTTTGGGACAATGCACATTAAACTAAGAATGAGCACTATGCTCTCTCAATAGGTGCATAAAGATACAAGATGGAGACTCAACATAAAAGTAAAAGAAAGGCCCTTCATAGAAGGAAGCAGGGATTCAAGTTTCATAAAGAGCTTCCAAAAATTATGGTACTTATTAGCTTTCAGCTCTCATTTCCCTTATCATAAGCATCTTTAGGTGATTAAGGTTAAAGTGAACAAATATGAGGATATGCCTGACAAGTTATAAGTTCAAAATCTCATGCCCCTTGCTTACGAGTACCGAACCTCATGCTACTCAACTTTAGTCATGAGTAAGTTCTTGTCATTGTAAGTACATGTGTATCATAGAGAACTGCCAACGAGGTACCCCTTGCCCGATGATACAAAAGCTTTCCCATATAAAAATGACAAGGCAAGCAGACAATGAGCATCTCATCGATCTTTTTGTATGCTATTTGCATAGGGTTTTCCCCTTTTTTTTAGGATGCTTCACACATTGCTCACTATGGTTATGCTGCATATTTCCACCATGATTAGGCATGGCTTAGACTAGCCGCCTAGGCATTTCTCTAACACATATACAAACTCCATGATCCTTACAAGCTCCCCTTTCATTTCACACCGCCGGGATCCATAAGCAAAAGAACATGATATCAACTAAATAAAGTGCAATGTCGAAAGCGTTCCCCATGGTAACATGGTTCTGCTAATTCACAAATTACAAAACGCAAGCATATACGCAACATAGATGGGCACAATGGTTCAAGTGTATTAAGTCCAAGAAAGTAAAGTGTGCCATCAAGTTCGTGAGAGCTTTAATCACTAATTTTCACATAACAAGTTTAATTCGGAAGGTAGATAAAAACATGAATATACTTAGAATAGCAATAATGATAATAGGTAGGTATGGTTGACTCTTTGGAATAACTTGGTTTTATTTGGAGTTGGATGCATGAGTGGAACTCATACTTGGTACATGTGGAGGCTAGCAAAAGACAGGGAGCGACCAACTAAGAGAGCAATAATGTCCATAATCGTGCATAGCGACAAAACATTATTAATTAAAGCATAAAGTGATATTACAAGTCGAAAAATAAATGATCATAGAGGCTATGGTGACTTGGTATAGTCTTAACATGGTGTGAGCATGCGCCAAGTCAACCCAAATAAAGCATCAAAGAAGAATACTACAATATTATGCTTTTATATGCTAAAACAACGCATGATTCTTTCAAGGCACATTAAGCAATATCAATTGTTAACAAGTCATGCTACAACAATAATCACTAAGCATAAAGTCAAAGCAATATCAAGCATGACATGATAAAGTCTAAGTCACAGTCAAAACAAGCGTCCTTTTGTACCACTATAAGCATGAAATTTCCTGCTCTTTTCCAACACCAATCAAAACCTAAAGCTAAACGCAGTGCTAGCAAAGGAGAACACTCATAGAACAATAAGAGTGAAAACTAGAGTGTTCTAGGCAATGAATAACAGAGTGTGTCTCTCTCCAAAATAAGTGTGTTGGGATCCAACCAACTTATTTAAACAAAAGAAAACTAAAAACAAAAATGAAGACGCTCCAAGAACAATACAATTGTGCATGAAACAATAAAAATGAAGTGTTTGGAAGAAACCTGAGATTATTATTGATGAAGAAGGGGATGCATTGGGCATCCCCAAGGTTTGACACTTGTACTTCTTGAATATTTCTTGGGGTGATGCAGGTGGCATCCCGAAGCTTGATCTTTTGTCCATACTTCATCTCAGCACATCATTCTTCCCTACACTTGAAAATTTCCTTCATACAAAACTTCACACAATCTTCATTAGCAACATTAGTGTATTCAAGATAATAAGTTTTTCGGTTTAGATTCAACACAAGTAAAACTTACATTAAAACAAAAGCTACTGTAGCAATTTCTTTTAAAAGTTCACGTGATCAAGGAGAACTCAAAGAGAAACAGATTAAGAGGCAAATGCAAATAATGGCAGAAATATGTCAAAACAGACTAGCAGGTAAAAACCGATTTTGTTCGAAGACCTTCTGTTGCTCAAAACGAATAGTGTTAAACTAACGGAAGTTAGAAAATAACCTGGGGCAGAAGCACAAAACATTATAGCTCAATCCGACATATAGAGATTTTTCAAAAAAAAATTACAGCGAAGCACACAAATTTGTTTCGGGACAGCAAGTTTCCGAAGCATTATTTCTCTCTTATTAGAGGATATTCTTAGCACAAAAACCACACAAAAATGATAAGGAGAGGTTTTTATTGAGGAAATAATTTCCAAAACACAACAAAAGAAAAATTTATTGACTAAAAATTTGGGTTATCTCCTAATAAGTGCTTTTCTTTAACGCCTTTAAGATAGGCATGATAATTTCGATGATGCTCAGATAAGAAATATGAATTGAAGTAAAAGAGAGCATCAAGAAGCAAATATAGAACAAATTTAAGTCTAACCCACTTCCTACGAAAATAATCTTGTAAAGTAACAGGTCATGAAGGCACAAAGCAATAAGCATAGGAAAGCAAAACAAGTGCAACTTCAAAAATTTCAACATAAAGAGGGGAAACTTAATGTTGTTGAGATACATAAAACCATATTTCCCTTTCTCATAATAACTTTGAGTAGCAGCATGAATAAATATAAAAATATAACTATCACATAAAACATTGTTATCATGAGCCACATGCATGAAAGAATTAATACTCTCCACATAAACATAGTCATTCTTATTAATTGTAGTAGGAGCAAATTCAACAAAATAGCTATCATTATTATTCTTATCACCATAATCATTAAATATAGGAGGAATAGTGTAATCATAATTAATTTTCTCCTCAATAGTAGGTGGACTAAAAATATCATACTCATCATTGTAATCATCACATATCGAGGTATAGTATCATCCAAGTAAATTTTCTCCTGCATGCTCGGGGGACTAAAAATAACATGCTCATCAAAACCAGCTTCCCCAAGCTTAGACTTTTCCATAGCATTAGCAATAATGGTGTTCAAATAATTCATACTAATAACATTGCTATAACATGCAAATAAAGTTCCATAGGCTTTTTAATTTTCTCTTCAAACACTTCATGTCCTAACTCAAGATAAATACTATAAAGCTCTCTAATTTTGTTGTTGTTTTCCATTAAGCCTAACTAGTGAAAATAAAATCAAGAAACAAAAAGATATAATTGCATAATCTAAAGGAAATAACTTCGAGCACTCACACACCAGCAACAGTACTAGAAGATAGCTTAGTAGACAGAGGATGTGAGTACCTTTTACCTTACCTCTCGGGCAACGGCGCTAGAAAAATAGCTTGATGTCTACGCACGCTTCTATTCTTGTAGATAGTGTTGGGCCTCCAAGTGCAGAGGTTTGTAGAACAGCAGCAAGTTTCCCTTAAGTGGATTACCCAAGGTTTATCAAACTCAGGGAGGAAGTGGTCAAAGGTATCCCTCTCAAGTAACCCTGCAATCAAGATACAAGAAGTCTCTTGTGTCCCCAACACACCCAATACACTTGTCAGGTGTATAGGTGCACTAGTTCGGCGAAGGGATAGTGAAATACAAGTAATATGGATGATTATAAGTGGTAATTGCAATCTAAAATAAGAGTGGTAGCAAGCAAACATGTAACAGAACTAATTATAAATGGTGTTTCAATGCTTATAAACAAGGCCTAGGGATCATACTTTCAGTAGTAAACACTCTCATACAAATATCTTATCTTCATGATGGTACCTTGAACTACTCTCCGGTTGGACGATGTAGGCCTATAACAACACACCTTAAACTTCGCATTCCCCATCTAGATAACCCCTCACTGTCACCTTGAGGGCTAGATGGTTCCAACAAACACCACAATCCCATAGAGACATCTAACTCAAATTATAATCATGATAAGTATTTATGTAACCTTAGCCAAAGTGCCACACGGTGTGCACACTGTCAACTTCACACACGTGGGGATAAGCAGAGATTCATTAAAGCACTTGAGTAGAAGAATAGATCTAGATTACAAAGCTCATGATCTCAATAAGATCACGCATAGATAGAGAGATGAACACATAGCTACTTGTAGAGCCCTTCTCATCATGGGAGTCAGCAACAACAATGGAGATGGAGGTGGAGTCGATGGAGATGGCTCCGGGGGCACTTCCTTGTCCCGACAGGGTGCAGGAACAGAGACTTTTGTCCCCCAAATCGCCTCTTCGGTGGCGGCGGCGCTGCGGAACTTTTCGTGGAATTCTGATCTCGTGCTTCGGGTTTTCGTCCCGGGAGGCTTATATAGGCGAAGATGCAAGGTCGGTGGGTGCCCGAGGGGCCCACACCACCCCCTGGCGCGGCCTGGGCTGGCCCACGCCACTAGGTGGTGTGGCCACCTCGTGGCCCCTCTCCGTCTCGTCTTCTAGCTCCGTGAGTCTTCTAGTAAAATATTGACTTTGGCTTTTGTCCGATCCAATTCCGAGAATATTTCTTTTCTAGCATTTCTGAAACCAAAAACAACAGAAAACTGGCAACTGGCACTGTGGCATCTTGTTAATAGGTTAGTTCCAGAAAATGTATAAAAATACCTCAAAGTGTGAACAAAACATAAGAAAGTAGATACTAAACAAGCATGGAACATCAAAAATTATAGATACGTTTACGACATACTAATAGGCTAAAGTTAGCTCATGAGGCTATTGTGTCAAAGGAAACATCTAGTGGGCCTCATGGGGACATTAGCACTACTTCTACTCCTAATGTGATATTGCCATGTGCTAGTCCTTGTAATTCATCTTGGAATAACCATGCTATATCTTGTGATGAATTGCATTCCGTGCCTTGTTGCTCTAACCATGTAGCATCTACTTCCTCTACTATTGTTTTTGATAGTAACCATGTAGAGAAAAACAACAAGCTCAAGGCTCAAGTCACTTCTTTCAAGAATGACTTGAAAAGGGTCAAAAAGGGAAGGCCACACCAACCACATCTTGAGTGTGCAAAAATCCCCCAATGACAACAGTGGACTTGGATTCAAACCCAATATCAATAACAAGTCCACTAACAAGTTGAAGCACAAAGGCAACAAGAAGAATGGTCAAGATCAAGAGAAGTATCTGGCCAACATTATTTGCTTCAAGTGCAAGGCAGAAGGGCATCATGTTAGATCTTGCCCATTGAAGAAGAAGCCTCTTGGTGTGAAGAAACAAAGGAAGTGGCCTCAAGCTCTACCTCAATTTGTAGATGGGCCTCTTCCTAAGAGGACTACTCGAGCTCTTCCTCAAGTTGTGGCATCACATAAGAAGAAAGCGAGCAAGACAAGAACTTGCTACATTTTCCGTGATAAGGGGCACATTTCTTCCTCATGCACTAGTGGTATCTCCTCATCCAACCCTATCTTGATTGATGATGCTTATTCTCTTTATAAGGATGAGGTTGGCAATGTGTTTGCCAAATTTGTTGGTGCTCAATGTGGTGTCAAGAAAAGAACCATTTGGGTTGCCAAGCCTATTGTGACTAACTTCTTAGGACCCAACTTGGTTGGGGATGAACAAGCCAAAACTTGATCAATAGGTGATTCTAGAGGACATTGGAGACTTGGTTTCATCATGAATAATTGAGGGATCTTCATCTATTATATTTTTCAAGCCAAGTCATGTGGATTATATTGCCTCTATTATATTTCCAATATTCCTCCTTGCGGTAACATGTGCTTAACTCATTACATTGAAAGTTACTTGCCCCTTATGCATGTGTTGGTTTTGTACCTTGCATGTTTTTGTATATGTTATGCTTACCACTTACTTATCTCGAGTTATCAAGTTTATTTGTGTTTGTTGGATTACACACCATGTATGTGTGTTTCTTGTTTTGGAGCTATTCTTGAATTGAATTGATATATTTTTGGCTCTTGTGAGAGATTAATGGACTATCCCATTTGGGGGGAGTGTTATGATTGGGCATTCCACAATCCTAAAAATGTGTGTACATGAGGAATAATACTTAGTAGTGATTTAGCAATATTATCTAGTCTCTATGTGGTATGATTCTCATGAGAAATTTCAGTTTTATAATGTCCATTAATTATCTCTATTTGGATTCTTTTGCATCGTGTTGACATTTATGATTTATCACCTTATGGGGGAAGTCATATTCTAAGTGCATATTACAAGCCTATAATATGTGAAAATTCAAGGTTGTGTCACTTAGAATGGATATTGATAATTATCTATCTCCTATGTGACACATTTGCTCAAACAAGTTCAATGCCTTTCTTTCTCATCTTTTGGATCTTGTTTGTGAGAGTGTTTCTTGGTATGTGTTTCCTCATATTTGTATCTCTATATCCACATGGAAACCATTAGCGTCAAGTTACACTAATCACATATGATTGTGTGACTATTGTAAGCTACCAAGAATATCTTTTGAAGCATCAAGCTTAATTCTTATACTTTGTTATATGCTTATTAGTTTGAATATGATCTTGGATATCCTTGTGAACTACCTCGGGAAGATTATTCCCAATACTTCTTGTCCTTGGACAATTAGTACTAGATTTGTGGTAGAATTTATTGATCATATTCACTATGGCCTTTGCTTAATTTTGTTCTATAAATTGCCAACAAAATGTTTTGTGTTGTCTCCCAAGCTTTCCTTGCCTCTTATGGATCTTCTTATTTTATTGTTATCCTCATGTGTTTTATTTAATGTAGGTACTAGTGATGATCCATTTGTGTGCATTTTGCATTCAAAAGCAAAATTCTATATAATGCACTTCTTATGGGTGAGGTCTCCTATATTATCTACAACACTCATTTTTATGTTTCATTGTTTGATCCATATTATGTTTCATGTGCTTGGTCGTTTGATCTTTTCTTTTGGTATTTTGTGCCATCATGAAAAGTGTGGAGATTTTGGATCATTTGTTGGTACCTTGCTCTTTTGGGGAGTTGGTTTTGGCTCATACCTTATTTCATGTTTTAACCTTTTAGAATGAGATAAATCCTAGAGCATTTGTGTTTTTATCTATCTTTTTCTCTTTGACTTTTGTCTTGTTCATTTATTGAACTTGTGACCATTCATGTGTTGAATTGGTTGTTTGATACAATTTGGACACCTTTTGTCATGTCACACTCTTATGTGTGCCATCTCGATTTACTTAGTGTTTTTTTTTAAATTTTATCCCCTTGTTGGTTTTTGATATCCTTATGCATGCATATTTACTACATGTTTATATTATGGCATGCTTGCTTTCTTTAATCCAATATATAGGGGAAACTCCACCAAATCCCATCGGCTAAGTTGTGCATGAAATTCAATGTCATATATATATGCACATATTTTCATGGAGTCTCTCCAATGTATTGTAGTTGCACTAAATTCTTTGGACCCAATGAGTTTGGGGACCATTTTTTACTTAAATATGTTTTAGGTACATTGGAGATATATTGGATGCTTGTCTCTCAAAGTTTGAAGAAGTGGCGCGTTCATGGAAATTGGACGCAAGCTATAGGATGATCAACAAACTCATATCCTCTAGATCCTACCAATTATATCTCGGTAACAAGTATTTGTTTCTCATGCTCATATATCCTACTTCCAACCGTTTTTGGGTTGCCGTCTAGCATGAATTTTTGTATTTCTATTTGTTGTGGTTCTAGCCTTGATTTTAAGAAAACTCCTTACTGCAAATGTGTGTAAGTTGCGATGAGTGCATATAATTGGGACTATACAAAATCATGCATATGATTCACCAATCCCAAATATATCAATCTAGCAATTTTATTGCATATCCTTTCCTCAACTTCTCTCATGTGCAATAGTGAGATTTTGCTAGTTGTTTTTTTTCCTTTGTGATACTTGTTGCCTTTCTCGATATATTCCAATAATTTCCTTTTCCCTTGGTGATTGTTGTAATGTATGTAGTGTGTTGGTGTTTGAAGTTCATTAATGAAAATAAGATAAAATTGTGCCTTTGGCCATGCTTACAAGAAAAAATCTTATTGGTATATGTTATGACTTCATTTTGGTTTTCATATGCTTTCTTGAGTATCTTGTTTATGTGTGCATGTTTCTTTGTGGACATATGTCTTTGTGATGCATTCCACTTAGAAACTTATACACATAAGAGAATATAATTCTTAGTTGAGATTTTTATTCCTTGGACACCACCCTTCATTCCTTTTTAATTCTTTGGTGGCTTCCAAATTTATTTGCCTATTAGTGCTTGTTCCTTTTGTTTGTATCTTCGGGCACTCATATTTGTTCTCTCATGCCTTGTATTGTTAAATGAATCTGGATGAGTTAGGGTTCGATGATTATGCACTTTGTTCCCAAATGCACTTATCATAATTGGTGCATAATCTTTGGGGAGCTCCTCTAATTCATTTAATAATTCTCATTTGTCTTCTTTCTCATTTGTTGTGTTTTAAATGCTTATGGGGGAGCGAGGATTCCATATTTTTGCATGATGTATTCAAATGCAACTATTCTATTTGTGCACAAATCTTGGGGAGCTTCTCTATTTTTATTTAAAACACTCCTTTGTTCTTATCATAATATCTTGTTGTTTCCATTTTGGACTCATTTGTTGTTTTCAATTTATTTGTTGGATCTTGTCATTGCTTGCGTCATTTGTTGATGCTTATTTTTTAAAATTCTTTGGCAATCTTTGGGTACTCAATATAGTTCTACTTCCTCTCAAGTATTCATCATTGGATATGTGCGAATGCACACCTTTGGAGGAGGTATCACTATATTGGCCTTCTAGAACTTGTCACCCATTTCTGCAATCAATGCCAATGGGGGAGAAGTTTTGGAGGGTTTAAGGGAAGTTGGTTTTGCTTTGAGTTTGTTCTTAAGAATTTGCCTTTCATGCTCTTGCCTCTTTGTGTTGCTTAGCATGTGGTTTATATAGAGGAAACTCCACCATGATAATGATTGACAATATATGCAATGAAATTCAAGTTCATCACACATGCATCAATTGTGGGGGAGTTTTCTCTATATATGGTGGTGGTACCAATATCACATACTTATGTAGTATTTGATATTGGTGCTACCATTTTACTCGTTAAATTCATTATATAAACCCTATCAATGGTATTGTCATCAATTACCAAAATGGGGGATATTTAAAGAGCATGTGGGCCCCCATGTGTGGTTTTTGTAATTGATGACAATATATATGTGCTAATGGTTGCATTGAGATGCACTTGTAGGATTTGTCCATTGGCATCGCTTGGACCATGTGTTGGCTTCAAGGTTGAAGAAATGAATAAAAGAACAAGAAGAAGCATTGTCCAAGGGCTTTGGGCCTATTGGAATCTTTTATAAGAATAATAATAAATAAAAGAAGATCAAGTGTGTCTTGAAGAAGTTGATGGAGTCCCTCATGTGTATCTGCAAGACATCATCCAATTGGAGTTAGAAGAAATTTTGTGAAAGCTCAAGATGCACCATCTCTAGAAGATCTCATGCTTCAAGCTTGCCATCCTTGGTGATCACAGATCTTTGAACACAAGGTCAAAGAAGAGGTTTCCCCATGGTGTATGGGGGATCATGTTTCAAGTCTTCATCATTCGAGATCAAGGAAGAGAAATCATGAAAGGTGTCCATCTTGAGAAGGACAAGATCATCTACATTGAGCTCAAGTAGTTTTATCAAGGCAAAGGTATTATCTTGATAGGTTTTCCCTTTTCCCGGTATCATGTTGTTGTTGGGCATGGGTTTATAGGGTAGATAACTGTACTATCAAGAGGAGCTCTCGAGTGAGTAACTTCATCATATCTTTCGGATAGATCTCAAACCTTTGCATACTTGGCATCATCTTTCTTGGTTATTATTTGGTTCTTATCCATGATAGGATGTATACCATGTGTTAACATCCATGACAATCTCAAGTTCATCGAAAACGGATTTCATATGCATTCTCTATTGTGTTTTCGATTTGGGGGTTTTACCGGTTTGTCTTTTATAGATACGTTAATCCCTTCATCATTTTATTCTATACTCCCTTGCTGGACTATAATGGTTCCCTGCATAATCTTGTAGATCTTTTTTTCCTCTTCGAAACGAGCCCAAGATCATAAAAAATGGAGTCCGGGTGGAAAAGTTATGATTGATTTTGTATCGGTGTTTCTACCAGTTTTGTGAGGGCCAGAGACTCCGGCCCAAATTCTGGCCCAGACTCCAGGGGGTATACAGAGAGCATCTAGTGGCGGCCCGGAGTCCTGGCCGGAGTATGGACCCTAGAGACTCCAGTCCTCAAGGCCGGAAACTCCGGGGTAAGTGCTCTACAACGGCTAGTTGACGTGAGGGGCCTATAAAAGCTCCCCTTCTTCCTCCTTAGGCTGGTTGCTTGCTCTCTCTCTCCTCCATTGTTTCTACCTTTAAGATCTTGCTTTTCCTCTCAATCCCTCCAATATTTCTTGAATCTTGTTGGGGGATTTGAAAGAGGAGATCTAGATCTACAACTCCACCAATCCATCTCTCCTCTATGTGAGGGGAACATCTTGGGATCTAGATCTTGGGGTTTCTTTTGTGGATTTCCTATTTTATTCTTCCTCTCTCATTCCCCCAATAGCTTTTGTAGCTTTGGTGGAATTTGAGAGTGAAGGACTTGCCATTGCATTAGGTGCGTCGGTTTGAGTTCTCTACTAAGGATTTGGTTGGTGAAATCAAGAAGATTGTCCCTCTTGGGTTCTTGGAACCCTAGACGGTTGTGTGGCCTTTGTGGCATGTTCTTGGGGCCTTCAATTAAGTTGTGGAGATCTCCTCAAGATATTGGCATTGGTGGTGATTAGTGGGATCCTCCAATTAAGTTGTGGAGATTGCCCCAATCTTGTATGGGTTTGGTGACCATCCTCAAGTGTCCCATAGTGGAACGGGTGCTTGCTGTGCGGTGGGTGCTCGGGGGAATAGGGTGAGGCCTCTTTTGGCATTGGTGGTCTTAGTACCGCCCACCCCTCCAACGAGACGTACTCCCTTGTTGGGAGGAACTCGGTAAAATATCATCGTCCTCGCGTGCCTCGGTTATCTCTATACCCGAGCTTTTACTTATGCACTTTCTATTGTGATATCCTTCGTGCTTAAAGTAATCTATATTGCTATCACATTGTTTCTCGTCTTGCTTAGCATAAGTTGTTGGTGCACATAGGTGAACCATAGCATTTATAGGCTTTGTGCTTGACAAAAGAAAACGCTAGTTTTATTCCGCCTTTGTCAAGCCCATCTCGTAAAAGTTTTAAACCACCTATTCACCCCCTCTAGGCGACATCCGTGATCTTTCAATGGTGTCGAAGAAGCCGCGACATCAGCACTCCGAATTCCCACAGACGGCGTCAATTGACGAGGGATTAACTCGTCACTGCCCATTGTTATGGACTTGGGTTTCGGAGAAAGAGGGAACGCTGGAGGCATCAATCGGCTAGCAAACAAGCAAACAGGGACACAAAGTTTACCCAAGTTCAGGCCTCGTAGAGGTCCCTACTCCTTCTTGTCTACACTTGGAATTATCGAAGGAATCGAAAGTTATAGGGGTGCGCAGATGCAATCTAGCGATGATTGTCGAAACTAGGGTTGTGATTGTCCTCCTCGTTGCCCCTCTAGCCTTTATATAGATAGGCTAGGTCTCAGGTAGCAGGTCGAGTCGGTTACAGATTAGGGTTTGTCCCTTTAAACTTTCTATCTTAAGCTTCGCCTTGTGCTGCAAGCAATCGGAGTCTCTGTGAGTCACCCGAATCCTGTATTGGACCCTTGCAATGCCGTGGGCTTCTATCATAACTGGACCGTATATGCCAAACTCGAGTACCTGTAAGGTATACCCACATCAAGAAGGGAATGAACATTTCATTGCACCACTATGCACCGCGTAACCGCATATGCTACTGCATCGTGCACGACCACACGTGTCCGTTACCGCCCCGTCTACCGCGACATGCATACCATGAGTCACGTTTTTTCCCTCGTGTCTAACCCTGGCGACTTAGTTATGCTCAGTTATACCCTCGAGTGTAACATTGGTAGTTTGGTTATACTCAGTTTTGCCCTCTAGTACTAACACTACCGTGTGCAATATACTGAGTTTTACCCTCTTGTGACTGGTCAACAGAGAGTCAACAAATGGGTTTTAGCTAGCTAATTGAGTCATTTTATGCACAACAAATTCAAAAAGATCATAAAATAGTGGCATCTACCTAGGAAGTCTTATTATGTGAACTGGTACGATAATAAATGTATATAAACCAAGTTTTAACCTAAATCAACACTTCTCAAATCACCTACTATCTATTAATCTTCATGGCTTTCTACTCAAACCTCTTCCCAAAACATCCCTCCCCAAAACATAGTTTGTCTAAATGATGCAATAATTTTCAAACTAGTGTATATTTGAATTGCAAATAGTTTGAGGGATGCCATGATGTATTTTAATGTATAAAAGATGCATTTTCCATTTTTTAAAATCCCTTTCTATTTTCTATTTGAATCCCTTTTTCAGTCTTGCCCTCGGTTTTTATGTTGTACTCAATTTTGCCCTTGGTTCTTAAGTTCTACTCAGTTTTCCCCTCTCTCTTAGTCACAATCTCTCACACATGTGCTCATCTTGGCTGCTACGCTCTAATTGGTTGAGACAGTTGTCACGCGGATTGTGCCCACCAACCTTTAATCCTTTCTGATCTAGCGGACATGATAACCCCTATATCTATCGGGAGGCACCCCTCTATGCATGCAAAATAACGAGTTTGCCGTCGGTACTTTAACTCCATAAAAAATGATTTTGGATATAATTTGAAGGGAAAGTGTTCAAAGGTGTATAATTTTCTTATATGCAAGTTTGTGCATTACATTCCACTCTATGAAAATCATAATCTCTCAAGATTTTCCTAGCACATTATTATCACGTATTAAGTGTGATTTTAAAGAGTTGAAATGTGTATAATTTTCGTATATGCAAGTTTATACATTACATTCCACTCTATGAAAATAGGGGAGAACATGATAATCTCTCAATTTTTTGCTAGCACATCATTATCACGTATTAAGTGCGATTTCACAGTGTTCAAAGGTTTATATTTTTTGTATATGCAAGTTTATGCATTATATTTCACTCCATGGAAATGATAAATGATCAGGATTTTATTAGCACAACATTATCATGTCCTAAGTGCGATTTCAAAGAGATCAAAGGAGTATAATTTTCATATATGCAGGTTTATGCATTACATTCCACTATATGAAAATGATAATCTCTCAAGATTTTCTTAGCACAACATAATCACGTATTAAGTGCGATTTCAAAAAGTTAAAATGTGTAAAATTTTCGTACATGCAAGTTTATGCATTACATTCCACTCTATGAAATTGGGGGAGAAAATGATAATCTCTCAAATTTTTGTTAGCAAATCATTATCACGTATTAAGTGTGATTTCACAATGTTCAAAGGTTTATAATTTTGGGATATGCAACTTTGTGTATTACATTCGACTCTATGAAAATGATAATCTGTCAAGATTTTCTTAGCACAACATTATCACGTATTAAGTGTGATTTTAAAGAGTTCAAATGTGTATAATTTTCGTATATGCAAGTTTATGCATTTCATTACACTCGATGAAAATGGGGAAGAAAATGATAATCTCTCAAAATTTTGTTAGCACATGATTATCACGTATTAAGTGCGATTTCACAGTGTTCAAAGGCTTATAACTTTACTAGACACAAGTGTATGCATTGTATTTCACTCCATGGAAATGATCAATGATCAGGATTTTATTAGCACAACATTATCATGTCCTAAGTGCGATTTCAAAGAGTTCAAAGGTGTATACTTTTCGTATATGAAAGTTTATGCATTATATTTGACTATACGAAAATGAAGCTAGATAAAGGGCCACCTTTGACGGAAAAGAAGAAGAAAGGGGATGCAATGGCACGGGCATGGGCACAGGGCCGGCTCAGGGTCCCATCTTTGAACGCCAACCTGTGTAAGCTGTGGGTCCGGCGCTCACGTCGATAAGTTGTGGGTCTGACGCTGATCTGGATAAGTGGAGAGAGGTGCCCACTACGGGAACCGACTGAACACAGCCCCACTTGTCAGCATGTAACAGCAAGGGTCCACTACGGGACCCGACAGAACACGGCCCTACTTGTCAGCATGTAACGTCGAGGGTCCACTACGGGACCCGAGTGAACGTGGCCCCACTTGTCAGCACGTAACGGAAGGACTGACGGACAGTGAGTTTTCAGACCATGTGAGAGTTTCGTAGAAGGATATGGGCAAAAGGGAGGAAAAGTGAAGAGGCTGGGGAAAACTGAGTTCAACTAACGAACCGAGGGCACGAAAATAGAAATCCCTTTCTTCTATGTTATACTTTGTGAATTTCTATTGTTCATCCTTTCATGGCATATGAGGTATCACTTCATTATCTCTCTTGCATATTACTATTCCTTTAAACATGAATCATTTGACTTTGTGTAGTAATAGTAATCAGTCTTGATATCCAAAATAGTATTAAAGTACAACGTCCATGTTAGTTTTATCACCTTCATACTCGAGGACGAGTATATGTTAAGCTTGGGGATGCCGATGCATGTAAAATGCATCCAAGAACTTTGCATTTTACTACTTGATATTACAACATATTTGCATCATATATGGGGTATATTCATGTTTTATAATGATATTTGGGAATAATTCACACTTCCCATATTGTTTTGGAATTAACCCTGCTGAGGCAGAAAACCCCTATTTCATTGTTTTTGACTTTTATGTACCCAAATGATGTCCAATTGACCTGAAACTTCACGGGACCCAGTATTTATCAGAACCAAGAACATTGGTACAAAGATCAGTGAAAGAAGGTCGAGGGAGGAATTGGGCCACCACACGCGGCCACCCCTCCTAACATGTGTGGTGTGCTCGTTTACTCCTCGAGTCTCTGATGCCGTTAATTATTTCTCCTAGGCAAAGGTTCTGACCTAAAACCACGTATAAAAAAGGTCTCTCGATGATTCTCTGAAAGGAGCACCGCAGAAGACAGAAACATGAAATAGGGAGGCAGGAGGCAGAAGATTGGAGGGGATAAACTCTAGCGGGGCGCTGCCGGCTCACCATGATAAAGGGGGAGTAGTCCACCCCTGGACTACCGGTTTGTGGCAGTAGCTACTGTATCTCTCTCATGATCTCGATTGTATTAGAACTGTATGAGCTGCATAACATGATTACGATCATATTTGTATTACCTATATGGTTGATATGTATGTAGTTGATATTTGAGATTGCAATTGTTCATTATTGGAAGTATATGAATAGATACATATCATGTACCCCGTTCTTGTTTACTTGTTTTGATCAAACTTGTATATGGAAGCATGTGTGGGGGAACATGTGCATTAGTTGGAGCAATGGGGGGATGATCTTGCGGGGAGGACAGTAAAACTTGCGAATCACTTGGGTGTTTACCTTACTTAGTTGCCTCACTAGGGATAACTAAAATACCATGCTTAGACTAGATCAAGTATGTTATTATTTAACTTCATGTCATATAACTTAATGCTATACTCTGAAATTGTTTTTAATACTACATTGCTTGGAGACCCCCCTTTCTAGTGGAGTATAAGTGAAATTGTTAAAAATAACATATCAATGTTAGGACGTGATGCCCATATGAATTGCTATCCATACTTTAACATGTTGCACCAATGTTATATCAACTAGAGTGTCCCGGTGTCCACCACAACTCAAAGAGAGAGTGCATAAGCGAAACCATGAACCCCGGTCCATTTTAAACCATAAGAAAACACTATCGAACACATCTACATCAGTTTTTATTTTCAGTACTAATTAAATCCAAAATACAAAAAAAAATCTCATACTTGCAAACACCAACCAAAACCCAGAAACATCATATTCCATTGCATTTACTACCATTGCATATTTACTTTAGTATTGCATTGCATTTTACTTTTATTGTATTTTATTTCAGTTTTACTTACATATACCTTGTTCTTGACAATCACTTGGTGAGGTTGAGGGCACAAAAAAACCTACAACTTGTAGGTTGCTTGATGAAGAACAAGACAATCATTCTATTACACACAGCTCCTCGAGAGTTCAATATTTAAACCCTCAAGTTTCCCTCGTGGGGAAGACTTCTATTTACTACATCACTCTCCACTTAGAGTCTCAATCGTTAATATGCAGAGAGAAGCTCCTACAACAACTGTCAAGAAGTTTTCTAGCTCTTAGACCAGGTGGTGGCATTCTTTATTTAATTTTGAAAATGAGGTACCATAGGTCCTAAAGGAGCTAGATGCTTTAGTTATGACGCTAGTGTTTGTAGTCTTCGCTAGGTGGTCTAAGGACCTTTTTGTAATTATTATTACTTTTTAGCCTTTTTGCTCATGCTTATGATTAATAATAAATAGGTTGAATTTCGCGAAAAAGGAACATGGTTGCTAGAACTAGATCGGTGTGCCGTGCGAAGGAACATGTGCGCAGCGCCACACTATGAATGGGGAGAGACAAGACGGCCTCTGTGCGCACGGAGCTGTAGAGAACAAATCGATGGGGGGATGGTGTAGGGTTCCGTAGTAGAAAACAAAAAATTCTAACTAAGCAAACACTAATACTTGGATCTATACTATGTAGACATAGGTAACGTAAGAGAGAGACGGTATTCATACCTTTGAAGACCCAGGCACACCTTACGCAGGAAGGCGTATATTGATGAAGACGAGCAACACCTCAACTGTGGTGCCTCCGAAGTTTGTCACACGTCCGTGTAGGTGACGTCTCCCGGACTCCGATCCAGCCAACCAGCAGAAGAAATAGATGCCAGATCGATGATCACATGATGGTAGTGTTAAGGTGGAGAACTCACAACCCAAGAGGTCCTCTCCAATATTACAGAGAAGTCTTGAATGGATGAGAGAGAGAAAAGGAGAATGGATGATTTCCAACGGGGAGGGGAGACCCCTATATATAGTGGGAGGGGGCGCACCACCCATGGGCAAGGCGGTGTGGGAATAATGCCCACACCCGCCGGCCACCTAGGGGAAGCCTCCAGCCTTAGGTGGGCCCCACTTGGGCGGACCACTTTGCCTAGGCCGTTTGGCCCACTCTCCTTAGGCGCCTTGCCCCTTTGGGCCTCTGATACGTCTTAAACATATTTATAATATTTGATGGTACATGCTTGTTTTGCATCAACTATCTTATGTTTTGTCTACACTTTGAGGCATTTTTATACATTTCCTGGAACTAACCTATCGACAATATGCCACAGTGTCGGTTGCCTGTTTTCTGCGGCTTTTGGTTTCAGAAAAGCTAGTAAAGAAATATTCTCGAAATTGGACGAAACAAAAGCCAAAGTTCCTATTTCTCCCGACATGACACAGGAGTCCAAAGCAGAGACGGAGGAGAGCCATGAGGCGGCCACACCATAGGGTGGTGCATCCCCCTGTGCACGCTAGGCCCTGGTGTGGGCCCCTCGGGTGGCCACTGACCTCTCCTCTTCGCCCATATAAACCCCTGAGACAAAAACCCTAGGAGGAAGATCAGAATTCCACGAAAAGTTCCGCAGTTCCGCCGCCACCAAAGAGGAGATTCAGGGGAGAGAAGTCTCTATTTCGGCACCCTGCTGGGACAGGAAGTGCCCCCGGAGCCATCTCCATCGAATCCACCACCATCTCCATCGCCGTTGCTGACTCCCATGATGAGGAGGGAGTAGTTCTCTCTCGAGGCTAAGGTCTCTACCGATAGCTATGTGTTCATCTCTCTCTCTCTCTATGCGTGATCTTATTGAGATCATGAGCTGTGTAATCTAGTTTAATGAGTAGATCTATTCTGCTACTCAAGTGCTTTAATTAATGTCTGCTTATCCCCACGCGTGTTAAGTTGACAGTGTGCACACCGTGTGGCACTTAGGCTAAGGTTACAGAAATACTTATCATGAGTATAATTTGAGTTGGATGTCTCTATGAGATTGTGGTCTTTGTTGGAACCATCTAGCGCTCAAGGTGATAGTGAGGGGTTATCTAGATGGGGAATGCGAAATTTCAGGTGTGCTGTTATAGCCCTACATTGTCCAACCAGAGAGTAGTTCAGGGTAGCATAATGAAGAGAAGATATTTATATGAGAGTGTCCACTAGTGAAAGTATGATCCCTAGGACTTGTTCCTAAGCATTGAAACACCGTTCACAATCAGTCATGTTACATGTTTGCTTGCTGCCACTCTAATTTCAGATTGCAATTACCACTTATAATCATCCATATTGCTTGTATTTCACTATCTTTTCGCTGAACTAGTGCACCCATACACCTGACAAGTATATTGGGTGTGTTGGGGACACAAGAGACTTCTTGTATCTTGATTGCACGGTTGCTTGAGAGGGATACCTTTGACCACTTCCTTCATGAGTTTGATAAACCTTGGGTGATCCACTTAAGGGAAACTTGTTGATGTTCTACAAACCTCTACACCTGGAGGCCCAACACTGTCTACAAGAATAGAAGCGTGCATAGATATCAAGCTATTTTATGGCGCTGTTGCCGGGGAGGTAAGGTAAAAGGTACTCACATCCTCTGGCCACTAATTTATCTCCTAGTATGGTTGTTGTGTGTGAGTGCTCAAAGTTATTTCCTTTAGATTCTGCAATTATGTCTTTTTGTTTCTTGTTTCTATTTTCACTAGTTAGTCTTAATGGAAAACAACAACAAAGTTAGAGAGCTTTATAGTATTTATCTTGAGTTAGGACATGAAGTGTTTGAAGAGAAAATTAAAAAACCTATGGAACTTTATTTGCACGCTAATAACAATGTTATTAGTATGAATTCTTTGAACATCATTATTGCTAATGCTATGGAAAAGTCTAAGCTTGGGGAAGCTGGTTTTGATGAGCATGATATTTTTACTCACCCAAGCACGGAGGAGAAAATTTACTTTGATGATACTATACCTCCAATATATGATGATTACAATGATGAATATGATATTTTCAGTCCACCTACTATTGAGGAGAAAATTAATTATGATTACAGTGATTACGGTGAGGAGAATAATAATGATAGCTATTTTGTTGAATTTGCTCCCACTATGATTAATAAGAATGACTATGCTTATAGGGAGAGTAATAATTATTTTATGCATGTGGCTCATGATAAGAATGTTTTATGTGATATTTATATTGTTAATTTTATTCATGATGCTACTGAAAGTTATTATGAGAGAGGGAAACATGGTTTTATGTATCTCAACAATATTAAGTTTCCCCTCTTTATTTTGAAATTTTTTAAGTTGCACTTCTTTTGCTTTCCTATGCTTGTTGCTTTATGCTTTCATGACTTGTTTCTTTACAAGATTATTAATTCTCCAATTAACATTCAAATACACATATTATCATATACCTTCACTCCGGAACACCTTCCGGACCCCTTCTAATCTACATCGGATGTTACCCGGAACTATTGTGGTTTCTCTTTCTCTATGTCTCCTACTATACCTCACCTACCCTAAGTGTCCCCACCCTGAAGTGTGATATCCTTCGATTTGGAAACACTCCGAACATGATCGAGACTACTCTCACATCAATGATCAATAGAGGGACCTGTATGGGCATGTGACCCCCGTGTGTTTCACGAATATAATCGCTCAAACTGTGAAATAGTCGTTTCCCATTCGCTTTTCATTTGATACCTAATTCATCCGAGACTTGATCTTCGATATCCCTATTCCTTAGTTCGGTCTCGTTTATGATGAACTTGTTTACTCATTCCCATGTCGTTGCATTCTGTGACCAAGTCACATGCTTGCAAGCTTCGTTAATGCAATGTCACCGAGATGGCCACATGTATCTATCTGTTACATGGATTTGAAAAATCTTGGTCTTGATATGTACTCCTCTACGCATCCCTTTGGAAAACCTGAGTGGCATGTTTTTGATAACCCTTTTTCAAGATGATACGTGATACTATCAAAGCTTCCTCTAGAACGGTGATTTGTATTACCTTACAGTCAAAGGATCAACTCGCGATGTTTTCTGTGTTTATCGTAAATGGTGAACTTTGTAATTATATCTCACTAAGATACAACTATCGGATGTTTGTCTATCACATCATTCAGCTAATGACATGACCTCATTCTCAAATGACCATGATCTTAAAACCTAGATCATCCTCATGACCAATGAACTAGATCTCTAGAGCTAACTAGAGACATAGTTTGTTTACATACCACACGTGTATTAACATTTCGTATTAACATAGTTATAGCACAATATGAAACGTATTATGAACATATAGGAGATATATCAAACAATACACTTTATTATTTGCCTCTAGGGCATAACTCCTTCAGATGGATGGTGAGAGATAGCAAAGTAGAGAGAAAACACACACAAAATTACGTGCATATTATGTAGTAGTACCTAGTCCTATAGGTTCATGTATTTATTACTAGTGGAGTATACCATGTACCTTCTGCTATCAGCCCATCATAGCTTTGCTCTAACATCGCACCGCCTTTAACACCTCCTCTTTGCTTCTCTCGTGCTTCCTCCCTTTTGTTCTCTAGTAAGTATGCTCATTTCAAGCACTGTTCTTCATACGAAGTACTAGTCAATGAAAAAAATAGCGCGCTAACTTAAATAGCGCGGGCTTCAAAAAAATGCTACGAACGCTATAGCGTGCTAATAGCGTGCTATTTTTCAAAATAGCGTTTCACAAAAAGTATGAAAAACAGGATTTCAGTAGCTACAAAATCATAAATATAGCATTCTGCATCTATAAAACCATAGATATAGCATTCTCTAGCCAAATATCAACTAGAGATAGCTTTCATAGTTTATAACTCCATACCACATAGCCGAAATCATAACCATAGTTCAGAATTTCACACACACTAACATAGAGTCATATACACGTAGTTCACATAGTCCAGAACACAACCACAAGTTCAACAAGGATCAAATAAACATCATAAAATGGCAGTGTAAAGTTACTTAATCAGATGAACAAGATGAATGAGATTAGGGATTTAGGGTAGGCCACTGGGCTAAATTGGGCTACTAAAAATCAACAAAAAAATAGCGTCGCTACGACGTGACGTCAAATAGCGCGAATAGCGCCGTACTTAGCATGCATAGCGCCATAGAGCCCTTGGAATGCATAGCATAGCGTCCAGCTCCTGAAAACGCTATAGCGACGCTAATAGCGTTAAATAGCACGCTATTTTTTTCATTGGCACTAGTACTTGCTTTATGGAAAAAAACATTTCCTTCACTTAGAAAATCGGACTTGTTTATATTCCTAATAGTTGGAAACTACCATTGGCAACATTGTTTACATTGCCAAGATGCGCACATCTACTTTCATGTTCCAAATATTGGGAAATTACCATAAACTATGATGTGGATATGGCCATAACCTTGGCAGCTCGACCTGAAACCTAATTATACCTACATGGTAGGCCAATTTTATGAAGTAGGTTTTTCAAAAGTTGAAAAAACTCATGTTTATCATTGTTATTGCAAGTTATACAAGAAAAGGACGCCATGCACGAGTATTTTTCTTTTTTTTCTTTTTTATATATTTTCTTATTTTGTCTTCAAAGTAGGGTCAACTTTCTCGGCATGCAAATTCTAGCAAGAAGTTGAATCTTTCAAAACTCTTGGTAATTATCGATATATTGATTGTCTGATGGGTACCTTCAAATGATTTTAGTAAGATTTGAAGAGCAATCAGCGACTCACTTGTGATTCAAATTAATTGACCTAGTTTGGAAAAATCAACATAGAGTAATTTAAGTGGGAAAATTTAGCTGTGAAGCTTGAAAACTCGTAAAACCTGGGAATCACAAGTAAAACATGCATGGTCCGCTATGTGTGAAAACAAGGCTTGTGGCATTATGAGCCACATTTTTTGGAATTTCTTTACACAATATACCCATATTCACTTGGAAAACTAGAAAATGTTTTTCCCTAATTCTTGGAAACTCCAACAGGCAATGTTGTTTACTATGCCAAGACGCATCCATCTACCCGATGTGAGAACCGTATCATAAAGTAGCTAGGGTATCAATATATATGGCCATGTCCTTATTGGTTGTTCGGGCTGAAACCCATGTTCATACATGGTAGGCCATAATGTGAATTTTTTTTCTAAAGTTGTGAAAAGTCATGTTTATCATTTTTCATGGCAATTAATACTAGAAAAAGTATGCCGAGCGCAATGAGGGTCTCATGTTTTTGTTTTACGCTTTATTGTGTTTGTTCATAAGTGGTCAAATTTGTCGGTATGCAAATACTAATCAATAATGGAATTTTTTCAAAACTATTGTTGGTCCATGATAAATTGACTGCCTTGGGTACCTTTAGAAGAAAATTTGGAAATTTTCAAGAGTAATAGTCAATCGTGCTCACATGTATTCAAGTTTCACCTAATTTTATTTTATCGACATGAACTCATTTAAGTGCGCCGAGTTTTACCTTACATGCTTGTAAAATCCTCAAACATGGGAACTATAAGAAAGCATTGTCTACTTTGTATGAAAATTGGGTGGGGGTATTCTTTGTTATTTCACTACAAGAAAAATTGGCTTTTACAATGGACGATTTTCGTGGTTGAAAGCCCGTTTATCATGGTTGAGAAGTCTTCTATGACGGATACCTTCTTGGTAAAAGTACCATCACAAATGAATCTATCACGGTTTTTTCTGATCATGGCAGATTCCACCCTTCAGCCACAAAAACTTGTTCCATCGTAGTTCTGTTTGCCAGCCGCGTTGACTGCTGACGTCATGCAAATTGCCACATGGAAAACGCTGTTAACGGCCAGTTACCATCGTTCACGGTCATGGAAACTACGGTTGAAGCTAGGCCCAGCCAAGGCCTGATAATTATTAAGTGGGCCGACCCATTTTGAGAGCCTAACAAGAAGATGAACCATTACTGTGTCATCCTACACTATTTGAAATGGGCCAGTTAGTGTAGCCCACTGCAGCCTGTACACTTTCAGGCCCATTACTATGTCAGTCTACAGAATGCCCACCTCGGTTCAATATTGTGCGGCCCATTAGCAGCCTACGCCAAGTCGATCTGGTACTGCTAAGCCTTGTGATTGCCCCGTTATTATTCTTACAGCCCATTGTACGCCGCCTAAAAACGACCCTTCTTTGAGAAGGTCCGGTACTGTTCTGGCAAGTTGCTGTTTTGGCCTTTTACTGTTCTAGCCTTCTACTATTCAGGCTCATAAGAGGCATGTTAAGGTTCTGGGCTAATACTTTTATGGCCTGGTAAATTTTCTGGCATGTTATAGTTATGGCCCGTTATAGTTCTAGCCTCTTACTGTTCTAGCATGTTGTTCATCTAGCCGGTTTTTGGGCCTATTACTGTTCTGGGCTTTTACTGTTCTAGCCTTTTACTATTCTAGCCTTTTACTATTATAGACTTTTACATTTTTGGCATTTTACTATTTTTGTCTTTCACGGATCTAGTCTTTTACTATTCCGGCATTTTACTGTTCAATAAGTACCGGTAAAAGCCCACTATTTAATGGCATCATGGTAGGCCCATCACTGTTGATTGGCGGCCCATCAAGGACTGGTGCAATCCTTGATGGGCCTACTACTGTTTAAGCCTATCTAACTTAGGTCCATTACCAAGACATAAAACTAGATAAACAAAGAACACAAGATTCTCTAGAATGCTAAATAAATTCTAAAACTATGGAAAAAACTTATAACTTGAAAAATAGTAAATTATTAAAGTTCTCAAAAATTCGTAGATCATAAATCATCATCGGAGTACAACACATCTAATAAACAACATAATCTCACTATAATTTTTTTCCTTTTAGGGAGCTCGCATCTCCTCACATGTAACGACAGGCGTACCAGAGGACTTGTAGAGGATACTATTAAGTAGATTCTCCGTCAAAACTTGCTTGTTCTTCAACTCAGATAACTCCTTCCGTGCTATGGAGACTGCTGCATCTGTTATGTTAGCTTCCTATCCAACTACATCAAGTGCATCTTGGAGTGCAACACCAAATATTCTTTATGCTGGAATGTATGGAACAATCGACGATGTGTACCTACGTGAGCAATACACATTGTCCCTGCTGCTCTGTGCAAAGAGATCTACACTTGAGGTAGTTGTTTTCTGTTCTGCCTTCATATTTATATTTGCAACCTAAAACAAAAAGAAACATCTTATAATATCATTACCAAGGAAGACAAAAACCACAGAATTTCAAATCAGTCCTTTTGCTACAAGGAAGAAAGCAATTAGTAGTAGTAGGGCCTCATACATCTCATTCTTCTGGAATAACTCGAACAATGGACTTCATAGAGGGATGAGATCGTGAGAAACTTTGACTTCTGCTCTATGAAATGACTGCTCTACTTGATGAAGGATGAAACTAAGATAAAAGAAGTTACAACATCATACGAAGGAACAAAACTACCTTCTTCATTCTCAAAGATTTTCACAAGATTACTTGGTCTGATATAGCAATGTAAGAACTCAACACAAGGACCTCATGCAGACTGATCAAAGAAGAATGCAAGAATTATGAATGTAATGAATCCGGTGACTGAGAGCTTATCTAGGCAGGCACAGGACAACAGAAATCTAGCAAATACAGTCAAAAATAAGTGCATGCCCTGCCTAAAGCTCGTTAAACTGATAGACAGACATTTACCAAAAACAAAATAAGAATTTAAACAGTGTGGGTGAAATAACTAGCCTACTCAGTGTGCAGTTGGATCAGAAACTTAGGTAAGTGGTATTGTTGTAATCATCGACAAAATATTATAGAGCCTCTGTCAAATTATAAATAGAACAATAGTGTGCCTCTAATATACTAGCTATATCATTTCAGAGAAATGGTGAAATAATCTATCAAACAGTTTGATTCATACACGGCCAGATTGTTTAATTTTCTTGATTGTCTGCCCAAAGACCAAGTGTACTATCATGTGCCTCTTATTAAAATAGCCATACACGTGGCAGATACCAGAGTGATATTTCAAGTGCACGGTTGCTTATGATCCTTATGTTTCTGTTATATTGGATTTTGTTGCAAGTCTGGCCTTGTTCGAATTAGCCTAGTGCCTCCGAAAAAAAAACTGAACTAGAGTGAATGGCATGAAACCAGGGGACTTAAACCTTATTTAAGGGGGGTGGTTACAATATATCTATGTAGAATCTCAAGGTTGCTAATCTGGTTACAGGTACGTTCGTTGATGATGTCCGCTGCATCAAGTAATTGGACTGGTGGTCTCCATACTTTAGTGTTAGGCCTCTGTATAAAGGTGCAATGAATAATGAACACAAAAAGGTTCCAATCTGATAGATCTTAGCATGAGGTGATACAAAAGCAATAGATACTTACGAGATTATAGCAGTCATTTATTCTACCATTTGTAGTGTAAACTGCACCTGTTCATTATATAACAATAGGAAACTATGAGGAATCATGGGGTAAGCAAAAACAAATAAAACCGATATATTAGTGGAAGCAGTATAACGCATGTAAACGTACGCCAAACTAGAGAGAAATTATAACCGCAAAACTAGTGGGAACTTTATTAAAGCAGATAATGGAAAGAAATGTGTTCACCGTTTGCTGACTCATATTTCTCCATGGCATAAAAAATCGTAGTTCAATGCCTTACGATTAAGCCTGACTACACATAATTTATTTAGGAAGATACAGTACAAGTATAGCACTTGTAAGTTACTACAAAAGTAGCACCAATACAAAATATAGTTAACTGCTACATATTTATCATACCAAAATCCAAGAAGATATGGTTACCTGGGTCGAAACGATGTTTAGAAATCCTCTGAATCCTGAGTGGTGACGTCGAGGTTGCCGAGGGTGCTGCATTTGTGGTGCTTGTGGCCGAAGTTGAAGCAGAACAGGGGTTTCTCCAAGCGCTGGATAACAACAACGAACAAGGACATTCTTGGTGGTCGGAATGTGTTCATCATGCCAAGAGAGTGTGTCAGTGAAGAAGATTTGGTGCAGTGCACGGTGATGACAGTGAATTAGATCTAAGGTGGTGAAGGTAAATCTAGGGTTTTTCGCAGGGCATGCGCAGCTCGGAGCGAGAATTGTGTGTGTGGGGTGGGGAGGGGGCGGTGGGCAGGGGTCCATAGAGGTAGTGAACCGGGAAATTTCGATTGAATCCCCAATGAACCGACTTTACTAGGGATCGAAGGGTAATTCCAAGATGTTTGAAACAATGGGGCGTGCAATATTTTGGGGATAGTGGGAGATTTTACCACTCGACTAAATTTAGATTTATGTATAGTCCAAGTAGTAGTAGATTAGTAAGTCGTAATCCCTGGAATGAAAGGTCGTTAGTCACATCGCTGATCATCCATTGCCCATACTGCCTCAGTTCATAAATTAAGGCCCCATTTGGCTCCTAAATATTGATCATACATGGCCCAAATTGGCTCGGTTCAGATATTAAAGCCCCGTTTGGCATCAAAATATTTTTAAATTATTTAGAAAACATTTTGGTTTCTGAATAAACTAAACTATTAAATATACCTTTTGTTGTTTGGATCTAACAAATAATACGGTTTTAAACTGAAGTATTCTCCAAAACTATGTTTTTTAAGAATTTGAGAAAGAGGTCATACCCCTTTTTTAAGAAAGAAACTGAGAAAAGAGAAAACTGAAGTATTGCTTTGGTAGGCATTAAAATATTATGGCATTGATATATTTCTATATTATATTCATTCATGGCATGATGATGCGCATGATAATGTTGTCACCAAGATAGGCAGTGAGCCCAAAAATTACGAGTGAAACCCCAACCAACTCGACTGAATTTGAATTTATCCGTAGTCTAAGTAAAAATAGTAGATTGGTAGGCCGGGGGGATAATCGGGTGTAATAATAAAGCGCCTTGAGCATTAAAAAAATAAAGCACCCTTTATCTATAAATTATAAATCACTATGGTTGGGAGTGTTCATACTTCTATGGATAAAGGCGCTCCACGCGCAATCATAAATAAAGCAGTAAAGAATGGTATAAATACATGATAGTAATAAAGCCCCAAACAGTTTGTGGCCCCAAGAAATAAAGTGCGAATCAAGCTCAGGCGAAAGGGGATCCATAGAGTCTCCCACATATAGATAGTGCAAATAGTAAAGGAACATGTATCAAGTACTCGGGTCCTACGGGACACAAGTTAGCTTGGAAGAACCAAATAACATCAATTTCCCACCGGTGCCCCTTTCTTTAGTTATCTCATTACTACCCAATTTAAGTTGTTTAGGTACCTCGTTATCCAAAGACTCGCACAAACCCTACACATGAAATTTTACGACTCGCATGGCTCAAACAACTCCTGTAGTAATGGCTCATAGGATTGATGTACAAGTTTCGGTGGGGTTTAAAAGTGAAGGCTATGCAGTGCTTGGGATTCCAATTTAACGAAATGGTGACTCAATGATGCAAGAATAAGATAGAATCATAGGTGATATATGTATGCAAGCATGAGGAATTGCTTGCCTATCGGATCAGTAGTAGGGTAACCGGGATCTGGGTTGTTGAGGATATACTTTCCGGGTATCCTCACATTTCCTCACTGACTAGGGTGGCCTAGTCAGGGAGAATGACAGAGTCCAATTCAGCTACAGGAAGGCCCAGAAGACTTACCGACTTAGGCCCATAATGTTACTTGTAGTTCAAGATGTACTCTGTAACCGACTCTTAGTCGTAGCCGGATAGATCTCTCATGTAAACCCTGGGCCAGATATCTATATAAGCCGTCCTAGGGAGACCCTTTAGGGCACCCAATACTTTAGACCCTCAACTCGCACAGGCGAAACCCTTGTAACCCATATTCCGGCTCTACCGTATTACTTGATTGCTAGCAGGAGTAGGATCCGTCCAAAGCTGGCGGATTCGAACCTGGGTAAACTTGTGTCCTCACCGTCCTAGAACACCGTACGTCTCACACCCCTCTCTTCCGCACGCCTCGAGGACCCCCTCATGGCGTACTTGTCCTTAATCCGACGACAGTTGGCGCCCACCGTGGGGCAAGTGAGCTTCGGATCTGCGTTCCGAGCAGAATCTGCAAGAACCAGAATCGGCGAGACTATCGCCGTCGGTCACATCCTCTACGCCAGCGACGTCCCTCTCATCGTTCTCGACGAGACTTGGATTACGGCTAGGGAGGCCGTGACCACCTACACAATCATGTCTTTTGGCGAGATCGATGTTTACATCGGTTTCGCTGAACCTGCCCAACCCACCCTAGCGGTGATGATAGAGGCAGAAGAATCTTTTGGGTCCCCTTTGTGTGCGGAGGTGGCAGAGTTCCGGATCTCACAAAAACCTAATCCCACCCAGCCCGCACTAGTTGCGGAGATAGTGGAGAAATCCGAGCCTGAAGAAGACCTAGCAGTCCAAGTCGAATCTGGAGTGGATCTCCCTGGAGAAGCCGTATCCCAGATCGACCCACCCGTGGAAGTCGAAATTCAGGAGGAGCATAACAACAACACTGATTCCGGCTCTGACGATGCCGGGACATACAGGCCTTTCCTGAGGTACACACTAAGCCGTATGATACTACAAGGCGAAAGCGTAGATGCAATCCTCGAGACCATCAAAAGTTTCGACATGGCTGATCGCGAAAGCCGCAGGTACCTCAGGAAGCACGCGTCGCACTTCGTCGGATACGTGGGATCCGTATCTGGCTCTACCGATGCTGGAGAAAACACCGACTCTGTGCTGGAGGCAATTGGAACAAACGCTGACATACCCGCATCCTCGGATGAATCTATGACGTCACCAAATTTCCGAAAGTTCTGCGCGGAATATGAAGAGGAGTATAACTCCAAAGCTGCAGAGTAAGGATAAGCCATGGATGAAGGATCCAGGGAACACTCTCCCAAAGCGCAGGATGACATGGACGTCGGAGATAATCTCGAAGTCCAGATGTCCGAAAGTACCGATCAGAGCTTGACTCCGGAAAATGGACCCAAAGCCGTCTTTGCTACCGGCGCTGCCAAGAAGGAAAAGAAGAAGAAGAAGAAGAACAAAACCTCGGCAAAAGACCCTTTGACACAGGAGGTAATTGCTGAGGAATACGAGGAAGATTCGGATGGAGCACTTATCCTAGAAGAGCCGAAAAAAGAAGAATCGGTGGATGGACACGTGATCACTGAAGGTGCGCGTAAACTCATCGATGCTGCATTATCCACACCTATCCCTACAACCGCAGAACTTACTGCTGAAGAGCTGGACGAAAGGGCCCAAGCCCTAGAAGCGCGTTGTCGACAACTCCTCGATGAAGCCAAAACCATCGAGGTGGAGAAGAAACGCATGGCAACTAAGGACTACATGTCTCGGTTGCATCAAAAGACACGGAAGCATCACACCGATGACGACCTATTCCCACATGTCCATGCTGTCCTTTTTGGAGATGAGATGGGGAAGCCACAGAAAGATAGCAAAGGAGATTGGGTATACCCAACCCCAGTACAGAATACCGTGGCAGCCCGAGAAATTCTATCGGCTAATCCAGGAGAAGAGGAGATCCGTTTGGGTATCAAACTACTCAACAAGGGACTGGAGCAGCAAAAGGTCGCCCTGTCCAGAAGTCAAAAACTGGTCTCGGATTCTGACCAATGTCGCATAGATGCGACATGGGCTGGCGTAAGATCCCATTACGTCTGGGCGCAGTATCATCACCCCAAACGCCAGGAAGACAATTATTCAAGAACCAGATCGTCAAGACAGCATCACCGAACTACGCGTAACTGGAGCAACATCGCTCCAGCGGCCGAGAAAGATGCCATCGCTGCACTAAATCCGAGGAACCCTCCCCAACGAGAATCTAACGATCGAAGGGGAGAAGAGAAAGAGAAACGTAGGGAGGAGGATCGTCAAAAAATGCCACCTCCTAAACGTGCAAGCCTTCCGGCTGAGCCTCACCATGGTGGGAACGACGGACGAAGCAACGACGGAAACCATGCTGGGATAAGACGGCAGGGGGCTCATCGTAGTCAAGATCCTCCCCGGAACCGGAATAATGACGCTCCGGGCGGAGGCCGGCAATCAGCCGGAAACAATTCAGCTGCCCCACCCTCTCCACCAAGCAGTCATCACAACGGCTCCCAAGGAGGACGACGTGGCGGAGGAGGTGGTGGCAGAAGCCGAAGTCCGGCTCCACCGCACCGTAGTCACAACCGGCATTCGGGATGATCTCTATCCCCGAACGACGCAAGGCACATGATCAATTCCAACATAGAGGCGCGGCATTATGAAAACGATGACATGTACGTGGGACCAAAGTGCTTCGGACCACGCATCAGAGCTACAAGATTCCCGGAAGGATTTGCTATCTCAAGGCACATCCAAGCCTACGACGGCATTGCTCGACCAGATACTTGGCTACAAGATTTTTTCCAAGCTTGCTGCATCGCCAAAGGCGGAAACAGCCTGGTCACAACCCGATATCTCCCACTTAAGTTGAGGAAGACGGCGCGATCATGGCTTAATGAACTTCTGGAGAACACCATCCATAACTGGTATGACATGCAAAGTGCGTTCTTTCGGAATTTCGAAGGCACATATCGGAGGCCCTGTTCGGTCGGAGACCTACAACGTTGCACCCAGAAAGCCGGAGAAACTTGCCGGGATTACCTCGGACGATGGATCAACACCAAGAACTCCAGTGAAGGAGTAAACGATCAAAACGCGATTGAAGATTTCATCGCAGGGCTCCCAATTGGTCTACTACGTCACCGCTTGAAGTGTGACAAGGTCACTAATTTGGGAGAGATGATAGAAACAACGAGCAAGTATGTAGATGCTGATGACGATGTAGAGGGATTACTTAACGTCCTAGTTGTGGCTCAGTCGGCAAGACAACCAAAGCAACAAGGTCAGAAGCGCAAAAATACCTCGGAAGAAAAACCCAACGCGGAAACAGTGGTGGCTACTACTGTTTCTGAGTCTGGAGGACGAGGAGGACGCGGCGGAGGCCGCGGGGGTGACCGTGGGACTTCAAGGGTCCAAGGTAGAGGAGAACATCAACCAGGCAAAACCTACTCTTGGGCCGACATTGCCAATAACCCGTGTGTGCATCACCTAGACGCCAATGGGGGCTCGTCCCACACACACACTGAATGTTGTTTCAATGACGACATCAAAAGAGATGATACCACGGGCTACAAAGCTAAGCGGAAGAAGGGAAAGAAAAATCCCGAAAAGGACAAAGAGACCAAGGAAGATTCTGACATGGAGGTGGCTGATGCTTCAAATCCCAAGCCGGAAGGGAAGAAGACTTTTCCCACTAAGAAGGACACTTACGTCACTTTCCTTGGGTCTCAACCAGCAAAGGTCAAGAAAGCAGATCTCCACGAACTCAATGCAACAGTTCCGGCTGTCCCTCAATATCTGGACTGGTCGGAAGTGGCAATCACATTTCATCGCGCTGATCATCCGCCTAAGTTACACAGGCGAGGAAAATACGCCTTAATCATCAACCCACTTATTGACGGTTATGGTTTCTCCAAGACCCTCATGGTCGGTGGTAGCAGCATCAATATTCTCTATGTTGAAACGTTACGCCGGATGAAGATCTCGGAAACCCAGCTGAACCATAGCTATGTGATCTTTCACGGAGTCGTCCCAGGAAGACAAGCTAATTCCCTAGGAGAGATTACTTTGGATGTTACCTTTGGAACTCCAAAGAACTATCGGACAGAGGCACTTTCCTTTGAAGTGGTCCCGTTCAAGAGCGCATACCAAGCTATATTCGGACGTCCGGCTTACTGGGCTTTTATGGCTCGTCCGTGTTACATTTACAATATGATGAAAATGCCAGGTCCCAATGGCGTGATCACCATCAGGGGAGACCCGAAGAAAGAGCGAGAGTGCGAGGATGGAAATTCCGCCTTTGCCGAAGCCGTGCTGCACGCCCAGGAGTACCAGGAGATCAACAAGAGCATAGATCCGTCTGAGATGCCCGCAACAAAGAAGGAGGTGACAAAGCCAAATCCGGAGTTCAAGGCATCCGAGGAGACGAAGAAAGCGCCGTTGAAGGATGATGACCCCTACAAGGTGACCCAAATAGGCGTAGGCCTAGGTAGCACATAGGAAAGCGCGCTCGTCAAGTTCCTCCAAGCAAATCAAGATATCTTCGCATGGCAGCCATCTGACATGACCGGAGTACCTAGGGAACTTGCCGAGCACTCTCTAAATGTAAACCCGAACGCTAAACCCGTCAAACAGTCCTTACGACGGTTTGGTGATGAAAAGCGTAAGGCAATAGCTAAGGAACTAGCATGGCTCGAATTAGCCGGATTCATAGAACAGGTCATCCACACTGAGTGGTCGGCCAATCCTGTAATGGTCCCTAAAAAGGACACCACTAATTTAAGGATGTGTGTTGATTATACTGCCTTGAACAAGGCTTGTCGAAAAGATCCGTTCGCTCTGCCTAGAATTGATCAAGTCATCGATTCTACGGTAGGCTCGGAACTCCTCTGTTTTCTCGACGCATATTCCAGCTATCACCAAATCCGGATGAAGGAATCTGACAAAGTCAAAACTTCATTCATAACCCCTTTCGGAACCTTCTGTTTTGTTATGATGCCCTTTGGGCTGAAGAACGCAGGAGCTACGTACCAGCGCATGATGCAGCGTTGCCTCCACGACCAACTCGGACGCAGTGTACATGCATACCTGGACGATATCGTGATGATGTCCAAAAAGAAGGAAACACTGATTTCCGACTTGGAGGAGACGTTTGCCAATCTACGAAAATACAACATCATGCTTAACCCGAAGAAATGCTTCTTTGGAATACCAGCCGGAAAATTGTTAGGTTTCATCATGTCTCAAAGAGGCACAGAGGTGAACCGAGAAAAAATAAAGGCTATACTCAATATTTCCAGGCCAACTCGCCTGAAGGACGTATAAAGGTTAACTGGTTGCATCGCTGCGGTCAGTCGATTTGTAAGCCAGCTTGGTGAAAGAGCCACACCATTATACAAACTCCTAAAAAAGACCAAGGATTTTGTTTGGACTGACGAAGCTGAAGCTGCACTACAAGATCTGAAGAGAGTACTCTCATCTGCTCCTATCTTTGCAGTGTCGGAACCTAAGGAACCGATGCTACTCTACCTTGCTGCGACAAATAAGGTCGTTAGTATCGTCATGGTAGTGGGGAGTCCAGAGAAAAATCAGGAACACCTGGTGCAGCGTCGAATTTACTTTGTTAGCGAGGTCCTGACAGAATCAAAACAGCGGTATCCGCACTAGCAAAAGTTGGCTTACGGTGTTTTTCTAGCATCTCGTAAGTTACGACACTACTTTCAGGAGCATCCAATTACCGTGGTGAGCACAGCTCCCATGAGAGATATAATCAACAACACTGACGCCACAAGACGCGTCGCCAAATGGGGCATAGAGTTTTCAACTTTCCATATTGAGTATAAACCTCAAACAACAATCAAATCCCAGATCCTTGCTGACTTTGTCGCTGATTGGACAGAGACGAAGGAGAACATGATCCTCCCTAAGTCAGAATATTGGACCCTCTTTTTCGATGGGTCTATGGCTCGAGGGGGCTCGGGGGCTGGCGTGGTGCTCAAATCACCCGAAGGAGATAAACTTTTATACGTGTAGCAAATCCACTTCACAGCGACAAACAATATTGCCTAGTATGAAGCACTGCTGCATGGAATCCGGATTGCTAAGGATATTGGCATCCGACGTTTGATGTGTTACGGAGATTCGGATCTTGTTGCTCAACAAGGGTCGGATATTTGTAATGCGAATAAACACATGGCAGCATATAAAGCTGTCGTGGATGATCTATCTAAATCGTTCAAAGGGTTTGAAGTTCAACACATCCCTAGAGGAGAAAATGAGGAAGCAGACACACTATCTCGGATAGGTTCTGCGCGGAAAGAGGTCCCGGATGGCGCTTTTTAAGAGCACCTCAAAGTTCCCTCAATAAAGGGAGTAGATGAGGAATATCCGACCAAATCCGACTCACCTTTGATAGCAGTTCTGGCTGTAATTCCCAGCTGGACTCAACCCTACCTCGATTATTTGGTCAATGGCAAATTACCCGAAGACGAGGTGTTGAACTGGCAGATTATCTGACGAGCAAAAGCCTATACTATTGTTAAAGGTGATCCCCATAAACAAAGTGTTTCTGGGGTTTTTCAGCGCTGTGTATCTTTGGAAGAAGGAGTGGAAATCTTAAGAGAAATCCACAAAGGCGAGTGTGGTCACCACGCTGTAGCCAAATCTTTAGTGGCAAAAGCTTTTAGACACGGATTTTTCTGGCTTACAGCTCGGGAAGATGCCGAACGATTAGTCAAGACGTGCAAAGGCTGCCAAAAGTACACCAAGCAAGCTCATGTTCCGGTTGATCAGCTGCGAACAATACCTATAACATGGCCCTTTGCGGTCTGGGGGCTTGATATGGTAGGACCATTTAAACGAGCTCCAAGTGGATTTACTCACCTCTTAGTGCTGATGGATAAATTTACCAAATGGATTGAGGCTAAACCTGTCACTAGTTGTGATGGAGCAACAGCCAAAAGATTTGTCGAGGATGTCATAATCCGGTATGGTTATCGCATAGCATTATCACGGACAACGGGAGTAACTTTTCTATGGGAGAATTGGCTGAATTCTGCAACGAGCAAAATATCCGGCTTGACATTGCGTCAGTCACACATCCACAGGCTAACGGACAAGTCGAAAGAGCAAATGGTTTAATTCTACAAGGCCTAAAACCAAGACTCGGAGCACTACTATGACGTGCTGCGGGGGCTTGGGCAGAGGAATTACCCTCTGTAATTTGGAGTTTACGAACAACTCCACACAGGTCAACAGGATACACACCTTTCTTCTTAGTCTATGGCGCAGAAGCAGTTCTTCCTAGTGATTTGATTCATACCTCTCCTAGAGTGGCCGCGTATATCGAAGAGGATGCCAAGATTTCTCGACAAAATGATCTCGACTTAGTCGAAGAAGTTCGCGTTGTTGCTGAAATGAGATCTACAGCCTATCAGCAGAAGTTACGCAAGTATCATAGCTAGAGAGTCCGAAATAGATCTTTCAATAAAGGTGATTTGGTTCTCCGGCTTGTGCACCAAAGAAAGCACAAACTTTCCCCAGTATGGGAAGGGCCCTTTTTAGTTAGGTGAGTATTACACAATGGTTGGTATTACTTAACTAACATGAGGCCAGTCAAAGAAAGACCTGCTACTAAGAAGAGAAAGAGAGCTGGAGGCAGTACAAATCCGGATGAGTTAGACATACCTTGGAATATTGCTCAGCTATGTCCCTTTTATTCTTAGTTTATCCTTCTTTGTAATCATACATATGTGCATGTTCTGTCAGAAATAAAAGTTTTGGTTGCCTCAAGTTTTTTTGAGAAGTTTTTTACCATCTTATTTCCAAATGATCATGTCATAGTCGAAAATCTCAGAATGCTTGAAAGTACTTTATGCTCATGTTCGTTCTGGTCTAGATTTCCGATTCTAAAATTGCTACCTTTGGGTATAACTCTAAAATTTCTAGTCTTTACTTTGGTTATTTGTCTGATTGCTAGATGCGGGCATTTGCCTTGTCCCGCACCTGAAAATCCGACATGCTGTGCATGATCGGAATCTTGAGGGCTTCGCCTATATCCTTAAGGGATTGGCGGAAGTCATGAAGCAGGTCACCGACTTGGGTAAGCCGGTGGGTGCGGGCTCAGTAGAGGTGGATTCCGTCAAGTTCAGAGGACCTATATACAAAACAAGTTAAGAAATATCCGACATTGAAGAAAGTCGAAGAAAAGATAAGTCAGACAGATGGAACGTACCGAAAATGACGTCGTCAATTTTGGTCTTCTCCTCCCGAAGGCTCTGGAGTTCATCCTGAAGCGCCTGGGAAAGGTCCCTCTCTCTGCTAAGCTCATTCTTGAGGTCTGATATTGTTTTATCTTGAGAAGCAATCTTGCGATCACGCTCTTCAGTAGCCATGGAGGAGGATTCAAGGACTTGAGCAATGCTCTTTTCATGATCCACCTTGAGCTTATCCAGCTCTTGGCGAAGCTCCTTGTTTTCCACCACCAAGGTCTTGAGGTTCTCGGCCTCTTCAATCATAGCGCAGGATTGTTTCACTAGCACTGTAAGTCAAAAAAGAACAATAGTTCAGAAAAATTCGACATTGAAAATACAAACACAAGGTTTGAGTCTCGGAATGTTTACCTTCGGCCTCATTCTTGGCAACTTTTAGCTCAGCATTTTTAAGCCGCAGAGCTTTGATCTCTCTCCGCTTATCGCAAACATTCTTCAACAAATCCTAGTTATAGGAACATACTTTCTGTAAGTCAGAATACCCAAAGTCAGAAAGCTACTTAACACTCGGGCTAATATTTTTGCTAATATCACCACGAGCCTTGGGGGCTACACTAGTTCGTTCTTTGGCATCCTAATAAAGCATAAACCCAGATTATATATCCTACTTCATGCTTGGGGGCTAGAGGATATGATATAAAATAATGGAAAAAACAGGAATTGGAATTCCGACTTACATATTGTTCGCGGGTGAGTTTATCCAAACCCGCGTTCACTTCAGCGGCCCCCTTTTCGGCGAGAGTCAGAGGAATCACTGGGGCTGTTGGAATCTCACCAGTCCTAATCCTCTCGTCGCAAAGGCGCACTTGGGCGAGAAGGTCAAAGAACTTGACGTCCTCTGCTTCTTGCGCTTCTTCTTCGGCAGACAAATTTCTTTTCTCCAGGCATTGCCTGGCTAGCCGCTGGATTTCTTCAGCAGATTTCCAAGACAGGCCAAACTTGGCAAGTTCCAGATTGCTGATAAGGTTTTTGGCGAAGGTTTCTGCCGAGGGATCATTACCCAAAGAGGGTTCAACCTTATCTTGATCTGACTCACTCATGGTGACGTCAGTTTGCGATTCAAGGATCGCAGGCTCCGTGGAAGGAGCCGGATCTTCTGCGACTGCCAAAGAAGGAGTTATCACCGGCGTTGCGGAAGGTTGAGGGGCAGGAGTCGGAGGAGCCACGGTAGGAGAAGCTATGGTAAGCTTCGTCTGTCACAGGGGCTTTGAAGAAATCCCCTTTCCCTTGCCCTTGATGAGCGGTTTTGCTCTGAGAATGTAGTAAAGTCGGAAACGTTACATCTCAGAAAGACATTTGAGTAAAGTACAAAGGCGGAAGTTGTGACTAAAAGTTACCTCTTCACAACAGGCACCTCCTTTGTGCCAACAGCCACTGTCGGAGCTTTGCGCTTCTTGAGCGCAAGGTCCGGCAATTGGACCACCTCTGTCTCTTGAGAAAACTCAGGAGGATATCCTTCGAGCGGAGCAAATTCCGACTCGGGGAGGTCAGCAAGCTGAAAAGAAGAAAACATATCAGTATTGCAGAATAACTCGAAGATTGAAACACATAAAAAGGGGTACTGATAGAAACTTACCGGCACCACGGGGTTTTCCGCCGTGTGCATATCCAGAGAAACCTCCGGGATTCTCCTCTCGATCCGCTCCCTGATCAGCCACTTGATCTGGCTTATATAGCCCTGTGTGGTGTAGGCTTTGGGGCTGATGCGGAGGGAATCTTTCTTCGATGACGTGATGGAGTGCATCAGTCGATCTCTGTGGTACTGAAGGGGCTGGATCCGACATGAGACCCAGCATTGGACCAAGTCGGATCCCCTCAGTCCCTTGTGTTTGATCAAGTATTCGATCTGCCTCTTAGCGAGGATCAGATCATCGGAAAGAGCCGGAGCAGCCTCGTCCCAAGAAGGTTGGGCCATGGCAGCTCCGTCTACAAAAGCTGGCAAAGCAGTGGCTTTGTTGGGAGCCGGAATATCCCTATGATAGAAAAACGTGCCTGGCCATTGTTTGACCGTGTCACTAGCTAGAATTTTGGGATACGCACGCTCGCGTCTAAGTGAAAAACTAATAGTGCCAGTGATGTAAGGAAAACCGACAGTAATGGAGTTTCTCCGGACATGAAAATAGTACCAGAAAAGAGTCAAACTCGGCCTAATGCCGAGAAAGCCCTCACACAATGAAGCGTACGTGCTCATCTCTAAGAGAGAGTTGGGAGGAAGATGATGGAGTTGAACTCCGTAATGATCAATCACCTCGGAGAAGAACTCCGAGGGAGGAAACGACAAACCTCTATCGAGGTTGGTGCCGAAGTGGACCCGCTCGCTGTCGCACAGGTTGGTAACGGTTTCCTCGAAGCCGCTCTGCCAGTCGCCGGCGGCAAGAAGTCCCTCCTTCTCCACGTTCTTGAGACCTTCGTCGTTGAGCGCGTAGGGGATCCAGATCTCGCGAAAGCTCTCTTTCTCTGCCACCGCTTCCGCCGTCGCCGCCGCTGCCGCTGCCGCTGCCGCCAAGCCGAAGGAAGAAGATGAAGCCATTTCTCCGACGAGCAGGTGACCTAAAAGGGGCGGCGCTGGAAGTTCTGTGGGGGAGGAACGGGGGAGCTCTGTGCGTGCAGGGACATTGGGAGGAGAGGAAAAGGCAAAGGACTGGTGGAAGGAGAAGGAGAAAATTCTAACCCCTTATATCCACCTAACTGCACGAAGATTCGTGCAAATGCTACAGTGTAACCGCCACGCGTCGTGGAAGGAACTGGGAAGGACCCACGCGATGATTATATCGCCTTGATCTCCACGCACGCATTGAAACGGCGCCTCGGTTCCACGAACCGCGGACCCACCAACGGTCGTGCTGACGGAATGCCTATCAGATGACGGACTTGACCATGACTTGTGTCAGGTGGCGTTAGAAACCAAGTTCTGGCTTAGTTTGAAATCAAGATGGAAAATCCGAGTAACCTGTTGATAGGTCCGACTTATTTTTAAGACTCGGATCATATTTTTTGTTGTGATGTTTCAGGAACCCTTCAAGATTCTGCAAGCCGAAGATCAAGCTAGACGATGATGAAATCTGACTTTGGATCTTGGAGGCCTCCGAGGGCTGCTATTGGGGATATACTTTCCGGGTATCCTCATAGTTCCTCACTGACCAGGGTGGCCCACTTTGGGTAAGAGATTTGCTTCACGGGCGGCCCAGTCAGGGAGAATGACAGAGTCCAATCCGGCTAAGGGAAGGCCTAGATGACTTACCGACTTAGGCCCATAATGTTACTTGTAGTTCAAGATGTACTCTGTAACCGACTCTTAGTCATAGCCGGATAGATTTCTCATGTAAACCCTAGGCCGGATATCTATATAAGCCGTCCTAGGGAGAGCCTTTAGGGCACCCAATACTTTAGACCCTCAACTCGCACAGGCGAAACCCTTGTAACCCATATTCCGGCTCTGCCGTATTACTAGATTGCTAGCATCAGTAGGATCCGTCCAAAGACGACGGATTCGAACCTAGGTAAACTTGTGTGCTTACCGTCCAGGAACACCGTACGTCTCACACCCCTCTCTTCCGCACGCCTCGAGGACCCCCTCATGGCGTACTTGTCCTCAATCCGACGACATGGGTAGTACTCTTGGTTCTCTTGATAGTTCCTTACTGAGCGTCTATCCGGAATAAAAGCCAAACACACAAAGGGCCATAATAAATAAAGTGTGCAATCATATAAATATATGCAACACGCAAACAAGGTATGCCATGATGGATTGATGCACAATTGGATGGTATAACATATAATGGCATGGATGAGGTGTGAGAACAATAATAAAGCACTTTAATTAATTAATTAATTAGGCATGTCTCACTACTAGGGAAAATTCTATAGGAGACATGCTTATAGGAGGTGCATCCCGCAAACATGTGCCTCCACTAAATATACATGGCGCATGTCTAAACGGTGTGACTCCTATATATTAATACTAGAGGCGCATTCTTGAGGGATATATCTCCTATATCACATGTACGGACTAGATCTGGTTGCCCCCTTACTTGAGGCACATCTGCTCCATATGCACCTTGAGTAGTTCAACTACTTGAGGTGCATATGAAACAGTGCGCCTCGAGTAAGGTGTGTAGGCCCAGTTATGGTAGGTTCCACAATGTAGGAGGCGCACCACCCGATATGCGCCTTGAGTATTTTGCAGTACTGGACGTGCATCACTGGTACATGCGCCTCGAGTAAGTGAGGTGGGCTCGGTGGTGGTTGGTGCCCCAGTACTGAAGCATATGCGCCTCAAGTATTTTGTAATATAGGAGGCGCATCACTGTTACATGCGTCTTAAGTAAGTGAGGTGGGCCCGGTGGTGGTAGGTGCCACAATATAGGAGGCGCACCACCAGATATGCGCCTCGAGTATTTTGCAATATAGGAGGCATATTGAGCATATGCGTCTCGAGTATTTTGCAATATAGGAGGTGCATATTGAGCATATGCACCTCAAATAAGGTGGACCACCCAAATTCCGCTCCCCCCTGTGGATCGCCTTTTCTGTCTTGCAAAAAATAAAAGAAAATGAAAAACACTTCGAATTTTAAAATCCTTTGAGATGTAGGTCGGTAATGTGGTATAGTTTCTAGGAAAATTAACAAACATCAATTTCGAATTTTTTGGAAAAAAGGTTATGGCATGGTAAAACGATCATAACTTTTGCATATGATATCGAAAAAAAATCTATAACATATCAAAACAACGAGGATGAGGTTTTCTATCCGGTCGCAATCGTCGGATATTGTTTAGTGATTTCTTAGATTCTCAAAATTCGAAGAGGAAAAAAAAGATATGGCAAAAAAAAGATTTTGTCCTGCAGAAAAAAAATTGAGCTAACTTATAGGAGGCGCATCCTATTGTGGTGCGCCTCGGATAAGCGTGGCTGGACACTACAAATATGAGGTTCCCCTCCCATTATTCTCTTATCCTCCTCTCATTCCCTTCTCCTTCTCCTCCTATCCTTCCCCTTCTCCTCATCTCAAGTTCTCATCCCCTTCTCTTTCTCCTCCTATCATTCTCTTCTCCTTCTCATCTTCTTCTGCTTCTATCCCCCTCCTCCTCCCTTCTCCTTCTCCTCTTCTTCACCTTCACGTTCTCCTTTCCTTCTACTCTTCTCCTCTATCACCTCCTCCTCCCCTTCTCCACCTCCTCCTCCTCGCCTTCTCCTTCGCCTTCTCCTTCCCTTCTACTCTTCTCCTTCGGCCGCCACCTCCTCCTCCTCCTCCGGCAACCATTCCGGCCACCACCTCCTCCACCGGCCACCACCTCCTCCTCCTCGGCTTGATTCCTCCCGCTCGAGAACTAGCACAGCCACAGCCTCCCGCACCTCCTCGTGGTGGTAGATTGTGGCCGCAACCACGACCACCATGCTCCAGCGAGGCGACACGACAACGGCGATGTGTGGACTCGATTGCTTTTGCAATTCAAAACAAGAGTGTTTTTTGCATTTTGACGGTGGCGGTGGCGCCATGAGTAAATTTGAAATTCGAAGTGCATCTATAAAGATATTAGAGGCGCATCTTTCAGACATACTCGAGGCGCAACTTTCAGACATACTCGAGTCGCATTCCAGATGCGCCTCCTATAACCTATATATGCCCGTATATTATACGAGGTCGACTTCGTATAATATACGGGCATATATAGGTTATAGGAGGCGCATCTGAAATGCGACTCGGGTAAAAAAATACTAACAGTGTGGCACTCGAGTCGCATCCCATATGCGTCTCTAATGGCTTTTGAGATGCGACTTGAGTAAGTTTTTTCCTAGTAGTGTCTTAGCCCCATAAACCTTATTGTTTTCTTAATATTTATATGATTCATGCTTCAAATTATATCATAGAGTGCATAGTTAGAACAGGACCGTGTTGATCGATTTAGACGTGCTATTTGTCGAATTTGGAATTTTAGAATTAAAGTTGTGAATTTACTAAGTTAAAGTCATATTAATGGTATTTAGTAATTCGGAAATTTTAATTGGCCAAAATTTATTTTAAATAGCATATTCATTTTCCTGGCATTTTTATGATCTCAAAATATATATCACTTATTATTTTTGGAGTTGGCAATTTAAAGATATGATTTATTTTATTTTTAATTGGAAATAGCCAAAAAGTTATTTATTTTAGTATTAAGAATAATTAAATTTGAAATCAAAGTTTATATTTGGAATATTCTAACAGTTTTGAACATTTTTCATATTCAAAGTATTTTGGTTTAAATTTGATTCCAAAAGTTTTTAAAAGTTTTTGGAACAACAAGGGGCTGTAGACAAAACTAACATGCTCAAGTAACAATGTAAGGCCATGGGGTTTCGTGCAAGAATGTTATAGCCATTTATCTAAAACGCTGAACTGTAAGTGTAGACTGAAACTTCTAAATTTGTTTGCGTTTCTCTGAATCTGTACCAGAACAAACGAGTAAGTAAAAAAAGGGTAGGATCGGGCTCCAAGCTACTAGGATACACTCAAGTTTTTTCTGCAAAAGTTGGTGCGACTCCATTTTAAAAAGACCATGGCTGAGTTCACGAACCGAAGAAGGGAACACACTACAGACTTTGCATCGCTTCCGATTTTTAGAAAACTAGACGAGGAGCTAGCTAGGACCATATGAATTGAGGAAACAGCTGCTGGACTAGATGGATGGGAGAGGGAAAGGATTCGGTACCTCACAGGAAGTCGTGTACGTGCTCTCGCGGTCGGACATGGATAGGGCGGCCAGAACTCTATAGCTTACTTACCGCAATTATCTTCTCCCGGAACCTTGACAAGACATGTTGCACGGGCGCCCAGAATCAAAAGTGTGTGACGGTGAGGCAAAGACAAGGATGGGAAACAACGGGAATTGAAGTGGGGGCTCACCGGGAGATTGTGGAAATCGACAGTGAGGTCGTAGGAGGACTATGGCTATCAGAATCGATGATGAACGCCATTGACTAGAGTGGTTGGCAAGGACGAATTCGTCGTGGGCTAAGCTTCTCCCACTCAATCCTGGACATGGAGATGAAGATGACGACGAGACGGAGTCGATGAGGTCCCTTCTTGACCTAGGGATGAAGGAAACAACAAGCTGTCGGTGAGGATGTCCTCGTCCCTTCGGATGCACGATAGGGAGAGGAAGGGGAACGAGAGAGGTGGTGGCGGAAGGAAAAAGAGAGGCGGCTTGGGTTCTCCTGAGGTACTGAGGCTGGGGATGACGAGAAGTGGTTGGCGCTGGTGGAGGAAAAGCTACATGGAAGGGGTCACGCCTCGCTCGTGGCAGCGGATGAGGAAGACGACAACAATACCTCTCTACTTTGATTGGTGAGAGGGTCGGGTTAGCGTTGGGCCTCTAGGACTGCTCGTGCTGGAGAGGGAGAAGTATACCAGGGTGGGCTAGCTTGTTGCTATTGGTCTGATCGGTAGCGGCTTCTTCTGAACATAAAGTTTGCTGCTACACTACTGACTAAAACTAAAAATTGAACCAAGGTGCTCCTGTTTCTCCAGGTTTTTAAGAGGGCCCAAAATTGAACAGAATTTGAAAGCAACCAAACATGGTAGTATTTTCGATGCCATGAAACACCAGGTCATCAGGATTAGCACAGATCAACATTGCAAGAATAAAGAATGATTAGGGATAGAGCACAAAATTGATTTCTGACCAAAGATTAGCCTTCTCCACAACCAGTAGAAGATGTTCCTAGAATTAGAGAGAAGCAAAATAGTGGTAGAGAGGACGAACGGCACATGGTCATATAGAAATCAATGGATCCATCCAAATAACATATGAGCATGGATAAATCCTAAATTCAAATAAAAGGAGCTCACATGGCATTTAAATGGGGGAATGGCCACATGCTCATGTAGGCAAAGTATATTTGGATAAAGGTGGCAAGAATTCCACACATGATTTATGGGAAAGCAATAATACAAGTAAATCAAATGGAAGCCTTATATACATGCATGGTAGAATTATTGAGCAAGTTAAGCTCACAAGGATCCAAAGTGAGATGGTGAGTAAAATGAAAGAAAGAGACATGCCCTCAACTCTAGGCATTATGAAATATATAAAGAACCAACTATAATTCATCAAGAGGTAAATACAAGTAATATAAATGCATAAGGGATAAAACCCAAATGAAAAGGGGGCTTTATATGATGCTCAAATGCAAGGCGGCATGGTGACATGAGCATGCTATAATGATGATGCAATAATTATTATGTAGAAGTAGCTTTATATAGAATAGACAAGTAGCATTACAATTGTTAGACAATTGGGATGCTACAACTCTACCCATCTAAACAAGAATCTCACCTCGAGATTCCTAGGAAAAGAAAAATACCAAGGAGAGGCAGGTGTTCGAAACGAACGTGATGCTCACATTCCCGAGTTGATTTCTCAATGAAATGATCCGACCACTACACTTTGAAAAACTTGCTAGACTTGTTGCGAGTCTTGCATTTTGCTTGTTATAAACAAAGGAATTGAAGAATCTGGAAGATTTTTGTGAGACGAGAAAGATAGGATGAACATAGCTCCGGTGCTCTCGAGAAACACGATAAAAGAATATAACCACTTATTAAAGGAATTTGAGAAGATGATGAATCGAGAAGAGAAAGGAAAGACACATCGTTAGTGTTAAGGATCAATATATGCACGTGAATATGATTGTTTGTTTCGCCGGCCGAAAAGATCAACTTTCGAGAAGTTATCAACCACTATGAAAATAGCATTGTTTCTTCCCTTAGATTTAAGAAATGAAATTTGGAGAAAAAATATTACCTTCAAGAAATAAGGTCCCTTGATATGAACGGAAAGATTAGCATATAGGACTTCTGAGATGAGCTTATTCTTGCGCCAGTAAGAACCAAAGGATCACGCAATTGAGGTGCACTGATGGCTCAGTGTTGATGTAGATCTCGTTGGGAACCCCAAGAGGAAGGTATGATGAGCACAACAGCAAGTTTCCCTCAGTTATGAAACCAAGGTTTAATCGAACCAGTAGGAGCAAGGAAACACCCCAAAGGTGTTGCTAGCGAAGCCTTGGCAGGGCGCACTACCGGTGCTAGTAGCAACTTGGAGACCTGCACAACACAACCACAGAACTCTGTCCCCAACTTGCGATGAGGTTGTCAATCTCACCGTGTTTTCCTGAAAACAAAGGGTTAAACATATCGAATGGAAGGAAGTAATAGTTTGCAGAAAGTAAACACAAAGTAGTAAACAGTTTATAGATTGTATGTAAAATAAAATGACCGGGATCCATAGTTCACTAGAGGTGGCTGTCCTTAAGATAGGTAACATGCTGGTTGAACAAATTACATCGGGGCAATTGACAAACATCGAGAAAGCATACAAGCATATACTAATCATCTTGACTCCTTTGAGACTTGATTGGGCATTACAACATTATACATAGACCGCCATCCAACTACATCTATGACTAATAATCCACCTTCAGGTTATCATCCGAACCCCCTCCAGCATTAAGTTGCAAGCAACAGATTATTGCTTTATGAATTGCTAGTAATGTAAACAATACGATTGTTCTATGAACAAAGGATTGTTGTTTTCTCCCTAGTAGCAACAGCACATCTAGTATCTTAGAGATTTCTGTCACTTCCCCATATTACCAGAGGCATGAACCCACTATCAAGCATAAATACTAACTCTTGGAGTTGCTAGCATCTACTTGGAAAAGATAGCTACTAACAACAGAAAGCATGCAAGATCACAAATAACAAAGACATGATAGAATCAATAATCAATCTAAAATAGCATCTCAATATCCATCAGATCCCCACAAACACAACATGCAGAATTACAAATAGATGATCTTGATCATGAACGGAGCTCGCAAGATCTAGACATGAAAGCACAAAGGAGGAGAACCAGCAATCTAGCTCCTACAAGGATCCGTAGTCCAAGGATGAACTACTCACACATCACACCGGAGGCTTGCATGGTGATGAAGAAGGCCTCCATGGTGAATTCCCCTCTCTGGCAGGGTGTCGGGAAGAGCTTCAGATCCCTGCCAATCTAGGGATGGAGATGACGGCGGCTACACACTCTTTCGTGGATTTTTGATCGGGTACTTAGGGTTTTCGTCCCGAGGGCATCTTATAGGCGGAAGGAGAGGCTGAGGGGGTGCTGGGGTCGGCCAAACCACCCCCTAGCACGGGCCAGGCCTGGCCACATGGCCAGGTGGTGTGGCCGGCCCCTAGCCCTTATCCGTCTCGTATTCTGGCATCTGATGACTTCCGGAAAAATAGGCACTTTGGCGTTTGTCCTGTCCAATTCCGAGAATATTTATTTTCTGACTTTCCTGGAACCAAAAACAGTAGAAAACAGGCAGCTGGCAGTGTGGCTCTTGTTAATAGGTTAGTCCAAGAAATCTTATGAAAAGTACTCCAAAGTGTGGACAAAACACAAGAAAGTGGATAAAACCAAGCATGGAACATCAAAAATTATAGATACATTTGCAATGTATCCACATCCCCAAGCTTAACTCATGCTCGTCCTCAAGTAGGTAAGTGATAAAAAGAAAGAATAATTTTTGAGGTGACATGCACCATCAAAGACTTGATCAAAGTATTTGTAAAACATTCAAAGCTGGGATCATAGTACTTCAATCACATCATGAAAGACAAAGTTATAGCAATAAGACAAAGAAACTATGATGCAACATGAAAAGGCACAAACAAAAGATTCATGAATAACAATGCTTTGCAAGTCGTTTGTTTGTTTCACATAAAGAAAACATAGCATAATAGTATTCAGCTTGTCCCTCATAGAGTCGCAAATATAAATGCATAGGACACCTTCAAAGTTCATAAGAGTGACTAGATACAAATAGTTTAAAACAAGAAATATCAAGTTATGCATCAGTCAACTAGTCTTGGGACAATGCCCATAGAACTAAGAATGGCCACTATGCTCTCAAAGTAGGTGCATAAAGGTAGAAGGTGGAGACTCAATATAATGGTGGAAGAAAGTCCTTTATAAAAGGAAGTAGGGATTCAAGTCTCATAAAGAGCTTCCAAAAATTATGGTACTTATAGCTTTCAGCTCTCATTGCCCCTATCATAAGCATCTTGAAGGTGATTAAGGTTAAAGTGACACAACTAAGAGGATATAGTTGACAAGTTATAAACCGAAATCTCATGCCCCTTATTTACGAAGACCGAACCTCATGCTACTCAACTTTAGTCATGAGTAAGCTCTTGTCATTGTAAGTACATGTGTATCACAAAGAACCGCCAACGGGGTACCCCTTGCACATGATACAGGAGCTATCCCATAATCAAAATGACAAGGCAAGCAGACAATGAGCATCTCAGCGATCTTTTTATTTGCTATTTGCATAGGTTTTTATTGAGGATGCTTCATAGAGTGCTCATTATGGTGATGTTGCAAGTTTCCACCATGATTAGGCATGGCTTAGGCTAGCGGGCTAGGCGTTTCTCTAACATACATACAAACTCCATGATCTTACAAGTTCCACTTTTATTTCACACCTCCAAAATCCATAAGCAAAAGAACATGATATCAACGGGGTACAAAGTACAAGTGCAATGTTGAAAGCGTTCCCATATACATGGTTCTGCTAATTTCAACTTATAAAGCGTGAGCATATACGAAACAAAGAAGGACCCAATGGTTCAAGTTTATTAGATGCAAAAAAAGTAAAGTGTGCCATCAAGTTAGTGAGAGCTTTAATCACTAGTTTCCTCATAACAAGTTTAATTTGGAAGGTAAACAAAAGCATGCATATACTTGAAATAGCATAAGCTAGTAGGTAGGTATGGTGGACTCTTTGGAATAACTTGGTTTAGGGAGTTGGATGCATGAGTGAAACTCATACTTGGTTGTGGAGGCTAGCAAAAGACTAGGAGCGACAAACTAAGAGAGCAATAATGGCCATAATCATGCAGAGCGGCAAAACATCATTGATCAAAGCATAAAGTGATACTACAAGTTGAAAAATAAAGGATCATAAAGGCTTATGGTGACTTGAGATAGTCATAACATGGTATGAGCATGCGCCAAGTCAACACAAATAAATCATCAAAGGAGAATACCACTATACTATGCTTTAATATGCTAAAACAATGCATGATTCATCCAAGGCACATTAAGCAATCTCAATTGTTTATAACAAGTTATGCTACAGAAAAGAATACTAAGAATAAAGCCAAAACAATATCAAGCATGGCATGACAAAGCATAGGCCACAATCAAAAACAAGCTCTTTTTACCACATAAGTATGAACTTTCCTACTCTTTTCCAAACCAAACTAAACTATTTGAAAACCAATGTATGAAAGAGGGGGTCCAACCAATTTATTCAGCAAACTAATAAAAAAATCAAACAAAAAACCAAAACGAAAACTAAAAAGAAGACGCTCTAAGAACAACACAACTGTGCATGAAACAATAAAAATGAAGTGTTTGGAAGAAACCTGGGATTTTTATTGATGAAGAGGGGGATGCCTTGGGCATCCCCAAGTTTTGACGCTTGTACTTCTTGGATATTTCTTGGGGTGACACGTGTGGAATCCCCAAGCTTGAGCTTTAGTCCATGCTTCATCTCATTACTCATTCCTTCCAGACACCTGAAATTTTTCCTTCATACAAAACTTCACACAATCTTTATTAGCAACATTAGTGCACTCAAGATAAATAAGTCTTAAGGTTCAGTTCTAACACCAAATAAACTCCCATTAGAACACTAGATACTGTATTACCTCCCTCAAAAAGCTCAATTCCCCAAAATAACTCAAAAAGGAACCAACAAGAAGCAAATGCAGAAATCTGTCAAAACAGACTAGCAGGTAAAGACGAATTTTTTCGAAGACCTTATGTTGCTCAAATCAAAAAGCGTTGAACTAATAAAAGTTAGATAACAACCTGGGGCAGAAGCACAAAAATTCACGCCTCAAAAAGACTTTCGGAGATTTTACACGAATTTTTATGGTGAAGCACAAAAATCTGTTTCGGGACAGTAACTTTCCCAATCATTACTTCTCTCTCATTAGAGGTTACTCTCGGCACAAAAAGCAAATAAAAAGAATAAGGAGCGGTTATTACTGAAGTAATAACTTCCAAGACTCATCTAAAACTTTTGGGTTATCTCCCAATAAGTACTTTTCTTTAACGCCTTTAAGGTAGGCATAAGAAGTAAGAAACAGAATCAAGTGTTCTCAAATGAAGAAGCATTAGGACCAAATTCTGTTTTCATGGGAGAGGCAAAAGAAATCTTCTCTCTCTTCTTGGGGAAGTGTTCTATACATTTTTGAGTGGGAGTTGATATTTAATGGTGCCTTCTTTCATATCAATAATGGCACCAACAGTTCTAAGAAAAGGTCTTCCCAAAGTAATAGGACAAGAAGCATTGCATTCGACATCCAAAATATAGAAATCAACGGGGACATAGGCATTGTAACCATAATAAGAACATCATTTTGACTCCCCATGAGTTTCTTTTTAGCATTATCATCAAGTGGGACATTCAAATAACAATCTTCAAGTGGAGGCAAATCAAGCATATCATAAATCCTTCTAGGCATAATAGAAACACTACTATCAAGATCACATAAAGCATTCAAATCAAAGTCATTCACTTTCATATTAATGGTGGGTTCCCAACCATCTTCTTGTTTTATAGGAATAGAAGCTTTATGTTTCATCTTTTCTTCTTTAATGTTTATGAGAGCATCAGTAATGTGTTTTCTAAAGGCCATGTTCATAGCACTAGCATTAGGACTTTTAGCAAGCTTTTGTAGGAACTTAATAACTTCAGAGATGTTGCAACCATCAAGACCAAAATCATAATTATCATTTAAAGTAGTAGAACTATTACTAGCCTCAACACTAGTGGTGAGAATAGTAGAAACACTAATGTTTCTAGCAATTTCATCTTCTCTTTCCCACTTAGCATGTAATTCAGCTAATAGTCTAACATTTTCAAAAATTCTTACTTGTATGGGATTAGTAGCTGCAAAGGGATTATCATTAGTTTCAGGTTTAGCAGCCATTTTATTAATCAATGAAGATTGAGCTTCAGACAAAGATGATATATTCCTTTCTGCATTAGAAAGTTTCATAATAATATCAATCATATCACTCAAGGAAGAGGTTTCCTCAATAGAATTTACCTTCCTACCTTGTGGAGCTCTCTCAGTATGCCATTCAGAATAACTAACCATCATATTGACCAGAAGTTTTGTTGCAGCACCCAAAGTGATGGTCATAAAGGTACCTCCAGTAGCAGAGTCCAATAGGTTCCTTGAAGAATAGTTCAATCCTGCATAAAAGGTTTGGATGATCATCCAAGGAGTCAGTCCATGAGTGGGACAATTCTTTACCAAAGATTTCATTCTTTCCCAAGCTTGAGCAACATTTTCATTATCAGATTGTTTAAACTTCATTATTTCACTTCTCATAGATACAATCTTAGCAGGTGGATAGTATTTTCCATTGAAAACATCTTTGCATTTAGTCCAAGAATCAATACTATTTCTAGTTAGGGAATTCAACCATTCTTTAGCTTTTCCTCTCAAAGAGAAAGGAAACAATTTCAGCTTAATAATATCACCATATATATCCCTATGCTTTTGCATCTCACAAAGTTCAACAAAGTTATTTAGATGGGCAGCAGCATCTTCATTACCAATACCAGAAAATTGTTCTCTCATAACAAGATTGAGTAAAGCAGGTTTTATCTAAAAGAAAGTATCTTCAGGCACAGGTCGAGCAATAGGTGTGCTCATAAATCATTGTTGTTGGTGTTAGTGAAGTCACACAACTTAGTGTTTTCAAGGGTAGTCATTTTTTTCTGTTTTCAAATAAGAAAGCAAACTTGTAAGACTAATTTTTTGTGTGTTTTTGATAACAAAACAAGCAAACAAAGCAAAAAGAAACTAAGTAAAACAAAAATAACAAAGTAAAGAGATTGGTCATGAGGGACTCCCCTTGGGAAGATGTCCTTGACTCCCCGACAACAGCGCCAGAAAAATGCTTGATGGCTCAGTGTTGATGTAGAGCTCGTTGGGAACCCCAAGTGGAAGGTATGATGAGCACAACAGAAAGTTTCCCTCAGTTATGAAACCAAGGTTTAATCGAACCAGTAGGAGCAAGGAAACACCACAAAGGTGTTGCTAGCTGAGCCTTGGCAGGGGACACTACCGGTGCTAGTAGCAACGTGGAGACCTGCACAACACAACCACATAACTCTGTCCCCAACTTGTGATGAGGTTGTCCATCTCACCGTGTTTTGCTGAAAACAAAGGATTAAATGTATCGAATGGAAGGAATTAATAGTTTGTAGAATGTAAACACAAAGTAGGAAACAGTTTATAGATTGTATGTAAAATCAAAGGACCGGGATCCATAGTTCACTAGAGTTGGCTCTCCTTAAGATAGATAACATACTGGGTGAACAAATTACAGCGGGGCAATTGACAAACATCGAGAAAGCATACAAGCATATACTAATCATCTTGACTCCTTTGAGACTTGATTGGGCATTACAACATTATACATAGACCGCCATCCAACTGCATCTATGACTAATAATCCACCTTTAGGTTATCATTCGAACCCCCTCCAGTATTAAGTTGCAAGCAACAAATTATTACTTTACGAATTGCGTGTAATGTAAACAATACGATTGTTCTATGAACAAAGGATCGTTGTTTTCTCCCTAGTAGCAACAGAACATCTAGTACCTTGGAGATTTCTGTCACTTCCCCAGATTACCAGAGGCATGAACCCACTATCGAGCATAAATACTAACTCTTGGAGATGCTACCATCTACTTGGCCAAGATAGCTACTAACAATAGAAAGCATGCAAGATCACAAATAAAAAAGACATGATAGAATCAATAATTAATCTAAAATAGCATCTCAATATCCATCGGATCCCCGCAAACACAACATGCAGAATTACAAATAGATGATCTTGATCATGAACGGAGATCACAAGATCTAGACATGAAACCACAAAGGAGGAGAACCAGCCATCTAGCTACTACATGGATCCGTGGTCCAAGGATGAACTACTCACGCATCACACCGGAGGCTTGCATGATGATGAAGAAGGCCTCCAGGGTGAATTCCCCTCTCCGGAAGGGTGCCGGGAAGAGCTTCAGACTCTTTCGTGGATGTTTGATCGGGTACTGAGGGTTTTCGTCCCGAGGGCATCTTATAGGCGGAAGGAGAAACCGAGTGGGTGCTGGGGTCGGCCAGACCACCCCCTGGCGCAAGCCAGGCCTGGCCAAGCGGCCAGGTGGTGCGGCCGGCCCCCAGACCTTCTCTGTCTCGTATTCTGGCATTTGATGACTTCCAGAAAAATAGGCACTTTGGCTTTTGTCCCATCCAATTCCAAGAATATTCATTTTCTAACTTTCCTGGAACCAAAAATAGCAGAAAACAGGCAGCTGGCACTGTGGCTCTTGTTAATAGGTTAGTCCAAGAAATCATATGAAAAGTACTCCAAAGTGTGGACAAAACACAAGTAACTGGATAAAACCAAGGATGGAACATCAAAAATTATAGATACATTTGCAATGTATCATGCACAGATATATCTCTAAGAGAAGGAGTGACACGAGTTTATGGTGGAATCCTGAGAAAGAAGTGGATTGTTGAAATCTGGAGTTTATTGTAGAGTTTCCCATTGCTTGCTTTCACCATGAGGTTCTTGCGATAGATTTTTGTGATTGACGGCATCAACCACAATTGGCTTTACCAAGAGAAAGGAATTTCAAATGATGAAGTCATAGATATATATCTTCCATCCATCTTTTTTGACGATGTCGAGCATCGGTAGAATGAAGAGGACGGAGAATATTTTGCATTTTTTCCACCAGATTGTTGGATATTTTTCTCCATCTTGAAATAGACGAGATAAGCAACAAGAGATTATTGATTATGTTATTTGAGAGAACACTCCAGAAAACAAGGACGGAAGTGAAAGTATGAAGAGATAGAGGCCACTTCAAACTTTCGTGGAATGAGGAAAATCGCATTAATCCACCGATTCAATGTACAAGAGCGAATGTTAAGAGTAGTGGTATGGTAGTGATGACCCACAAGTATAGGGGGTGTATTGCAGTATTTTCGAGGGAAGTGAAACCCAATTTATTGATTCGACACAAGGGGAGCCAAAGAATATTTATAAGCCTTAACAACTGAGTTGTTAATTCAGCTGCACCTAGAAACAATCTTGCTCATAGCAGTTTATCAGTAGCAACATTTTTGTAGTAGGAATAGCAAAGTAACAGCGGTAGTAAAGTAAAGACAGTAGTGACAATAGCAGTAAACAGTAGGATTCGAGTGCGGTAGGCATAGGGATGGATGGACGGGCGTTGCATGGACATGACAATTCACATAGCAATCAGAACAAAGGGCAATTGCAGATAAATAAGATAAAGCATCCAAGTACTAGACAATCCTAGGCATGTGTTCCATATATAGTCATTCGTGCTCGCAATGAGAACTTGCACACCATCTTTTGTCCTGCCAGCCCGTTTGCAGCGGGGCCTCAAGGGAACTACTGGCAATTAAGGTGCTCCTTTTAATAGAGCACCGGAGCAAAGCATTAACACTCCGTGAACACATGTGATCCTCACATCAAAGCCATTCCCTCCGGTTATCCCGATTTCTGTCACTTCGGGGCCATTGGTTCCGGACAACAACATGTGTATACAACTTGTAGATAAGACCATAAACAATACTATCATAATGAATCAATAACATGTTCAGATATGAAATCATGGCACTCAGGCCCTAGTGACAAGCATTAAGCATAACAAGTCGCAACAAAGTCATAAAGCACTAATAAAAGATACTAGGCACCATGCATGAACAATCTGATGCCATTACATGAATGATCTCATCCAATCCCTACCATCCCCATAGCCTACATTGGGGTATTACTCACTCATAGATGGGGGAAACATGTATGGTCGATGGAGAAGCGATGGTGATGATGATCTCCTCCAATTCCCCGTCTCGGCAGGGTGCCAGAACGGAGTTTCTGGTGCTGTTTTGTGGAATCTGGTGGTGGCGGCGGAGCGGAACTCCTTCTGGAAAAACATCGACCCCCCCAAAGTTTTTAGTCCAGAAGGCTCCTTATAGGCGAAGAGAGAGACCGAAGGGGTGCCTGGGGGGCCCACAACATGCCCTGGCGCGGCCAGGCCCAGCCCACGCCTGGGGGTGGTGTGGCCAGCCCCTGGCCCTCCTCCGTCTCTTATTCTGGCTCCGTGAGTCTTTCGGAAAAATAGGCACTTTGGCTTTTGTCCCGTCCAATTCCGAGAATATGCATTTTCTGACTTTCCTGGAACCAAAAACAGCAAAAAACAGGCAGCTGGTACTGTGGCTCTTGTTAATAGGTTAGTCTAAGAAATCATATGAAAAGTACTCCAAACTGTGGACAAAACACAAGAAAGTGGATAAAACAAAGCATGGAACATCAAAAATTATAAATACATTTGCAATGTATCAACATCCCCAAGCTTAACTCCTGCTCGTCCTCGAGTAGGTAAGTGCTAAAAAGAAAGAATAATTTTTGAGGTGACATGCACCATCAAAGACTTGACCAAAGTATTTGTGAACATTCAAAGCTAGGATCATAGTACTTCAATCATAACATGAAAAACAAACTTCTAGCAATAAGACAAAGAAACTATGATGCAACATGAAAAGGCACAAACAAAAGATTCATGAATAACAATGCTTTGCAAGACGTTTGTTTGTTTCACATAAAGAAAACATAGCATAATGGCATTCAGCTTGTCCCTCAATAGAGTAGGAAATATAAATGCATAGGACACATTCAAAGTTCACAAGAGTGACTAGATACAAATAGTTTAAAACAAGCAATATCAAGGTATGCATCAATAAACAAGTCTTGGGACAATGCACATAGAACTAAGAATGGCCACTATGCTCTCAAGAAAGTGCTCAAAGAATATGTGGAGACTCAACAAGTAAAAGAAAAGGTTTTGAATAGTTTGAAAGGCCTCCAAATGCTGAAAGTATGGTACTCGTTAGCTTTGAGCTCTCATTGCCCCTATCATAAGCATCTTTAATGTGGTTAAGGTGAAAGTGAGGTCCAATCTGAGTTATATGCTTGACAGACTATAAACTGAAAATCCCATGTCCCTTGAGTATGAGGGCCGCTCCTCATGCTACTCAACTTTAGTTACCGATAAGTTCTTGTCATCTTAAATATGTGCGTAACATAGAGAACCGCTAACGGGGTACCCCTTGCCCGATGATACGGAAGAATCCCCATATCAAAATGACAAGGCAAGCAGACAATGAGTATCTCAGCAATCTTCTTATTTACCATGGGAAAATGGTGCTTTTTTCTCTCTTTCCTCTTTTCATAAATCTCTTTTTTTTCTTTTTATCAATAGCTATCTCTCTCTTTTTTTATAAGAAGAATGCTTCATAGATATCATTATGGTTACGCTGCAAGTTTCCACCATGTCAGCATGGATTAGACCAGCGGCCCAGGCATTTCTCTAACACACATACATAACTCCAGGGACTTACAAGATCCCCTTTTATTTCACACCGACGACATCCGCAAACAAAAGAGCAAGGTATCAACTGGGTATATATTTACAAGTGTTGAAAGCGTTCCCCGTGATAGCACGGTTCTGCTAATCCCCAACCTATAATTTGTAAGCATATAACTTTCATAGAGAATCACAATGGTTCAGGTTTATTAAGTGCAGTAAATAAAGTGTGCCATCAAGTTCGTGAGAGCTTTATTAACTAACTTTCTCATAAAAAGCAAACATTTTATTCGGAAGAAAACAAGGCATATTGAATATGCACGGAAGTAGCAAATGATGCTAATAGGTAGGTATGGTGTACACTTTGGAAATAATTGGTTTTGGGGAGTTGGAAACATGAGTAAAACATAATCAATGAAAGTGAAGGCTAGCAATAGTAAGGGAGCGACAAACGAGAGAGCAATAATGGCCATAATCATGCAGAGCGACAAAACTTCATTGATCAAAGCATAAAGTGATACTACAAGTTGAAAACTAAATGATCATAAAGGCTTATGGTGACTTGGGATAGTCATAACATGGTGTGAATATGTGCCAAGTCAACCCAAATAAAGCATCAAAGCAGAATACCACTATACTATGCTTTAATATGCTAAAACAACGCATGATTCATCCAAGGCACATTAAGCAATCTCAATTGTTTATAACAAGTCATGCTACAGCAAATAATACTAAGCATAAAGCCAAAACAATATCCAGCATGGCATGAAAAAGCATAGGCCATAGTAAAAACAAGCTCTCTTTGCCACTTAAGCATGAGCTTTCCTACTCTTTTCCAAACCAAACCAAACCAAACTATTTGAACACCAATGAATGAGAGAGGAGGTCCAACCAATTTATTCAGAAAACTAAGCAAACCGCACAAACTAAAAACCAAAACGAAAACGAAAAAGAAGACTCTCCAAGAACAACACAACTGTGCATGAAACAATAAAAATGAAGTGTTTGGAAGAAACCTAGGATATTTATTGATGAAGAAGGGGATGCCTTGGGAATCCCCAAGCTTTGAAGCCTGTAATTATTGGATATTTCTTGGGTGACACGCGTGGCATCCCCAAGCTTGAGCTTTAGTCCATCCTTCATCTTATTACTCATTCCTTCCATACACCTGAAATTTTTTCCTTCATACAAAACTTCACACAATCTTTATTAGCAACATTAGTGCACTCAAGATAATAAGTCTTTAGGTTCAGTTCTAACACCAATAAACATACATTAAAACACTAGATACTGTAGCACTTCACTCAAAAAGCTCAATTCCCCAAAAGAACTCAAAAAGGAATCAAGAAGAAGCAAATGCAGAAAATGGCAGAAATCTGTCAAAACAGACCAGCAGGTAAAGAAGAATTTTTTAGAAGACCTTCTGTTGCTCAAATCAAAAAGTGTTAAACTAACGAAAGTTAGATAACAACCTGCCACAAAAGCAAAAAAATTCACGCCTCAAAAAGACGTTCAGAGATGTTACACGGATTTTTATGGTGAAGCACAAAAATCTGTTTGGGGACAACAACTTTCCCAATCATCACTTCTCTCTCATTAGAGGTTATTGTTGACACAAATAGCAAAATAACAAAAGGATAAGGAGCGGTTATTACTGAAATAATAACTTCCAAGACTCATCTAAAACTTTTGGGTTATCTCCCAATAAGTACTTTTCTTTAACGCCTTTAAGTTAGGCATATGCAAAAACTAAAGATAGAATAGAAGTAAGCGGAGATAATCATGGTGAAAACATTGTTTTGTTCAATGAAATCCTTTTGTTAACAAGGTTGATCAGGTCTTGTTACCAAAACAATTTCATTTGAGACAAAACTTTGTATTCCACTAATGATTATGTTACCTCAACATTGATAGCAATGGTCCCAATCAGAATAGTTTCAAATTTTTCTCTTGGTATGGGACAATATATCTCTCCAAATTGAATTCCCTCAACATGTTCAATTGAATTCAAAACCATAAGTCCTATCAGTCTTCTTGGGGAAATAGACAGTATGTTCCTTGTCATTAACATTGAAGGTCACCTTCCCTTGATTACAATTAATAACAGCTCCTGCAGTATTTAAGAAAAGGTCTCCCAAGAATAATAGACATATTATCATCTTCAGGCATATTAGTTTGAGAGGATGTTCACATAAGAAATAAGAGTTGAAGTAAAAGAGAGCATCAAGAAGCAAATTCAAAACACATTTAAGTCTAACCCACTTCCTATGCATAGGAATCGTGTATGCAAATAAATTCACAAAGAACAAAGTAACAAGCATAGGAAGATAAAACAAGAGTAACTTCAAAACTTTCAGCACATAGAGAGGTGTTTCAATACCATGAAAACTTCTACAACCATATTTTCCTCTCTCATAATTATTTTCAGTAGCCTCATGAATAAACTCAACAATATAACTATCACATAAAGCATGCTTTTCATGATCTACAAGCACTAGAGCTTTATTATAAACATCTTCAAAAGAATCATCAGGAACATAACATTCATCCTTCTTTAGTAAGCATGGAGGACAATCAAATAATGTAAGGGATAAAGAGTTACTCTCATTAGAAGGTAGGCATGGATAGCTAATCCATTCTTCCTCCTTTTGTTCATCACTCTCCTCCTATTTTTCAACTAATGAGATTTCAGGTTCATCAAATTCTTCTTCCATAGGATCCTGTAAGGCATTGGTCTCTTCCGTTTGTGGAAAGCACCTATTAAAATATTCAAGAATATAGCCATTTTCATCCTTGTAATTATCAAAGCAAAATTTAAGTATACCATAAACCTCATATTTGTAAGGTGAATCATCAATATTTTCAAGCAAACTAGCAAGTTCAAAAGCACCCTTCCAAGCAATAAATTCTTCAATTTGTTCCGCATCATAAAAGTCATAAATTCCTTTAGCATAAGAAGATATGGTATCATTATCATTATACTCACATTGAAAAGGGAGGTGTTTATACCTCTTTCTGCAACAAGATCTATCACAACAATAAGTAACATTATAAGTAGAGCACACGTTTCTAGCAATGGTATACAATGTATCAATTTGTTCTCATAAGTGTTTCCCTTTTTGTGACAAGCGGTGTTCCTTATAATAATATTTTTGATCTTCCGTGAATCCACCTTGCCAATAAGCTTCCGTTTCAAAGAAACCAACCATTGACAACAAGCATGATAAAGCAAGACAATAACAGACCAACGAAAATAACAACTAGAGTAGGAACTACTTTTTTGTATTTTTGATAAAGAAACAAGCAAACAAGGACAAAATAAACTTAGCTTGAACAATAGTGATTCCAAGTCGACTTGATAAATAAAGCTATGCTCCCCGGCAACGGCGCCAGAAAATAGTCTTGATGGCCCACAAGTATAGGGGGTGTATCACAGTATTTTCGAGGAAAGTGAAACCCAATTTATTGATTCGACACAAGGGGAGCCAAAGAATATTTATAAGCCTTAACAACTGAGTTGTCAATTCAGCTGCACCTGAAAACAATCTTGCTCACAGCAGTTTATCAGTACCAACAGTTTTGTAGTAGGAATAGCAAAGTAACAGTACTAGTAAAGTAAAGACAGTAGTGACAATAGCAGTAAACAGTAGTATTCGAGTGCGGTAGGAATAGGGATGGATGGACGGGCGTTCAATGGATAAGACAATTCACATAGCAATCAGAAGAAAGGGCAATTGCAGATAAATAAGATAAAGCATCCAAGTACTAGACAATCCTAGGCATGTGTTCCATATATAGTCATACGTGCTCGCAATGAGAACTTGCACAACATCTCTTGTCCTGCCATGCCGTTTGTACTGGGGCCTCAAGGGAACTACTGGCAATTAAGGTGCTCATTTTAATAGAGCACCGAAGCAAAGCATTAACACTCCGTGAATACATGTAATCCTCACATCAAAGCCATTCCCTCCGGTTATCCCGATTTCTGTCACTTCGGGGCCATTGGTTCCGGACAACAACGTGTGTATACAACTTGTAGATAAGACCATAAACAATACTATCATAATGAATCAATAACATGTTCAGATCTGAAATCATGGCACTCGGGCCCTAGTGACAAGCATTAAGCATAACAAGTCGCATCAAAGTCATAAAGCACTAATAAAAGATACTAGGCACCATGCCCTAACAATCTGATGCCATTACATGAACGATCTCATGCAATCCCTACCATCCCCATAGCCTACAACGGGGGATTACTCACTCATAGATGTGGGAAACATGGATGGTCAATGGAGAAGCAATGGTGATGATGAATGTGATGATCTCCTCCAATTCCCCATCCTGGCAGGGTGCCAGAATGGAGTTTCTGGTGCTGTTTCGTGGAATCTGATGGTGGCGGCGCAGCGCAACTCCTTCTGGAAAAATTCGAACCCCCCGAAGTTTTTTGGTCAGAAGGCTCCTTATAGGCGAAGAGAGAGACCGAGGGGGTTCCTGGGGGCCCACACCATGCCCTGGCACGGCCAGGCCCAGCCCGCGCCTGGGGGTGGTGTGGCCAGCCCCTGGCCCTCCTCTGTCTCGTATTCTGGCTCCGTGAGTCTTCCGGAGAAATAGGCACTTTGGCTTTTGTCCCGTCCAATTCCGAGAATATTCATTTTCTGACTTTCCCGGAACCAAGAACATCAGATAACAAACAGCTGGCACTGTGGCTCTTGTTAATAGGTTAGTCCAAGAAATCATATGAATAGTACTCCAAAGTGTAGACAAAACACAAGAAAGTGGATAAAACAAAGCGTGGAACATCAAAAATTATAGATACAGTTGCAATGTATCAGGTAGCTACTCCCTCCCACACCTAAAGAATTACTCCGTACATGAATAGGATAATCGTGCTACCCAACTCCTAGAAATTTATACTAAAGATCTTGGCAAGCAAAATTCATGAAGCTTCGTAAGAAAACAAGGAGATGATGCAAACACTTCGTCGAATCCAAGCAGATAAGTATGATGATGTTTTCATCATGTCGGAAGGTCCAAGCCACCAGAAAAGATATGAATGTAGATCAGAGAGAGAGAAAAAAATTCAACAGCTCGATCAAGGATAACATCCAAACTTTGAATAGAAGAATTATGAAAGTTCTGGAAAGTCTTAGTGGCACCCGTCGGGTTGAGGATAGAAGATAAAGCGAGAGGGTTTCAAAAGGTCTCTTCATGAGAAGATGACCAGCAGAATTTATTGTCCTTCTAGAGAATATTTGAGATAGATTTAGCAATCCCGAGGAGGTCTTCAGAAGAATAGGGACAATAACTTGCCAAACCAAGGAAAAGCTCCGAATTTGGTTAAGGTGGAGGATGGAATTAGCAATTGAACTGATGATTCTAAAATTGTAACAATGACTTTAGCAGAAGGACATGGCCAAGATAGGCGAATTTGAAAATTCAGAATTCATACTTTGAGAACTTTGCACCCATGCGTTGTTCACGAAGCTTGAGAGAAAAATAAGAAGAGGTTCTTCCATGCTTTCCCATTGGCCGAATAGATTATTTGGCCCTTCAAATGATAGAAGATATGTCGAGTTGTTCACATAGTTGATACGGATCACTGGTTGAAAAGAAGAAGAGATCTGGATAAGGACCAATGACAACTCATACATTTAAGGAATGTTATCATAGATGAAAGAATGATATTCGTTCGTATTAAAGAGAACCTTGCAGATATGGAGTACAAAAAGATGTGAAGGATGATAAATGGATGATAATCCACTATAGTGCCTTAAGAAACCTCTAGATTGCCAAAGATACTTGAATATGATATAGATATGATCGTGGTACAACTAAAATTCACTAGAGATTACCGCACTCATTTAGAGAATAAGATTGATAGCATTGGACATATTCCACTCGTTATAAGGGTCATGTAGCTATAGCGAGAACCAAATTACAATCACAAGCATCAAACCGACACTAGTTATGCATTTAGCCCAAAAGAATTGAAGATGAAGTAGAAACTCCAGAGTTATAAGTCGTTGACAACAAGAATGAGTTAGCATGAACATGCCGACAAAAAGAAGATAGATAGTGTATTACACACGACTGAAATGAAGTTTGGAAACAAAGATGTATCAAAGAAAAAATTCTACATTTTTCGGCATTAGAATACCAACTAGATGCGCAAAGCCACTTAACAAATATACATTAGCAACTCCACATTTAGTGAAATCATGCCGAAAGGAAGAACACCATTAAAAAGATCGTGATGTTTAACAAGGAGTCAGATAGATCACGTCGGTCTACACAAAAGTCTGTCGGTATGGAATGTACCAACAGTTCATAACCAAAGGCAGATTGCAAAGCAAAGTTGGATGCAACAGATCAACAAAGGATTACCACATCCTATGGTACTACAGATACCCCAAACACGTGAATCCTAGTTTGAATTTTTAGAAGAGAATAGACAAATTTTACACTTCCTTACCAGAATCGGGTGGGTGGGTGGGTAAGAAGAAAATGGAAGCAGTCCTACTCTCACGTTTAGTTTTTCCCTAGTATACATAGCAACCAAAATATTTTCTAGACTGACAATGACCACCTTCGTTGGGACCATGAAGGGCGGAATAGCTCTGATACCAATTGACATGGGTATACCCTACAGGTACTCGAGTTCGGTATATACGGTCCGGATACGGCGGAAGCCCATGGCTTAGCCAAGGCCCAAATGGAGAACTCGAGTGGCCCACGAACTCTTGATTGCTTGCGAGACAAGAAGAAGCTAAAGATAGAAAGTTTAAAGGGAAAACCCTAATCTGTAACCGACTCGACCTGCTACCCGAGACCAAGCCTATCTATATAAAGGCTAGGAGGGGGCGATGAGGAGGACACACGCAACCCTAGTTTCCACAACTCTTGCCAGATTGCATCTGCGCGCCCATGTAATCTTCGATTCCTTCGTTAATTCCAAGAGCAGACAAGAAGGAGTAGGGACCTCTACGAGGCCTAAACCTGGGTAAACCTTGTGTACCTGTGTGCTTGTTTGCTAGCCGACTGATGACTCTAGTACTCCCTCCTCCAAAACCCAAGTCCATAACAATGGGCATTGATGAGTTAAACCCTCGTCAATTGGCGCCGTCTGTGGGAATTGGGAGTGCTGATGTCGCTGCTTCTTTGGCCCCATCAACCGCAATCTACAACTCCGCAACAGCAGAGATTCGACAGCTCTTCTGCGTGTTCGACTTCATCATCCACACGTCGGCCACTCGCTCGGCTTTCGAGTCCGTGGGCGATGTAATCAGTATGGCGATTGGGAGCTTCCGCTTCCAGGTTGGTCAGATGGGCATGCTTCGCATGCCTAACCAGCCAACAACAGCCGTGATTGCTCCCGCATCGTGGGTCCCGCCACCAATCGGCACCCTCAGCGAGCTCAACACCTCATCAGCAACTGAGAGCACGAATAGTGATAGCAGTCGCGGATCCGATCTGGGTGACCTAGCGACGGAAGATGGAGTCTATGGCTCTGGATCCGAAAGTTGCGGAAGCAACAGCTTCCCCAACCACTTCATGTGCACCGTCATCAACGCTGGTGACACCACCGCCAATCGTGAAAACGGTGGCAATGGATCTGGCATCGATCCGCCCAACGGTGCCATACCTAATGGTGGACCGCCCAACGGTGGCCCCACCAATGGTGGCAATGGCACGCCCGTCAACAATGGAGGGGCAGTCAGACAACCAACCATGGTGAACGAACACACTGGTGAACGTGTCGTGATAAACTCAACGACAATGAACGGGCCTGTTGCCGAGAAGTTCTGCGAGGTAATCCTCTGCCCCCCGGCACGCCGCAGGAAATGCTGATGGGCTACCATTAGCTACTAAAGGAGGAGTACAGATGCAAGCCGCAACTCGAGGCGCGTAATAAGGCGGCGGATGAGTCGAGTCTTCGACGAGCTGGGATCTCCTCCCATGGAGGATCCTCTTCCAAAGGCAACGAGTACGTGGCCAACAAGAGGCGATCTCGAATGGCCCATCTCATCGAGCAAGAATACATAGAAGCTTCAAAAGTCCTCGACTTCAGCTCTATGATAGTCGACACGCGGGGCAACTTGGTCCCAAAGACACCGCAAACTATGGTAACCGCGGCCATCATGTACCTCCTCAACAACCAGCTGCCAGCTGGAGATCCCCGAGTCGCCATGCACCGATCTACGATCGCGGGCTTGGGGCTAGTCGAGGCCGCTCTCGACAAAGATCCTACGCCGGAGCCAAAGAAAGGCAAGGCTCTGGCAAAACGCTATTCCTCACCCTCATCCAGCGACTACAGTCATGATCTATCTCGGCGTCGCCGCTCATGGCGGCACGATCGCGACTACGATGCATGTGATGACCTCACGCAGCACAAAATCGACAAATCAAGGGCAAGACACGCTCATTCGACTGACTCAAAAGTGGACGATACTGAACTCTGCGGTGCTAGATGCTTCAGTAGAGCCATCAGGAAGAAGCGAATGCCTAAAGGATTCAAACTCCTGTCGGAAAACCCAAAGTTCGATGGCCTACAAGACCCAAAGATCTGGTTGGAGGACCACATCTCCTCCGTCGAGCTACATGGCGGGAGTCGATGAACGGCCATGGTCCTCGTATTGATGACAAGTACGCCATGAGGGGGTTCTCGAGGTGTGCGGAAGAGAGGGGTGTGAGACGTACGGTGTTCTGGGACGGTGCACACACATGTTTACCCAGGTTCGAATCCACCGGCCTTGGACGGATCCTACTCCTACTAGCAATCCAGTAATACGGCAGAGCCGGAATATGGGTTACAAGGGTTCACCTGTGCAAGTTGAGATTGTGATTGTAAGGTGTTGCCCTAAAGGCTCTCCCTAGGACGGCTTATATAGATATTCGGCCTAGGGTTTACAGGAGAGACCTATCCGGCTACGTCTAAGAGTCGGTTACAGAGTACATCTTGAACTACAAGTAACACTATGGGCCTATGTCGGTAAGTTTTCTAGGCCTTCCCGTAGCCGGACTAGACTCCGTCTTTTCTCCCTGACTGGGCCGCCCATGAAGCAAAGCTCTAACCCGAAGTGGGCCACCCTGGTCAGTGAGGAACTGTGAGGATACCCAGAAAGTATATCCCCAACAGCAGCCCCCGAAAGTCTCCAAGATCCAAAGTCGGATTCATCATCATCTAGTTTGATCTTTGGCTTGCAGAATCTTGAAGGTTTCCTGAAACTTCAAAACAAAAGATACGATCCGGGTCTCAAAATAAAGCTGGACCTATCAGTACATTATTCTTATTTCCAGCTCGCAATTCAAACTAAGCCGGAACTTGGTCTCTGACGTTATCTGACACCAGTCATGGTCAAGTCACATCACGGACAGACATTTCCTGTCAGCACGACCGTTGGTGGGTCCACCGTTCACGGAACCGAGGTGCCGTTCAATGCGTACACGGAGATCGAGGCGACGTAATCATCTTGGCGCGGTTAGGTGGTTATAAGGGGTGAGGATTCTTTTTTCCTCAACTTCTTCACCTATTCCTCTTGTCATTTCCTTTCCTCCACTTCTCCCTCGCGCACAGAACTCCCCTACTCCCAGATTCCCAGCGCCGCACATCTAATGTCACCGGCGCACCGGAGGAATGTCTTCATCTTCATCATCTGGGTTTGCAGCGGCGGCAGAGAAAGAAAGCAATCTCGGGGTGTGGATCCCCTGCGTCCTTGACGACGAGAAGCTCCGCAGCGTGGAGAGTGAAGGGCTCCTCTGCGCCGGTGACTGGCGGAGCGGTTTCGGCGAAACCATCCCCAACCCGCACGCTGACGAGCGGGTACACTTTGGCACCCACCTCGACAGAGGTTTGTCTTTCCCTTCCTCGGAATTCTTTTCCGAGGTGATAGATCATTATGGCGTTCAGCTTCACCACCTTCCCCCCAACTCCATCTTAGAGATGAGCGCCTATGCGGCTTTATGTGAGGGATATCTCGGCATTAGGCGGAGTCTCACTTTATTTCGGTACTACTTCCATGTCCAGAGAAACTCCATTACTGCCGGTAATCCTTATATTACCAGCACGATTAGCCTTTCAGTTAGACGCGAGCGTGTTTATCCTCGCATTTTAGCTAGTGAGTCGGTCAAACAATGGCCGGCCACCTTCTTTTACCATAAGGATATTCCTGCTCCTGACAAAGCTACTGCTTTGCCGGCTTTCATCGACGGAGCTGCCACGGCCCTAGCGTTTTGGGACGAGGCTCCTCCGGCCCTTAGTGACGATCTAATCCTCGCCAAGAGGCGGATTGAATACCTGATGAAGCACAAGGGCCTGAGAGGGTCCGACCTGGTCTAGTGCTGGGTGGCACGCCGGATCCATCCTCTCCAACACCACGGTGTCCGATTGATGCATTCCATCATGGCGTCAAAACAAGACTCCCTCTGCATCAACCCCAAGGCCCTAAAGTCACAGGACTACATAAGCCATATCAAATGGCTGATAAAGGAGCGGATCGAGAGAAAGATTCCGGATTTGTCTGTGGACATGCACACAGCGGAAGATCCTTTAGTGCCGGTAAGCTTTTAGCAGTAAACCCTTTTTATGTGTTTCACCTTTAAGTTATTTCACAACACTAAGATATTATCTTCTTTTCAGCTTGCCAACCTCCCCGAGTCGGAACTGGCTCCTATCGAGGGATATACTCCGGAAGTTTCTCAGGAGGTGGAACTGGTCCCACTGCCGGACGTTGTGCCCAAGTAGCGAAAAGCCCCGACAGTATCCGTCGGCACAAAGGAAGTGCAAGTTGTGAAGAGGTAACTTTCCACACAACCTCCGCCTTTGCACCTTACACGTAATTTTTTTCCGAGATGTAATGTTTTCCATTCTATTACATTCTCATAGCTAAACAGCTCATCAAGGGAAAGGGGAAGGGGAACATCTCCAAGCCCCTGCGTCAGACGAAGCTAACCATGGCCTCGCCTGCCACAGCTCCTCCGACTCATGCACCTCAATCTTCTGCAACACTAGTGATTACTCCATCCCCGGTCGTCGCAGAAGATCCGGCTCCCTCAGTAGAGCTAGCGACCCTTGATTCGCATACTGACGCCACCATGGGTGGCTCAGGTTTTGATAAGGGTGAACCCTCTTTGGGTAATGATCCCTCGGCAGAGACCTTCGCCGAAAATCTCCTAAACAATCCCGGACTTTCCAAATTTGGCTTGTCTCAGAAATCTGCGGAGGAAATCCAGCGGCTGGCCTAGCAATGCCTAGAAAGCCGTAATCTCTCTGCCGAAGAAGAAGCACAAGAAGCGGAGGACATCAAGTACTCCGAACTTCTTGAACAAGTCCGCCTTCGGGACGAGGGACTAAGAGCTGGTGTGCTTCTACCACCTCCGGTTATTCCACTCACCCTCACCGAGAAGGTTACTACTGAGGTGAACATGTGCCTCAGCAAGCTCACACATGAACATCATGTAAGTCAGACTTCCAACTCACGCTTTTCCTTTACTGTATTTTATGTCATATCCTCTAGCCCCCAAGCATGAAGTTGGATAGTAGATCCAGGTTTATGCTTCACTAGGATGCCAAAGAACGAACTAGTATAGCCCCCTAGGCTCGTGCTGATATTAGCTACAATATTAGCCCGAGTCTTTAGTAGACTTCAGACTCTGGGTATTCTAACTTACAAAAAGTTAATTCATATAACCAGGAATTGCTGAAGAACATCTGCAATAAGCGGAGAGAGATCAAAGCTCTCCGACTTAAAAATACTGAGCTTATAGTTTCCAAGGATGAGGCCGAAGGTGAACTTTCCGAGACTCAAACCGTGTCTTGATTTTTCATAGTCGAATATTTTTTACTGAACTGTTGTTCTTTTTGACTTACAGCACTGATAAAGCAGTCCTATGCTATGATCTAAGAGGCCGAGAATCTGAAGACCCTTGTGGTGGAAAACAAGGATCTCCGCCAAGAGCTAGACTAGCTTAAGGCGGATCATGAGAAGAGCATAGCTCAAGTTCTCGAATCCTCCTCCATGGCCACCGTGGAGCGTGATCGTAAGATTGCACTCCATGAGAAGAAGATCTCGAATCTCAACGGCGAGCTATTCAGAGAGAAGGATATTTCCGAGGCGCTCCGGGCTGAACTCCGGAGTCTTCGTGAAGAGAAGACCAAAGTGGATGCTGTCATCTTTGGTATATTTCCGTCTTTCTGACTTGTCTACATTCTTCGACTCTTTCGATGTCAGATTTATTTATCTGTTTTGTGTTATATTCATAGGCCCTCTGAATTTGATGGATTGCACCTCTACCAAGCCCCGCACCTACTGGCTTACCCAAGTCGGTGATTTGCTTCATGACTTCCGCCAATCCATTGAGGGTATTGGCAAAGCTCTCAAGGTTCCGGACATGCATATCATGTTCGACTTTCAGGTGCGAGACAAGGCAAAGGAGATGCCGCAGCTCGTCCAGGACTGGAACATGTCCTACGCACAATCAGCAGCGTAGAACGCCCTCACAATGGTCATGAGCCACTATGGAAGCATGGAAATCTAGCAAGTGACCAGAGGGTACTAGAAGGTGGACGAAGACAGACAGGAGCAAGACATTAAGGCCATCATGGACTCCTGTGCCGGATATAGGTGTCATGTAGCTGACTTAACCAGCTACGACACTCCCTTCTTCACCCGCATGGACACGCCGCCTCCGCCTCCCGAAGAAGAAACCGAAGTTTCCGATGATGACCACACCATGTCGGATTTGGACATCTCGGAACAATATCAAGGCGATGTATCCAGCGAGCCGACATCTCCTACCTCTTCTCCCGCATCATAGATTATCAGAAACAAATGTATTATTGTGAAAACGTTATGGGTCTGTAAATATGCAGTATGATACTTTTGTTAGTGCTAAGTTTTTAATCTATTCAACACTTTTGGCTTTAAATTTTTGTGTGCCTGAAATGTTTACATAAGCACTTGTACTTTTTTGTCTATACTTACCGTTTATCTGGCTTTCCGCCTTGTCCCTTTTGTGAGCCGGCTAAACCTTCTGCATGGAAACTTTGTCGAGAAACGAAGCTCAATTGCTAAACCAGTTTAAACTCGGAAACAAAGCCGGCTTCCAGTACCAACAATTCACTACTCGGAAAATACCCGCATCCGGCAATCAGACAAATAACCAAAGTAAAGACTAGAAACTTTAGAGTTATACCCGAGGGTAGCAATTCTAGAATCGGAAATCTAAACCAGAACGAACATGAGCATAAAGTACTTTCGAGCATTCTAGGATTTTCGACTATGACATGATCATTCGGAAATAAGATGGTAAAAACTTCTCAGAAAAAACTTGAGGCAACCAAGACTTTTATTTCTCACAGAACATGTACATATATATGATTACAAAGAAGAATAAACTAAGAATAAAAGGGACATAGCTGAGAAAAATTCCATGGTCTGTCTAACTCATCCGGATTTGTACTGCCTCTAGCTCTCTTTCTCTTCTTAGCAGCAGGTCTTTCTTTGACTGGCCTCATATTAGTTAAGTAGTACGAACCACTGTGCAATACTCGAATAACTAAAAATGGCCCTTCCCATACTGGGGAAAGTTTGTGCTTTATTTGTTGCACAAGCCAGAGAACCAAATCACCTTTATTGAAAGATCTGTTTCTAACTCTTTGGCTATGATACTTACGTAACTTCTGCTGATAGGCTGTTGATCTTATTTCAGCAACGATGCGAACTTATTCGACTAAGTCGAGATCATTTTGTCGAGAAATCTCGGCATCCTCTTCGATATACGCGGCCACTCTAGGAGAAGTGTGAATCAAATCACTAGGAAGAACTGCTTCTGTGCCATAGACCAAGAAGAAAGGTGTGTATCCGGTTGACCTGTTCGGAGTTGTTCCTAAACTCCATATTACAGAAGGTAATTCCTCTGCCCAAGCCCCCGCAGCACGTTGCAGTGGTGCTTCGAGTCTCGGTTTTAGGCCTTGTAGGATTAAACCATTTGCTCTTTCGACTTGTCCATTAGCATGTGGATGTGCGACGGACGCAATGTCAAGCCGGATATTTTGTTCGTTGCAGAATTCGGCAAGTTACCCCATAGTGAAATTACTCCCGTTGTCCGTGATAATACTATGCAGATAACCATACCGGATTATAACATCCTCGACAAATCTTTTGGCTATTGCTCCATCACCACTACTGACGGGTTTAGCCTTAATCCATTTGGTGAACTTATCCACCATCACTAAGAGGTGAGTAAATCCACTTGGAGCCCGTTTAAACGGTCCTACCTTATCAAGCCCCCAGACCGTGAATGGCCATGTTATAGGTATTGTTCACAGCTGATCAGCAGGAATGTTAGATTGTTTGGCGTACTTTTGGTAGCCTTTGCATGTCTTGACCAGCCGTTCGGCATCTGCCTTGGCTGTAAGCCAGAAAAAAGCGTGTCGGAAAGCTTTTGCCACTAAAGATTTGGCTGCAGCATGGTGACCACAGTCGCCTTCGTGGATTTCTCTTAAGATTTCCACTCCTTCTTCCGGAGATACACAGTGCTGAAAGACCCCAGATACACTCCGCTTATAGATCTCACCTTTAACTACCAGATACACCCAGCATGTTGACTAAAGGCTTTTGCTCGTCGGATAATCTGCCGGCTCAGAACCTCATCTTCGGGGAATTTTCCGTCTACCAGATAGTCAAGGTAGGGTTGGGTCCAGCTGGGAATTATAGCCAGAACTGCTATTAGAGGTGAGTTGGATTTGGTCGGATATTCCTCGTCCACTCCCTTTATTGAGGGAACTTTGAGGTGCTCTAGAAAAGCGCCATCCGGGACCTCTTTCCGTGCAGAGCCTATTCGAGATAGCGCATCTGCTTCCTCATTTTCTTCTCGAGGGATGTGTTGAACCTCAAACCCTTCGAACGATTTAGATAAATGATCCACGACAGCTTTATATGCTACCATGTGCTTATTTGCATTACAAATATCCGACACTTACTAAGCAACAAGATCTGAATCTCCATAACACATCAAACGTCGGATGCCGATATCCTTAGCAATCCGGATTCCATGCGGCAGTGCTTCATATTCGGCAATATTATTTGTCGCTATGAAGTGGATCTCTAACACGTATAGAAGTTTATCTCCTTGGGGTGATTTGAGCACCACACCAGCCCCCGAGCTCCCGCGAGCCTTAGACCCATCAAAATATAGGGTCCAATCTTCTGACTCAGGGAGAGTCATATTCTCCTTTGTCTTTGTCCAATCAGCAAGGATTTGGGATTTGTTTGATGTCTGAGGTTTGTACTCAATATCGAAAGCTGAGAGCTCTATGCCCCATTTGGCGACGTGTCCTGTGGCGTCACTGTTGTTGATTATATCTCTCATGAGAGCTATGCTCACCACGGTAATTGGATGCTCCTAAAAATAGTGTCGTAGCTTACGAGATGCCAAGAACACACCATAATCTAGCTTTTGATAGTGCGGATACCGTTGTTTGATTCTGTCAAGACCTTGCTGACAAAGTAGGTCGGACGCTGCACCAAGTTTTCCTGATTTTCCTCCGGCCTCTCCACTACCATGACAATACTGACAACTTTGTTTGTCGCAGCAAGATAGAGCAACATCGGTTCCTGTGGTTCCAGAGTTGCAAGGATTCGAGTAGATGAGTGTACTTTTTCCAGGTCTTGTAGCGCAGCTTCTACTTCGTCAGTCCACACAAAATCCTTGGTCTTTTTTAGGAGTTTATATAATGGTGCGGCTCTTTCACCGAGCCGGCTTACAAACTGACCGACTGAGGCAATGTAGCTAGTTAGTCTTTGTACGTCTTTCAGGCGGGTTGGCCTGGAGATATTGAGTATAGCCTTGATTTTGTCCCGGTTCACCTCTATGCCTCTTTGAGACACAATGAAACCTAACAATTTTCCGGCTAGGACTCCGAAGAAGCATTTCTTCGGATTAAGCATTATGTTGTATTTTTGTAGATTGGCGAACGTTTCCTCCAAGTCGGAAATTAATGTTTCCTTCTTTTTGGACATCACCGCAATATCATCCACATATGCATGTACATTGCGTCCGATTTGACCATGGAGGCAACGCTGCATCGTGCGCTGGTACGTAGCTCCTGCATTCTTTAGCCCAAAGGGCATCGTAACAAAACAGAAGGTTCCAAAGGGGGTTATGAATGAATTTTTGACTTTGTCAGATTCCTTCATCCGGATTTGGTGATAACCAGAATATGCGTCGAGAAAATAGAGGAATTCCGAGCCTGCCGTAGAATCAATAACTTGATCAATCCTAGGCAGAGCGAATGGATCTTTGGGGCAAGCCTTGTTCAAGGCAGTATAATCAACACACATCCTTAAATTAGTGGTGTCCTTTTTAGGTACCATTACAGGATTGGCCAACCACTCAGTGTGGATGACCTCTTCTATGAATCCGGCTAACTCGAGCCGTGCTAGTTCCTTAGCTATTGCCTTAGCTTTTCATCGCCGAACCGTCGCAAGGACTGTTTGACGGGATTAGCGTTTGGGTTTACATTTATAGAGTGTTGGGCAAGTTCCCTAGGTACTCCGGTCATGTCAGAGGGCTGCCATGCAAAGATATCTTGATTTGCTTTGAGGAACTTGACGAGCGTGCTTTCCTATGTGCTATCTAGGCCTACACCTATCTGGGTCACCTTGGAGGGGTCATCGTCCTTCAATGGCGTCTTCTTTGTCTCTTCTGATGCCTTGAACTCCGGATCCGGCTTTGTCACCTCCTTCTTCGTTGCGGGCATCTTGGACGGATCTATGATCTTCTTGATCTCCTAGTACTCCTGGGCGTGCAGCACGGCTTCAGCAAATGCGGCATTTCCATCCTCGCACTCTCGCGCTTTCTTCGGGTCTCCCCTGATGGTGATCACGCCGTTGGGACTTGGAATTTTCATCATATTGTAAATGTAACACGGACGAGCCATAAAAGCCTAGTAAGCCAGACGTCTGAATATAGCGTGGTACGTGCTCTTGAACGGGACCACTTCGAAGGAAAGTGCCTACGTCCGATAGTTCTTTGGAGTTCCAAAGGTAACATCCCAAGTGATTTCTCCCAGGGAATTTGCTTGTCTTCCTAGGACAACCCCGTGAAAGATCACAGAGCTGTGGTTTAGCTCGGTCTCCGAGATCTTCATCCGGCATAGCGTTTTGACATACAAAATATTAATACTGCTGGAGAACGATTAGCGGGAGCATGCTCTTCAGGAAGCGTGCGTTTCGGCCACAGCGCGCACGGTTCCGGCCACACTGCAGCCCGACACGTGGTGTGTGGAAGCACACCCGTGCGTATTTCCGGCAGCTCGGCAGCGCGTGTATTTCCAGCCGCACGGCAGCGCATGTATTTCTGGCCACACGGCAGCCCGAGACGTGGCTAGCTGCTCATGCAATGCACGCGCGAAAGGCAGTTCCACGCAGTGCAATAAGGCAGTGCACGAGCGGTGCAACTCATTTACTGTCGACCAAAAGCAGTACAACGCAATACACCGTGCACTACAAAAACATCGCGCAGTGCACTACAACCTTAGGCAGTGCAACACAGTACAACAAGGTAGTGCTTGGACGGTGCACTGCCTGGACACCGCGTAGTGCACTACGACCAAAGGCAGTGCAAGGCAGTATACTGCATGGACACCGTGCAGTGCACTACAAACTAAGGCAGTGCAACACAGAACAATAAGGCAATGCATGGACGGTGCATTGCCTGGACAGTGCGCAGTACACTACTTGGACACCGCACAGTGCACTGCGAACTAAGGCAGTGCAACACAGAACAACAAGGTAGTGCATGGACGGTGCACTGCTTGGATAGTGCGTAGTACACTGCCTGGACACCGCACGGTGCACTGCGAACTAAGGCAGTGTAACATAGAACAACAAGGCAGTGCATGGACGGTGCACTGCCTGGACAGTGCATAGTACACTGCCTGGACACCGCGCAGTGCACTATGAACTAAGGCAGTGCAACACAGAACAACAAGGCAGTGCATGGACGATGCACTACTTGGACAGTGCGTAGTACACTGCCTGGACACCATGCGGTGCATTGCAACCAAAGGCACCGTGTACTAGACTAAAAGGCAGTAAAACCTAAGCATCAAAGGCAGTACGAGAAAAAAGTTCGTTGAAACATATCAACAATGGATCTAATTTTGAAGATCTGGACGTGACTAGTATGGCTGTGAAAACGGATATCGATTTGGACTCTCCGTTTGAAAGACATCGCAATTTTCATGTTCAAATCTACAAAAAGAAAAGGAAAAAGGACCCGTGACCCTCTCCGCAAATCAGTGACTTTGTCATGTTGCTCGCTATTTCTATCATTTCTCCCAAATCAGTGACTTTGTCACACTTTAAGCGATGACGTAGTAAACCAATTGGGAGACCTACAATGAAAGCTTCAATCGCAGTTTGATCATATACTCCTTCACAGGAGTTCTTGGTGTCAATCCATCGTCCGAGATAGTTTCGACAAGTTTCTCCGGCTTTCTGGGTGCAACGCTATAGGTCTCCGACCGTACAGGGCCTCTGGTATGTGCCTTCGAAATTTCGAAAAAACACACTTTGCATGTCATACCACTTGTGGATGGTGTTTTCTAGAAGTTCATTGAGCCATGATTATGCCGTCTTCCGCAACATAAGTGGGAGATATCAGGTTGCGACCAGGCTGTTTCTGCCTTTTGCGATGTAGCAAGTTTGGAAGAAATCATGTAGCCAAGTATCTGGCCGAGCTATGCCGTCATAGGCCTGAATATGTCTTGAGATAGCAAATCCTTCCGGGAATTTTGTAGCTCTTATGCATGGTCCGAAGCATTTTGGGCCCACGTATATGTCATCGTTTTCATAGCGTCGCGCCTCTATATTGGAGTTGATCCTATGCCTTGTGTCATTTGGGGATAAAGATCGTCCCGAGTGACGGCTATGGTTGTGGTGCCTTGGAGCCGGACTTCGGCTTCGGCCACCACCTCCTCCACCACGACGTCCTCCTTGGCCTCCTTGGGAGCCGTTGTGATGGCTATTTGGCGGAGAGGGTGGAGTAGCTGGGTTATTTACGGCTGATCGCCGGCCTCCATCTGGAGCGTCATTATTCTAGCTCTAGGGAGGGTCTTCATTGTGACGAGCCCCCTGCCGACTTGACTCGGCACGGTGTCCGTCGTTCCTTCGTCCGTTACTCCCACCGTGGTGGGGCTCAGCCGGATGGTTTGTATGTCTAGGAGGTGGCATTCTTTATCGGTCCTCCTCCCGACATTTCTCTTTATCTTCTCCCTACGATCATTCGAATCTCGTCGGGGAGGGTTTCTCGGATACAGTGCAGCAATTGCTGCTTGCTCGGCGGCTGGAGCGACATTGCGCCAGTCACGTGCAGCTCTGTGGTGTTGTCTTGATGATCCGGTTCTGGAGTAGTTGTCTTCTCGTTTGTCAGAACGGTGATGCTGTTCTGGAACATGCTGGGGCCTTATATCATTCCAGCCTGAGTCCGTGCGACATTGGTCGAATTTGGAGACCAGTTTTCCGCTTCCGGATTTTGCAGCCCTTTGTTGTTCCAGACCCTTGGTGAGTAGCTTAATGCGCAATCGAACCTACTCTGGGCCTGGATTATTTGACAGGATATCCCGTGCCGCAACAGTGTTCTGTACTGGTGTTGAATACACCAGATCTCCTTTGCTGTCGCGACGAGGCATCCCTCGGTCTCCTTCGTAGAGAACCTTGTGTACTTCCGGGAATTGATCGTCACGTGTGTGAAGTTTCCGGGTCTTCTGATGCTGCTGAGAGATGTACTTCTCTACAGTTGACATGTGTTTCTTCTCCTCCTCAATGTTTTTGGCTTCATCCAAGAGTTGTTGACGATGCGCTTCTAGGGCCTGGGCCCTTTCATCCAGCTCTTCGGAAGTAAGTTCTGCAGCTGTAGGGATAGGTGTGGTTAATGGAGCATCGATGAATTTACGCGCACCTTCAGTGATCACGTGTCCATCCACCGACTCTTCTTTGGGCTCGTCTGGGATAAGTGCTCCATCCGAGTCTTCCTCATATTCCCCGGAAATCACTTCCTCTAGCGGAAGGTCTTTTGTCACGGTCTTGTTCTTCTTGTTCTTCTTCTTTGCTTTCTTGGCAGCGCTCCTAGCAAAGAAGGCTTTGGGTCTGTTTCCCGGAGTCAAGCTCTGATCGGTACTTTCGGACATCTTGACCTCGGGATTATCTCTGATTTCCATGTCATCTTGCGCTTTGGGAGAGTTTTCCCCGGATCCTTCATCCCTGGCTTCTTCTTCCTCTGCTGCCTTGGAGTTATACTCCTCTTCATATTCCACGGAGAACTTTGGGAAATCTGCTGACGTCATCGATTCATCCGAGGATGCGTGTACGTCGGCGTTTGTTCCGATCGCCTCCAGCACAAAGTCGGTGTTTTCTCTAGCATCGGTAGAGCCGGATCTGGATCCCACATATCCGATAAAGTGCGATGCGCCCCTCCTGAGATAACTGTGGTCTTCATAGTAGGCTTCGTCGAAACGTTTGATGGTCTCGAGGATTTCATCTACGCCTAAATTTTGCATCATCATGCGCCTTAGTGTGTATCTCAGGAAAGTCCTGTCTGTTCTAGCGTCATCAGAGCTGGAACCAGCATTGTTTTTATGCTCCTCCTAGATTTCGACTTCAGTGAGTGAGTCGATCTGGGATTCAATCTCTCCAGGGAGATCTACCCCAGATTCAACTTGGACCGCTAGGTCTGCTTTAGGCTCGGATTTCTCCACTTTCTCCACAACTGGTGCTGGCTAGGTGGGATTAGGGTTTTTTGAGATCCAAAACTCTGCCGCCGCTGCGGACAAAGGGGACCCAGAAATTTCTTCTGCCTCTATCATCACCGCTGGTGTGGGTGGGGCAGGTTCAGCAAAGCCGATGTAAACATCGATCTCGCCAAAAGACATGATGGTGTAGGTGGTCACGGCTTCCCTAGCCGGAATCCAAGTCTCGTCGAGAACGATGAGAGGGACGTGGCTGGCGTAGAGGATGCGACCGACAGAGATAGTCTCGCCGATTCGGATTCTTGCAGATTCCGCTCGGAACGCAGATCTGAAGCTCACTTGCCCCACGGTGGGCGCCAACTGTCGTCGTATTGATGACAAGTACGCCATGAGGGGGTCCTCGAGGCGTGCGGAAGAGAGGGGTGTGAGACGTATGGTGTTCCGGGATGGCGAGCACACAAGTTTACCCAGGTTTGAATCCACCGGCTTTGGACGGATCCTACTCCTGCTAGCAATCTAGTAATACGGCAGAGTCGGAATATGGGTTACAAGGGTTCCCCTGTGCAAGTTGAGATTGTGATTGTAAGGTCTTGCCCTAAAGGCTCTCCATAGGATGGCTTATATAGATATCTGGCCTAGGGTTTATAGGAGAGACCTATTCGACTATGTCTAAGAGTCGGTTACATAGTACATCTTGAACTACAAGTAACACTATGGGCCTATGTCGGTAAGTCTTCTGGGCCTTCCCGTAGCTGGACTAGACTCCATATTTTCTGCCTGACTGGGCCGCCCGTGAAGCAAAGCTCTAACCCGAAGTGGGCCACCCTGGTCAGTGAGGAACTGTGAGGATACCCGAAAAGTATATCCCCAACAGACATGCAATGCCTGCAGCTAAAGCTGCAGGGCACCGCCCGCGCATGGCTCAACAATCTCCCGTGCGGATCCATTCGTAGCTGGGAAGAGCTGGTCTACAACTTTGTACTCAACTTCAAGGGCACTTATAAAAGGCCCGCGTCAATCGAAGAGCTGAGGAGCTGCCAGCAAAGGTCGGGTGAATCGCTACGCTCGTACATCTAGAGGTGGTCCATCATCAAGAACTCCGCGGAAAACATCTCGGAAGACCGCGCAATCGATGCGTTCAACGGCGGCGTTCGCCTCATAGAGCTCAGGAGGAGCTAGGTCGCTCGAAGCCCAAAACAATCGACCACTTGATGGAAATTGCAAATCGGTGGGCTGATGTAGAGGATTCGGTGAAAAACCGCACCTACTCCGATGACGACGATGACCTCGGACACAAACGCGACTCTGGAGGCAAGCAGCGAATGCGTGTCTACGATGACCGCGACGACGTCAACATGGTCGTAGCTGGCTATGCTGACAAATGCGATGACAACCACAATAGTGGCTATCGCAATGGTGGATACCGCGACTCCGGGAAAACCACATAGGTATGGCAGCGCCGCACTCGTGAAGAGGCACCCACAACAACCATCATGGACAAACTGTCCGGGTCGTGCAACGTGCACTTCTACATCGACAAGCACGACAGCAAGAAAAATCCAGCCACATTCTCAAGGACTACCGCGAGTTTATCAAGCTCCATGAGGGTCTAGCCCGGATGAATCACGACGCAGTCAACATGGGCTATGGAGTCGCCCTAGGCGCTGTCGCACATGGAGCTCCTCCGCGACCGCCCGGACCACCACCACCCGTGGCCGCATCGGTCCAAAATCACGGAGGCAAACCATACCCACGACCCATGGGAAACATGGGGATGATCCAAAAAGGGCGTCCCTCAAATCGAGTGCAGAAGGCCATCACTCGCCTAGTTAACCTGGCGATAAACTCTCCACCTTCCACCACTGAGTACCTCAGTGGAAGCGACTCCTGCATCACCTTCGACAGGCATGACCACCCGCGCCAAGCTCCTCGTCCAGGCCACTGTCCCCTCGTACTTGAGGCATAGATTAGGGGCTTCGACATGAACCACGTCTTCATGGATGGTGGTAGCGGCATTAACCTAATGTTCGCGGGTACCTTGCGTGCGATGAGGATTCCTCTGAGGTGTTTAGAAGTTTCCGACACGACATTCCACGGCATCATGCCAGGGAAAGGTGTATATCCCTTGGGCAAAATCAACCTCGATGTCATCTTCGGCACGCCGCAAAACTTCCGGCAAAAGCGCACCGACTTCAAGGTCGTCGACTGGCCTTCGCAATATCACTGCATCCTCAGACGTGTCGCGTTCGCAAGGTTCATGGCAGTGCCACACAACGCCTACCTGCAGATGAAGATGTTGGGCCCAAACGGCATAATCACAATCAACGGCAACTTCGAAAGGTCCGACAGCTGCGACAGGGAATTCAACAGGATCTCTCAGTCCTTCGGCATGCAAGAGGAACTCGCAAGATTGAAGGAGTCGACAGACAACAGTCTGCCTCCCCTGAGACGGCCAAGTTCACCTGGCCTGTCCTTCTACTCGTCGGTGCACACGAAGAAGGTCCAGGTCCACCCAACGGACCGGACGAAGATGGCCCTCACCACCAACAACTTGAGTTCCGCATAGGAACTCGCGCTTGTCGAATTACTCTGTGAGCACTAGGAAATCGTCACCTGGTGTCCAGCGGACATGCCAGGGGTTCCTAGGGAATTCGCCGAGCACGCACTCAATGTCAATCAAGACGTAAGGCCAGCCAAGCAAACAATTCGGCGACTGTTTGAACCAAGAGCAAAGACAGTCGGTATGGAGATCAACAGACTCCTCGACGCCAAATTCATACGTGAGATCATGGAAAGCACTTGGCTTGCCAACACGATGCTAGTAGCTAAAAAGACATGGATATCCTGCGGATGTGCGTGGAGTTCACCTCCCTAAATAAGCATTGCCCAAAGGATCACTTCCCATTACCGCAAATCGACCAAATCATCGACTCCACCGCAGGATGTGAGCGTCTCTGCTTCCTCAACGTCTACTCAGACTATAACCAGATTCGAATGAAGGAGGAAGATCAAGAGAAAACGGCATTTACAAAGCCTTTTGGTGTGTTCTGCTACAACACAATGCCCTTCGGGCTCAAAAACGCAGGAGCCACCTATCAGCGGTGCATGCAGGCTTGCCTCAAGAATCAACTTGGTCGCAACATCCAAGTCTATGTTGACGACATCGTCATCAAAACCAAAGAGGAAGCCTCGCTTATCGACGATTTACGCGAGACCTTCGCCAATCTCGACCGCTACCGGATCAAGCTCAATCCAGAAAATGCGCCTTTGGTGTACCATCTGGGCAACTACTCGGGTATCTCATCTCCGCGAGGGGGATTGAGGCAAACCCGAAGAAAATAAAAGCCATACTGGCCATGGAGAAGACAAAGAACGTAAGAGGCGTCCAGCAGCTGGCTAGGTGAATTGCTGCGCTCAGTCGATTCATCAGTCGAATGGGCGAAAAGGCACTGCCTTTTTACCCACTTCTCCGCAAAACTAACAAGTTCGAGTGGACCGACGAGGCGCAAGAAGCATTCGAAGACCTCAAGCGTCTACTATCCACCTCGCCAGTAGGGGTGACTCCACGTGGAGCACTACTTCTTGGAGCACCCAATCGTGGTGGTCAATGACGCCCTGCTTGGGCATATCCTCAACAACCCCGATGCCACCGGATGAGTCGCGCTGTGGGGAATTGAGTTGTCTCCACGAGACATTACATACGAAAAGCGTGACACGATCAAGTCGCAAGTCCTCCCTGACATCCTCATGCACTAGATGGAGAACCAGCTCCCCGAAAAGCCTGATATGTCCTACCTCTGGTCAATGCACTTCGATGGATCCAAAAGAAACGACGGGGCCGGCGCAGGTGTCATACTGACATCGCCCCAGGGAGACAAGCTGAAATACATTTTGTGAATGTGGTTCACTGCCTCCAACAATGAAGCTGAATACGAGGCCCTGCTGCACGGGATGCGGATGGCGAAAGCCTGCGGCGCCAAGAGGCTGATCATCTACGGTAACTCCAAACTGGTGGTCAACCAAATGATGCACGAGTGCGACACGCTGAACGACAACATGATCGCCTACCGTGACCTCTAAGACACACTCGAAGGGGACTTCGACGGGTGTGAACTACGGCACGTAGGCCGCGAAAGCAATGAGGAGATTGACGCACTCGCCAACATTGGGTCCACCTGCTCCCCCATACCACCTGGGGTATTTCTCGAGCGTATTTGCAAACGCTCCATCAAGCCAAAGGCCACAGAGAAGAAAACAAACGCAACAACTGACTCGGGCGCTACGCCACCCAATGAGCCAAGGGCACTCGATGACCCGGAGCTAGACACAGGACTTGAGGGACCAATGGGTGTAATGATGATCGAGCCATCTTGGACTCAACCCTACATCACATATCTTCTCAGCAAAAGGCTGCTTGACGACCCAGCTGACGCGCGACACATTGCACGGCGGTCCAAGGCATTCGCCGTCATCAATGGCGAACTATACAACCGCAGTATCACATGAGTAATCCAACGGTGCGTCTCCCACACGGACGGAAGGGCCGTCCTCCCCGACATCCATGAAGGGACTTGCGGGCACCATGCCGGCAGTCGCGCCATCGTCGCCAAAGCTCTACGAGATGGATTCTACTGGCCCATGGCCATGTGCGATGCCAAGAACATCGTCCAGCACTGCAACGCTTGCCAGCGATTCGCGGACAAACCGCACGCACCTGGCGCGGAACTCCGGCCAATACCATTGGCTTGTCCCATTGCGCAATGGGGACTCGACATGGTCGACAGGCTCCCAATGTCCTCACGAGGGGCCTACGTCTACCTCCTGGTTGCAATCGACAAATTCACCAAGTGGATAGAGGCCATGCCGGTGACAAACTAGTCAGGAGCCAGTGCCGTCAAGTTCTTCGAGTCCATTGTCTATTGCTTCGGAGTGCCACACAGCATCATCATGGACAATGGAACGAACTTCACCTCTAAGGAGTTCCATGATTTCTGCGAGAACCTGGGAATCAACATAGGCTATGCCTCCGTAGCCCATCCACAGACCAACGGTCAAGTCAAAAAGGCTAATGGCCTCGTCTATGGTGGAATCAAGAAGTCAACTCCTCTGGCCACTCGAGCAAGCCGCTGGATATTGGCTAGACGAGCTGCAGTCCGTACTTTGGTGCCTACGCACAACTCCAAATAGCGCCACGGGATATACCCCGTTCTTCATGGTGCACGGTGCTGAAGCAGTGCTACCCGTAGAAGTACACTTTAAAGCCCCACGGGTAGTCGCGTATAGAGAGCAGGAGTCAACACTTGCACTCAAATACTCCGTCGATCTCCTTGACGAGGCATGGGACATCGCATCAGAAAGATCGACGATCTACCAGCAGAACCTGTGCAACTACCACGGTAGAAGGCTACGCCCCAGATCCTTCATCGAAAGAGACCTGGTCCTGCAACTGAAGCAGCAAGGGCACCTCAAGCTCGAGTCCCCTTGGGAGGGACCATACGTGATTACAGAAGTAATCCCAGGTGGTGCCTATCGCCTTAAAGATTTCGAGACAGGAGTCGCATACTCCAACCCCTGGAACGTCGCGCAGCTGCGACGCTTCTACCACTAGTCGTTTTTTCTTACATTACAAATAAGGCTATTCAGCCAGGCTACTTAGCCACACATTGTACCTCATACTGTTCTGCGAATAAATAAAGCTAAGTGCCCCAAAATTCTATGTTTTTCCTCATTTTTCTGGCAATCTTATCACTCGGGGGCTACGCCACCGTTTACATCCTCGTTCTTCGAACAAGTCGCAGTATCCCGAGTAGATGACTCAACACCAATCGAACCCTTGATCAAACACCAACCCAGTTGCAACGCACCTAGCAGGTTGGCAAGGTGCAGAGATAAAATAAGTTAGGCAAACGAAAAGGAATTGAAGAGTACAAATACACCCGCAAAACATATAAGCTAGCAAGCTCTTTACATATCAATATAAATTATTTACACCAGTATATCCATACGAACTTTTACAACACTGGTATACTTATGTGCATGATACATGTTAACCTACTGCTGCAGCAGAGGAACGTTTGTCTGTTCCTTAAAGAAGTCGACAATTTCTTCTGCTGGACGATCCACCGCCTGGTAATGTGGAACCATGTTCCAGGTGAACCTACCAGCGGAGTTGGCGGCACAGCAGCAACAACTGCAATGTCTACATCAGGCCTATGCAGTCGCACCAGCGACAAAGCAGCCTTGGCACCAGCCACTAACTGTTGTCACACGCATTCGCGAACTACACCCAAATCCTGAAACTTAACCAGGAGAGCCAACAGGCTCAAAGGGACAGCGTCGAGTGAAAAATCATCTGGTCGATATTCCTCAGGCACGACCGCGCCTTCTTCAGAAAATGGAGTACTCGAGAAGCACGATCTTGCAGGGTCACAAGTGCGATCGCACGATCATGGTCCACCCAAAAATACCCACTCGCCTGAAGTTGTTCCTGGGTCATGTTATTCATTCGAATGTCGATTCTATCTTTCTCATCCTGCGGATGACGAGCACTGACAACTACACCAAGCAAAAAAGCCAAAATATGAAGACAAGGAACTGTCGCGATTGACCATAAGAAAAGATAAGAGGGCAGGAAGCTAACACTTGAACTGATTGCTCAGCTACGTCACCTCCTCCAATAGATATTGCTTGTGTGCGGTAGCCTTCTCCGCCATCGACTTCCATACATCCGTGTTACCACGGAGGATGGGCAACTCACGTTCCAACTGCTTAACGCGATCACGCAGTCGCGAAAGCAGGGACAACTCATCCACCCTTGGATGTGGCTGCGCCAAGGTCTCGTCACTGGGTGACGGATCACGAGGATCACTCGAAGGAACACTCGAGGTACCCTATCACGAACCAAAGAAAAGCAAAATCAGAGGCCGAGGATACACTAACGAAAAGGCATGGATGCATTCAAACATATAAGAGTCTTGACTGGGGTACCCCCACAAAAGCATTGTTTCACAGACACAAAAGGTCAAACACTAGAGCTATTACATATAAAAACTAAGGAGCAGCGTGCTTCTTCGACTTCGACTTCGGCCTCGGGGGCTTCATCGCATCCGTGGCAGTTTCTGACGCCACGGACTTGCCAGTAGTACCCCCAGACGCCGCAGCCTTCACTTGACGCCGCTCCTCGGAGTACTTGGCGAGTGTCTCGATAAGCTGGGGACCATAATTTTTGCATTTTCCAGCAAAGGGAGCAAACACTACCTGCTGGCCTCCAACATCGACGGGAATCGCCTCAGAGATAGCGGCAGGATCCATCAGCACACCATGGGCCTACACCATTGCGAGTGCCATCGTGGCACTGACGGAGTGCTGCGAGTTCTTGAAGTCAGCAGGGATTCCTCCATCGAGAGACTCCACCAAATCGATGAGGTTGTCGATCAGTCCGGCCTTGGGAGTTAAGTCCTCACGGATGCGACTGAGAACATCCTTGGCTTTCCCAAGCGTCTCCTAGAGGGATACGTTGTGGTCTTCAACAGTGGCAATGGGACCAGCCATGGCATCCGCGCGACGCAGAGATTGGGCATCAAAGCTCAGACCGCTGGCATCTGCATACACAAAAGCATTAGTATAATAGCCACACGTCAAAGTACAGAAGAGCAAGGCATATCCAGATGAAAAGGAAGACCTAAGAGGGACTTGGCAATCGAGAGAAGCTGCTCCTCGAACAACTTCTCCCTCTAAGAAGTGGAGACACGGAGATCCTCCTCTCGCTTCCACGACTCCTCCAAAGCTATGATCGCCTCATTGCGATTCTTCGTCGCCGCAGCCAGCGTCTTCTCCAGTGCAGCAGCATGGCGAAGTAATTCATTATGCTCAGCTGCAACATACAGGGTATGTCACCAAATCAAATCAACAATATTCGCAAAGACAAAGACAAAGTCAAGACTTACTTTCAACAATGCGATGGCGATTGTCCAGTCGCGCATGTTGTCGACCCATGTTAAGGACTTGCTCAGCCAAACGGGCGGCCTCCTTCACGATGAGCTGCGTCAGGAGACAATAAAGTTCAAGTAAAATAGCGCCAAGAATAAATTCGATTGGCAACTGCAAAATACCTACATGATCCTCCACGGACTCCGAAGAAGGCTGTTGCACAGTCATCCAGGTAACCATTTGATGTTCCCCAGCATGCGGGGAAATCGATGAATTATGCCCGGAGTGGGCCGCCAATGGAGGAGAAGGAGACTGCAAAGCCACCTTCTTGGATTTGGAGTCTGCGACTCCAGACTCCTTCACCAATTGGACGTCGTCAGATGACGACGTCGCTGCTTGACTGAAACACAAACCAAGTAAAAGCTTCAGGACAGATGGCAACTCAAAAAGAAACCAAAACGAGGTCATGAATACAGAACTTACTAGTCAAATCTATCAAGATCGAAGGACTGCTCCTCTGACTCTGACGATTCCTTTGACAGTGGAAGCTTCTTCCGGAAAGGAGGAGTCATGGACCGCAAAGGAATGGCGGGGATCGACTCCTGAGCACCAACAGAAGGGCCTTCTAGAGTCGACGGAGACGAGGCATCCAAGTCCTTGCTGCGAGAACGCTTGCGAGTGTCCAGATCACTGGACTCGGGGGCTCCCTTGTGGCATCCCGCTAAAACCACTACTAGAAAATTATTGTGTTTTTGTGCATTGCATCATCATGACCGCATGCTCATATCATCATGCCACATTTCATTTGAGCATCGTCATCATCTTGCATGGTTTGTTCAAAAACTATTTTCGAAAAAGCATGGTTTTGTTTTCTAAACGCCTCGTCTTATTTCAAATTAAAAACCCGGATCTCCGGATTATTTTGCTTCGTCTAAAAACAAATTCTAAAAGCCTTGTTGTGTTAAATAAAAATAATTATATTATTTTTAGGGGGCAGCCGAACCGGGCCGAACCGACCCAGCCGGCCACCCCAGTAAATAAAAACACCCAAGCCCAACCCATCCTCGCACCTAGCCGCAACACACGCATGCAGCTGGCCCCACCGGGCCCCACACCTGCCCAAACTTCCACCCCATCACCACATCACTCCGGCCACTCCCAGGCCGCCACCTCACCCCGCCTGGCCCCACCTCCTTCTCTTTTCCCGCCAGCCACACGCCACCTCACCCCTTCTCTCCCTTCCACCCTGGCCCCACACCGACCCAGCCCGCACTCACCTTCGCTCCATCCTGCGCCTCCCGGTAACCTCCCATCACTTGGCCCCACCCCTGTCGCACCCCTCCTGGCCCACCAGCCACGAACCCGTCTCCATCCCCTTCCCTGCCGCTCTCTCTCTCCATTGCACCCTCTTCTCCACCGCCGCACTCGCCGGCCCGAGCTCGCCCATCCCCAACCCGCGCGAGCCGCCCCGTCCACCCTGCCTCTCCCACCTGCAGCGTCCTCCTCCCCATCTGCCACCACCAACCCTCGACGCCGCCTCCTCCCTTCCCCCACCTTCCCGTCCATGACCCCCGCCGCCGGGAGCCCCCCCTTCCGCCGCTTGTGACCCGGTGCCCCTGCACCTTCCTACGAAGCTCCTCGAGCCTGGCCTCCTTCTAACGCTGCCGAATCCGACCGCCGCCGTCGGCCTCCTTGCCGGCACCGCCCTACAAGCCCGGCCCCGTCGCTTCTCGCCTCCCTTTTCTGGCCACCGCTCGGCCGCCCTCGCCCTCTGGCCGCCCTGCGTCCTACTCTGCAGCGAGGTCGCCCGGCCATCACCGACCCTGCTTCCTCCTCCTCCCGCAGATCTCTCCTCCGACCGCGTCTGCGACCGAGCCCGCCGCCACCTCGCGGTTCCCTGCCGCCCTCGCTTCCAGAGCCGCCTCCAGGAGCACCCCTCCCCCGCGCGTGCTCCTCCTTGCAGAGCAGAGCCACCCGTGCCCTGCCAACCTCGGCGGGCCACCACTGCTCTCCACAGGCGCCGCCCCAGTGTCCTCGTTCCCTGCGGCCGACCTCCTCCGCCGCCCCGTCTACCGGCCTCCCCCGGTCGTCCTCTGCCCGACCATGCGCCGCGCCGACGACGCCAAGCCCCGCCCTCGTTCTCCGTGGTCGTCTCCTGCGTGCCCTCTTCCGCAAGCGCGACCCCGACCGTACCTACTTGATGGTTCGTGTAGTGGCTCTCCTAGTGTGGTGCCGAGGTGTTCACGTTGATGTTCTGGGAAGACCTCGTAAGATGGATTGGTGGTGTGCGGCTTGGTTACAACCGCGTCGTGCTCGACAGTACCAGATGGAGATAGTGTCCAAGATCTCCGGCTAGCCGTGTGTGCCGCAAGACGCCAAGCTCTTCTCATCGACAAGACCGACCCGAGGCCGAACCAAGTTCTCCACGGATGCGACAAGACCTCCTTCCCGGATGCGATGCCCGAGGACCGGACGCCAAGTTCGCCGAGGACCCGGACGCCAAGGTCGCCGACACGGAACGCCAAGTTCTTCATCCCGGATGCCATGACCGTCGACATGAACCTGAAGACCACCGGTACCCGATCCATTCAAGTTCGCCATCGACGACAAGGTCGACCGCTTGGAACCCAAGTTCTCCATCACGAGACGCCAATTTCTCCATCTTGTATCCGAACCTCGCCGTTCCCGTCAAACCCTGAGACCGGACCCCGGACCCTCGGAACCCAAGATCTTCTGAACCCAGATGTGTGACCCTGAGCCTCTATTTTTATAATTTGACCCTGAGCCTCTATTTTTGTCTTGCTAATCCAACATTTAATTTGCGAGGTAGATAAATAACTTGAACCATATAATTATTTGCCGGGACCTGGGTTCCACTTAATATAGCCTACTTGCACCGCATCTGTGCCTTGCCATGCATCATATCATAAGCATGCCGGATCTTCTGCCGTAGTATTAAATATTGCATCCGGTGTTTCTTCTAGTGTTTGCTTCTTCGCGGATTAGGCCGATGAGTTGATGCGAGTATCGGCATGTCCTTCGGGTAATGAAACTTCGGTAGTGTTTCCAGGCGAGCATTCTCCCCATTTCTACCTATTTTGCATTTATAGTCTTTGTTTCCTCCTATTGATCTATTGCTATCTGTGTCGCGATGCTTTAGTGTTCCGTACCAGATATATCCCTTGCAGCCTTTATATTGCCTTGGACACATCCTATTGCCTGTTGTTTGATAAATAGTCGGCCTTGCGAGTCGTAGTTGCTTGCTCATGTGCTGCTTCGCGTCGTTGTTGTTCCACCATTATTGTAAGGTTGGCACATGCTTAATGGTGGAGATGCTTAATGGTGGAGATGATCATGACTTTAAATGCAAGTGTTAAAATGCTAGAAATAGATATAACTAATGCAGAGGCATCGGTGGGCAATAGATGTTATTTGGTTCTTCCACGCTCACTTGTGTCCCGTAGGACCTCGAGTACTTGATACCTGTTCCTTGACTATCACACTATCCCCATATGGGACCATGAATCCCATTAGCGAGAGCTTGATTCATTTCTTATTTCTTGGGGCCACAAACTAGTTTGGGGCTTTATTACTATCCTGTACTTATGCCATGCTTTACTGCTTTATTTACGATTGTGCGTGGAGCACCTGTACTGTTTTGGATCATGACATGTTTTCGCTGTATCGACAAGCCCAGTCACACTTTTGGGTTCCTAGTCATTTACCGCCGTCCACACAAACCCTGGGTCCGTCTCGGAGCCGGCCAACTTTGTTGCGGGTAGCTTAGTGGGGTGGCCCCCTGAAATAATTTATGAATCCTGTGATTGCTTTGTCGTGAAAGCCTCGTTGGGTTTTGATTTGGCTTTTCCGAGGTTGATCGTGTGTGTGTTGCTATTTGTGCACCCCTGCAGGGTAAATCTTTCTGAAAGCCGTGTCCGTGATTATGGACGACTTGGAGCACAGTATCTCGATCATAGACAAGCATAACTAAAGTAGTGCTATAAACTTGACTTAATATATGACTAGTAATCAGATTCAACTATCACGAAATGGATATTAAAATGCCAACAACTGGTGGATCTAGGGTTGTTTTGTGACATGCTGTACCTGCCTAGTAAGTATTGCAACTCCATTGGAATGTGATAAAATTTCCATCAATTGCTGGGTTTTGGGATTCCTCAGGACAATTATATCTTACTAGTAAATTTTCCAACTACAACGGAATGGTGATTAAAACCGCCCACTACTTATGCTATCAGGATGACTCATGCTATCTATATCTGACTAGTAAGTGCTGGAACTATAATGGAATGAATAAAACTGCCAACTGTGTGAGTTCCTCGGATTGACTTCCTTGTTTGGTCTCAAGGGGGAAAACCAGGATGGGTATGTTTGGTGTTACTATCAGGTTGGATCCGGATAGGTCTTTCTTATCCCTCTCTAATAGCCGATAGTTGTATTAAGTCTCGATAGGTTGTTTAGTGCATGCTTCGATGCCGCTTCAGTCCACCATACCTATGTAGGCGAGAGCCGCCGAATTCTAGCCTTGCCGTGTACTGGCCTCAGTACTGATGCTCCTCTTTTTCCTTTGCCCTTTGTCGGCACCCCTTTTGTTTCAGCAGGTTTGAGATCGACTTCGTTAGCAGGGTTACCCTTCCGGCTTGGCCTGGGCAGGGTTATGGATGCCATTTGTTATTCTTCAGGGCTCTTAGCCCCATTTGCATCTTGTCCGTACTCGGACGCTGTAGCGATTTCAAGGTGATTTGGATCTTTGTACTGTATATCGGTATTCTTGACTCATGGAGTCGTGTTGTATATATATCTGTTCTCTAGGTCCCATCGAGGACTGTTGTGTAATGGTATTACTTTGTTTTCCACCCGCACCAAAGTGCCTGGTGGGCGTCCTTGAATCGTTTCTAGGCGGGTTTGGCAGACAAGAGCTAAAACTTGCATAGGGCCGATTCGAGGGTGTTACAGAGTGGTATCAGAGCTCAGTAGTTACGGTACCCCACTGGTCCAGCCTGTAGGATAACCTAGCTAACATACGAAGTAGAGTGTCAAAATTATTTTTGCAAAATCGGTGGATCAAGCAATTTCGCTCCGTCCACAGAAGTTAAAGGTGGCCTTATCTCTTGATACCTTTACCTTCGTCCTTTGTTCCCGGAGTGTCTTCTCGACGACCATGGACAACGACCCCTTGTTGGTGGTGTCGCCGATTTCAAGATGGAGCAACAATCTTGTTAGTGGTGTCATGGGGATCTACCCGAAGCGAGAAGATTCTGATCGTGGGCCTTCTTCCCGGTACCATGAGGCGGATCTCGAGGGCGAGATCCCTTGTTAGTGGTGTCGAATTGTGGCATCCCACTAAAACCACTACTAGAAAATCGCTGTGTTTTTGTGCATTGCATCATCATGACCGCATGCTCATGTCATCATGCCACATTGCATTTGAGCATCATCATCATCTTGCATGGTTTGTTTAAAAACTATTTTCGAAAAAGCATGGTTTGGTTTTCTAAATGCCCCGTCTTTATTTCAAATTAAAAACCCGGATCTCCAGATTATTTTGCTTCGTCTAAAAATAGATTCTAAAAGCCTTGTTGTGTTAAATAAAAATAATTATATTATTTTTAGGGGGTAGCCGAACCGGGCCGAACCGACCCAGCCGGCCACCCCCAGTAAATAAAAACACCCAAACCCAACCCAGCCTCGCACCCAGCCGCAACACACGCATGCAGCTGTCCCCACCGGGCCCCACACCTGCCCAAACTTCCACCCCATCGCCACATCACTCCGACCACTCCCAGGCCGCCACCTCACCCCGCCTGGCCCCACCTCATTCTCTTTTCCCGCTAGCCACACGCCACATCACCTCTTCTCTCCCTTCCACCCTGGCCCCACACCGACCCAGCCCGCACTCACCTTCGCTCCACCCTACCCCTCCCGACAACCTCCCTTCACCCGGCCCCACTGATGTCGCACCCCTCTTGGCCCACCAGCCACCAACGCGTCTCCATCCCCTTCCCTGCCGCTCTCTTTCTCCCTCGCACCCTCTTCTCCACCGCCGCGCTCGCCGGCCCGAGCTCGCCCATCCCCAACCCGCACGAGCCACCCCGTCCACCCCGCCTCTCCCACCTGCCGCGTCCTCCTCCCCATCCGCAACCACCAACCCCCGACGCCGCCTCCGCCCTTCCCCCACCTTCCCGTCCACGACCCCGCCGCCGGGAGCCCCCCCTTCTGCCGCCTGCGACCCGGTGCCCCTGCACCTTCCTGCGAAGCCCCTCGAGCCCGCCTTCCTTCTACCGCCGTCGTCGGCCTCCTCGCCGGCACCGCCCTGCAAGCCCGGCCCCGTCGCTTCTCGCCTCCCTTTTTCGGCCGCCGCTCGGCCGCCCTCGCCCTCCGGCCGCCCTGCGTCCTACTCTGCAGCGAGGTCGCATGGCCATCATCGACCCTGCTTCCTCCTCCTCCCATGGATCCCACCTCCGACCGCGTCTGCGACCGAGCACGCCGCTTCCTCGCGGTTCCCCACCGCCCTCGCTTCCAGAGCCGCCTCCAGGAGCACCCCTCCCCCACGCGTGTTCCACCTTGCAGAGCAGAGCCGCCTGTGCCCTGCCAAGCTCGGCGGGCCACCATTGCTCTCTGCAGGCACCGCCCCAATGTCCTTGTTCCCCGTGGCCAACCTCCTCCGCTGCCCCGTCTACCGGCCTCCCCCGGTCGTCCTCTGCCCGACCATGCGCCGCGCCGACGACGCCAAGCCCCGCCCTCGTTCTCCGTGGTCGTCTCCTGCGCGCCCTCTTCCGCAAGCGCGACCCCGACCGTACCTACTTGATGGTTCGTGTAGTGGCTCTCCTAGTGTGGTGCCGAGGTGTTCACGTTGATGTTCTGGGAAGACCTCGTAAGATGGATTGGTGGTGTGCGGCTTGGTTACAACCGCGTCGTGCTCGACAGTACCAGATGGAGATAGTGTCCAAGATCTCCGGCTAGCCGTGTGTGCCGCAAGACGCCAAGCTCTTCTCATCGACAAGACCGACCCGAGGCCGAACCAAGATGTCCACGGATGCGACAAGACCTCCTTCCCGGATGCGATGCCCGAGGACCGGATGCCAAGTTCGCTGAGGACCCAGACGCAAAGGTCGCCGACACGGAACGCCAAGTTCTTCATCCCGGATGCCATGACCGTCTACACGGACCCGAAGACCACCGGTACCAGATCCATTCAAGTTCGCCATCGACGACAAGGTCGACCGCTTGGAACCCAAGTTCTCCGTCATGACACGAGAAGTTCTCCATCTTGTATCTGAACCTCGTCGTTCCCGTCAAACCCTGAGACCGGACCCTGGACCCCCGGAACCCAAGATCTTCCGAACCCAGATGTGTGACCCTAAGCCTCTATTTTTATAATATGACATATACCTGTCGCATCATTAAATTATCATGCTTGCATACATGTCATCGGGTGGGTTGGGTTAAATAGTCGATTCACCTAAATTAAATATGGAGTCTATATGCGGGCTAATCTAGTCTTATATCAGCTCCATTAAAATTGGTGTAGCGAACCGATGCCATGTTTTGTCTTGCTAATCCAACATTTAATTTGCGGGGTAGATAAATAACTTGAACCATATAATTATTTGTCGGCACCCCGGTTCCACTTAATATAGCCTAATTGCAGTGCATCTGTGCCATGCCATGCATCATATCATAAGCATGTCGGACCTTCTGCCGTAGTATTAAATATTGCATCCGGTATTTCTTCTAGTGTTTGCTTCTTCACGGATTAGGCCGATGAGTTGATGCGAGTATCTACAAGTCCTTCGGGTAATGAACCTTCGGCAGTGTTTCCAGGCGAGCATTCTCCCCCTTTCTACCTATTTTGCATTTATAGTCTTTATTTCCTCCTATTGATCTATTGCTATCTGTGTCGCGATGCTTTAGTGTTTGCCTTGGACACATCCTATTGCCTGTTGTTTGATAAATAGTCAGCCTTGCGAGTCGTAGTTGCTTGATCATGTGCTGCTTCGCGTCGTTGTTGTTCCACCGTTATTGGAAGGTTGGCACATGCTTAATTGTGGAGATGCTTAATGGTGGAGATGATCATGACTTTAAATGCAAGTGTTAAAATGCTGGAAATAGATATAACTAATGCAGAGGCATCGGTGGGCAATAGATGTTATTTTGTTCTTCCACGTTCACTTGTGTTCCGTAGGACCCCGAGTACTTGATAAATGTTCCTTGACTATCGCACTATCCGCATATGGGACCATGAATCCCCTTAGCCAGAGCTTGATTCATTTCTTATTTCTTGGGGCCACAAACTAGTTTGGGGCTTTATTACTATCCTGACTTATGCCATGCTTTACTGCTTTATTTACGATTGTGCGTGGAGCACCTGTACTGTTTTGGATCGTGACACGTTTTCGCTGTATCGACAAACCCATTCACACTTTCGGGTTCCCAGTCATTTACCGCCGTCCACACAAATCCTGGGTCCGTCTCGGAGCCGGCCAACTTCGTTGCGGGTAGCTTAGTGGGGTGGCCCCCTGAAATAATTTATGAATCCTGTGATTGCTTTGTCGTGAAACCCTCGTTGGGTTTTGATTTGGTTTTTCCGAGGTTGATCGTGTGTGTGTTGCTATTTGTGCACCCCTGCAGGGTAAATCTTTCTGAAAGCCGTGTCCGCGGTTATGGACGACTTGGAGCACAGTATCTCGATCTTAGACAAGCATAACTAAAGTAGTGCTATAAACTTGACTTAATATATGACTAGTAATCAGATTCAACTATCACGGAATGGACATTAAAATGCCAACAACTGGTGGATCTAGGGTTGTTTTGTGACATGCTGTACATGCCTAGTAAGTATTGCAACTCTATTGGAATGTGATAAAAGTGCCATCAATTGCTGGGTTTTGGGATTCCTCAGGACAATTATGTTTGACTAGTAAATGTTCCAACTACAACGGAATGGTGATTAAAACTGCCCACTACTTATGCTATCAGGATGACTCATGCTATCTATATCTGACTAGTAAGTGCTGGAACTATAATGGAATGAATAAAACTGCCAACTGTGTGAGTTCCTCGGATTGACTTCCTCGTTTGGTCTCGAGGGGGAAAACCAGGATGGGTATGTTTGGTGTTACTATCAGGTTGGATCCGAATAGGTCTTTCTTATCCCTCTCTAATAGCCGATAGTTGTATTGAGTCTCTATAGGTAGTTTAATGCATGCTTCGCTGCCGCTTCAGTCCACCATACCTATGTAGGCGAGAGCCACCGAATTCTAGCCTCGCCATGTACTGGCCTCAGTACTGACGCTCCTCTTTTTTCCTTTGCCCTTTGTCGGCACCCCTTTTGTTTTAGCAGGTTTGAGATCGACGTCGTTAGCAGGGTTACCCTTCTGGCTTGGCCTGGGCAGGGTTATGGATGCCATTGGTTATTCTTCAGGGCTCTTAGCCCCATTTGCATCTTGTCCGTACTCAGACGTTGTAGCGATTTCAAGGTGATTTGGATCTTTGTACTTTATATCGGTATTCTTGACTCATGGAGTCGTGTTGTATATATATCTGTTCTGTGGGTCCCATCGAGGACTGTTGTGTAATGGTATTACTTCGTTTTCCACCCGCACGAAAGTGCCTGGTGGGCGTCCTTGAATTGTTTCTATGCGGGTTTGGCGAAAAAGAGCTAAAACTTGCATAGGGCCGATTCGAGGGTGTTACATCCCTCCTCCTCTTCAAGTGGGACGGTCGATTCTGACTCATCCTCTTCATCCACTTCGCGAGGGATAACCCCCTCAGGAAGAGGGGGCAAATTGGGAGACACCTTCCAATCCTCCATTTAGAAAACAATTTATTATACATGAAGAACTTTAAGGCAATCAAAAACGAAAGCTACTTCGTAGCACAATTCTACTCAGGAGGAGGGTTAGAGGCGTCGAACGGAGGCACGACTGGTTCACCTGGCAGAACCTCCTTGGTAGTATACTTCGTAACCAGTCGCAGTCTCTTATCTACTTCACGCGCGAAATGCCATCGGTAGACACGCGAGTGGAATCGTCCGCACCAGCCCATTGGAACATGGGGTGGACTCTGGCCTGCAGAGGCTAGATGCGACGGCGCAACCATGTGCGAATGAGGGCGGGTCCTCCCTCTTATTTACCCATGCGGCTCTCGAGGTCGCAGACGCGCTTGTACAGCACTTCCGTCTCCTCGGACTCGCCGGGCATCACTATGTTCTTCCAAGAATGCCTCCTCTTGCACGGTGTCGCGGGACCAAAGGGCGCGAGTCCGTAGTGCTCTTCGTCGGCCTTCTGGTCGCGGATGTAGAACCACTTGTCTCTCCACCCTTGGACGGACGCCATGAGTTTGATATTGAAATAGGTGGCGGAGGATTCAACATGGATTTCGTAGCCTCCTACGTCGTAGACTACAGAACGGACGTTGACTGACGCTTCAGCTTAAAAATCCTCTTAAAGAGGCCAAAGTGTGGCTCGACCCTGAGCCAGCACTTGCAAAGAGTAATGTAGCAGGCGATGTGGAGAATAGAATGTGGGGACAGCTGATGTAGCTGGAGCCCGTAGAAGCAAAGGAAGCCCCTGAAGAAAGGATGCAGGGGCCGAGAAAAACCGCGGATGATGAATGCAAGGAACATCACCTGGAAACCAGCAGGAGGACAAGGAATTACCTCGCCACCAGGCACTCGCGACTCATCCTCCACAGGCGAAAGAACTCCATCTTGACGCAGGAGATGGAGCTCGGAGGACTTGATGATGGATGCGCGCCACGCACCATTGGTGACGCGGGTACCCGCGCCCTTCTTCTTCCCAGCGCCAGCGGTACTGGTGCCCACAGTGGCGGAGTCGCCCTTCTTCTTGGCGGTGGCAATGGCGGCGGCAGACTCAGCGGCAGTGCCTCCCTTCTTCTTTCCCATCTTGCGATGGCGGTGCGAATGAAGGAAGTAGCTCGGAAAGACATGGAGTTCGTCTAGCACCATGAAGAGGACGAGCGCTAGGAAGTAGAGAGCAGCAACAATGTCAATGTAAGAACAAGCACAGAAAGGCAGATGGGAAAATTACAGCTGCTGCGCTGCTACTTAACCCCCTAGCGGATGCCATCCAACGGCCAGCAAAAACCATACTAGCCGCGTGTCGCACATCGCTATCGACACGTGGAGAAGCCAAAACACGAACCTTTCCCCACTATCTCCATTCCACACGGAAATCGAGGAGATGCAGTTAAAACAGAAGATTACGCATGCCTAGTCAAATCGAAGTCAGAAAGAGGGTCCCAGTGCTCGTCATGTCCCGTCAAAACCGCTCACGCGGGAAACTGAGGTCATCACATCGTCAGCACTGATGTCACCAAGTTGAGCATCAGAAGATTTCGACTACTTTAAGTCCTTGTGTCAACACCAGGATTTTTAATCCCAGATGCCTGTTATGCCATACATCGCAATCCCAGGATTACCATTTTTGCGAGACATAACAGATTGGATATCACAGTACATCATCCATTACAAACCATAATAAGGTCTTACACGAATAAAGGATCTCATGATCCAGTCTTAATACAACAAGCAGCAGAATAAATAATAAGCGTAGCGGTGGGATCCATCTTCAGGGGCACGGGCAATGCTGACGATGGACGATAGTCCTAGTTATCATAGCCGTCCTGTTGTCCTTCATCTTGGTAGTCTCCTTCATAGTCTGGCCACGGGAATAGCCAGGGACAAAATCCATGAGTACTCTTAAAGTACTCGCAAACTACCACTAACAAGTAAGATAGTTCTAGTAGGAATGCTAACTCTAAGTTCATTTGTAAACTTAAGTTTGAAAAGTAAGGTGAGTTCAGAAACAAAGAAAGATAAAATAAAGTTTGAAATAACCTAAGTGGGAACTTAATTGTCATAGTCACAACTCTATTGTGGTCAAGTCATGTCACAATCCATTTCATAATTTTTTTTGAAAACATCTGATAACGGAACAGTATGGCCACTCCAACTGTCCATAACCGCGGACGCGGCTATTCGAATAGTTTGACACGTTGCAAAGGTGGTACACTTTCACCACAAGATTCGATACATCTATCAGGGATAACCCTGAATCATCATACTTAGTATGCAGATAAACAAACATAACCTTTCCTTTACACACCCTAGTATAAGCACCTCTCCTATGAGTATGGCCACCCAACCATGACCATTTGTCATCTTGGGCACTGCATATGTGGACAACATTGAGAGGTAGCCTCAGCTCAAACCTCTCCCGCGAGGGAACTAATACTAATGCATATAAACTTCCGGCTAAGCCTTACCCAATTCAGGTATTATGGTTGTACGGTAAAATAGGAATGGTATCGCATCCGAACCCAACCATCAGTTTTGTAAAAGGGCTAAGGCTCATGCCTCAACATTTTCATCATCATAAACCATTTGTGTTTCTCAACACATGTCAAAACATTTCGATATAATGACTCATCATTCCAAGGTTTTCACAAGTCATTTTTCACCAACTATTCCGATCTAAAGTGTATCACGTTTTGGTTTAGCTCTAAACTACTAAGTTAAGAGTGTTCACTAAAGTGGGATGCTAATCGCAATCTCATGTCATAGAATGACATCTAAGTCTAACTAGATAGGTCAAGTTTTATACTTTTTATGCTACCTTTAAACAAGTAACGGACTTTGGTAAAGTAAAGAAGGTAAAGCTTGTAAATAAAAACTTGGAGTAGGTATAAGTTGTTGGGGATCGGTGCGGAAAACAGAAAATTTCTTACGATGGAACACCAAAACTGCGTAGAGAGTACATACCCTTGTAGACCGTACGCGGTTAATGTTCCGCGGGGAACGTGGTTGAAGTAGTCGTACTCATAGCCGACCTCAAGGTCGCGAAGCTCCTCGCAGGTCACCCCTTGCTCCTTCTTGATCTTCATCATCTTCATCGTGCAACAGCTCCGGCTCACGACATTCTAGCTCCGGCTCCGAGAGTGCGGAAGTTGATATCCGGCTAGGAATCCCTGCAGCGAAACAGCGTACTCCAGGTGTTCCTTGATCACACAGCCTAGACTTGGGGCCATGGTCACAAGGTATAGAGAGAGGGAGGGAGAAATTCAACCAAAGAACTTCTCCAATTGCTCGCCAGCCAGGCGCCCAGCGGCCGGGTGGGCCGGTGCTTGCCCAGCGGCCCACCAGCACCAGCGGCCAGCGGCGGCCAGCTGCCCGGGTGGGCCTTTGCCCCCCGCGTGGCCCAGCAAGCCAGCCACGCGGCTTGGCTCCCCCGCGCTCCCGCGCGGGCCGGGGTCGAGCCGGCCAGCCCAGCTGCTGCTACTGCTCTGTTTTTTCTTTTCCTTTTAACTTTTTCTTTTTCTGTAGTTTTATTTCTAGACTATTTCCCTCCCGGGATTTAGTCTAATATAAAAATTGCTTTTATAAATCTTAACTTAAATATTATTTAGAATATATTATTTCACAATTAACATATAATAAATATATATTTAAATTCTCATTTATTCGATAACACTTTTCCGGACTTTTCCTTTATACTTTCTCCGAACAACTTCGGATCTCTCCGCGGAACGATTCCGGCTTTCTCTCTTTCTCTACTGTGATTCCTTCTTACGAATGATCACTCTCATCGTACCCTTATGTGTATCCTCTCACGGCTCGGGAATGCTCTAGACATGATCTGTATCAATGATCAACATAGGGACCAGGGATATCCATGTGCCCCTATGCATTCCTGATGACAATGTCGTTTGAACCGTCTAAATGTAGCATCCTCTTCGTTTTGTTTCTCGATACAACTTGTCTGAGATCCGATCATCGGTATCCCATACCTTGTTCAATATCGTTCTCAACAAGTTATTTATTCTTGTTACCGTGATATTACATCCCCGTGACCTAGTCACATGTTGCAACATTTATAGATGTAATCTCACCAAGTCAGTCGTATGTATCTTTACCCGTCATGTGGGTGAACAAATCCCGGTCTTGCAGTCACATGTCATCTACTGTTCCTTCGGAATACCCAATGTACACCTTTATGGCCACCGTATTACCGAATGACGGTTGATGCAGTCTAAGCAGCCTAGGGAAACAGTGAGTAATATGAGCTCACGGTCTAAGGAGAAGGAGTCTAGGTATAGTTGTTGCAACAATGAACTATATGACTTGATCGTGTTGCAATCCTTCGAGGAATGTCCAATCACATCATTCTCCAATGATATGATCTCGTTGTCAGTTGGCATAAATGCCCATGATCTTGAAACCAGATCATCTTTGTGACCAACGAACTAGTATGAATAGAGGCTACTAGGGACTTGTTTGTTCATACCACACATGTAAAATGTTTCTACTTGGCACAGTTATAGCACAATATGAAAATATTATAAACTAATTGAGATATGATAATAAAAACCTATTTCTTATTTGCCTCTAGGGCATATCTCCTTCAGTCTCCCACTTGCACTAGAGTACAAATAAACTAGCTTGCATTTTACTCATATAAAACATATACCATATGCGTTTACAGATCATGCATGCTCATGGGAAATGTCATGTCCATGTTCTGTTTTACCAGATCATTATGTATTTTGCAAATCGTTAATGTCTTCCTAATTTTGACATTCACACCATTATCGTATAATGGGTCAAAGTATTTGTTCGGCGACAAAGTGAGACTTTTGTTTCTAGTGTTTATGATGACGGTCGTTTTCACTGTTGTCATCTAAACTTCGAAACACACTTTGTTATCCTTTGTGTATACACTATAGTCATGGCAGCAGAACAAGGACGGATTCCAAGAGCTTACAGTGACGTTAGATCAACCTCGAGGGCTTTCTCATGGGCACTGGGCACTGGGACACATCATTATACGTTAAAAGCGAACTAGCCCCGCCATAACATTATATATCACATCAGATGTAGCCTTTATACTTCTATATCTATGTAGATCCTAGTGCATGAAATGCAACTATGCCTCTTACATTGCTTCTTGCCATTTAAGTACAAACTTAATTCTGGTTCAGTGATCAACTCAGGAATCACTTAAAGACACGTTCTTACAGTTAAGAGCTAGTCGTTTCAACCAGAACCTTGGGTCACATTATGTCGAGTATACAACATGGTTTTATGGAAGAACCTATGACTGAGGCATAGGAGATGCAACGCATCTCTTTCTTTCAACCATAGTTGCAATACTAACTCAATGCTTCATATAGTAAGAACTCCTTTCTTACCTTGTTCCATTCTGAGCTACTTCAGAATCTTGCTTAGGACATTCTGAACATGTTTCAGAATCAAGTCCAGGAAGCATTTGACATTCAGTGTTTATTAAACTCATCGATCTATCTCGATAGATCTTATTGTTTAATAACTTCAACTTCATCCTAGCTTAAATACTATTAACACCAATTACATCATTCACATATGTCCTCCACATATCACAGAATGATTTCACGCTCCCACTCAAATGTGACATTCATATTTGAGATCTAGGGATTTCACTTAGCTCCCACTCAAAATATGTTAGATAAATATTATGAATTAACTAAGCTGATTTGCTCCCACTCAATCTAGGTCCTCTTCATAATCTTGGACATTCCAAAATTCTTTGATCACCATCAAGTAGAGAATTCCATTAACGAGATTTCAATGAATATTCATTTCTCGTACTTAGGTCCATCACGCTTCTTTGTAATTCGTAGGTATGTCTTGTTCAAAACAAGACAAGTGGATCAACAATATAATTCCACAAACTTGTAGAATATATAGTTCAATCCTACTTTCTTTAGTAAAAGTATTGACTTGAAACTTTATGATCATTATCAATAGTTTCTCCTCTATTTGCAGAGTTTGGATTCACGAAACAAATTCCGCTGCGCCACTCAACAATTCGGAGGTACGATCAAGTACCTTGTTTTGATCTTTGACTTTCTTTCACATGTATCTACATCAAGACATGTCAACTTTGGAAAACAACAGGTTTGCCCCTTTTGTGGAAGATGCATTCATAGCTTCCTAAGAATGCTCTACAAAGACTTGTTTATTCGCCACGACTTCGACTTATCGAAATCTCTAGAAACTCGAACTTGCCATAACACTTATTGTGTTGTTTCCACGAATCTTTGGATGTTCCTTTGTATTTCAAATGTGTGTTTTATTATTTTGATCTCTAACTCTAAATGACAACTATAACCCTATAAGAGATGATATTATACCATATGTATCTTAATACATAATGATTATGATGTTTAGATATTTCAACACAGTTTGAATTCGTCCAATCATCATAATTTGTGAAACATCTTTCACAAGTTCCTTTTATGCTAAACTTAACTTGAATACTTCAGTCGTGTCGATCAAATCGAAGAGACTTATTAATTCAGTTAATTCAATATCCCATTTAGTTATGAACTCATTTGAACAATTCAAATCATTTCAAACTTCATATTTCATTAAGTAAATACACTTATTCACTTGAGTCTATAATAAATGATTTCCACTACTTGTTGAAAATATGATACATCACTATGTATAAGATTCAACATTTCTTCGCATATCACCGTTTTACCAGAATGCGGAGTTTTTGTCATTCTGCCTGAGAGGCATGGTTTTGCAAAGTCTCTAGATTAAGCATCTAGGACCCCGATCTTTCATAAAGAACCTGCAATAACCAAAAAGACTTAAACTATAGTGTCATTTCATTATTAAACTTTGGATATCTTTTAGCATTCTAATCCTTTATAAATGTTTAAGCTATTATCATTAACATAGTGATGTGAATAACTTATTTGTAATCGTAATGTGACCATAAGGTATTGTTCATAAGAATAGTACAAACTGGCTTGTAACTTGTTCATATGAATAATCGTCTCGTCAAAAGCAAGACACACATATAAGGATTACAAATTATATTCAAGTCCACTAATCCAAATGATAAACTTTGAGGGAAGAGGTGATGTCAGCCATCAACTGATTTGCTTGCCGTCATCAAGTCACGTTGCCTCAAAACCAGCAATTCTCAAGCAGATCATCCTGTTTTCACAAAATGGGACAAGTATCAAATACTTTGCAAACTGCAACGAGTTTTGCAAGAACCACATTTATAATTTGTATATCTTACATATACCTTTTCATCCAAGACTCCATTTGCAATCAAGCCCTTCTAAGAGTTCTTAACTCTAATGCAAGATTGCTGAGTGTTTTTCCAAACATTGTGGAGTCATCGAATTATCTCCTAATGGTTATTGTATCAAGAAGAGAAGATCACCTTTTACGAGGATATCCCTCAGGCGTGGGTATTAATCTATGAAGTTGGACCCTTTTGCTAAGTTCCAAATTAAGCAATATATTCCCATGGTCGCAAAGGACCTCAATGGGATAGGCTAAGGTCTACTAAGATATTTGAAAATAGAGATCTAGACTAAGTTTATAATAATAGATCAATTTATAATTGGTCTCCACTAAAATGGTCATCCCCTGGACGATTTTAGTGATCGCATGATCCCTATCCTCTGCACCTCCCCCGATCATCACGACCATCAGTGCATTATCAAAGGTAGACATTCACTAAAGTCAATCACATCATCCATGTGACTCATGCTCGATCTTTCGATCTCTTGTGTTCCGAGGCCATGTTTGTACATGCTAGGCTCGCCAAATCTAACTTGTGTGTATTCGCTGTGCAACATGGCTTACACCCACTGTTTGCGAACGTAGATATGTCTGACCCCTGATCATCATGGCTGGCCTCATACCGAAGAACTTTTTGGTGGTGCACACACAAGGGGAACACGGAACATTGGAATTAAATAGGGATTATCTTATTTGCTACCGTTGAGTATCTAAATACTAGCACACAATAAGATGTAAAACAGGTATCAACATCATATGTATAAATAGATATGATATGGTATTCTTCCGCCTTGATCTCCATCGAGCGCTCCAGCATGATCTCCATCTTGCCCTTGGTTTGACGCCAAGTCCACGACGCCTCCACCAGGTCATTCATTGGAACGATGACTATTACTATAGTACTTAGCAATAGAAAAGTAAACTACTTTACCTTTGCAACAACCAATGCCATATCATAATCACATGCCCCCCTGCAAAATAAAGTTAGACGCCTCTACTTTATCTATTGCAAGTTTTACGTGGTTGTTAGGGCTTTCGCACTAGAACCGTTTCTAAACTACGAACTTTCCAGCCACAACATGGATCCGCAAATTTTCTCTACTACACTCCTTTCGGGGCCCTCCGTTGTAAATGCTATATCAACTATCGAATGAGAGATAGACACCTGCTAGCCACTTATACAGTACAAGCCGTATGTTGAGCATAGAACCAGTCTCGCGTACGAATACGTGTAAGGTCGGTCCGGGCCGCTTCATCAAACAATACCGCGATATAAACAAGTACACGTTAGAGGGTAACAACTAAGGGATCAATGCCCGCACAAAACCTGTGCGTACTGGCCATACAACACTCCTACGCATAGATCGGCTCTGATACCACTGTTGGGGATCGGTGCGGAAACAAAAAAATTCTTACGATGGAACCCCAAAACTTCCTAGGATCTATCTATGTAGTAATGCGGTAACGGCCGGAGCGTAGAGACTACCTACCCTTGTAGACCGTACGCGGTTAATGTTCCGCGGGGAACGTGGTTGAAGTAGTCGTACTCATAGCCGACCTCAAGGTCGCGAAGCTCCTCGTAGGTCACCCCTTGCTCCTTCTTGATCTTCATCATCTTCATCGTGCAACAGCTCCGGCTCACGACATTCTAGCACCCCAAGTATTGCGCCTCATGTCTTCGTAAACATCCGGTGCACGATGAGACCTCTAGCTCCCCGATCCCGCCGGGAGTGCGGAAGTTGATATCCGGCTAGGAATCCTTGCAGCGCAACAGTGTACTGCATGTGTTCCTTGATCACACAGCCCAGACTTGGGGCCATGGTCACAAGGTATAGAGAGAGGGAGGGAGAAAGTCAACCAAAGGACTTCTCCAATTGTGTGTCTTTAGTCTCCCATGGGCACCCCTTTATATAGGCGGAGGGGGTGTGCCATCCCCATTGGGTTAGCCATGTAGGACTATTAATAAAGAGAAAATATCAGATATTTTCGTCCTGGCCGAATGGGCCAAATTAACTCAGCCCAATAGGCAAAACAGGAAATAGCCAATTAAAAATAAAAACAGTAGCAGGCTGCAGCCAGCCGGGTGGGCCGGCCACCTTCCTCGCGGGGCCCAGCTCACCAGCCAGGCGCCCAGCGGCCGGGTGGGCCGGGGCCCGCCCCACGGCCCAGCAGCACCAGTGGCGGCGGCCAGCTGCCCGGGTGGGCCTTTGCCCCACGCGTGACCCAGCAAGCCAGCCAGGTGGCCTGGCTCCCCCGCGTAACCACGTGGGCCAGGGTCGAGCCGGCCAGCCCAGCGGCTGCTGCTGCTCTGTTTTTTTCTTTTCCTTTTACCTTTTTCTTTTTCTGTAGTTTTATTTCTAGACTATTTCCCTCCGGGGATATAGTCTAATATAAAAATTTCTTTTATAAATATTAAGTTAAATATTATTTAGAATATATTAATTAACAATTAACATATAATAAATATATATTTAAATTCCCATTTATCCGAAAAACCTTTTCCAGGCTTTTCCTTTATACTTTCTCCGAACAACTTCGGATCTCTCCGCGGAACGATTTTGGCTTTCTCTCTTTCTCTACTGTGATTCTGTCTTACGAATGATCGCTCTCAACCTACCCTTAAATGTATCCTCTCACGGCTCGGGAATGCTATAGACATGATCTATATTAATGATCAACAGAGGGACCAGGGATATCCATGTGACCCTATGCATTCCTGATGACAATGTCGTTTGAACCGTCTAAATGTAGCATCCTCTTCCTTTTGTTTCTCGATACAACTTTTCCGAGATCCGATCATCGGTATCCCATACCTTGTTCAATCTCGATCTCAAGAAGTTATGTTTTCTTGTTGCCGTGATATTACATCCACGTGACCTAGTCACATGTTGCAACATTTATAGATGTAATCTCACCAAGTCGGCCGTATATATCTTTACCCGTCATGTGGGTGGACAAATCCCGGTCTTGCAGTCACATGTCATCTACTGTTCCTTCAGAATACCCAACGTACACCTTTATGGCCACCGTATTACCGAATGACGGTTGATGCAGTCTAAGCAGCCTAGGGAAATAGTGAGTAATATGAACTCATGGTCTAAGGAGAAGGATTCTAGGTATAGATGCTGCAACAATGAACTATATGACTTGATCATGTTGCAATCCTTCGAGGAATGTCGAATCACATCATTCTCCAGTGATATGATCTCGTTGTCAGTCGGCATAAATGCCCATGATCTTGAAACCCAGATCATCTTTGTGACTAACGAACTACTATAAATAGAGGCTACTAGGGACTTGTTTGTTTCATACCACACCTATACCAATGTTTCTACTTGGCATAGTTATAGCACAATATGAAACTATTATAAACTAATTGACATATGATAATAAAAACCTATTTCTTATTTGCCTCTAGAGCATATCTCCTTCATAAGTCAAGGGTATAACCAAACCATGCCTAATGCATATTGCTTAGGTTATCTAGCTTAATTCTTGCTTTCTAACAATAGCTTGCTTAGTTTAATTGAAGTGCTAGGCTTGCCTTCTGTAGTGCAGTGGTTGAAGTTTTCTTCCTCCTCCTCTTGGTAGAACTCCTCCTCGAAAGCTTGGTCCGTACTATCTTCTATAAACACATACGGGATACAGAATCACCAAATAATACTTACGAGTCTACTTAGCACACTTAGGCACACATTTGATGATCTATTATCATCACAAGCATCACAAGGTTTAATTTAACTAGCTTCATTCATTTTATTTGAGAAAAGTAATTTCTACTCATTGAAAATAACTAAGATTTAATATTCTCCAATTAAAATATGGGATCATGTGGAGACATGTCCTCACCACATATTCTAACATATGGGAATGTGATTTAAAGGTTGGATCACATTTTAATAAGATTAAGTTTAATATTTAATGATTTAAAGTGACTAGAAATGCCTATATAGCATTATTTTGGTACTAGTCCAAAGTCACTACATGTAAACCATTTTATTATTACATATTCAGATAGGTATGGTTAAATGTGATTTTTGAGAGTTGGAATCAACTCAAAAGCTATTATGGTTGATTTTATAAAAATGTTTGAAGGTGCAAAAGATTTTGTCTTGTTATTTTTACTAGGAGAGATCTCTAACTCTAAATGATTTAAATCCAACGGTCCTGGATAGACATTTAAATTATCTTTCCAATAAAATTGGAATCACTCAATTTGGATTTGTAAAACTCTCTGAGTTGATTTTAAACTAGAGGACATAATTGATTTTTAAATGCACACACATATGAATGCTTAAAGATTTTTAAATGGAAAAGTTTTTGTTAACCCTAAATTGGGTAGGTTTGATCTCGATTAATATTGGATTAAGTTTTGGGATGTTAGAAACCTTCCCCCCTTAAAAAAATCTCGTCCCGAGATTTAAGAAAGAAAACTAGGAACTAAAGAGATCTGGAAACTCTGTCCTAATGTAATGTTCTCGCTCCTAAGTGGCTTCTTCTTCAGTATGGTTGCTCCATTGAATCTTAAGAAATTTGATATTCCTGGTCCTAGTGGTTCTGTAAGCTTCCTCCAAGATATGGATGGGCACTTCACGATATGTCAAATCCTTGTTGATATCAATAGCTCGGTGATCGATGTTTTTGAACACTTCGGTCTTCTCCGGCACTTCTAGGCATTTGTGAAGTAACGAGATATGGAACACATTGTGGATGGCTGACATCTCCTCTACAAGTTCCAGTTGATACGATACTTCTCCTTGGCGATTCAGAATCTTGAAGGGCCCGATATATCTGGGGGCTAACTATCCTTTCAGACTAAAACATTGGGTTCCCTTCAATGGCAAAACCTTGAGATATAAAAAATCTCCGACATTGAAGCCCAGGTCTCTCCTTCTCTTGTCAGCATAACTCTTTTGTCTGGATTGGGAGGTCTTGAGGTGCTCACGGACTTTGTGAACCTTCTCTTTGGCTTCTCGGAGAATGTCGGATCCAAAGACCTGACTCTCTCCTACGTGCGACCAATTCAAAGGGGTGCGACACTTTCTTCCATATAGGAACACAAATGGTTCCATTTACAAACTGGCTTGATAGCTGTTGTTGTATGAGAATTCAGCGAAAGGCAGACAATCTTTCCATTTTGATCCATACTCTAACACACAAGTTCTCAACATATCTTCTAGGATCTGGTTGACTCTTTCAGTTTGTCCATTGGTCTACGGGTGATAAGTTGTGCTGAAATTCAACTTGGTTCCTAATCCTTCTTGGACTTTCTGCCAAAATCTCAAGGTAAATTGGGTTCCTCGATCTGATACTATGGTCTTGGGGATTCCATCCAGACTAACAATTCTAGCAATGTACAACTCTGCTAGCTTCGAACTCTGGTAAGTTGTCTCGACAGGTATAAAATGAGCTACCTTGGACAGTCTATAAACGATGACCCAGATTGAGTCATTTCCCCTACTAGAAGTAGGCAAACCGGCGATAATGTCCATTCCGACGGAATCCCATTTCCATTCTAGAATCTGCAATGGTTGCAACAGTCTTGCGGGTCTCTGATGTTCCACTTTGACTCTCTGATAGATATCACACTTCGCGATGTAGCTTCCGATTCTCTCTTCATCTTGTGCCACCAAAATTTCTCTTTCCGATCCTGATACATCTTCGTTCCTCTGGGTGGATAGAATAAAGAGTATCATGAACTTCTTGCATGATAACTTGCTTCAGCTCCGAATCTGCTGGCACACAGATACGGCCTTTGTACCACAGAACTCCTTCTTCATCTTCGGTGAATCCAGGTACCTTTCCTGTACCAATACGACGTTTGATTCCGTCGATACTTTCATTTCCCTTCTGGGCTTCCTTGATTTGGCAGATCAAAGTTGGTTGAAGTTCAATACTAGCTAAAAATCCTTTGCTAACTAGCTCAGTTATAAACTGCTCCAACTCCTCATACAAACTGGGTTGCTTCTCCTTGATCATGGTGTTTAGCCGACATGGTAATCTGCTAAGAGCACCCGCTACCACATTGGCTTTGCCGGGGTGATAGTGAATGTCAAGGTCACAATCCTTGATTAACTATATCCATCTTCTTTGCCTCATATTCAGCTCCTTCTGAGTGAAAATATACTTCAAGCTTTTGTGATCTGAATAAATCTCACAGTGATTACCCATAAGATAATGACGCCATGTCTTCAATGCCAAAACTATGGCTGCTAATTCAAGATCATGGGTCGGATAGTTCTGCTCATGCTGCTTCAGTTGTCAAGACAGATAAGCGATGACTTTGCCTTCTTGCATCAATACACATCCGAGACCAATCTTAGATGCATCACAGTACACATCAAACAGTTTCTTGATATCTGGCATGATCAATATTGGGGCTGAAATCAATCTCTTCTTCAGCTCTTGGAAACTTGCTTCACATTTGTCGGTCCATTCAAACTTCTTGTCTTTCTTCAACAATTGGGCCATGGGTCTTGCTAGGCTCAAAAATCCTTCTACAAACTTGCGGTAGTATCCCGCTAATCCGAGAAATGTGCGGACTTGGGTTTGAGTGGTTGGGACTTCCCATGCTTCGACATCTCTGATCTTGGTGGGATCAACAGCTATTCCTCCAGCAGACACTATATGTCCTAGGAATCCTACTTCTTTCAGCCAAAACGCACATTTGCTGAACTTGGAATACAACCGATGCTCTCTAAGGGTTTCAAGGATGATTCTCAGATGTTTCTCATGCTCTTCTTCTGACTTGGAGTAGATAAGGATATCATCGATAAACACAACGATAAACTTGTCTAGAAAATTCATAAAGATCTTATTCATGAGATTCATGAAATAAGCAGGGGCATTGGTTAATCCAAAAGACATGAATGTATACTCGTATAATCCATAACGAGGAGTACAGGCGGTCTTTGGAATATCCGTTGCACGAATCTTAAGTTGGTGATAACCGGTCCTAAGATTAATCTTAGAGAATACATTTTCTCCAGTCAACTGATCAAATAGATCCTCTATCTTTGGCAAAGGGTATTTGTTCTTGATTGTGACATCATTCAGCTTTCTATAATCTGTGCACAAACGGTTGCCTCCATCTTTCTTGTCGACCAATAACACTGGTGATCTCCATGGCGATGCGCTTGGTTGAATCAAGCATGTTGCCAGCATAGCATCCAGCTGCTTCTTCAACTCTACTAAATCTGAGGGGTTCATGCTATAGGGTCTCTAGGCTATGGGTCTGGTTCCGGGGATTAGTTCAATAATGAACTCAATATCCCTATCCGGGGCATACCAGGCAATTCATCTGGGAATATGTTAGGGTATTCATAGACTACTCTGACTTGGTCTATGGTGGGTAGGGCTAGACTCTTGTTGCACTTGAATTGACGGAGTAAGGTTTCAGATATATGCTCTACTGAGACTCTAGATCTACTGGTCATGGTGATGGTTTTCTTAGCACAGTCTATTAGTCCTTTATGCTTTGACATCCAATCCATTCCTAGTACTACTTCCAAACCTTTGGTTCCAAGTACTATTAGATTGGCATAAAAATCTATTCCATGTATTCTGATAGGCACAGCTTTGCAAATTTCCCTAGCTTTTGTAGTTGAACCGGGGATTTGAACTATCATGACACGCTTCAAATTGGTTGGGTGAATCTTACTAGTGCATGCAAATTCTTCGGTGAAAAATGAGTGCGATGCTCCAGAATCAAACAACACTCTTGCTAAAACTGAATTGACAGAAAACATACCCAGCACTACATCTGGAGCTTCTTGGGCTTCTTCGGCGTTCATGTGGAAGAGACGGCCATTGCGATTGTGAGGGTTCCCTAGGGAAAATCTTCTTCCTGGTTGAACATGACGCTGCTACTGAGCTGGGGCATTCACATTGGAAGTGGCGGCAATCTTCTTGGGACACTCATTGGAATAGTGACCATTCACCCCACATTCGAAACAAGAGATCTGAGATTTTTCTTTTGCTGCCACGGGCACAGCATTGCTTCCAGTCCTGGGTGTAGTGTTCATGTTGTTTCTCTTGGGAGGTGCACGATTGAAATTGCTGGTGTTGTCGGGGTGATTATTGTTTCCTCCGGACTTCACGTTGCCTCCGCTACGGTTGGGGTAGCTTATGCGAGACATTGGGGGTCGGTAGTTCCTTGGTGCATATCCCGCAGAACGGTTGGACGGTACTTCTGGTGACTGTTGGATCCAGCTTGGTGCATCATACGACGTTTGCGGTTGTCGTTTCCCTGGTTAATCTTCCCTTCCATTTGAATGGCAGAGTCGACTAGCTCTTCGAGATCTTCAAAACGGATGTTGACGAGAATCGTCTGCATCTCATCATGCAGTCCGTTCAGGAATCTCTCCTTCTTCTTGCCCTCTGTGTTGATCTCATTAGGTGCATACCTGGCTAGGGACAAGAATATGTCACGGTACTCCACTACAGTCATCCTGCCCTGCTTCAGCTCTCTGAATTCATCCCTCATTCGGGTGACTAGACCCTGTGGCACGTGGGTGCTCCTGAACTTGATTTTGAAGGATTCCCATGTCATCACTTGACCATGGTTCATTGTGCGGGTGCTATTCCACCATGCTCTTGCATCTCCTGCCAAATAGTGGGTGGAAAACAGAACTTTCTCGTTGTCTCAACTCTGGCTACCTCTAAGTTGTTCTCCATTGTCTGCAACCAATCATCTGCATCTAGTGGGTTCTCCGAAGTGCTAAAGATTGGGGGATTGGTATTCTGGAAGTTCTTCAGTTTGGATCCTTGATGATCCTGATTTCCATGGCCTTGGTTGTTTTGGGCCATCTTGGCGATCTGCTGTAGAGTTGCTAGGTTGGTTTGGTGCCCTGCCCTACTAGCTTCACGGTTGGCAACTAGCATCTGCATAATCTGCAGCATTGGGTCCTGCGATGAGCTGCTCCCTCCAGGGTTTCCACGAGTCATCTGAAGATTGAGATAGATAAAGGGGTAAGAGGGAAAGTTCTAAGGTTCAAGGTTTTGGTTTCAAAGCTAAAATTTTGAGTTTGACTCAGGTTTTGCATCTAACTTCATCTCATTCATTCAAGCAAAGAACACGATACAAATACACACACACCACAACAACAACAAAGGGAAACAGATGGTTTTAAGAACCATTCTGCAAGCTGCGATACAATGGGACCGATACTCCTCATGCTACGATAGTGCTCTAGTGCATCTACTCATCATCGATGAAGTCGGAGTCATCATCATAGGTGTAGAAGTCCACAACATCCTCCTCCAGAAAGTCATCATCATTGCTGAGGTACGAGTCCATATCTCCTTGGATGTCTTCACCTTCCTCTTCATCTTCTTTTGCTGCAAGCTGAGCTTCTTGATCCTTGATGGTCTTCTCGAGGTCGGCCACCTTCTTGCAAAGACGGTCGATGGTGCGATCCTTCTTGGCGCATTTACGGCGAAGAGACTGACGATCCTTGACGAGCAGTGAGAAAGTCTGGGCCTTCTGGGCGGCAATGGCGAGATTGTGGTTGGCGAAGTCTCTAGCATTGTCCAATTCCTTCTGTCTGTCGTATAGCAGGAAGTTGAGGTTCTCCACTTGACGCTTCAACTCCAGGTGACTTGGCATCTCCATGGGCATTCAGATAAAGTCATACCTTGCGTAGTGAGCAAAGCGGTTTCCTTGAATTTGGTTGACACTCATGGCACACAGACATGCGAGAGCTTCATGCATTGCCCTGGCTAATCCATCTAGCCAGTTGTTCTCTCTCACGGAGAACTGGATCCTCCCAGACGCTGGTGCTTCTATCTTGCCTTAAAGATTAGCGGTGACTAGTCATTGTAAGTCTCCTCCTGGGGGTCCAGGAAGTTGAGCTCCCAGAAACTCCGGATGCGGGCGTCCCAAGTACTCCGATAGTGCATCAAGATCCCTCTCGAAGATCAGTTGGCCTCCGTTCCCCAGCTGGTAGAACTTGCTGAACTGAGTCTCCATCTAGAAGAATTAAGGATGAGAAAGTTAGTGAAGTGATCAAGTGTGTCAAAAATTTATGTAGTAATGTAAGAATTTGGAGGAACGTGAATTTTTTTGAGAGAAGGAATTCCCAAGGGTAAGAGAGGAAATATTTTTCATAAATACTCACTTTGGTTATTGAAACTAAGTTTTTGTTCGAACGTCCATTCTAACTAGGGTCTCCTATGGTCAGGATGGCTCTGATACCAACTTGTCAACACCCGGATTTTTAATCCCAGATGCTTGTTATGACATACATCGAAATCCCAGGATTACAATTTTTGCGAGACATAACAGATTGGATATCACAGTACATCATCCATTACAAACCATAATAAGGTCTTACACGAATAAAGGATCTCATGATCCAGTCTTAATACAACAAGCAGCAGAATAAATAATAAGCGTAGCGGTGGGTCCATCTTCAGGGGCACAAGCAATGCTGACGATGGAAGATAGTCCTAGTTATCATAGCCATCATGCTGTCCTTCATCTTCGTAGTCTCATTCATAGTCTGGCCACGGGAATAGCTAGGGACAAAAGTCGTGAGTACTCTTAAAGTACTCGCAAACTACCACTAACAAGTAAGATAGTTCTAGTAGGAATGCTAACTCTAAGTTCATTTGTAAAGTTAAGTTTGAAACCTAAGCTGAGTTCAGAAACAAAGAAAGATAAAATAAAGTTTGAAATCACCTAAGTGGGAACTTAATTATCATAGTCACAACTCTGTTGTGGTCAAGTCATGTCACAATTCATTTCATAAATTGTTTTGAAAACATCTGACAAAGGAACAGTGTGGCCACTCCAACTGTCCATAACCGCGGACGCGGCTATTCGAATAGTTTGACACTCTACAGAGGTGGTACACTTTCACCACAAGATTCGATACATCTGTCAAGATAACCCTGAATCATCATACTTAGTATGCAGATAATCAAACATAACCTTTCCTTTACACACCCTAGTATAAGCACCTCTCCTATGAGTATGGCCTCCCAACCATGACCATCTGTCATCTTGGGCACTGCATAGGTGGACAACATTGAGAGGTAGCCTCAGCTCAAACCTCTCCCGCGAGGGAACTAATACTAATGCATATAAACTTCCGGCTAAGCCTTACCCAATTCAGGTATTGTGGTTGTACGGTAAAATTGGAATGGTATCGCATCCAAACCCAACCATCAGTTTTGTAAAAGGGCTAAGGCTCATGCCTCAACATTTTCATCATCATAAACCATTTGTGTTTCTCAACACAGGTCAAACCATCTCAATAGAATGACTCATCATTCCAAGGTTTTCACAAGTCATTTTTCACCAAGTATTCCCATCTAAAGTGAATCAAGTTTTGGTTTAGCTCTAAACTACTAAGTTAAGAATGTTCACTAAAGTGGGATGCTAATCTCAATCTCATGCCATAGAATGACATCTAAGTCTAAGTAGATAGGTCAAGTTTTATACTTTTTATGCTACCTTTAAACAAGTAACGGACTTTGGTAAAGTAAAGAAGGTAAAGCTTGTAAATAAAAACTTGGAGTAGGTATAAGTCAAGGGTATAACCAAAGCATGCCTAATGCATCTTGCTTAGGTTATCTAGCTTAATTCTAGCTTGCTCAAAATAGCTTGCTCAGTTTACTTGAAGTTCTAGGCTTGCCTTGTGTAGTGCAGTGGTTGAAGTTTTCTTCCTCCTCCTCTTGGTAGAACTCCTCCTCCTCGAAAGCTTGGTCGGTACTAGCTTCTATAAACACATACGGGATACACAATCACCAAACAATACTTACTAGTCTACTAAGCACACTTAGGAACACATTTTATGATCTATTATCATCACAAGCATCACAAGGTTTAATTTAACTAGCTTCATTCCTTTTATTTGAGAAAATTCATTTCTACTCATTGAAAATAACTAAGATTTAATATTCTCCAATTAAAATATGGGATCATGTGTACACATGTCCTCACCACATATTCTGACATATGGGAATGTGATTTAAAGGTTGGATCACATTTTAATAAGTTTAAGTTTAAGATTTAATGATTTAAAGTGACTAGAAATGCCTATATAGCATTATTTTGGTACTAGTCCAAAGTCACTTCATGTAAACCTTAATATTATTACATATTCATATAGGTCTGGTTAAAGTGATTTTTGAGAGTTGGAATCAACTCAAAAGCTATTATGGTTGATTTTATAAAAATGTTTGAAGGTGCAAAAGCTTCTATCTTGTTATTTTTACTAGGAGAGGTCTCTAACTCTAAATGATTTATATCCAACAGGCTTGGATAGAGATTTAAATTATGTTTCCAACAAAATTGGAATCACTCAATTTGGATTTGTAAAACTCTCTGAATTGATTTTTAAACTAGAGGACAGAATTGATTTTAAGTCTAAATAGAAAAAACCTAACTTGAATTACTGGGTCAGCGCGGGAAAGTAAATGGGCCGGCCCAGTGACACTCAGCGGCGCAGAGGGCGACATACAGGCTGGTCCCGCATGTCATCGACACTTAAACCCCGAAGCGGTACGGGGCGATAATAACCACACGATTAGAACAAGATCTACGGTCCATGGTCGTCATCGACGATGGACTCGTCGCCGGCAAGACTAAACCCTAAGCGGCCAGTGGGGGTCTACTGAGGATGTACCAGGGCTCTAGCTAGTGCGGCGAGGCAGGCAAACAAACTGGTGGACGACGGCGAGCTCAGGCAAAGTCACGGCAGGGGCTAAGGTGGACGAAATCGACGACCACGTCTCCTCCTCTGCAGCGGCTACCTCCGGTGGAATTCCAGCGATGTGCTGCTCGAGCGGCTCCGGTGAGAGAGGGGAAACAGTTAGTGGAGACAGGGGAGTGAGATGGTGTGAAGAAATGGTGCTGGGGAGGCCTCCTTATATAGGCTCGACGGTGAGGCCGTGAGGTATGGGCGCGGCTCGTCGGTGACGGTGATATAGGGGGCTACCGGCGTGGGCGAGGTAGGCGGAGCGTGGGCGGTCTGCTGGCGGTCGTCTAGAGCTTAATGGCATGGCTAGGGGCGGTGGCAATTGGTCGGGAGCTTCCCGCGCTCTAGGAGACAGAGGCGGTGCTCGACGCGGCTCCCGGCGACTGTGGGTCACGCGGCGGTGCACGGCCGTGTCTGGCAGGTTGCTGGGTTCAAGGCAAAGCGGCGCACGCATTTTGGTGTCGAGGCATAGTCTGTGGCATGCTTGCGGCGATCACGCTCTGGCATGCTCTGGCTGCACGCAGAGAGGAAAGGGTGGCGCGGCTCTAGGGTGTTCTAGGGGCTGGCGGTGATTGTGGGGTGGACAGGGAAGTGCGGTAGGGTTCGGCAGAGCTAGGGACGGGGCTGGTTTGGTGCTGCGCGGTCGCTGGCACGTTGCCCGCGTTTGGCCGGCGACGACCATATTTGGGCGGCGCGCTACTGCTGCTCGCGGTGAAGGGGGAGCTGGTCTGGGCAAGGGTAGATGCTAGGGGTACAAGGGATTAAGTGGGAGACCAAATTGGTCGATGATCACTGTGGAAATAGTGAAGCTACTCTAGTGTTGATTCAGTGCCTACCATGTGTTTGACAGAATGGCCGCATGAAGAAAAGTTTTGAATTTAGGATTCAAATTTTTTGAGTATTCTCCACTTAAGCTTGAGATTCTATGCCTGCATGGAAAGGTCAAGGGGAATTCATTTGAGTGGTTTTTGAAAAGGTGTGATCTATGCACCTACACTTGATTCCATTTTCAAATGTCATTTAAATTTAGAGTTCAAATGTCTTTGTAAGATTTCAAAGTGGGCCTTGGTAGATCATTACTTGTACTAGCAAGGGGTGCAAAGAGTTAGAATTGTTTCTGTTGGACTTTGAGTTCTAGGAACACCCAAAGTGACCTAGTAGATTAAAATGGCACAAATGACCATTTGCATTTATTAATTCCATTTGATTTCCTTTTCTTTGGATTTTGCTTGGGAATGATCTAGATGATGTGGCATTCACCTTAGAATGATTTTACAATCAATAGATCACTCAAACATGGCAATTCAAAACAACTCCTATTTTAAATGCACACACATATGAATGCTTAATGATTTTTAAATGGAAAAGTTTTTGTTAACCCTAAATTGGGTAGATTTGATCTTGATTAACATTGGATTAAGTTTTGGGATGTTACACTTTGCTTGAGTCTTCGACTCCACCAAGCACTCGAGGGCTACTCCGATAGGGAGCGCTGGTCGTGCACCCTATGATTTTATTTTTATGCAAGAATGTGAACATTAAAAGCATACCCACCACTCGAATCTATGATTCGATTATCGATCATGGGTTACTCCCATAGGGAGTGCTGGAAGAAAATTCGACTTAAACAAGCAACAAAAGACGACATCAGTCGCAAAAATTCTTTAGTCCCTACCTGAGTCTTCGACTCAACCAGGCACTCGGGGGATACTCCCATAGGGAGCGTTGGTCGTGCACCCTATGATTATATGTACATCGTACTGTGTGTTGCTAACATCCACACACGAATGCTATGGCGACTCCGCCTCATATTTTCCCTACAAAGAGACTACGTCTCCTATGCCACCCGAATCATCTCCACGATGACAAAAACTCGGATGCTGCGCTTACAGCATGAAGATAAGACCTGAATAAGGCCTGCCAATGCATCTGTTGCGCACTACCAAAAATATATCCGTGCCTGCAGGTACGATGAACATGCCTTGACGGACGCGTCAAGTGCCCACACCCATACACTGGAATTCGACTCCTGTAAGACTTCCATGGCCTGAGTCGAATTATGCCAGCACTTTTCCGAATTCGAGTCTGGGGACTCGAGTTTGAGTAGATTGCGTTGTTTTGCCCTGAGGCAGTTATCTGATATCGACACATCGGCTAAATCAGGCACGCATATCAACAATCCCTATTACATGAACTGAACACTCGAAAAATACCCAATCATGCATTCAAAAGGCTTCATAAAGTCCCTAGTCGAATCTGCGATTCCACTGGACACTCGGGGGCTACTGACATGGGTATACCCTGCAGGTACTCGAGTTCGGTATATATGGTCCGGATACGGTGGAAGCCCACGGTGTTGCCAAGGCCCAAATGGAGAACTCGAGTGGCCCACGGACTCGATTGCTTGCGAGACAGGAAGAAGCTAAAGATAGAAAGTTTAAAGGGAAAACCCTAATCTATAACTGACTCGACCTTCTACCCGAGACCTAGCCTATCTATATAAAGGCTAGGAGGGGGCGACGAGGAGGACACACGCAACCCTAGTTTCCACAACTCTCGCCATTTGCATCTGCGCGCCCCTGTAATCTTCGATTCCTTCATTAATTCCAAGAGCAGACCTGAACCTGGGTGAACCTTGCGTCCCTGTGTGCTTGTTTGCTAGCCGATTGATGCCTCTAGCGCTCCCTCCTTCTCCAAAACCCAAGTCCATAACAATGAGCGTTGATGAGTTAAACCCTCATCACCAATTGTAATACCTTGGACCCCACGCTCTAAGCAACAAGCCAGGATGAACCCAAAGTGCATAAGGTGTCCTACCGTGGAGGCCCAGGGCCACCCACGTGTAGGCCGGTCTAAGCGGAGCAGGGCATGGTACTGTCCAACCACCCTATCCACTTTGCAAGAACATCGTATCAAGTGCGAGCGGAGTAGTCAACATGTATGCGATCAAGACATACATAAGTGTGTATGTCCGTGACATAGAACAATACATCAGAGAAAGACCATCTAAAACAACAGAAATAGAAATATTCAATGCCATATAGCAAGATCCAAATATCCTAGATAGAGATAATAGTTTAGGATACATCCTCATACATCACACATCAGAGTATCAAATGGAAGCGGTAAACAAGATCTGAGTACGGACAAGAAGCAAATTGGCATAAGATGCCTATGAAATAAGCACATCCTGCCCATAGATTTCAAGGATATCCATCCCTAGAATCTCTACACCTAATGATCATTGCCACCGTCATCGGTCTCCTCGACCCAGTAATCTTCTTGTGAGTAAACCTATCCATATGAATTAAAATATTTATCGTGTGAGACCCTAGGGGTACTCAACAAGTCTTAATGCATCTAAAGGGAACAACCTGGGGTGACGGAATTGTAGCGAAAGATAATATCTAAATAGTTCTATCGAGACGCAGTACAACATCTGCCCAACAAGAGATGGACATACGCTCATTATTTAGAAACAATAGTGATATAAGTAACATAAATAAACATCGCTCGGCCTCCTTCTCGCTTATCGATGAGAAGGCAGAAGAACATCCCATCCATTGGCAGTTTTATTAACCATTCCATGAGTGTTGCACTATTTACTAGTCATACTTTAGTCAAATTAAACATGGTACTTTAGTTATAGTTATCTATGATCAAGAAACTGTGCTCCAAGTCGTCCATAATCACATACACGGATTTCATAAAGATTTACCCTGCAGGGATGCACAAATAGCAACACATGCACGATCAAACTTGGGAAGAACCAAATAATGCAATGAGGCCTCACGACAATGCATTCACAGGATTCAAAAATTATTTCATGGCCATCCCAATAAGCTACCCGCAACGAAGTTGGCCGGCTCCAAGACGGACCCAAGGATTGTGCCAATGGATGTAAACGACCGGGAACCCGAAAATATGACTGGGCTTATCGATACCGCGAAAACATTCCACATTCCTAAACAGTACATGCGCTCCACACATAATTATAAATAAAGCAGTAAAGGATGGAATAAGTACATGATAGTAATAAATCCCCAAACTACTTTGTGGCCCCAAGAAATAAAGTGCGAATCAAGCTCAGGTGAACAGGGATCCATAGAGTCTCCCACATATGGATAGTGCGAATAGTTAAGGAACATGTATCAAGTACTCGGGTCCTACGGGTCACAAGTGAGTGTGGAAGAACCAAATAACAGTTATTGCCCTCCGGTGCCTCATTCTTTAGTTATCCCATTACTACTCAGTTTAAGTTGTTTAGGTACCTCGTTATCTGAAGACTCGCCCAAACCCTACACATGCAATTCTACGACTCACATGGCTCAAACAACTCCTGTAGTAATCTCTCATAGGATTGAGGTACAAGTTTCGGTGGGGTTTAAAAGTAAAGGCTATGCAGTGCTTGGAATTCCAATTTAATGCAATCGTGACTCAATGATGCAAGAATAAGATAGAAGCATAGGTTCTATATATATGCAAGCATGAGAAATTTCTTGCCTGTCGGATCAGCAGTAGGATAACCAGGATCCGGGTAGTACTCTTGGTTCTCTTGATAGTTCCCTTACTCAGCGTCTGTCCGGAATAAAACCAAACACACAAAGGGACATAATAAATAAAATGCGCAATCATATAAATATATGCAATACGCAATCAAGGTATGCCATGATGTAATGATGCACAACTGCATGGTATAACATAGCATGGCATGGGTGAGATTTGAGAACAATCATAAAACACTTTAATTAATTATTTAGGCATGTATTAACCCCATAAATCTTGTTGTTTTCTTAATATTTATATAATTCATGCTTCCAATTATATCATGGAGTGCATATTTAGAACGGGTTCGTCACGCTGATCGATTTAGACATACTATTTGTTGAATTTTGAATTACAGAATTAAAGTTATGAATTTATTAAGTTAAAGGCATATTAATGATATTTAGTAATTTGAAAATTTTAATTGCCCATAATTTACTTTAAATAGCATATTCATATTCCTGGCTTTTTTCTGATCTCAAAACATATATCACTTATTATTTTTCGAGCTGGCAATTTAAAGATATGATTTATTTTCTTTTAAATTGGAAATAGCCAAAAAGTTATTTGTTTTAGTATTTAGAATAATTAAATTTGAAATCAAAATTTATATTTTTAATATTCAAATAGTTCCGAACATTTTTCGTATTCAAAGTATTTTGATTTGAATTTTATTCCAAAAGTTTTTAGAAGTTTCTGAAACCGCAAGGGGTTGTTGACAAAACTAACATGCTCGAGTAACATCGTAAAGCCAAGGGGTTTCATGCAAGAACGTTCTAGCCGTTTTTCTGAAACACTGAACTGCAAGTGTTGACTGAAACTTCTAATTTTGTTTATATTTCTCTGTATCTGCACCGGAACAAACAAGTAAGTAAAAATGGTAGGATCAGGCTTAGCTACTAGGCCACGCTCAAGCTTTTTTGCAAAAGTTGGTGGGGCTCCATTTTAAATGGACCATGGACAAGTTCAGGAACCGAAGAACAGAACACACTGCAGAATTTGCATCGGTTCCGATTTTCAGAAAACTAGACGAGGAGCTAGCTGGGACCGAACGAATTGAGGAAATAGCCGCTGGACTAGATAGATGGGAGGGGAAAGGATTCAGTACCTCACAGGAAGTCGTGTACATGCTCTCGCGGTCGGACGTGGACAGGGCAGCCAAAACTCTGTAACTTACGGACTGCAATTATCTTCTCCCTGAACCTTGACATGATCTGTTGCACGGGCGTCCAAAATCAAAAATGTGTGACGGTGAGGCAGAGACAAGGATGGGTAAGAACGGGAATTGAAGTGGGGGCTCACCGGGATATTGTGGACATCGACGGCAAGGTCATAAGAGGACTATGGCTATCAGAATCGACGATGAACATTGTTGGCAAGAGTTGTTGGCAAGGACGAATTTGTCGCGTGCGAAGCTTCTCCCACTGAGTCCTTGACATGGAGATGAAGGTGATCACGAGACAAAGTCGATGAGGTCCTTTGCTTAGCCTGCGGATGAAGGAAACATCAAGGTGTCGGTGAGGACGTTCTCGTCCCTTCGGGTGCACGGAAGGGAGAGGAAGGGAATGAGAGAGGAAGCGGCTAGAGTTCTCTAGAGGTACTTAGGCTGGGGATAAGGAGCAGTGGTTGGTGCTGGTGGAGGAAAAGCTACATGGAAGGGGTCACGTCTCGGTCGTGGCAGCGGATGAGGAAGACGATAACAGTACCTCTCTACTTCGATTGGTGAGAGGGCTGGGTTGGCGTTGGGCCGCTGGGACTGCTTGTGCTGGAGAGGGAAAAGGACTCCGGGTGATGTGGGCATCTCATGCAGTTTGATACACTAGGACAACCAACGACATGTAATAATTTAGTCTAAGGTCGTGTCAAACGATTTCTATGTTTACGAGTCAGAGTCCAATTAGGGTTTTTATTTGTGTGTTCGGTTTGAGCCTGTCCAAACCGACTAGGTTTAGTCTGACCGTCCCAGCCCTCATATAAGGAGCTGGCCGGTCTAGGTTTTAGGTTAGCTTTGAGTTTATTCAGAATAATGTAGAACTTAAAGTTTATATTATCACCGTCCCTCTAGGATCGGCGTGTGTGACGGCGTCTGGGACGTTCATCTAGTTATCCATGAATAAAGACAAGAGAGTTCTTGAATTGTTAAGAGTAATCGTGTGTGCGCGAAGGTCCTGAATTGTCGAGGGTTGTCGAGCTTTGTCGTATCTATCCCGGCATGAGGTTCCCCGTTCATCGTCAGGCTGATCATCTATTGGACGATGAGTTTTCGGGTGGCAATTTGTTCTATTCTTCATGAGTTCTTGTAAATCGGTCACCAAGTTTACAAGTCGGCGAGTATTCTTGATCGCCGGAGTTGTCGCTGGTGTGTTGGTTGAGATCTACTAGAAGGACCTCGCGCGCTTTGCCGCGCTCGTTTTCTACCGCATGCTCTTCTTTAAAGTGATATATGTAATGTGTTTCTCTAGGTTTTACGTGAGTCTTTTGCTTGGTGGTGCTGCAACGATTTTTGTAAGACAGCATGGGGAGATGTCGTGTGTTCACTGTTCAGCCAGGGCATATGAAATATTCTTAGGCCATGATCGAACATTGTGCATACAAACATGATAGTGAGCATGCAAAAAATGCAGTAACCGTGGAGGCTCGAGGCTGCTTTATGGTGTTAAGAGCATCTCCATTCGTTGGGCGTTCCCAGGCTGAAATCCGGCACTATTTAGCACCGGACAGAACTAGGTTTCGGTTTAGGAACGCCTAGTTTCCAACTCACGTTCCCAGGCCGAGTTCCCAGACAAAGTACGAAATGGTGACTTATTCAAACTTTTTCGTTCCCGCCGGCAAAAACTTGGCCAAATGTGTTCGACCGAAGTACAGCCGTAAAGTTCGGCGTTAAGTTATTACAGAACAAGAAGAAATAGGTTGGCAATCAGTGGTCGATGGTGATGGCCTCCTCCAGCGTGTCCGGTGCGACGGGGATAGGGGCATCGGCGTCGTGGCCGCCCGACTGGTTGGAGGAGGTCAAAGCTGAGCTGGGTGAAACTGTGGCGACAGATGCTGTCGGCGCAGGGTTTGGCGTGTTGGCGGCGACGTCCTTCTGGAGGATGGTGTTGCGTCGCTCCTTGTACCAAGCCTTGACCGGCGTGCTCATCGCCGAGGTGTCCTCGTCGCCCATGAGGAACTGGAGATCCGTATTCCTCTTCTTAGCGGCGTAGTTCGATTTGAGGAAGTCGATCTTGTAGTCTTGATTCTGGAGAAGCTCCGCCCATGTCTCGTCGTCTTTCTCCTCCCTTTTATTGGTATGGGCCTTGGTGTGGGAGATGCACTTCTCGATGGAATCCTGTAGACACTCGGCAGGAGGTCCTACCGCTTTGAGAATCTTCGCCTTCTTCTGGCCGACCTCCGGCCTTCCTTCGCCGGCTACAGGGGGTGGAGCCGCCGGGTTGTACACGCCGTCCTTGGTCTTGCTGAGGTTCATGCGGGTGTCCGCCCATTTCTCGCATTTCTCTATAACGGAAAACACATGGTGCTCCTTGAACTCCGTCTTGGTGTCGTCCCGGTACATGCCGAGTGCACGGAAGAGCTGCAAAGGCAAGTCAAAGTGTGTCGGGATATGCATGAACAAGTACCTTTGGCTAATGTTCAGCGAAGTACCTTGCCATCCAAGCTTTCACAATTGATAGGTGTGTGGTTGACCTCCTCTAGAATGTTGTGCCACTTGTTGCATGCCTGCTGGATGAGCCCACAGTGGTTGATCATGGCTTTCTCCTCGCGCTCCATGTGAACTTTGTTGTATGTCGGGTTACAAAGGTTGCGTTCGTCGAACGCTAACTTCATGCGCTTCTAGTAATTGTCTGAGTTTTGGTTGGAGCCAGTGATGGGATCCATGCTCACCTCTTTCTAGGCGTCGGCGAGGCAAATGTCCTCAAGTGATGTCCACTTGATCCGGGGCTCCGTCGTCGAGGTGCTCGCCTTCTTCTTGCCTTTGGCTTTGGACTTCGCCGGAGCCACGACATCCTCTTCGGCATCCTCATTGACCTCCTCGGCCTGGGTCTGCTCGGATAAATCCTTGTCGCTATGGCTCCGTCCATCCATGACCTCGTGGGGGCTTCGGATCTTGAGGAGGCGGCCTCAATCGGCGAGGGTGGCATCGACCCGATAGCAGGGGACTTGCGTTGGTGCTGGTGGCCTTCCTCCTCGATCAGGGGGCCGCGAGGGGGCGGTGGTCTAGGGTCGTGGTGTGAGGGCTCCCCGTCAGCCTTAGGTGTTGAAGCTGAAGACAGTGGGCTATTGCCTTGCTACTGCCTTGCTGCTTGAATCCTACTAGCCGTGGATCCTGGTCTCTACGGATCTTGTTCCTCGTTGGGTGATGGGTTTGGGGCTCTGTCTAGGGGAAACTCTTGACGGACGATGGTGGTCACAGCATCAACGACTCTTAGGGCACCGGGAGATGTCGAGGTTCACCCCCACCCCTCCCCTCCCCCTAGTTCTATGGTGAAAATCCTAAAACCCTTAGATTGGCCGACACCGGTGTTCAGGCGTCGTTCCCTCCATGGAGGCGTCGCCTTGGGGCTTCGACGAGGTGGTCGAGCAGTGTCAGAGCAGTGGGTTCTTTTGGTGACTTCATCCTGAAGCTTGTGTCTTGATGGGTGGTTGGTGCTACGGATGGGGATGTTCGTGGGTGGTTCATGCGAAGAGGTGGTCGTGTACGAAGTTCTTGTCCTTGGCAACCTTGTCATCTGTGGTCATGTGTGCTCTAGGGAGAGCTTCTCTGCATGCTGACGGTATGGTGCCCTTCAACCTAGGGCGAGAAGGCAGGGTCCTTATTCGGAGGTGGAGACATATGATGCGACATCAACGGCAAATAGGGAGCTGACAAAGGCATGATCTTCTCCGGTGGTATGCTTGTCCGACGACGTTTCCTCTCCAATGAGCTAAGCACGGATGGGTTAATGCCCCATTTCTCAAGCTGTGTTTCTTGTTGTATTTTCTTTCTTGGTTTGACTGTAAGCTGACCTTCACCACCTTGTATCTCACATTTCAGCATTATTAGTTTAACATAGGGCTAAGACCTCTAGTTTTACAAAAAAAAGAGCAAAACCAGGCATATAAATTGCAAAAGGTACAATAGAAGGTCTTATCCAACTTCAGAAATTGATCAGAAAGCTCTATGGAATTGAAACTCATATAATGCCAAAGTTATTTCAAGCGATACTTATAAATGGAAAGCAAGAGTTCAATATAGGAGAGCATGCAATTAAGCACATCTTGGGGTAGGGAGAACCGTAGTACTTAATGGGTAACTGGTTATAGCTAACTTGTTGAGATGCAAAACATTAACCCATGCAATTAATATTATAGCTGCGCATATTAGTGTTAGTGGACCATCTACTTTCCACCTTTTGGATACAATACACTGAACACAGATGGTTGGGAAGGAAAAAAACAAGAAACTTCTTGTTAGGTGTGTGGGTCTTACAACGGTAGCAGTTTATCTTGAGAAGGTGATTTTTCTTGGTTTCCTACTGGACTGGAGCAGCCTCTGAAGCTCTAGTCTTTATTTAACTTTAAAGTTTGATTCCTCTCACATGCTAGGGACAATCAAGTAAGTAACTCTCCTACAATAACTCCGGATCCAGATATTCCTGTCTCAGATAGAGTGTAATTGAACATTTTAAAAAGGTATATGAATAGCAGTTCATTTTTCTATATGGTCAATATCTACAATCCGCAGAAGAGCTTGAACATTCTTCTATAGTGCTCGAAACTATTAGATAAGCAATATTCAATTAAACACAGATAAAAAATCTCAGCTGGAAGATGACCTGATGAGCTACAAATATTAGAAAACACATCTGATAGCTGACAATGCCAACCCATTGGGACACTATATTTAATGAATAACCATCTGTATACCCTTATTAATTATGCTTACTCCTCATAGTCCAAACATCAGGCAGGAATCCTGTTATGACCGGTTTGGCCTGTAGCAGGAGAAAGCCCATAGTGGTCATAAATTAGGGGCTTAGTCTATTTATCCTTTTCATTAGCTTATTTATAGTGCTATAAACGTACGTGAGAGGGCAAGCAATAAACAGATCGTTATTGCCGACTCCTTGAGGAGTCGGTCTTTCCTGCCTTAGCCGTCACTCCTTCCCTTGTGCCGCCTTTCTCCAACCTCGCGACGGCGGCTAGCCGCCGATGCCGCCTTCCTCTCCCTCATCCAGCACACATTCACCCCTACAATCTACGTAACCGGCCTGATAGAATCATAGATCCTATTAATTTGGTATCAGAGCGCTCGGGATCGACAATGTCTTCGAGCCAACCCACCGCCTCCGTCGCCGCCACCACAGGGCCGCCGCCCATCTCCATGGCGGCGCCACTGGGCAACACCACCGCGCCCGCCTCTGGTCACTCGGCGCCGGTCACCGACCCGGCCCCCGTCCTCTCCCCGGCGGAGATGTCGACGGCTATCCGCGATCTCTCCCTGGTGGTCGCGAACCTCTGGACGTACCTCCAGGGCCCCTACGTTCCGCCCTCGCTGAGCTAGGCGACCACCGCACCGCCACCACCGCCGCCGCCCGTGGCCCCCGCGCCCTCGCCGTCGACCGTCGCCTCCCACCATAGGGTCCCGATCACTCAGATCAGGTTCCCGCCATCGCAGTCCCAACTCCCGACCTGGCTCACCACGCCAGTCTATACGACTGTGCCCGCCCAGCTGACCGTGCTCCATCCGGCCGCGTCGCCCTCGGCCACGACCTTCGGGGGTTTCACCAGGTACGCTGACCCCTACACCGGCGCTGGCGGCCACCAGTTCCAGGGGGGCCCATGGTGCCCAACTACTCGTCCCCCGCCGCGATGAGTCGTCACGAGAGAGCCGTCACCGTCGCCTCGCACGGCCAGCAGCCGACCCGCTTCACCAAGCTAGAGTTCGCCACCTACGACGGCACCGTCGACCCCCTGAACTGGCTCAACAAGTGCGACCAGTTTTTCAGGGGGCAGCGGACACTGGCGTCCGACCGCACGTAGATTGCCTCCTACAACCTCCGCGGCACCGCCTAGACGTGGTACTACGCCCTCGAGCAGGACGAGGGCGGGATGCCTCCGTGGGAGCGTTTCCACGACCTTTGCCTCCTCCGGTTCGGGCCCCCGATACGTCGGAGCCGGCTGGCCGAGCTCGGCCGCCTTCCCTTCACCTCCTCGGTCTAGGACTTCGCCGACCGCTTTTAGACGTTGGCATGCCATGCGCCTAGCGTGACGGCTCGCTAGCGCGCCGAGCTCTTCATTGGCGGACTCCCGGACCACATTCGCGTCGACGTGGAGCTGTGGGATCCCCAGGACCTGCAGTCGGCCATGTACTATGCCCGCGCCTTCGAGCAGCGCGCGCGGGCCATGCAGCAGGCCTTCCCGGCCAGCGATGTTCGGCCGGCCGCCCGCCCTCCACCGACACCACCAGGCCAGGCGCTCACGGCCGTGACTCATGTTGGGCACTCCGATCCAGCTGCGACGCGGCCTTTCCGTCGGCTGACCACGGCCAAACAGCTCGAGCGCTGTCGTAAAGGGTTGTGCTTCAACTGCGATGAGTTCTATGTACCGGGCCACGTTTGTCCACGCCCGTTCTACTTGGAGACCGTAGACGACGTTGCGGCTGATGTTGTCGCAGTTGGGCTGGCTGACACGGCCGTCTCCAAGGCCGACGCCGTTCCGGGCTGATTTCCGCTAGCAGTTTCTAGCTGTCCAGCTCGAGGACGAGCTGTTTGAGAAGGCGGGGAGAGATGTTATGACCGGTTTGGCCTATAGCAGAAGGAAGCCCATTAGTGGGCCTAAATTAGGGGTTTAGCCCATTTATCTTTTTCATTAGCTTATTTATACTGCTATAAACGTACGTGAGAGGGCAAGCAATAAACAGATCGTACAGATCGTTATTTCCGACTCCTTGAGGAGTCGGTCTTTCCTTCCCTAGCCGCCGCTTCTTCCCTTGCACCTCCTTCCTCCAACCTCGCGACGGGAGCCAGCCGCCGGCACCGCCTTCCTCTCCCTCGTTCAGCACACTTCCACCCCTACAATCTACGTAACCGGCCTGGTAGGATCACATATCCTATCAAATCCTTTTCAAGCTTTTCGACCCAAGCACAACCAGTCGTACCAAAGTCTACTGAACCAGAAATATGATTCACAATACACCTAAAGGAAAGACAACAATAACAGAAAGAAGATATCTAAACACACTATAGTAGTACCACTTCAACTATAAATCAAGAAACCTATCTGCTCATATTCCTTATCTTTACAATGAACAAGGGCACCTGCAAATCTTCATTAACAGGTACATAATGCTCTGACTTGTAAATAGAAGTGAAAAGAAGAACAATCATCTACACAGGGTCCAACTACTAATCTTAGATTTGCATCAGTCAATACAACGCATAGTCTATAAAAGCTTAGTTATTAGCAATCATTTGAACAAAATTTGTAGTACTACATATACACTACTCATAAGCTAGCTGACACAGGTATTGATACTCACATGTGTTCCCAACTCAACATCATCCACTGGGGTTTCCAAAAGCACGGGTATATCTATCTTCCTGACAGCCTTAATAGCCTCTAAGCAAAATTAAAGTAAGAACATCTTAACAGTAATAACTTGACCTATTTAATTCAAGAGGAGGTCAAGAATACCTTTACAATGCACATCCCTTATCAAGTCTAAAGATTGACTCCATAATTTCTATAGCACGAGTATAAACTTCACACATTGTTTGGGTTTTGAATTGTTGTTTCTTTGTGTTCCATTTACCGACAAAAGAAAATTATATCTCTATACCAGGGTAATACCGGCGCCGTTGCACACCATACCATGGGTTCCTCTACTCTCTATTCTTCTGGTGGTGACTGGAAAATCACCTATTCTGGAAGTTCCACCGATGGTAAGTTCCTTGTTGGATCTCTGATTCTCTCGGCTAATCGCTGGCTGGTCATTCTCAATGCCAACGGTTTTCCTCTAGAGGGTAGATGCATGGAAAATGGGGAGGTACTCTCGATTGGATCAGTGGTGAGGTTCCCCTCTCATCTTGCTAGGATCAATGTTTGCTCGACCCCATCTCCTGGTTTTCTTGGGTTTTCTCATGCTAAGGATGACAAGGCTGAAGATTTGAAACTTATGTGGCACATTACCAGTTCTTCCTTGCCTTCATATGATTCGGAAAAAGCTCCTGCTTTTTTGGTCCTTTATTCCCTTGCTAAACGAGTTGTGTTGCTTAATCAAGATAAGGTGGTGATTGATGCTAGATTCCTTCTTCAAAATGAAAGGATCTTCTCTGGAATGACTTTGGATATTGTGATCAAAAAAGTGGTGGTGGGTGCTCAAATTACCGACATGGCACAAGCTTCATCGGACAAGACCAACAAGTGCATTTCATTGGATTTCTCTAAAGGGAAGATTTTTGAGACAATATGTTCAAAAAATTTGGTCAGCACATCAATTTCTCTGGAGGATTACGCAGAAGACCTTTCTTTCTGGTTGGCTCTTTTGGTCGTGCCAATTTTAAAATTGATGTTCATACTATTGGCATTGCACTTCAAGCTTGTTTTGGTGGCCTAGCTTCAAAATTTCAAGTCAAGATCCTCCAAGACAGAACATTTCGATTTTCAGTCGCTTCACGTGCTGTGGGTTTTGAAATATATAATTCAAGTACCTTCTCAGATGAGTTTTTCGTCTTGAAGATCAACCTTTGGGGTGATGGAGGTCCAAATTGGAGATTTGAATAGAAAGAATATTACAAAGATTTGGACAAGGATTGTACTTTTGTTTCATACAAAAAGAAAAAATGCTTCGGTTTTTTATCGTATTGGATCATCGATTTCCTCGTCAACGGCCCCATGCAATAACGGTCAAATCAAGGGTGATATTAAGCGAATTAAACCTGGCACGTCATTTGCGGAAATAGTGGTTAATGGGAAAGTTATTGAGGGTGTGAAATCTCCTGCAGACAACAATTCATCCTCAATTAATCTGCCTGGTCTTTTACCTTTTTTGAAATTCCCAACCTTCCCTTCTTGTCCTTGGCCCGAAAAATCTTACCTTAATTGGTTCAAGGCCCATGTCTCGCCGCAGGTGTCACGACCCAGGGTGTTTGATTGTCTTAAGGATTTTTCCCTCGCCCAAAAAACGAAAATTCCCGAACCCCCTGCCTCCTCAACTCCCACGCCTACAGAAACCCCAACTACCTTGCTCCGCCCGTCACCGGCGACAACCGTTGCCGCAATGGCAAACATTCCGCTTGACCCGCAGCCTTTCCTACCCCATGGCTTTGAGATTTTGTAGGTGGCTGGACCGAATCGTGTCAAGAGGGTTGTGGTTCCTCGTCGACCGAGGGCTCATGAACAATATGCTATTGCGAACATTCATCCCCTCCCCCTGGTCCAGTTCCATTCAAAAATATCAGAGATGTATTGCAAGATTTCTTTTTCATTGAGGCTCGTGTTGATTTCCGTGATATTCAAGACTGTCCTTTTGGCTCTGCATATGTTCAATTTACCAATGTCAGTGACCAGGACCGTTTAATCGCTGCAGGTCCAATCCCTTTCCAAGATGTTGCAATCTCGTTTGCCAGGCACAATGAAGGCATTAACTGACGTGGAACTCAGTTTAACAATGAATGTTGGGTCATGCTTTTGGGCCCTCCACTTCATCATTGGCATACTGATGATCTGAATGATGTTTTCTCTAATATTGGAAAGGTGTTGCTATGGGAAAGAGACCCTGAGCACAAATGCATAATCATTTCTAAACTCAGAGTCACTAACCTTTTGGATGTGCCAAAAAGTGTTAGATTCACCATTGGGGACCTTGTGGAAACTGAATCATGGACATTCTCTTTGGAACTTTTAAACAGCAACCTCCTAGGTGGGGGCCCACCTGATGAGGACCTACTACCTGATGATGATGCTGACCCCCATCCCTTGCTTGTGGTGGGACCCATTTTTGGTCCTCCTCCTCCACCACCTCCTCCACAGCCTGAAGGTGACATTGGTGGATGGGACCAATGGGTTGATCCTGCTCCTCAACAGAATAATGCTGGTTGGGGATAATGGAATCCAGTTCAAGGACCTGTGTTTGCTGAGGGGGTGGACATGCCTATTGATAACTTGGATTTGCCACCTCAGGAGGCTGACAGTGCTGTTACTGGTTCCATTCCCGTGACCAATATTTCTTCTAACAATGACAATGCTTCTGTCCATGGGGATAATGATATTGAAGCGGAACAACAGACTATTGAAGCTAACCAAGATGTGGGCATGAGTGAGGGACTGCTTAACATACTCTAGAATTACTAGGATGATGAGGAGGAGGGCCAACATGCTAATGAGGGGAATCAGCAGGATGACTGGATGATTGAAGACACAAACCTTCTCTCTCCCAATGAGGCACATTTGCAAGTAGGGATGGTTCTCACTCCTTTTGTCAACTCCTCTGATGTGCTATCTGCTAAGCAGTCCTTCTCCAAGCAAGGACTAGAACTCTGGGACAGATTCTTTGCTCCACACATCAACAATTCTTCACCTGGCAAAAGCAGGCTGCAATGTGATATTCCTGTAAGTTGGTTTAACTTTATCACCCTCATGCTCATCACTCCTGAAAAATTCAGTTGGGCAAGGCACTTTCTTACTTCTCCTCTTTGGGATATTATAAAAGAGAAAATACCTTTACTTTCATTATCCTTGATGAATGTGTTGGACAGATGCCTCCACACTGCCTGAATGATTCTCCATCAAACCTGATGGTGCCAAATGCCCCATCAAAAAAAAGGGGAAAGAACCTTTGGTGGACACTGAGGTGAGAAGGAGTCCCATAATTGTGGAGCTTAATGGGGGATTTAAAAGTCATGTGAATTGCTCTGAGTTTAATTGTCTCTCTTGCAATGCTGCTCCACCTTGTCTCAGCAATAAAGTTGTTAAAAACCTTGCTGATTCGTTTTGCAAGGTTAAGGAGGGTGAACTTGAGAAAAGGCTGCTGAAGAAGAGCAGGATCAATGATCTGACCATCAAGCCACCTAGAAAACCTGGACCAAAGCAGATTGGTTCTGACACAAATCTATCAAGCAAGAAGAAAGGAGGAGCTGCTGAATCTTGTGGACAGAAGTCTAAGAAGAAAGCTCCTAAATAAATGTTTTTAATGTCTACACAATATTGTCCTTTTGTGTCGGGATCAATTACCCTTGGATTCTGTTATGAGTTGCTTAGAATCATTATGCTACTATGTATGATTATGAATCTAGTACCTTGTGATAAATTCAAGTTTGTTTGTGTGACTACATATCTTGTGTCACCCGAATGTTATTTCAACCTGGTTATCAATGAATAACAACATAAATTGGAAGATTCTGAACTGGAATCTTAGAGGAATTAACTCTGAGAAGAAGTGGTTGGCATTAAAAAGTAAAATCATTGAATCTGAATGTGATATCATTTGTCTCCAAGAAACCAAGAGAGAAATCTTTGATATGAATTACTTAAAGAAATTATGTCCAAACAAGTTTGACAGCTTTGATTTTCTACATTCAATTGGTGCTTCTAGAGGGATCATCGTCATCTGGAATAGTTCATTGTTTAAGGAACCAGAGCATTCCAAAATGAATTCTCCACTTCTGTCACTTTCTCCTCCCAATTATCTAATGACTCCTGGACTCTTACAAATATATATGGCCCATGTCAAGCTAATAGAAAAATTGACTTTTTGGACTGGTTTTCCAACATCATGATGCCTAATAATATGGACAGGCTTGTCTTAGGAGATTTTAATCTTATCACAAGACTTACTGATAGAAATAAAAGTGAGGGTGATGTTAATGACACTATGCTTTTTAATGAAGCTATCAGCAACCTAGGTCTTATTGAATTACCACTGAAAGGAAGGAAATTCACTTGGAGTAACATGCAGAAAGACCCCCTTCTGGAAACACTAGATTGGTTTTTTACTTCTAGTTCGTGGACAACCAAATATCCATATACTTTGGTAACCCCCCTTTCCAAGCCTACTTCTGATGACCTACCTTGTGTCATCTCAATTGGAACAAACATGCCCAAGGCACAAATATTTAGATTTGAAAATTACTGGCTTCATCATTCTGATTTTAAACAGATTGTGCAAAATGCCTAGAATATACCAGTGAATCACCAAGACTTGGAAAAAAGGATGTGTGCCAAATTGAAAAATTGGAGGAGAGGTATCAAGATTTGATCCAAGTAGTTACCATGTTTAAAAGACCAAATAAATAAGGTGAATGACACAATTGACCTTCTGGATTTACTTGAAGAGTCTAGAACTTTAACCATCAATTAATGGCACCTCAGGCATCTTCTGAAATCCCATATAATCTGTCTGCTCCAGAATCAAAACACCTATTGGAAACAAAGAGGAAAAATTAAATGGGTGAAATTAGGTGATGAAAACACAAAGTTTTTCCACTCCAAAGCCACCATCAGCTATAGACAAAATTATATATCAATGATTAAGAATGATAGTGGGCATGAATTCTTTAATCACTATGACAAGGCTGACATTCTATGGAATGACATCAAAGCTAGAATGGGTACATCAAACAAAACTGAGATGCTTTTCAACCTTGAAGATTTCTATGGAAATGGTATGACTGATGAGAGGAAGAACTCACTTGAAAGACCTTTTCTTGACAAAGAGATTGAGGAGGTTATATTTGATTTGCCAAATGACAAGTCCCCTGGACCTGATGGTTTTAACAATGAATTTATCAAAAGCTGTTGGTCAATCATTGGAAATGATATCAAATTGCTGATCCATGACTTCTACAATGAGAAGGTCTCTCTTGAAAGTATCAACTCCTCCTGCATTACTCTCATTCCTAAAGTATCAAACCCTTCTACCCCTGCTGATTTCGGACCAATATCCTTATTAAAATGTGTGTTCAAAATCATTACCAAACTTCTTGCAAACAGACTGCAATCTGTTATTCTTGAATTGGTGCATAAAAATCAATATGATTTTCTCAATAATAGATCTATTCAGGATTGCCTTGGATGGGCTTTTGAATACCTATTCCAATGCCACAAATCAAAGGAAGAAATCCTAATTCTAAAACTAGACTTTGAAAAGGTTTTTGATACAGTTAATCACTCAGCCATCATAAATATCCTCAAAGTTAGAGGATTTGGCAAGAAATGGATAAAATGGATAGAGATGATTTTTGAGTCTTCATCCTCTCAAATTCTACTAAATGGGGTGCCTGGGAAAAAATTCTACTGCAGGAGAGGTGTGAGACAAGGAGACCCCCTTTCACCAGTTCTTTTTGTTCTTGCTGCAGACCTCCTTCAATCTGTCCTGAATAAAGCCATGTACATGCATCTTCTGACCCCCCCCCCCAATAGATGGACCTCCTAACAGTGATTTTCCTGTGATTCAATATGCTGATGATACATTGGTGATACTTAAGGCAGATGCTACTCAATTATTGTGCTTCAAAGCCCTTCTTCAAACTTTTGCAATATCCACTAGACTCAAAGTCAACTATTTGAAGTCAAGCATGATGCCCATAAATTTATGTAATGATAGGTTCATCCATTTTGCTCAGACAATCAATTGTCAAACTGGCAGCCTCCCTTTCACTTATCTTGGATTACCACTAAGCTTAACAAAGCCATCCATGGAACATTTTTTTGCCAATTGTTCAAAGAATTGAAAGAAGACTTTGTGGTATAGCTGACTTCTTGAACTATGGAGGAAAACTGCAACTGGTAAAATCTGTACTTTCCTCACTTCCTCTATTTTTCATGAGTTGTCTAGAGGTGCCAATTGCCATCGAGGATCAAATCATAAAATATATGAGACACTGTATTTGGAGAAAAAAGACTAAAGATGTTCAAGCCAAAGGACAAGCACTGATATCTTGGGATAAAATTTGTCGTCCTAAAAATCAAGGGGGTCTTGGAGTCCTGAATCTCCAGATTCAAAATACTGCTCTCCTTTTAAAGATCCTGGAAAAATTCTACAATCACCATGATATCCCTTGGGTTCATCTCATTTGGAAAACCTACTACAAGAATGGAAAACTACCTAGAAGAAGCATGGAAGGATCATTCTAAGCATGGAAGGATCATTCTGGTGGAAATCTCATATCAAATTAATTGATAATTTTAAAGGCATGGCTAAGTGCAATCTGAAATCAGGAAAATAACCTATTTTTGGTCTGATCTTTGGCAAGGTGAGTGCTTTAAAAATAAATTCCCACATCTATTGTCTTATGCAAAGTCTTTAAATATCAGTGTTCATGAATTTTTACAGGCTGATTTCTTGGAGGATAATTTTCACCTACCTCTTTCCCAACAAGCCTACTCTGAGTTTTTAAACATGGAAAATAGATGCCAGGAAATCATTCCAACCATTCATGGGAATCTCCATGATAACTGGAGTTACATTTGGGGGTTAGATAAATTTGAAGTGAAAAAGGCCTACTCATCCATGATTGGTTACTCCCCATCACCACCTCATTTCTCTTGGCTATGGACATCCTCTTGCCAGAATAAACACAAATTCTTCTTCTGGCTTTTGCTTCTGAACAGACTGAATACAAGGAATCTTCTGAAAAGGAAACAGTTTATTCTGCCTGACTACAATTGTGTAACTTCCAACTGTTACTTGGAAGAATCAGTTAACCATTTATTCTGGGAATGTTCACTTGCAAAAAAAATGATTTTGCAGAAACAGATCAACAAACTTATCAGGGTTGGAGGCTTTTTCAGACATCAAAGAAAAGTACACCTGCCTTTTGCAATGGAAATCATTGTCATGACTACCTGGGGTATCTGGATCTGCAGAAATGAGAAAAAATTTAATGACAAAAGACCCACACTAGAAAGATGGAAAGCAATCTTCTATCAAGAGATGAGATGGATACAGTTCAGAATCAAAAGAAAATACAAGGAGAAATTCAAAACCTGGCTGAATCAACACTTGGATCAGAGATAGAGTAGATCTTTGCCCTCTTTAGAGGTGGCACTTTTTTCTTGTTTTGATCTGCCTTAGATCAGTAGACTCATCTATAATTTTTCTCATTGTAACATACTCATACCCATATAATGAAAAAAAATTGCAATGGGGATTTTCCCTACTGTTTCACCTAAAAAAAAATACCAGGGTAGTAGCAGTGTTTCTTTATTTCCTTAACATAAACATGCCAATGAAAGTGAAGATGCTAAATAGCTGCATCTTTATTCTGAGATAAAAGTTCAGATTCATGTTAGCTGATACTACTTTCCACCTGCATTAATACTACCTAAAACATGACTAAAAATTCAGATACCTAACTATCAATATAATTTTTGTATTATACCGATACAATATTTTGTTTGTGCTTGATAATCATACACAAAATCAGCCTTCTTTGTGTACTACGTTAAGAATACCTTATTGCAGCTGGAAATCAAAGACTGAAAAGAAAGTCGCAATTCTACGAAACAAATCTACATAGTGAACTTCAGTAAACCAGTTCACAGACGAAATAATGGTACTGAACTAAATTCACTCGAGTTAGAAAATTCCTTTGGTTCTTGACATGAAAATCAACCTATCTCACATTAACGGCTAAGATGCAGATGGAAGACATGCAGGAATGGATCAGTATAATCACCACATCAAAACTACAATAATGTACCTCTGAAGGATTTTTGAAGAATACAAACAAACCTCACACCCGAGGTTGAAACCCTGCCTATCTTTTAGTGCTGATCAGGAAGTTATGTTCTGAATCTGACAGTGCAGACCGTTCTGGAACCAACAGCGAACACGGTACATCAGCAAGGTGCAGCAACAACAATTTAGATATCACAACTACTGAAAAATTCCAATTCATCGTACTATGAATCACAACTACTGAAACCATCCAATCAACTGGGTAGAGGACCTGATATATAACTCAAAAAATGAAATCTCTATATGAAAATTTTACGATGTTGCAATCCCACTAAAGAATTAAGAAAAAACGGAATTTTTTTACCTTGTGAGAATATCGTCGAACTCCTGTCGGGCTTTAATCGCGGCAGAAGCCGGAGCCAATCAAGAAGTGTGCAATACGATAAAACTCAGCGCCTCTGTTCAATGTGTCGGCGACGGCAGCCCAGCACCACAGCCGCGCTTGTGCCACCACCTGACCAACTCGCTTGGCCGTGGTATCAAACTCCGTGCTCACCCCGATTCCCTTCCTTGCCATGGCTCGCAACCGCACAGCCGGCTGCCCCATTCGATCGATGTCGTCCGATTCAGCCGCCTCAAGTTGAAGAGAGAGATTGAGAGAGGTAGGACTCAGATTGAAGACGTGAGAGTGCAAACCGACCTCGCGACGCGTAGCAGCAATGGGCAGCGAACGACCGTGTAACGACACGCACACCCACGTCGCCGTGCACGTGGTTAAACACACACCGACACGGTGGGAGCAACCATAGCTTCTTAATTTCTAGGGAGCTTAGAGCTCTTTTAAGATTCTCTTGAATCGGTTTTCGTGGGTAACCTAGGGGGGAGTCGAGATCGCATGGAACAGACTTTTTTCCAGCCGCGCGTGGTGTAAGGGCCAGCTAAGGAAAGAAAAGAGGCGTTGTTTTTCAAGAAAAGAAAAGCCACGATCGGCAGGATGTTTCCCTGTTCCGCGTGGAGTTTGTTACGTGCAGGTTTATTTTCCGCTTGGGTTAGTAATTGGATTAAAAAAAGAAAAAAAAGGGAGATCCGATCAAGGAAAGTCCACACGTTCCAGGGCAAGTTGGGTGTGGATCAGATCGATCGAGCTTAGTTGTGTCGGTCAGAAAGGAAAGAAACCTGTCAGGGTTTGTGTCCGTCGCTCAGCTAATTTCTTGGGATTCACTGTTAATTGAGTCAGTTAGAGAAAAAAAAGGTTAGAGAAAATAAAAAGGAGTCCAAGCGACAAAGGAAAGAGCCTCTCGCGGCGAAAAAAAGAAAAAAAAAGGAAAGATCCTCCGTTGGAAAATTTTCCATGGATTTGGTTTTGGTATGTGCGCCTGGAAGACAAATAGAAGACGTGTTGAGGTCTGATGCAGATTGTTTGATGGTACGTGTTGTACATGGCAACATCAGAAAAAAAAAAGACACGGTTTCAGTCAAGAGTTTGCATACACAGGTGTACATAGCTTATTTGGACCTTTGCGTACAGGAATTTGTCCTGTTTGTTTTGAGTGATTAGCATGGTGTGCTTTCAGGTACATTCAGAGGATAATTTTATTGGTGGAAGCGATCGACCCTGTTGAGGGCGTCGGTTACGTGTTAAGTAGTTGATGGAAAAGCCCCATCAATGGTTGATTACAAGGAGAGTCCAACGGTGGTGTCTAACACCATGCATGGAGTCCCAAAGAAAAAGAAACAAAATAAAGAGGAATAAAAGCCTATGAATTACAATTGATTTTAGGTCTAACACCCCTCCTTAATCTTAGCCTTGGAAGCCATGGAGAGGTTGAGATTACGCTTGAATTCTGTAAGTCCTTGAAGGGTAGCGCCTTGGTGAAGCTGTCTGCAATCTGATCTTTTGTGGATATGTGGCATATGTCAAGTAACTTGTTAGCAACACGTTCTCTGACAAACTGAAAATCAATTTCAATATGCTTTGTACAAGCATGAAACACCGGGTTGGCAGATAAATAAATGGCACCAAAATTATCACACCAGAGGCATGGCTTGTTCTTGAGAGAAAAGCCAAGTTCCTTGAGAAGTGCTTCAACCCATGTAAGTTTAGCCGTGGCGTTTGCAAGTGCTTTGTATTCGGCTTCGGTGCTGGAGCGTGACACAGTGGCTTGTTTGCGAGCACTCCACAATATTAAGTTGGGACCGAAGAAGATGGCAAGTCCCCCAGCAGAGCGCCGATCATCAAGGCATCCGGCCCAATCGGCATCTGAGAAGGCACTAAGGAGAGTGGAGTGAGACTTCTGAAAAGTAAGACCAACATTAAGTGTACCTTGTACATATCTCAGTATACGTTTTGCCGCTGTCCAGTGAGCCGTAGTGGGAGCACGGAGAAATTGACAACTTTTGTTGACGGAAAAGGATATGTCTGGACGTCTCAAGGTGAGATATTGTAGACCTCCAACTATACTTCTGTACTGAGTGCTAGCTTTTGTTCCCAGCGGAGTGCCATCCTTGAGGGACAAGTGTTCAGAACTTGAGAGCGGAGTAGGACAAGACGGGCACTTGGCCATTCCCACACAAGCAAGTAAGTCATTGGCGTATTTTTCTTGATTCAATAGTAGTCCATCACTTGTCTTCTTGACTTCAATGCCTAAGAAAAAATGCAAATCACCAAGGTCCTTTAGAGCAAATGCCGTACCCAAATCACGGAGAAGAGCTGAAATAGTTTTATCTGAAGAGCTAGTCATAATAATATCATCAACGTAAATCAACATAAATATGGTGATGCCTGCCTTGTGATATATGAAGAGAGAGGTGTCTGCCTTGGAGGGGGTGAAGTCCAGCTCAATGAGTTTGGAGCTTAGGTTGGAGTACCAGGCACCAGGAGCTTGTTTGAGACCATAGAGAGCTTTATCTAGTTTGCAGAGATGATGCGGAGCATGAGGAATTTCAAACCTAGGTGGTTGTTTCATGTAAAGTTCCTCTTCCAGAACGCTATGTAAGAACGCGTTCTTGACGTCAAGTTGTCGAAGGCTCCATCCTTGAGAGACGGAGAGAGATAGCACAAGCCTGATGTAGCTGCTTTGACTACCGGGCTAAACGTGTCTTCATAGTCAATTCCGTAGCGCTGCTTGAAACTTTTTGCAACAAGTCTGGCCTTGTATCTATCAATGGTGCCATCGAAATTTTTCTTGATGTGATAGACCCACTTGCAATCAATAATATATTTGTTGGAGTTTGGGGGAACAAGATGCCACGTTTTATTTTGAATCAGTGCATTGTACTCTTCTTGCATCGCTTGTTTCCACTTGACATCACCTAATGCTTCAGATAGTTTGCTCGGTTCACCTGCAGATGTGAACATGCCATAGCGAATAGTGCCATCAGTGTAAATTTTCTGTTGTCGTATACCTTTTTCAAGTCATGTCCGGCCTTTAGGTACAATTGGCGGTGCAGAAGGTTCGTTTGTTGGAGTGGGTGAAGAAGACACAGGAGTTGCTGAAGTTTCGGGAGCAACAACATCATCTGGATTACAGATGTAGTATAGCTCCTTTTTCTAGTAGACCTAGGTTATCGAATCCATGGGAAGCGAATGTGTGGTGAAGTTACTTTAACTGACCTTCAGGAGTTTTCGAATTCCTTTTGTATTTTCATTGGACAAGTAGCTTGTGTATTTTTGTTGTTGTTGATGATGGAGAGAGAGGGCCTAGGGTGTTCGGTTCACCTGTAGCTATGCAAAAACATTTGATCAAAATAAAAGATAGAAATAAAGTATGCGTGTACTTGTTAGAGCGGATAAATTATATGTGGGCAGTGCATCCATAATTGCTATTGCCTCCGCAACCTCTTATAGCAATAACCTACTAGTCTCATCCATAGAAGAAAGAAAACTAATGATATGCATAGTGATGTCACCGTTAATCCAAAGAAAATCCCTCACATACAGTCGTACTACCCCTTATATCACTGGGGTTCCCAACCTGCAGATCAGTCATTACTCATACTCCCTATATCTGGCTCAACCCTCGGGGTCTTGGATACCTGACAAGTCCTTGCATTGAGGCAAGAGAGGATACAATAATCATAATGTCATACAAACTAATACACGATCCCATCTATGATAAATCACATGCACAATTGCTATATGGCTAGGCCGAAGCCCTTAGCCTAAGGAGAATTACTCACACATAGAGATGATATCAACAATCACAAACATTGTAATGAAAATCATAAGATTGATAGTAATAGTCTTACAATGTTGCCAATCAGAGAAGAGATCTACTATTACAAGTGGTGGAGTATGACTATGGAGATGGAAAAGGATGTGGCGATCTGGAGGCGTATTTCTGGCGAGGTATGGCTTCTTTGGGGTATGGGGATCACGAGAGAGATGTTTTCCCGTCGCCCGAGGCTTCTTTATATAGGGGTCCCTTCAGGAAAGTTGTTTTGTTTAACCTAATGGTGGCCGCACCAACTATACGACCGGAGCTATACGGTCGGATTTTTTGCTCAGGATGTATAGTTGGTCGTTACGGCGTCTGCCTTCGTTGGACGGCTCCTGGTTTCTTCTGGTTGAAGGAAATATCGTATCTTTGACTTTAATGTAGTGATTCCCTCCATTAGACAACATTATCTACGCAGGAAAAATACAAGAACAGACGATTGCATACCCCTCTGAATATTAGCATTAGTGACAGGGTTTAGAGAGATATTTCATCAAAAATATGATTACTATCTAGTTTAAATGTGGACGTAGATGGCTATATTTCAGAGCCATCAACCTCCCCAAGCTTAAACTTGATCGTTCCGAGCAAGAAAACCAGAATCAAAAAGGAATTCAGCATTTAAACTGAAATAACGAGATGGTGGTCTTACTCATGATTAATAGTCTCATGTTTCCTCCACTTCATAAATCTGAAAAACTTGAGCATAGATAGAGTAATGGCAAGCATATCATTTGGGTTTCATGCATCCTTATAGCGCAGCAAAATTATTGTAAGCATGGATGATCCAAATAAGTAAATTTTATTCCATGTCAAGTAATCAACTCATAGGCTTGCCTTTAGACAGTAAAGTATAATCATGTAAATTAAGAGTGTGAGAGTTGTCGTAAAAAGCATATATACTAGAGTATCTCAATTCTCCCACATCAATGAATCAAGACTTTGCAAACACTACTTTTCTATTCATTGTCCTTTAGGAATTTCAGTTTTTGAGTAATTGAGAGCATGCCAAAGAATTTATTAGTTTATCAGGATGTGATGGCCACTCGCGGCATCACTAAGGTTTTTGTTCCTTTTGCATAATGATTACTCATAATAGCCAGAGGAGTGATTCCATCATTATTACAGCTACTTGGGAGTGCCAAGAATCTTACCCACTATAGCATTGCTGCTACAAGTGTTTAATCAACTCATAGCCGAAATCTAAGAGTTTCCTCCATGAAGATCGTTTGTAGGCCAGCGGAGTTGTTGGGATCTCATGAAGTTTGACGCGCGTAAAGCTATATCATTCTTATGATTAACAAGTCAAACTTTGGCATGCTCACAAAAACCGCTAAACATTAATTCAATTGAACAAATCTTTTCGAAGACAGCTATTAAGTCAATCAACATTTTTAGTGGTGTCAAGTGTCTCTAGAAATAAGCCTTCAAGACTAAGCACTACAACACCCAAGCCTTCAATTGTGAGACTTTTTCTTACTACAATTCTTTAGCAATTTTTAGGCAAGACTTGGTTAATTACGAGAGCTGGAACAAAATGAGCCAAATTAAATACCCATGCAAACGACAATCTTACTATGATACAAAGAATCACTCCACCAATATAATATCTCAACATTTACTACTAACTAGCATGGGTTTCTCAAACTTCAAAAGTGGGGATTCATAAGGCATACCTCTCATGTTTGGTTCCACTTCTCTCTTCCTTTTTTATTTGTTTCTTGGAAACTCGAAGTTTACCACTCTCCTGCAAATATACGAAGACCTCGAGGCGGAAAGAAAAGAAAGAGGGAAATAAGGAAAAATGGAGAAATCTTTTTGTGATTTTTAAGAGAGGGAAATAAAGAATAGAAAATTGGCGGCAAAGCTCGGCTAGAAATTTCGAAAGCAAATAGAAAGAACTAAAGATAAAGTGTTGGGGAAACTAACATGAGTGCTTATAAACTCAAATAAAAATGTAACCTCAAGATAAAATAAAATAAAATAAACGCCAACTAAAGATACATGAGGAAACTTCCCCAAGCTTAGGCTTTTGTAGGACCTTCAAATCATTGTGGTGGCGGGAAAAGTTGTTACTCGAGTTCGCGAATTGAGTGGACAGGTTACTTGTTGATTCTCGGAGGTTCAAAGAGAGGTTGTGCATCCTCTCCACGGTCCCTCCAAGTCCTTGGAAATCTTGGTATGTTGCGAACCGGGTTTGTGGCTGCTCCTTCTAATGAGGGGATTCTTTCTCCTCCTCTTGGTCCTCATCCTCTTCAGGAATCTCCTCCTTGGGTTGGTGCTTCTCAACCTGCACATCATATAGCAAACGTCCTTCCTCGATAGAGAAAAGACCATTAGGCAAAGGAGCGGGTTAGATACGCCTAGCCCCAGCAATATGCAGATAATAAACACCACCTCTCCTAGTGAGCATTCCACATGCCCTCAAGGTGGAGAAACCAACACGCGTCTCACCTAGTATGGGTTGCAACTCACCTATATCGATGTCTAGGGAAGTGGCAAGCACGGTGATGACGCCTCCTCCTATGATTGGCCCCTGGATTTGGGAGGCTTGCTACTCTAGGTAACGCACAAGGATGGCGTCCAAGTTGAGTGAAAGGTTGCAGTTGATGTAAGAATCCTTGGCAAGGACTAGGATGTCCTCCTCGTTAAGTCTTGTGAACTCATTGCATTCCTGCAAGGTGTTAGGAATAACATAGAACAAATAGCGAATTGCAGGATGTTGAATATTCTTCCCCTTCACTCTACTAGTGAAGCTCATTCCATTATAGTATTGATTGGGGGAAGGAATTAAGCCAGTAAAGGATGCTCCTAGAGCATGAAAATTATTGTTTGGCAAATTAAAGCATGCACACCATTGATCTAATTATAAGGTGTAGTTGTTGTTCATCAGACGGAAAGAAATAGTATCCTCTCCTTGCCACAGTTTAACAGTGCTTTGCAATGAACTTAAGAATTTAGTGGTTAAGCGGCAATAAGTGGGTACATCATTGTACACAAAGTTTTGCAGGCTAGCTCTATTGCAAAGTAAACTGAAGTCATTAGAAATACCGAGTTGGTTCAATATAAGGGGCCAAGCCCACTTGGTGGTCTTCACTTTGCGGTTCTTGATCTTGTCGAAGCGTTTACGGTGAGCCTCATCCCTGAACCGTATCCCCATGCGTTCGACGATCGCCTGAGAAGCGCTAGCAGTGGCACGAGCATGAGTTTGGCTCCTTGTGTTCATCTTCTAAAACATTGAAGAAAGACAAAAATAAAACTTTTTGACCCAACAATAGTAAGTATAATATATTCCTCATCTAAGCACACTAAAGAATCTCCTCAAGATAATAATCTAGGCAAGAAAATCATGGCAATTAGTTCATAGTAGGTCTCACCCTAGATTGATAATGACAACAGAAAGAAGATGAATTTGCAAAAAGTAATTGGAGGATCGGAGGAGAAATATACCGTAGATCACTTGTGTGCGAGGAAATCAGACGAAATTGAGTAGAGATGAAGATTCCTTGAAGTTTTGAGAGAGTTTGGAGGTAGAGGAAAGAAAAAGGATTGAAGTTTTGGAGTTGGGAGTATCTTCCCGTGCGATTTTATGGTCGGACGCAACTATACGGGCGGAACAGGCGTTCTGGCCATATAGTTGGCGTTCTATCAAAATATTAGGTCTTCCTTCTGGCGGTGCAGCTATACGACCGCAACTATACGGCCGAAACATTTTGTTCCGCCTGTGATAGAAGTTTTACAAAAGGTATCGATATCTATACGACCGGAACTATATGGCCGGAATTTTTTATTCCCCCCATATAGTTGGTCGTTAAAGTCCCAGTATATATGAAAAGACATTATACAGAGGTATTGACATCTATACGATCGAAAATATATGGCCAGAATTTTTATTCCTGCCATATAGTTGGCCGTTAAACTGTCTGTAGATAAGAAAATAAATTGTACGGATGCATTGATATCTATACGACCGGATCTATTCGGCCGGAATTTTTATTCCCGTCGTATAGTTTGTCGTTAAACTGTCTGTACATAAGAAAAGAAATTGTACGGCGGCATTGATATCTATATGAACGGAGCTATACGGTCGGATTTTTTTATTCCTGTCATATAGTTGGTCGTTAAACTCTTAGTACATATTGCAGAAAAAAATTCGACGGCAAAGATAACTATACGACTGGATCTATACGGTCGGAATGTTTATCCCACCGTATAGTTGGTCGTTAAACCATCTATGTCCATCAAAAAATTTCTATTTCTTCGTAAACTATTTGTTTTCCTGTAACTTAGCGATATACCTTGTTTTTGACAGAAAATATTGTCGACCAACAATAGCATGAATAATGTATAAATTCAAGTACTACCAAATTTCTTCTCTTCAAATGGAGTTTTTTAGCACTATTTATTAAACATGAACTTAAATTAAAACTAACAACTTAACTCAAACCTAAATTTAACATGGGTTGCCTCCAATGGAGTGCTCTTTTATGGTCAATAGCTTGACCTTGGTGATACTCACTTAGGCCAGATGAGTGAAACATCCACGTAATTGGACTTTAAAGTGATGGCCTCCTTCTCGTCATGTTTGGATTTCTTCTTCCTAGGGAAATGAATAAGAAAAGGATCCCACGAAGGCAATCACAACTTCACGTTCCATTCATGGAGGTTAATTAAATCCTTTATAGTTCTTAAGAAAGAACGGCCTAGTATTATAGGAGCAAAAATATCTTTAGGCATGTCAACAATAATGAAATCAATGAGAGCAAGACAGCCTTTGATGTAAACTAAAGTGTTCTCCTTAATCCCTATAGCTTGTTTGTAGGTAGAATCTTCTAGATGCAATTTTAATTTAGTAATTTCAAAGGAGCCAAGATTTAACTTGTTAAAAAGACTCTTTGGAATTGTTGAGACGCTTGCACCTAGATCACAAAGTGCAGCTATCTCATTAGTTCTAATATTTATCTTAATAGTAGGCTCAAATATGTCATCTAGTTTAACAGGTAACTTTCCAGCTATTTTCTTGTATTCCTCTTCAAGCTCGCGTACCTTAATTGCTACTTGATCAACAAAGTGTTGATACATGGCTTCACCATTAACTTCACTTACCGGAATTTTGACATTGATCCTTTTTACGAGATCTTCAATGGTGTAGCTTGGTGAAGGGGCATTACTATAATCAAGTTCTTCAGGCTCCTCCTTTTGGATCCTCATCATTTTGAGTTCTTCAACAGGATTGGGCTCAGCTTTACCTGCAAATTTAGCCAGAATGAGAGTTTGACTCTCGGTTATCTGACCTAGCTATGCCCCAACGATCCTTGTTCTTTCTTGAAGGGCCTGTAAATCACTTTTCAAAATAACAGCCTGGTTAGATAATTTACCAAGCACATCATGGTTCTCCGTAATTTTGACTAGAATATTATTTTGTTCATTTTGCGAGTCTATGAAAGTATTAAGAGTTTCTTTGAGACTACCATTACTAGTTCCCATATTATTATTAGAGTTACTTATAGGACTAGCATAATGTTTCTGAAAATTAGGATTGTAACTCTTCTTCCAAACAGGATTATAATTATTACGAGCTACGAAGTCTATTTCTTCTATATTTGTTTCGGGGGTGGCACTTACCTGAGTTTCCTTACCTTTTACGCCTAGTATGAACTCATCGAACTTAGCATTGAGATCTTCGTTCTCTTGTGGTGAGACAGAGTTCACCTTCTTCGTGTTTGATCTTTCAACATGCCATTGCACATGGTTGTCTTGCATATTCTCTAACAGCTGCTTTGCTTCGGTAATATGTTAACCCATGAATGTTCCTCCAGCTACAGTATCAAGCATAGACTTAGACACAGGATTAAGAGCATTATAAAATAAATGGAGGATTAACCAATCTTACATCCCATGACTAGGACAGTTTCTTAGGCATTATTTCATCCTCTCCCATGCAAGCTCTAGTGGCTCACGCTCTTCCTGTCTAAAACTAGTAATATTAGATTAGAGTTGCATAGTCTTTGCAGGTGGGAAAAATTTAGTCATAAATAAAGAAGTACATCCCACCCATGATGTAATAGTATTTTTAGGCAAAGATAGCAACCATTCTTTAGCTCTTCCTCTTAGAGAGAAAGTAAATAGACGTAATTTGACCACATTTAGGGTCAACGTCTTTTATACGCATCATATCACATATTTCAGTGAAAGTATTTAAGTGCATACCCGCGTCTTCAACAACAGAGCCTACAAATTGATTCTGTTGAACCAAACTTAAGTAATGGGGCTTAATTTCATAATCATCAGTAGCAATTGCTGGGTGAGTAATAGGAGTATGAAAATAATCATTACTGGGAGTAGCAAACTCCCCAAGCTTCTTTTCAGCCATACTTCCTATGTTTTTGGGTTTTCTTAGATTAAAAATTATAACAGTAAAACCAAGAATTTAAACACTAACTAATTATTTTGGTTTATCAAATAAAGACTGAAAGCAAACTAACAAAATTAAAAACAAGAATTAAAACTAGCAAGGTTCCTAATAACCTCACCAGGGTAGCTATTGCTTCCCTGGCAACGACGCCAGAAAAGGGGTTGATACCTTCGATCCGGATTACGGATGTAGTATAGCTCTTTTTCCCTAGTAGACCAGGTTATCGAATCCACGGGAAGCGAATGCATAGTGAAGTTACTTTAAAGGACCTTCAGAAGTTTTAGAATTCCTTTTGTGTTTTCACCGGACAAGTATCTTGCATCTTTTTGTTGTTGTCGATGATGGAGAGAGAGGGTCTAGGGCTTTCGGTTTCACCAGTAGCTGTGCAAAAACATCTGATGGAAATAAAAGATAGAAATAAAGTATGTGTGTACTTGTTAGAGCAAGATAAATTATATGTGGGCAGTGCATCCATAATTGCTATTGCCTCCGCAACTACTTATAGCAATAACCTACTAGTCTGATCCATAGAAGAAAGAGAACTAATGATATGCATAGTGATGTCACCGTTAATCCCAAGCAAATCCCTCAAATACAGCTGATACATTGCAAATGTATCTATAATTTTTGATGTTCCATGCTTGGTTTTATCTACTTTCTTGTGTTCTGTCCACACTTTGGAGTACTTTTCATATGATTTCTTGGACTAACCTATTAACAAGAGCCACAGTGCCAGCTACCTGTTTTCTACTATTTTTGGTTCCAGGAAAGTCAGAAAATGAATATTCTCGGAATTGGACGGGACAAAAGCCAAAGTGCCTATTTTTCCGGAAGACATCTGATGCCAGAATATGAGACGGAGAAGGGCTGGGGGCCGGCCACACCACCTGGCCACGCGGCCAGGCCTGGCCCGCGCCAGGGGTTGTCTGGCCGACCCCAGCACCCCCTCGGCCTCTCCTTCCGCCTATATATTGCCCTCGGGACGAAAAACCGTAAGTACCAGATCAAAAATCCACGAAAGAGTCTGTAGCCTCCGTCGTCTCTGTCCCTAGATCGGGAGGGATCTGAAGCTCTTCCCGGCACCCTGCCGGAGAGGGGAATTCACCCTGGAGGCCTTCTTCATCATCATGCAAGCCTCCGGTGTGATGCGTGAGTAGTTCATCCCTGGACTACGGTTCCATGTAGTAGCTAGATGGTTGGTTCTCTTCCTTTGTGCTTTCATGTCTAGATCTTGTGAGCTCCATTCATGATCAAGATCATCTATTTGTAATTCTACATGTGGTGTTTGCGGGGATCCGATGGATATTGAGATGCTATTTCAGCTTGATTATTGATTCTATCATGTCTTTGTTATTTGTGATCTTGCATGCTTTCCGTTGTTAGTAGCTATCTTGGCCAAGTAGATGCTAGCAACTCCAAGAGTTAGTATTTATGCTCGATAGTGGGTTCATGCCTCTGGTAATATGGGGAAGTGACAGAAATCTCTAAGGTACTAGATGTGATGTTGCTACTAGGGAGAAAACAACAATCCTTTGTTTATAGAACAATCGTATTTTTTACATTACACGCAATTTGTAAATCAATAATCTGTTGCTTGCAACTTAATACTGGAGGGGATTCGAATGATAACCGAAAGGTGGATTATTAGTCATAGATGTAGTTGGATGGCGGTCTATGTATAATGTTGTAATGCCCAATCATATTCCAAAGGAGTCAAGATGATTAGTATATGCATGTATGGCTTTCTCGATGTTTGTCAATTGCCCCGCTGTAATTTGTTCACCCAGCATGTTATGTATCTTAAGGAGAGCCACCTCTAGTGAACTATGGACCCCGGTCCGTTCTTTTACATACAATCTACAAACTGTTTACTTCTTTGTGTTTACTTTCTACAAACTATTACTTCCTTCCATTCGATACGTTTAATCCTTTGCTTTTAGCAAAACCGGTGAGATTGACAATCTCATCAAAAGTTGGGGCAAAGTTCTGTGGTTGTGTTGTGCAGGTCTCCATGTTGCTACTAGCACCGGTAGTGCACCCTGCCAAGGCTCAGCTAGCAACACCTTTGGGGTGTTTCCTTGCTCCTACTGGTTCGATTAAACCTTGGTTTCATAACTGAGGGAAACTTACTGCTATGCTCATCATACCTTCCTCTTGGGGTTCCCCAGTGAGCTCCACATCAACACCGAGCCATCAAGTATTTTTCTGGTGCCGTTGCCAGGGAGTCAAGGACATGTTCACATGGGGAGTCCCTCATAACCAATCTCTTTCCTTGTTTATTTTTGTTCTGCTTAGTTTCTTTTTTCTTTGTTTGCTTGTTTCCTGATCAAAAACACAAAAAATTAGTCTTACAAGTTTGCTTTCTTTATTGAAAATACAAAAAAATGACTACTCTTGAAAACACTAAGTTGTGTGACTTCACTAGCACCAACAACGATGATTTTATGAGCACACCTATTGCTCCACCTGTTCCTGAAGCTACTTTCTTTGAGATAAAACCTTCTTTACTCAATCTTGTTATGAGAGAACAATTTTCTGGTATTGGTAATGAAGATGTTGCTGCCCATCTAAATATATTTGTTGAACTTTGTGAGATGCAAAAGCATAGGGATATAGATGGTGATATTATTAAGCTTAAATTGTTTCCTTTCTCTTTGAGAGGAAAAGCTAAAGAATGGTTGAATTCCTTAACTAGGAATAGTATTGATTCGTGGACTAAGTGCAAAGATGCTTTCATTGGAAAATACTATCCTCCTGCTAAGATTATATCTATGAGAACTGAAATAATAAAGTTTAAACAACCTGATAATGAACATGTTTCTCAAGCTTGGGAAAGAATGAAATCTTTGGTTAAGAATTGTCCCACTCATGGACTGACTACTTGGATGATCATCCAAACTTTTTATGCAGGATTGATCTACTCTTCAAGGATCCTATTGGATTCTGCTGCTGGAGGTACCTTTATGACCATTACTTTGGGTGCTGCAACAAAGCTTCTGGATAATATGATGGTTAACTATTCTGAATGGCAAACTGAGAGAGCTCCACAAGGTAGGAAGGTAAATTTTGTTGAGGAAAATTCCTCCTTGAGTGATAAGATTGATATTATTATGTATATGCTTGTTAATGGGAAAGCCCATATTGATCCAAATAATGTTCCTTTAGCTTCTTTGGTTGCTCAAGAAGAGCAAGTTGATGTGAAATTCATAAGAAATAATAATTTTGGCAATAATGCTTATAGGAATAATTTTGGTAACAACAATTATAAGAAATATCCTCCCAACAATGGTAATGCTTATGGAAGTTCCTACAACAATAAAAGGAGTGCTCCCTCTGAACTTGAAGTTATGCTTAAGGACTTTATTAGTAAACAAACTGCTTTCAATAAAACTATTGAGGAAAAACTCTCTAATGCTGAAAGAAATATAGCATCTTTGGCTGAAGCTCAATCTTCTTTGAATAAAATGGCTGCTAAAACTGAAACTAATGATAATCCCTTTGCAGGTACTAATGCCATACAAGTAAGAATTGATGAAAATGTTAGACTATTAGCTGAACTACATGCTAAGTGGGAAAGAGAAGATGAAATTGCTAGAAACATTAGTGTTTCTACTATCACCACCACTAGTGTTGAGGCTAGTAATAGTTCTACTACTCTAGATTATAATTTTGATTTTGATCTTGATGGTTGCAACATCTCTGAAGTTATTAAGTTCCTACAAAAGCTTGCTAAAAGTCCTAATGCTAGTGCTATGAACATGGCCTTTACAAAACACATTACTGATGCTCTCATAAAGATTAAAGAAGAAAAGATGAAACATAAAGCTTCTATTCCTATAAAACAAGAAGATGGTTAGGAACCCATCATTAATATGAAAGTGAATGATTTTGATTTCAAAGCTTTATGTGATCTTGATAGTACTGTTTCTATTATGCCTGGAAGGATTTATGATATGCTTGATTTGCCTCCACTTGAAGATTGTTATTTGAATGTCCCACTTGATGATAATGCTAAAACTCATGGGTAGTATTAATGATGTCCTTATTATGGTTAACAATGCCTATGTCCCTGTTGATTTCTATGTTTTGGATGTTGAATGCAATGCTTCTTGTCCTATTACTTTGGAAAGACCTTTTCTTAGAACTGTTGCTGCCATTATTGATATGAAAGAAGGCACCATTAAATATCAACTCCCACTCAAGAAAGGTATAGAACAATTCCCTGAGAAGAGAGAGAAGATTTCTTTTGCCTCTCCTATGAAAACAAAATTCGGTTTTAATGCTTCTTCATTTGAAAACACTTGATTCTTTCTTACTTCTTATGCCTAATTTAAATGCGTTAAAAAGTACTTATTGGGAGATAACCCAAAAGTTTTAGATGAGTCTTGGAAGTTATTACCTCAGTAATAACCGCTCCTTATCCTTTTTATTTGCTTTTTGTGCCAAGAGTAACCTCTAATGAGAGCGATGTAATGATTGTGAAAGTTGCTGTCCCGAAACAGATTTTTCTCTGCTTCACCGTAAAAATTTGTGTCAAATCTCTGAACGTCCTTTTTAGTCGTAAATTTTTGTGCTTCTTCCCCCAGTTGTTATCTAACTTTCGTTAGTTCAATACTTTATGATTTGAGCAACATAAGGTCTTGTAAAAAATTTGTCTTTACCTGCTGGTCTGTTTTGACAGATTTCAGCCATTTTCTGTATTTGCTTCTTGTTGGTTCCCTTTTTAGTTCTTTTGGGGAATTGAGCTTTTTGAGGGAAGTGCTACTGTAGGTAGTGTTATAATGGAAGTTTATTTTGTTTTAGAACTGAACCTTAAGACCTATTATATTGAGTGCACTAATGTTGCTAATAAAGATTGTGTGAAGTTTTGTATGAAGAAAAAATTCAGGTGTATGGAAGGAACGAGTAATGAGATGAAGGATGGACTAAAGCTCAATCTTGGGGATGCCACGCGTGTCACCCTAAGAAATATCCAAGAAGTACAAGTGTCAAAGCTTGGGGATGCCCAAGGCATCCCCTCTTCATCAATAAAAATTTGAACCATTGGGTCCTTCTTTGTTGCGTATATGCTTGTGCTTTATAAGTTGAAGTTAGCAGAACCATGTATCATGGGGAACGCTTTCAACATGGCACTTCTACTTTGTACCCCGTTGATATCATGTTCTTTTTCTTATGGATCTCGGCGGTGTGAAATAAAAGTGGAACTTGTAAGATCATGGAGTTTGTATGTGTGTTAGAGAAACGCCTAGGCCGCTAGCCTAAGCCATGCCTAATAATGGTGGAAACTTGCAGCATCACCATAATGAGCACTCTATGAAGCATCCTCAATAAAAACCTATACAAATAGCAAATAAAAAGATCGCTTTGATGCTCATTGTCTGCTTGCCTTGTCATTTTGATTATGGGATAGCTCATGTATCATGTGCAAGGGGTACCCCGTTGGCGGTTCTTTATGATACATATGTACTTACAATGACAAGAGCTTACTTGATACTAAAGTTGAGTAGCATGAGGTTCGGTCTTCATAAGTAAGGGGCATGAGATTTCGGTTTATAACTTATCAAGCATATCCTCTTAGTTGTGTCACTTTAACCTTAATCACCTTCAAGATGCTTATGATAGGGGAAATGAGAGCTGAAAGCTAACAAGTACCCTAATTTTTGGAAGCTCTTTGATGCAGCCTGTCCTACGGACGCTCCTACATCTACACCAACAAGTCCCCCAAGTGGACCCATGACTCGTGCCCGAGCCAAACTCCTACAAGCTAAGGTGAACTCCCTCCTTTCCTCGTGCCAATTTGATACCTCCTTCGATGGTGTGCTACTTCATGCATCTACACTATGTATCATCAGGTACGAAGCTTCGACACATCACCAAGAACCCAAGGACGGAGAACGAGGAGTAGAACGTGAAGCAAACGCCGCTGGAGCTGCTCAGACCAAAGTCTCCGGTCTGCGCACACCGGAGTCTCCAGCCTGCCCAAGTCTCTGGCCTGCAGACACCGGAGCCTCTGGCCCTCTCTCCGGTCTGACCCCCTACACCAGGCCCTGGGACAGTCTGAAGACCCTCCGGAGGCTGGTCCGGAGACTACACCGGATTCTCCGGTCTAGACCGAAGTCTCTGGTCCACCACACCGGAGTCTCCGGTCCGACCGTCGCCAGGCATGAAAAGGCCTTTGGGCCTTCGGCCCATGTACCCCTTAGTCTGTCTAGAACTTGTCTTTTATTCCTAAATTACCCCTGTTTAAGTGGCTGGCCTATATACAGACCCCCACCTCCATTGTAAACCCTAGGCATGATATTGGAATTAGTGGAAACCCCTTTGTGGATCTATCTAATTCTTGCCCCATGTTCCTTGACTAAGGAGCAACAATATCCCCAAACCTCGTTGGAGTTTGCATCGTGCCTCCGCGTTGTACAAGGCCTAGGCATCGGAGTCCCTTTGCCTAGACGTTAAGATCTCACCGAGTCTCCCATCTCGTCGTGCCGGTTCGAGAGAGAGTCCTCCGCCCGATGCCGATCCTAGGGATTGCGCCGGACTGGTCACCACCGGCATGAGCTATTGGTGTTTATCGTGGTTTTGCGTGTGTGTGTTCATCGCGTTCTTCGTGCGTGTGTTTGTCGTGTTCATCCTTCCCTCCTTTCCCCACACTCCACCCTCGATTTGAAAGGGAATCATGAAAGATCGGGCCATCCTAGAGGTTTGTCCTTAACATATTGGTATCAAGAGCTTCGTTGCTCACGATTTCCCCCACAAAATTTTCTCCTATCCACCAAAAATTCGAAAATCTCCAAAAAACAGCCCAAATTTTCCTTTGGATCGATCTCTTCATTTGGAGTGTTATTTGTGGTTTTGATCCGACCAAACCTTGTCTTAGTAGTTGGTCCAGCTTTATCCTGCGTTTTCTCAGCCCAATTTGGCTAATTTTTCGTGGATTTGAGGACCCAAGGCGTGGATTTCCGCTCAAGAACACGAGCAGTTCGCGATCTGACTCCAGACCGGAGTCTCCGGCCTACCCACACCAGAGTCTCCGGCCTGGACCGGAGTTTCCGGCCTGAAACCCCGGAGTCTCCGGCCTGACGCCTGATTTTGACAGTTTTGCCTCTAATCTTGCATTGGCTAATTTTCCTCTTGTTTCTTTGTGCCCATGTGCGTGTCGCCAACTAACAGCAAGCTTCCGCATCAACAACCCCCGCGCTCATCGACCCCACGGCCCACGAACATCATCCCGCACCACCGAAGTCAAGTTCATCATCAAAGAAGGTATAACTTGCGTCACCTTGTTAACCCCTATCTTCCTTTGTGTGTACCTATCCTATGAGAGTGGCTCATCTTGTGTTTGCTTGAGCATTGTGCATTTGTCCTTGGATAGTGAGAGTGCCAGAGCAACATCAAGTGTGACTAGGTAGCATCAAGGGCGAGCAAAAAAAATACAAAAGAAAGAAAAAAAGATACAAAGAAAAAGCAAAAGAAAAATAGTCTCCCGTTGCAAAAGAGAGTCTCAAATCTTGTAAGCAAGAGAGAAAGAAGAGCGCCCAAGGAAAGTGCACAAATCCGTTGCTCATTTTCCCTCTTTGCTTGCATTGGCACGACAACGAGCTTAGTCTTCGTTAGGACATTTTGTTTGCTCATTTTCATTGTCGTGTCAATCTCAACTTTCTCCACGTGTGTGTACATAGTCGTAGGTTCCCATCACCATTTTGAGTTGTTGACCTTCGCCTTTGACTTGAGTTTTTTTGGATTTTACCCACTTTTGACTATCCCTTTTCTTTTGGTTGGTTCTTTGGCTTTCCACAATCCTAACCTACCACAAACAAGCTTTTGAGAGTTAGTTCTTTCTTTAGTGTGAGTTTTTCTTTGCAATTCCACTTTGCATGCTTATAGCTCTCACTTGTGGTTTCTAGTTTGGTGCAATCCCCAAGGTGAGGTACAAGGCTAACACCATCATATTCCACTTCCATATACAATACTTGTGTTTTGCATGATCTATAGGCACGGTGAGGCGAGCCAACCACCTCCCCAAGAAGATCAAGGACCGTACATGACATGCGCAAGTCACTTCATCGTTCGACAAGAGTTCCGTGAATGTTGCTAAGCCCTTGAGACGCGACAAGATGAACAATTTGGCGAGACGCAAGCCAAGTTCAAGAACATCGACACCCGCTTCGACGGCCTCGAACGACAAATGCATGCAATGCATCACAACTTCGGCCACCAAAATGAAGCGCTCCAATGCTCCGTCGCCAAAAAAAATGACAATCTTCGACGCCTCATCGACGGCATGGCAAGACCACGTTCATGCGCATCAAGCTCCTCAAGTTCTTCGTGTCGTCACGCACCTCTTCCACAAGATCTACATCAAAGTGCTCAAAGACGCAATGATGCACCCGTGGTTGAAGATGGAACCTCTTCGAACTATGTACCTTCCCCACGGCATGCCGCAACGTTAAGCTATGATGGTGACTTCTCTTCAAGGCCACGAGCAAGGCAAGAAGAATGCCGTCATCACGCAAGGGCACTAGTGATCCAACAAGAGCAACCACAAGAGGAACCGCAAGTGCAACCGCAAGTCTACCACCATCGACCGCGACACATACTTGACACAACAAGTGATGACTCCAACTTGGAGAATCAAGCTCATCATCGACGTGAAGCTCTCCAAGATCCTCCTCCTCGTCATCAATGTCATGAACGTCCACACCAACACCATGGTCATCATGAGGCACCTCCCCCACCTCAAAAAAATTTGGAGCGTCAAGTGATACAAATTGAGCGACGCCCACCACGTCAAGAGGCTCATTACCATGTTCTTCGCCGTGAGGCCCATGTGCCTAACCAACATCACCAACAGAGGAACGAGCCTCCTCTTCGTCATCAACCGCGTCAAGAGACTACGCACCCTCGCCACCATGAGGCCCAAGCGCCTCAACCACGTCAACAACCGCACCAAGAGCAAGAGCAAGCTCCTCAACATCAATATCAAGAGCAAGCTCCTCAACAAGGACGCGAGAACCAAGTTCCACCTCCCCAACTACAAGATCATCAACAAGGTCACCAAGCTCGTCGCAATGACCGCAACGATGAAGAAACTTTTGGCAAGCTCAAGTTCACAATGCCCAAGTTCACCGGATCCAATGACCCCGAAGAATACCTCTCGTGGGCACTCAAAGTCGACAAGATCTTCCGCATGCACAACTATAGCAATGAGAAGATGGTCGCCATGGCTTCGCTTGAGTTTGAAGATTACGCCAACCTTTGGTGGGAACAAGTTCAAGTTGCTCGTGATGCAAGACAAGAACCGCCAATCACAACTTGGCATGACATGAAGGCTCACATGAGATCCCGGTTCGTCCCGCGCACTACACGCATGACCTCTTCAAAAACCTTCAAGCACTTCGTCAAGGGACAAAGACTATGGAAAAGTACTTCAAGGAAATGGAACTCAATTTGATTCGCACCAACATTGATGAGCGCATGGAGCAAACAATGGCACGTTTCCTTATTGGGTTGAATCACCCAATCAAGCGCATCGTCGAGTTCCAAACATACAACACCATGGTTGAGCTTGTGCACATAGCAACAAAGGCTGAACGTCAAGTGCAAGAGGATACCAAGTACAACAAGCCCAAGACGTACTTCACCTACAAGCAAGCTTCAACCGCCACACCAAAAACTTTCTATGGAAGCTCCTCAAGTACCTCCAAGCCTTCCTTCATGCCCACACTTCCTCAAGGAAAACTGCCCCCAAGTGGCAAGCAAGCAAAGAGTGATACACCTTCCAACGGTGAATGCTACAAGTGTGGAGGTAAAGGACACAAGTCAGCCGAATGTGGAAACAAGAAAGTCTTGTTCATCCATGACAATGGTGATGAAGAGTACTTGAGTGAAGATGAGTTTGATGCCCGTGTCAAGGAAGCAATGGCAAGGAAATGAGTGGAAGATGATCAAGAAATCCTCATGTGTGAACATGACGCAAGTCCATCGCTTGTCTTCCCAAGGATCTTGACCACTCAAGCACAAGAGCATGAAGACCAACGCTCCAATATCTTCCAAACACGAGCCGGCATCAATGGCAAATCTATCAAGGTGATCATTGACGGAGGGAGTTGCCACAACCTTGCTAGCACCGAGTTTGTGAGAAGCTCAACCTCACCGTTCATCCGCACAAGCACCCCTACCACGTGCAATGGCTAAGTGACCAAGGGTCCGTGAAGATCAAGCATACCGTATCAGTCTCCTTCGCCATTGGTCCTTACAAAGATATGGTGGAGTGTGATGTGGTTCCTATGACAGTTTGCCACATGCTTCTTGGTTGACCATGGCAATTTGACAAGGCTGCTCAACATGATGGTCGAACCAATGTATAGACCTTCAAATGGCTCAACAAAACATGTGTTTTGCAATCGATGACTCCTAGCCAAATAATTGTGGACAATGCAAAGGCTTTAGCGAGGGAGCAAAGCACAAAACCTACTTGTGAGAAGAGCGGTGAGAGAGAGAACCACCTCATAGTGAGTGAGAGCCACAAGCCAAATTCGAGTGGAAAAACTAAGAGTGTTCTCCTTGCCACCAAAAGTGAGATGAGAGATGTTCGAAACAACCCATCCATCTTGCACTATGCCGTCCTTTGCAAGGGACTAGCGCAAGGAACTAACGAATTAACCAATGTTCCTCCATCATTGATGAATGTTTTGCAGGAATTCAAGGATGTGTTTCCCGAAGAGCTTCCACATGGACTACCTCCTCTTCGCAGCATCGAACATCGCATTGACCTCATCCCCGGTGCACGACTTCCCAACCGCGCCGCTTACCACATGAACCCGAAGGAGACGAAGGAGATCGAACGTGAAATCAACCAACTCGTCTCCAAAGGTTTGATCCAGGTTAGCACTAGTCCAAGTGTCGTACACGTGATTCTTGTCCCAAAGACGGATGATACGTTATGGTTATGCATGGACTGCGGCCCAATCAATGCTATCACCGTGCGTTATCGACATCCCATACCACGTCTCGATGACATGCTTGATGAGTTGTGTGGCGCCACTATTTTTTCGAAAATTGATCTTCGTAGTGGTTACCATCAAATACGCATGGCTGAAGGTGATGAGTGGAAAACCGCCTTCAAGACCAAACTTGGTCTCTATGAAGGGTTGGTTATGCCCTTTGGTTTATCAAATGCCCCATCCACCTTCATGCGCCTTATGAATCACATCTTGCGTTCTCTCATTGGAAAAAGTGTTGTTGTCTATTTCGATGATATTCTTGTTTATAGCAAATCACTTGAGGACCATATAACACATGTCAAGGAAGTTTTGAAAATCCTTCGACATGAAAAGCTTTATGCTAATCTTCCCAAGTGCACTTTTGCTAAAGACAAGTTGATTTTTCTTGGATTTGTTGTTTCTTTGAAAGGAATTGAAGTTGATGTTTCCAAGGTAAAGGACATAAGAGATTGGCCCATCCCAACAAATGTGAGTGAACTCCAAAGTTTTCATGGGTTGGCCGGTTTCTATCGTCGCTTTGTGAAAGACTTTTCAACCATTGCTTGTCGGCTTAATGAATTGACCAAAAAGAATGTCACCTTCGTGTGGGGCAAAGCACAACAAAAACCTTTTGATGAACTTAAAAAAAGGCCCACCGAAGCACCTCTCCTCGCGTTAACGGATTTCACAAAAAATTTTGAGATCGAGTGTGATCCTAGTGGTATTGGAATTGGAGGAGTCCTTATGCAAAACGGACGTCCTATAGCCTACCATAGCGAGAAACTCGATGGTGCTCGCCTTAATTATCCAATTTATGACAAAGAGCTTTTTGCCTTAGTTCGTGTCCTTCAAGTTTGGCAACACTACCTTTGGCCCAAGGAATTTATCATACATTCCGACCACGAGTCGTTGAAATATCTCAAAGGCCAAGCTAACTTGAGCAAGAGACACGCTAAGTGGGTTGAGTTCATGGAGTCTTTTCCGTACATTGTCAAGTATAAGAAGGGCAAAGATAACGTAGTTGCGGACGCATTGTCTCCCAAACATACAAGCCTTCTTACGAGACTCGAAATCAACGTGTTGGGTCTTGAGGAAATAAAATCTTTGTATGCTTCCGACCCATTCTTTGAACCAATTTACGCAAAGTGCTCTAATGACAAAGGAGTTGATGATTTCTATTTGCATAAGGGGTTTCTATTTAAACAAAACAAGTTATGCATCCCGAAGTCGTCGCTTCAACTTTTGCTTCTCCAAGAATCACATGGTGGAGGACTCATGGGTCACTTTGGCCGTGACAAGACATTCGACATGCTCTACAATCACTACTTTTGGCCCAAGATGAAGCGTGACGTGGAGCACTACGTTCAACGATGCACGACATGCGTTCAAGCTATGTCGCAAGCTAACCCTTATGGTCTTTATATGCCATTGCCTATTCCTCATACCCCTTGGTCTGACATTAGCATGGATTTCGTGTTAGGATTGCCTAGATCTAAGCATGGTCATGATTCTATATTTGTTGTTGTTGATCATTTTTCCAAAATGGCACACTTTATACCGTTCCATAAGACCGACGATGCTTCAGATGTTGCAAATCTGTTTTTCAGGGAAATCATCCGTCTTCACGGTGTGCCAAGGACAATCGTCTCCGACCGTGACGTCAAATTCATGAGCTACTTATGGAAGACCCTCATGGCCAAGCTCGGCGTCAAGCTACTCTTCTCACCCGCATCGCATCCCCAAACTGATGGCCAAACCGAAGTGGTCAACCGAAGCCTCGGGACTCTCCTTCGTGTGTTGATCAAGAACAACTTGAAGGATTGGGAGGAATGCATCCCACATGCCGAATTCGCCTACAACCGTGCCACGCACTCAACAACCAAGATGAGTCCATTCATGATCGTCTATGGTTTCAAGCCCCTCACCGCGCTCGACATCCTACCACTACCTCTCCATGAGCGCACAAACATGGACGTTGAGAAACGAGCACAAGCTATGAAGAAACTTCATGAAGAAACAAGAGCTACTATCGAAAACCAAGTCCTTCGCCAAGCTTCAAGGTTAAACAAGGATAAGAAGGAGATGATCTTTGAAGAAGGTGACCTTGTGTGGATACACCTAAGCAAGGACCGCTTCCCCAAGGAACATGACTCCAAGCTCAATCCAAGAGGAGATGGTCCCTTCAAGGTCCTCAAAAGAATCAACAACAACGCCTACATCATCGACATACCGACCTCCAAGTACCTTGCAAGCAATACATTCAATGTCAAGGATCTCTCACCCTACCATGGAGATGTTCAAGATGATATCCATGAAGAGTCGAGGATGACTCTTTCCTAAGGGGGGGAGCTGATGCAGCCCGTCCTACGAATGCTCCTACATCTACACCAACAAGTCCCCCAAGTGGACCCATGACTCGTGCCCGAGCCAAACTCCTACAAGCTAAGGTGAACTCGCTCCTTTCCTCGTGCCAATTTGATACCTCCTTGGATGGTGTGCTACTTCATGCATCTACACTATGTATCATCAGGTACGAAGCTTCGACACATCACCAAGTACCCAAGGATAGAGAAAAAGGAGCAGAACGTGAAGCAAACGCTGCTGGAGCTGCTCAGACCGGAGTCTCCGGTCTGCGCACACCAGAGTGTCCGGCCTGCCAAAGTCTCCGGCCTGCAGACATCGGAGACTCCGGCCCTCTCTCCGGTCTGACCCCCTGCACCAGGCCTGGGACAGTCTGAAGACCCCTCCGGAGGCTGGTCCGGAGACTACACCAGATTCTCCGGTCTAGACCGGAGTCTTCGGTCCACCACACCGGAGTCTCCGGTCCGACCGTCGCCAGGCATGAAAAGGCATTTGGGCCTTCGCCCATGTACCCCTTAGTCTGTCCAGAACTTGTCTTTTATTCCTAAAGTACCCCCGTTTAAGTGGCTGGCCTATATATAGACCCCCACCTCCATTGTAAACCCTAAGTATGATATTGGAATTAGTGGAAACCCCTTTGTGGATCTATCTAATTCTTGCCTCATGCTCCTTGATTAAAGAGCACCAATATCCCCAAACCTCGTTGGAGTATGCATCGTGCCTCCGCGTTGTACAAGGCCTAGGCATCGGAGTCCCTTTGCCTAGACGTCAAGATCTCATCGAGTCTCCCATCTCGTTGTGCTGGCTCGAGAGAGAGTCCTCCGCCCGACGTCGATCCTAGGGATTACGCCGGACCGGTCACCACCGGCGTGAGCTATTGGTGTTTATCATGGTTTTGCATGTGTGTGTGTTCATTGCGTTCTTCGTGCGTGTGTTCGTCGTGTTCATCCTTCCCTCCTTTCCCCGCACTCCACCCTCGATTTGAAAGGGAATCGTGAAAGATCGGGCCACCCTAGAGGTTTGTCCTCAACACTCTTTATGAGACTTGAATCCCTACTTCCTTCTATGAAGGCCTCTCTTTTACTTTTATATTGAGTCTCCACCTTCTACCTTTATGCACCTACTTTGAGAGCATAGTGGCCATTCTTAGTTCTATGTGCATTGTCCCAAGACTAGTTAATTGATGCATAACTTGATATTGCTTGTTTTAAACTATTTGTATCTAGTCACTCTTATGAACTGTGAAGGTGTCCTATGCATTTATATTTGCTACTCTATGAGGGACAAGCTGAATACTATTATGCTATGTTTTCTTTATGTGAAACAAACAAACATCTTGCAAAGCATTGTTATTCATGAATCTTTTGTTTGTGCCTTTTCATGTTGCATCATAGTTTCTCTGTCTTATTGCTAGAACTTTGTCTTTCATGTTATGATTGAAGTACTATGATCCTAGCCTCGAATGTTTTACAAATACTTTGATCAAGGTTATGATGGTGCATGTCACCTCAAAAATTATTCTTTCTTTTTATCACTTACCTACTCGAGGACGAGCAGGAGTTAAGCTTGGGGATGTTGATACATTGAAAATGTATCTATAATTTTTGATGTTCCATGCTTGGTTTTATCTACTTTCTTGTGTTTTGTCCACACTTTGGAGTACTTTTCATATGATTTCTTGGACTAACCTATTAACAAAAGCCACAGCACCAGCTACGTGTTTTCGCTGTTTTTGGTTCTAGGAAATTCAGAAAATGAATATTCTCAGAATTGGACGGGACAAAAGCCAAAGTGCCTATTTTTCTGGAAGACATCTGATGCCAAAATATGAGACGGAGAAGGGCTGGGGGCCGGCCACACCACCTGGCCACGCGGCCAGGCCTGTCCCGCGCCAGGGGGTGGTCTGGCCAACCCCAGCACGCGCTCGGCCTCTCCTTTCGCCTAATTATTGCCCTCGGGACGAAAACCCTAAGTACCAGATCAAAAATCCACGAAAGAGTCTGTAGCCGCCGTCATCTCTGTCCCTAGATCGGGAGGGATCTGAAGCTCTTCCCGGCACCCTTCCAGAGAGGGGAATTCACCCTGGAGGCCTTCTTCATCATCATGCAAGCCTCCGGTGTGATGCGTGAGTAGTTCATCTCTGGACTATGGGTCCATGTAGTAGCTAGATGGCTGGTTCTCCTCCTTTGTGCTTTCATATCTAGATCTTCTGAGCTCCGTTCTTGATCAAGATCATCTATTTGTAATTCTACATGTTGTGTTTGCGGGTATCCGATGGATATTGAGATGCTATTTCATATTGATTATTGATTCTATCATGTCTTTGTTATTTGTGATCTTGTATGCTTTCCGTTGTTAGTAGCTATCTTGGCCAAGTAGATGCTAGCAACTCCAAGAGTTAGTATTTATGCGCGATAGTGGGTTCATGCCTCTGGTAATCTGGGGAAGTGACAGAAATCTCTAAGGTACTAGATGTGTTGTTGCTACTAGGGACAAAACAACAATCCTTTGTTCATAGAACAATCGTATTGTTTACATTACACGTAATTCGGAAAGAAACTTGCTTGCAACTTAATACTGGAGGGGGTTCGGATGATAACCTGAAGGTGGATTATTAGTCATAGATGCAGTTGGATGGCGGTCTATGTATAATGTTGTAATGCCCAATCAAGTTCCAAAGGAGTCAAGATGATTAGTATATGCATGTATTGCTTTCTCGATGTTTGTCAATTGCCCTGTTGTAATTTGTTCACCCAACATGTTATCTATCTTAAGGAGAGCCACCTCTAGTGAACTATGGAGCCCGGTCCTTTCTTTTGCATACAATCTACAAACTGTTTACTGCTTTGTGTTTACTTTCTACGAACTATTACTTCCTTCCATTCGATACGTTTAATCCTTTGTTTTCAGCAAAACCGGTGAAATTGACAACCTCATCGCAAGTTGGGGGCAAAGTTCTGTGGTTGTGTTGTGTAGGTCTCCACATTGCTACTAGCACCAGTAGTGCACCATGCCAAGGCTTAGCTAGCAACACCTTTGGGGTGTTTCCTCGCTCCTACTCGTTCGATTAAACCTAGGTTTCATAACTAAGGGAAACTTACTATTGTGCTCATCATACCTTCCTCTTGGGGTTCCCCAACGAGCTCCATATCAACACCGAGCCATCAACAACCGTACTACCCCTTCTGTCACTGGGGTTCCCAACCTGCAGATCAGTCATTACTCATACTCCTTATACCTGGCTCAACCCTCAGGGTCTTGGGTACCTCACAAGTCCTTGGATTGAGGCAAGAGAGGATACAATAATCATCATGTCATACAAACTAATACACGATCCCATCTATGATAAATCACATGCACATTTGCTACATTGCTAGCCCGAAGCCCGTAGCAGGCACGCCGAAGCGATAGAAGATGGACTCGAAGAACTTGACTGCGATGTGCCCTGATTGGTTGGTCACCGGCATGGCCTCGATCCACTTGGTGAATTTGTCGACTGCAACCAAGAGGTAGACGTAACCTCCACGCGAGGACCTTGGAAGCTTGCCAACCATGTCGATCCCCCACTGTGCGAAGGGCCAGGCCAGTGGAATAGGCTGTAGCTCTGCGCCTGGTGCGTGTGGCTTGTCCGCGAATCGCTGGCAAGCATTGCATTTTTGGACTATGTCCTTGGTGCCGCGCATCGCCATGGGCCAGTAAAATCCAGCTCGTAGAGCTTTGGCAACAAGGGCGCGACTGCCGGCGTGGTGCCCGCAAGTCCCTTCATGGATGTCGAGGAGAACTGCTCTTCCATCGGCCATGGAGATGCATCATTGTAGCACTCTTGTGATGCTGCGTTTATACAGTTCGTCGTTGATAACGGCGAATGCCTTGGAGCGCCGCGCGATGTGCCGTGCATCTATCGGGTCGTCCGGTAGTCTCTTGCTAAGGAGGTACGTAATGTATGGCTGCAACCAAGATTCCTCGATCATCATGACGCTCATTGGTCCCTCGAGTCCTGTGTCCAGCTCCAAGTCATCGAGTTCCATTGGCTCATTGGGTGGCGTAGCCCCCGAGTCCGTTGCTGCGCTTGTTTTCTTCTCTGCGGCCTTTCGCTTGATGGAGCGTTCGCATATGCGCTCGAGAAATACCCCAGGTGGTATGGGGGCGCAGGTAGAGCCTATGTTGGCGAGTGCGTCCGCCTCTTCGTTGCTTTCGCGACCTACGTGTCGTAGCTCGCAACCATCGAAGTCTCCTTCGAGTGTATCGTAGAGGTCGCGGTACGCGATCATGTTGTCGTTCAGTGCGTCGCACTCATGCATTGTTTGGTTGATGACCAACTTGGAGTCACCATATATGATGAGCCTCTTGGCGCGGCAAGCTTTTGCCATCCTTATCCCGTGCAATAGGGCCTCGTATTCAGCCTCGTTGTTTGAGGCTGTGAACTGCATTCGCGGGATATACTTCAGCTTGTCCCCTTGAGGTGACGTCAGTATGACACCTGCGCCTGCTCCGTCTTTCCACTTGGACCCATCGAAGTGCATTGTCCAGAGGTAGGACATATCTGGCTTGTCCGAGAGTTGGTTCTCCATCCAGCGCATGAGGAAGTCAGGGAGAACTTGCGACTTGATTGCGTCGCGCTTTTCGTATGTGATGTCTTGTGGAGACAATTCTATTCCCCAAAGCGCGACTCGCCCCGTGGCGTCAGGGTTATTGAGGATATGTCCCAACGGGGAGTCGCTGACTTCCACGATTGGGTGTTCCTGCAAGTAGTGGCGCAGTCGCCGGGCGGTCATAAAGACGACGTAGGCCAGCTTCTAGTAGTGCGGGTACCGCTGTTTTGTTGGCGTGAGGACCTCGCTGAGGTAGTATACCGGGCATTGTACGCCATGGACCTTGATTTCCTCAGCCCACTCGACGACGAGCACTGTGCTGACCACCTGGTTGGTGGCGGAGATGTACAGCAACAGTGGTTCCCTTTCTCGTGGAGTCACCAGCACTGGCGAAGTGGATAGCAGGCGCTTGAGATCTTCTAATGCTTCTTGCGCTTCATTGGTCCACTCGAATTTTTCAGCTTTGCGGAGGAGCTGGTAGAAGGGCAGTGCCTTTTCACCCATCCGACTGATAAATCAACTGAGGGCAACAATTTCTCTGGCCAGTTGCTGGATGACTCTTATGTTCTTCGTCTTCTCCATGGCTAGTATGGCTTTTATCTTCTTCGGGTTTGCCTCGATTCCCCTCGCGGAGATGAGATACCCGAGTAGCTGTCCAGATGGTACGCCGAAGGCGCATTTGTCCGGATTGAGCTTGATCTGGTAGCGGTCGAGGTTGGCGAAGGTTTCACGCAAATCATCGATTAGAGAGGCTTCCTCCTTGGTCTTGATTACTATGTCGTCGACATAGACTTGGATGTTGCGACCCAGTTGTTCCTTGAGGCAAGCCTACATGCACCGCTGGTAGGTGGCTCCCGCGTTTTTTAGCCCGAAGGGCATTGTGTTGTAACAGAACACACCAAAGGGTGTTGTAAACGCTTTTTTTCTCCTAGTCTTCCTCCTTCATTCGAATTTGATTATAGCCTGAGTAGGCGTCTAGGAAGCAGAGGCGTTCGCATCCAACGGTGGAGTCAATGATCTGGTCGATCCGTGGCAGTGGGAAGTGATCTTTTGGGTAGTGCTTGTTTAAAGAAGTGAAGTCCACGCACATCCGTAGGATATCCGTACCCTTTTTTGGTACCAGCACCATATTGGCGAGCCAAGTGCTTTCCTTGATCTCGCGTACGAACTTGGCCTCGAGGAGTCTGTTGATCTCCATTCCGACTGCCTACGCTCGTGGCTTAGACAGTCACCTGATTGTTTGCTTGACTGGCCTTGCGTTGGGGTTGCCATTGAGTGCGTTCTCGGCGAATTCCCTGGGAACTCCTGGCATGTCCGCAGGACACCAGGCAAAAATTTCCCAGTGCTCACGGAGGAATTCGACGAGCGCGAGTTCCTATGCGGGACTCAAGTTGTTGACGATGAGGGCCGTCTTGGCGGGATCCGATGGATGGACCTGTACTTTCTTTGTGTGCACAGATGAGTCGAAAGAGAGATCATGTGAGCTTGGCCTGCTCAGGGGACGCAGACTGTTGTCTGTCGTCTCTTTCAATCTCGCGAGTTCTTCCTGCATGACAAAGGACTGGGAGATTCTGTTGAATTCCCTGTCGCGACTATCAGATCGCTCAAAGCTCCCGTTGATCGTGATGACGCCGTTGGGACCTGGCATTTTCATCTGCAGGTAGGCGTAGTGGGGCACTGCCATGAACCTAGCGAACGCGACGCGCCCGAGGATGCACTGGTATTGTGAGGGCCAGTCGACGACCTCAAATTCAATGCGCTCGCGCCAGAAGTTCTTCGGCGTGCCGAAGATGACGTCGAGGTTGATTTTGCCCAGGGGGTACGCCTTTCCCTGGGACAATGCCATGGAACGTTGTGTCCGATGCCTCCAGGCAGGTTAGACGGATCCTCATCGCTCGCAAGGTACTCGCGAATATGAGGTTGATGCCGCTTCCGCCGTCCATGAAGACGCGACCCATGTAGAAACCTCCAATTTGCGCCTCGAGTACGAGGGGGCAATGATCTCGACGAGGTATCTGAGGCGGGTGGTCGTGTTTGTCGAAGGTGATGCACGACTCGTTCCCACTGAGGTACTCAGTGGTGGATGGTGGCGAGTGCGTGGCCAAGTTGACTTGGCGAGTGATGGCCTTCTGCACCCTATTGGAGGGGCGTCCTTTTTGGATCATCATGGTACCCATGGCCCGTGGGTACGATTCTCCTCCGTGGTGCTGGTCCGGTGCGGCTCCGTTCGGGGGTGGCCCAGGTGGTGGTGGTGGTGCGCCATGTGCCACGGCGCCTGGAGCGGCTCCGTAGCCTCTTTCGACTGCATTGCGGTCCATCTGAACCAATCCCTCGTGTAGCTTGAGGAACTCGCGGCAGTCTTTGAGGAGGTGGCTGGACTTTCTCTTGCCATCATGCTTGTCGATGTAGAAGTGTACCGTGCATGGCCCGGACAGCTTGTCCTCGATGGAGATCGCCGGTGCCTCATCGCAAGTGCGGCGTTGCCATACTTGCGTGGTTTTCCCGGAGTCGCGGTTCCGGCGCTACAGTATCTGATGTTGCGGTTATCGTCACGTCTATCGGCGTAGCCAGCTGCGACCATGTTGACGTTGTCGCGATCATCGTAGATGCGCATGTAGCGCTTGCCTCGGCGGTCGCGTCTGCGTTCGAGTTCCGCCTCCTCGTCAGAGTGAGCGTGATTCTTCACCGAATCTTCTCCATCGGCCCACCGATTCGCGATTTCCATCAGGTGGTCGATGGTCTGGGGTTTTGAGCGGCCCAGCTCCTCCCTGAGCTCTAAGTGGCGGACACCACCGTTGAATGCATCAATCGCGCGGTCTTCCGAGATGTTCTCCGCAGAATTCTTGATGATGGACCACCTTTGGATGTAGGAGCGTAGCGATTCGCCAGATCTTTGCTGGCAGCATCTCAACTCTTTGATTGATGCGGGCCGCTTGTATGTGCCCTTAAAGTTACGCACGAAGCTGTAAACTAGCTCATCCCAACTGCGAATGGATCTGCATGGGAGGTTATTGAGCCATGCTCGGGCGGCGCCCTACAGCTGTAGCTGCAAGCATTGCATGGCAGTGCTTCGACTGCCTCCGTGGAGTCTGATGGAGGAGATGTGATCCTCCAGCCAGATCTTGGGGTCCTGTAGACCGTCGAATTTCGGGTTCTCCGACGGGAGTTTAAACCCTTTAGGCATTCATTTCTTCCTGATGGATCTGCTGAAGCATCTGATGCCGCAGAGCTCCCCATCTTCCTCTTCCGTGTCAGTCGACCGAGCACGTCGTGCCCTTGACTTGTCGATCTTGTGCTGCGTGAGGTCGTCGCGCGCATCCTAGTCACGATCATGTCGCCGTGAGCGGCGGCGCCGAGACAGGTCGTGACTGTCGTCGCTGGATGAGGGTGAGGAGTGGCGCTTTGCTGGCGCTTTGCTAGCGCTTTGCCCTTTTTTGGGTCTGGTATTGGCTCCTTGTCGAGGGCGGCCTCGATTAATCCCAAACCCGCGATCATAGATTCGTGCATGGCAGTTCGGGGATCTCCAGCTGGCGGCTGGTTATTGAGGAGGTACATGGTGGCTTCCGTCACCGCAGCCTGCGGCGTCCTGGGAACCACGTTGCCTCTCGTGTCGACTGTCATAGAGCCAAAGTCGAGGACTTTCGCGGCCTCTATGCACTCTTGCTCGGTGAGGTGAGCCATCCGCGACTGCCTCTTCTTGGCGAGGTATTCGTTGCCTCTTGAGGAGGATCCTCTGTAGGAGGAGAGCCCAGCACGACGAAGGCTCGATTCGTCCGCTGCCTTTTTACGCGCCTCAAGTTGCGCGATTGTTTGCAGTTGGCGCTTGAATTCTTCCTTCAGGAGCCACTAATAGCCCATCAGCAGTTCCTGCGGGGACCCAAAGGGTAGAGGTGTGCCCCATAGGGCTTCGCGGCAGCGATTCCTCTCTTGCTCGTTGAGCTTGATTACGACGCGTTCGCTGGTTTGCTCATTGATTATGCTGGGAGGTTCGACTGCTCCTCCGTTGTTGACAGGAGCGTGGTTGCCGCCATTACCGCCGTTACCCCCGTTGCCACCGTTGCCAACGTTAGGTGGATCGGTGTCGTTACCGGTGTTACCACCGTTGTCGCGATTGGCGGAGGTGTCGCCTGCATTGATGACGGCGCACATGAAGTGATTGGGGAAGCTGTTGCTTCCACAACTTTCAGATCCGGAACCGTAGGTTCCATCTTCAGTGGCCAGATCGCTCAGATCGGAATCGCGACTGCTGTCGCTGATCGTAGTCTCGACTGCCACCGGGGCGTTGAGCTCGCTGAGGGTGCCGATCGATGGAGGGAACCATGATGCCGGGGCAATCGCCAGTGCTGTCGGCTGATCAGGCATGCGAAGCGTGCCCATCTGACCAACTTAGAAGCGGAAGCTCCCAATCGCCAGGCTGATTCCGTCGCCCATAGACTCTAAGGCCGGGCGGGTGGCCGGCGTGTGGACGGTGAAGTCGAAGGCGCCGAAGAGCTGGCAAATCTCCGCTGTTGCGGAGTTGTAGATCGCAGTTGATGGGGCCAAAGAAGCCGCAACATCAGCACTCCCAATTCCCACAAACAGCGCCAATTGACGAGGGTTTAACTCATCAATGCCCATTGTTATGGACTTGGGTTTTGGAGAAGTAGGGAGTGCTGGAGACATCTATCGGCTAGCAAACAAGCACACAGGGGACAAAGGATTTACCCAGGTTCAGGCCTCGTAGAAGTCCCTACTACTGCTTGTCTACTCGTGGAATTATCGAAGGAGTCGAAAGTTACAATGGTGCACAGATGCAATCTGGCGAGGGTTGTGGAAACTAGGGTTGTGTGTCTCCTCCTCGCCGCCCCCTCCTAGCCTTTATATAGATAGGCTAGGTCTCGGGTAGCAGGTCGAGTCGGTTACAAGTTAGGGTTTTTCCCCTTCAAACTTTCTATCTTTAACTTCTTCTTGTTCTTCAAGCAATCGAGAGTCCGTAGGCAACTCGAGTCCCTTGTTTGGGCCTTGGCGACACCGTGGGCCTGTACGTATTTGGACCGTATATACCGAGCTCGAGTACTAGTAGGGTATACCCATGTCACACAGAGATGAGATCAACAATCACAAACATTGTAATGAAAATCATAAGATTGATAGCAATAGTCTTACAATGTCGCCAATCAGAGAAGAGATCTACTATTACAAGTGGTGGAGTATGGCTATGGAGATGGAAAAGGATGTGGGGATGTGGAGGCTGCTTTCTGGCGAGGAATGGCTTCTTCGGGGTCTGGGAAGCACAAGAGAGATGTTTTCCCGTCACCTGAGACTTCTTTATATAGGGGTCCCTTTAGGAAAGTTTTTATGTTTGACCTAACGGTGGCGGCTCCAACTATACAACCGGAGCTATACGGTCGGAATTTTTGCTCCAGCCATATAGTTTGTCGTTACGGCGTCTGCCTTCTTTGGATGGCTCCTGGTTTCTTCTGGTTGAAGGAAATATCATATCTTTGACTTTAATGTAGTGATTCCCTCCTTTAGACGACATTATCTGCGTAGGAAAAATAAAAGAACAAAGGATTGCATACCCCTCTGAATATTAGCATTAGTGGCAGGGTTTAGGGAGATATTTCATCAAAAATATGATTAATATCCAGTTTAAATGTGGACGTAGATGGCTATATTTTAGAGCCATCATTGGGCGCAGCAGATTCAGTGGCCGTTCCTGTGGCCGTTGGAGAGGATGCGGGTGCCGCAGAAGATCCGGAGGAGCGGTCCTCGACGATCGGTGCAGGAGATCCAGTAACCGAGCTGGTGGCTGCTTCATCAATGGGCAGCATCATAGAAGATGCAAGGCTGCAGTACCCGGCTGGCCCCGCAGAATCCGTGGGGAGGTATGATTGGCACGACCCGTTGTTCCCGGGAAGAAACAGTTGGCACAGCGAGGGTCTTGAGCCGAGGGACGACATGGTCATTGGCGTCGTGGGGCGAGATTGGCGCGGTGGGGTGAGGTGACCCAAGGCAGGTTCTCCTGGCGTGGGACTAGCGGGTGTAGATCCCGCAGAGGATCGCTCCGCGTGATCCGAGGCGGATCCGGATGGCATGGCGGGAGAATCCGCTCCGGAGACCGTTCCCCTGCTAGCGTTTTCGGTAGGAGACATATTTGCACCATTTGATGTGATTTCTGCACCGTTTTGGCTGATTTCTTCAGCATGGGATTGCTGGTTCGTGGTTGAGTCTTCTCCACTATCATCTGGTACCTGAGTATGGTTAGTGGTAGGTACAAAATTCATGTGGTCATGATTAGACATATCCTCAAGATTTGATGTGGTTGTGGTAGAGTGTGAAGAAATGAGAAGAAGACCTTGATGAAGGCGAGAACTAGCATTTGGGTGCAGCGAGGCAAACGGGAAAACATTTTTGTCAAAGGCAACATCACGAGAGATATAAACTCGCCTAGTAGACACATCTAGGCATTTTACTCCTTTGTGTAGGGGACTATAGCCAATAAATACACATTGTTTGGATCGAAAAGATAGTTTGCGCTTATTATAGGAACTGAGATTTGGCCAGTAGGCGCAACCAAAAATGCGTAGAGAATCATAATTAGGCCTAACATTGAGGAGTTTTTCCATGGGTGTATCAAATTTGAGGGGTTTACTAGGAAGCATGTTGATTAGATATGTGGCGGTCAAGAAGGAATCATCCCAAAATTTGAGAGGCATGGAGGCATTGGCAAGAAGGGAGAGGCAAACTTCAACTATGTGATGATGCTTTCTTTCTGCTAAGCCGTTTTGTTGGTGAGCGTTTGTTCATGATACATGATCTGTGATACCAACTTTTTGGAAGAAGGAATTGATTTTTTCATATTCACCGCCCTAATCTGTTTGCATTGTAATTATTTTTCGGCCAAATTTTCGTTCAACAAGTTGCTGGAAATTTAGAAAGGCTTGATAAACATCGGAACGTTTCTTAAGCAAGGTGATCCAAGTAAACTTGGTGAAATCATCAATAAAGCTTACATAATATGAGTGTTTTCCAACTGAAGGAGGGGCAGGTCCCCAAACATCCGAGAAAATTTGTTCTAAAGGTAAAGTGGAAACACTAGTGGAAATATGATATGGCAGTTGTTTGCTATTTGCCTATTGACAAGGATCACATACATAAGGATTTATTTCAGGGGAATGACTAATGTTATTTTTCCGAAGAACTTGTTGAACGATGAATTGGGAGGGATGGCCTAGACGACGATGCCACATGGATGATGAAGGAGTGATGGTGACGAGGGCTTGCTTGGTGGAGTCCGTGGAAGTTGGCACAATGACCTCTAAACATGATTTCCTTCGTGGCCTGATCCTTAATCAGAAAGAAAAAGGGTGAATTTCAATGAAAGCATTGTTGTCTAGGCCAATTTTATGAGTAGATAGTAAACTTTTAGAGGCATCAGGGACATGAAAAATATTACGAAGATGAATGGAATCATGAGGAGTATGAATAATCCAATGACTGACATGTTTAATTGCCATACCTTGACCACTAGCCTTGTGGATTTTATCATGTCCCTTCTATGGCTCATGAGTTGATAGCTTGCTCAACTCGCTTATGACATGAGTCGTAGCGCCCGAGTCCACATACCAGTTTGTGTCCACTCCATAAGAGGCAACATGAGCACTTTTATCTTCACGATGTGAATCATCATCATAGCCATCATCGCCATAGCGCCACTAGCACTCACTAGCGGGGTGCCCATATTTCTTGCAGATCTGGCATGTGCCATCTTAGACGGGGGAGGGAACACGATTTCCACGCCCACGGCCATGACCTACTTTGCCTTGGAGACGTCGGCCTTGATCATGGGGAGGTGAGCGGCCTTGTGGATGATGATGTTGATATCCACCGCCATCGCCACCATGTCCTCCTCGACCCCCTCCATGATGGGACCGATAGCCACTACCCCCACCATGGCCAGGGTAATAGCCACCGCCACCGCCACCACCACCACGACGAGTAGCCGCATTGGCCGAACAGGAGAAGGGAGCAATGGTTTCTTGAGATTCGTCCAGCATGAGTTGACGATGATCGTAGGATAGCAGCTGATTGCAAACATCTACGGAGGTGCTAGCAGGATTGGCATTAATAGCAGTAACTAGACCATTGTACTCACCGGGAAGACCAGCGAGGAGGTATTCCTTGAACTCGGCATCGGAGACGATGCAGGCAGCAGATGTGAGCTTGGAGATGAACCGCTTTTTCTTGGTGATGTAGGCATCGGTAGTGAGTTCGCATTTTTTGGTGCTGATGAGGGCTTGAGTAAGGGATCCAAGCCAAACCGTGATCTGGGCTGCAAATTTGTCGGTGATGGAAGCCCAGATCTCAGCTGCGTGCACGAGACCAAGAATCTCACCGAGGAGCTCCGGCAAGATGGATTTGACGAGGTAGCTAACGAGTTGTTCTTCTCCGAGTATTCTCCTTCCAAGGTTTTTGGGGGAGCGGGGTTAGTGCCGTTGAGCAGCTACATGGCATGCGTGCCTCGCACGACCGGAAGGACTTGAGCCTTCCAGTAGAGGTAGTTTTTGAGGGTTAATTTGTCCGTCGGTGGTGTGCCAAGGGCAGCTGCCAGCGACATAGCCAACGCAGGAGGAGGCTGGGTATTTTGCGATGCAAGATTTTTTCTGGTTGTGCGATGGTGGACGTTAGGGAAGAGTCCGGTCTGATACCATGTTGGTGGAAGCGATCGACCCAGTTTAGGGCATCAGTTATGTGTTAAGTAGTTGATGGAAAAGCCCCATCAGTGGCTAATTACAAGGAGAGTCCAACGGTGGTGTCTAACACCATGCGTGGAGTCCCAAAGAAAAGGAAACAACATAAAGAGGAATAAAGGCCTATGAATTACAATTAATTTTATGTCTAACAGATTTGTGTTTTAATCAGGTTACTGGCACCGAATATGGAAGAAGCGCCGACAGGAAGTCTAGCTAGCCGAGAGGGAGGATGTTGTGTGGTAGGTTGGCATGACTTGATGACATATAGTGGCGATTTTGCTAATACAACGCCACATGTTGGAGAAGAAGTTTCAGCGTTGAGAACAACACCTTTCCAAGGGGGAGTGGATGATGTGGTTATCTCATTTAGTTTGATATATTAGTGAAATGGATCGTATGGGCACCTAGAGGGGGGTGAATAGGTGCTACTTCAAATTTTAATGCTTTTTCAATTTTAGGCTTAGCACAAATGGTAAATTCTCTAGATAAACTATTAGGTGGAATTTCCGTATATACAAACCTATCTACTAGCGAGTAAAGAGAAAGTGGAAGAGGAATGGGTTAACCGTAGTGAAGCACGCGGAGACACATGATTTGTTTGACCGCAGTTCCTTCCTTGTTAAGGGAAGTACGTCTGCGTTGGAGGGGTGGGCGGTACTAAGACCACCACGCCACAATAGGCCTCACCCCATTCTCCGATGGATCCCGCCACCAAAGGCCTGATCCACCTTTCCACTATAGGGACCCTTCGAGGCGGGTACCGGTGCCTTTACACAACTAGCGGGGCACAACTCCACAATCAACTTAGAGGCTCCCGTAATGACAACAAGCTACCACAAGAACAAGTTATCAATAACAAAGAACAAGATCTAGATATTGACAAGGATACTAGAACAGGGATTTCTCCAAATGAATGGAGAGGAGTTGATGCGCTTGATTCATGATGATGATGACGATTCTCTCCTCCTTCAATTCCCCCAAAGATTGAAGCCTTTGGGTGGTTGAAGTGGGAGATCTAGAATGGCAGCTCTCGCACAGTGTCTGAACAATTTGGAGTGAATCAAGAGTTCTGAACATTGGGGAAGAAGGTATATTTATACCCCCTTCCAAAACCAAGCCGTTGGTGACTTCGGGGGCCGGATTATCTGGCCCAAGTGAGGGCCAGATTATCCGGCCTAGGGAAAACTCCGCCCCAGACTTGGAATATCCGGCAGATAGTCCACCCCCCTATTAGAGCGTCGCGCCGAGCTTGCCCTTGATCATCTTCTGGGGGCCGGATTATCCGGTCCCATGTGAAGGCCGGATTTCCGATCTGGGGAAGAAAAACCGCCCCAGTTTGGATTTTCCGGGGGAAAATCCAACCAGACTCCGAGCGACCGGATTATCCGGCCTGGGCAAAAAAAAACCGCCCCAGTTCGGATTTTCCGGGAGAAAATCCGACCGGACTCTGAGCGACGCGCCTTGGCAACCTTTGGACAATGAGGTAGGCCGGATTATCCAGCCCTTGGTGGGGCGGATAATCCGGCCCCCCAAAGCTTCCTGCAAACTTAGCGCACATGAAATGTCCACAGTATTGTTATCTAACACACAAAACCCAAGAAAACATGAAATGCTCTTACAGTCTCCCCCTTTTTGGTGTTAGATGACAATACTAGGATTTGCAGAAAGGATCACAAGACTACCAGCAATAACCATGGAAGAGACTCCCCCTCAATGTGTGCATATTAGAATTTTGCATTTGAATACAAATGCACACAAATAGGTGAATCTATTCCATAGACAAATGAACAACATAATCATACCTCCGGGATAGAAGAGAGGATTCCTTGTAATAGCCACTATCATCAACGTGATAACCAATATAAGTTCCTTCCTTGATAAAGAATCCTAGCATAATAGGATATGAATAGATGAATCCATAAGCATAATCCATGAGATAAATCCAGACAACCACCGTCATAGAGTCTCAAACAAACACAAATCACAAGTTTAAAGTTCAATGCTAAATGGGCATAAGAGAGAAAACGACGAATAGGAAAAAAGAAAATGCTTATGCCCGACCCATGCAAATCCTCGAAGACCTAATAGAACTACTTCTCCCCCTTTGGCATCGGGACGCCAAAAAGGAAGAAGAGCGATGCTAGCGCCCCAAGGATCACTCGTAGTCCTCATCCTCGTTTCCATCCTCATCCTCATCTTCAAGCTCCTCAGTGTCATCATCCTCATCATCAGCAGTGGCCGCAGAAGGGAACAAGTGATGCTCCAGCTCTCCATAGTTCAACCCGGAAGAAGAGTTCCACCAGGCATAAGGTGTGGGGGGTGTAGGAGCTGGGGGGTCACCAGAAGCACCTAACACATGGTGAAGGATGAGCTGCTGAGAGTGAGCTAACTCATGGCGCTGCTTGTATGCCTCATACTGACCCTTGCGTATGTCCACGCGCATGCAAAGGATGTGTCGCTGGAACCAGTTCAGCTGCTTGATCTCACGGGCAACGGGAGGCACTGGAGGCCTGCGAGCATCCCTCCTGAGACCCTCAGGAGTAGAGGATGGGTGAGAGGTCTTCCGAACCTTGGTGTAGATCTTCTTGGCCTTATGCACAGTATCAATGTTGAACTCTTCAGAAGGAAGCAGGTGCCTGATGAGCATCATAATGTAGGGTGCATAGAGGATGGATAGACGGTTGAACATATCATCAGTCAATTCATGGTAGATGAAGTCCATGACATCCAGCCTGTACTGCACAGACTCGTCCTCGCATGAGGCAACCTCATGAGAGAATTGAAGGAGCTGGACAAGGTGACCACGGATGCTGTCATTGTTGCCTCCACTCGGAGTGATGGAGTCATGGAAGAGGCCCACTAAGGCAGCATAGATAGGAGCAAGACCAGCAAGAGTGCCCACAATGCCATTGTCCACTGTGCAAGGAGAGAGAGCTGCATCTTTCTTGGGCTTCAGCTGGGTGATGATGCGGTGGCCACTGGCTCTATCCCTACTGCGGAAAGAGTATCTAAGAACCTCAGCAAACACATGGAAATCAGCAGACATAGGCCTGTCATGAGTCATCCACTTCATAGTGCGACACTCATCTCCACAAATAACCAAAGTGGAAAAGAACTGCTTCACCACCTCAGAGTCATAAGAGCACTGGAGAGACATGAGATGGTGCAGCCCCATCCGCTCAGCCACATACATTGCATCCACAAGGTGGGCCTTCTCCAAAGGCTCAGCAAGAACCAGTGGGTGCATAGGCCTAATGTTTAGCCTGGCATACACATCTTCATAAATACCTTTCTGTTCAGCACACCAAAAACGAGCATCCCCCAGCTCATTATCACGAGGCAACTCTGCAAACAAATCACGGTGATGGATGGAGGAATAGGTGACTAGATCCAAAGCCTTGTAGTTGATCTTGGGATCCTTTCCCTTCCTTTTGGACACCCCCTTTCTAGTCCTCTTTTCTTGTTCAGCCATGCGCTTCTCTTCATTCTTTCTTCTCCTCAACTCAACCTCGTCCACTAAGTTACCTTGTCCGTCGTCCCGAAAGTATTTCTCGCGAGGACGGCGCTTGTAGATCTTTGGAAAACTAGAACCACCTGTGAGGAGAACAAGGGTGATAGCATGGGGATAAGTATACACACAAGTCCAGGAGAGAGCATGGAAAAAGTAGCAAAAAGTTCATAAGACAAATCTACTAAATGCACACAATATGGTGAAACTGAACCAAAGTTGAATCTGTCGGGCCGGATTTTCTGGCCTGGCCAGGGGTGGATAATCCGGCCCTTGCAGAAATTTTCGATTTCACCTAGATTGAATGCAAAAAAGTAGATCAGGCCTAGAAACTACAAGACTACAATTTCTATGCGAAACAACATCCTTCTAGACAACATTCCACCCAACAAATAACACATCTAGCCAAAGATGGGGAGAGAGGGAGTTACCCTCACTCACTGGAGGAAGAACGCGGAGGAGAAGGTACCCGGAGGTGCAGAGAAGAAGATCCGGGGAGGTCCGGAAAATTCGGTGGCTGGAGAGGCTCCGGGGAGGGTGGGGGACGGCAGGCGGCGGCTGAGGAGGAGGAGAGGGTTAGGGGAGAAGTGCTGCTCATTATGAGCCCTTCCCCCCGATCCCTGCCCTTTAAGACGAAATCCGCCAGGGCCGGATTATTCGGCCTACACTTGGGACGGATTATCCGGCCTCAACTCTGAATTTCTGTTGAACACAGATTCAGGCCCGCGTGTCCCCAAACAACACCCCCACAAGGTGTACAAGGGACTTGTGTGCAAGAATAGATGGCTTAGGGATAGGGAAAGGCTTAGGATTAAGAGAGCCAACCTGAGATGGTACTAGACACTCAAAATTGTAAGAACCAAATCAAATAAGAGCCAAGATTGAGTGTGATTCCCATAAGAACACGAGATGAACGAAAACAACCACAAAGACCCATAAAAATCCAATTCTCCTCAAGGGAGAGGGCGGTGGCTGAAGCCACCTTGTTGGAGTGTATGGTGTGACACCGCGAAGATATATCTTGGGTTCACGACCAATACTCATCAATAAGCTCACATATCACAAAATGATATTAAGAGAAATGATTTATCTTGCTTTTGGCATTATGGGGGGAGGGTTAACCCAATTGATTAGGACCACACTCCCCCTATATCCATGCCCACATCTAGACCAAGTAAGACTGAGATGTATGAGTGAGTGCATGGGTAATCAAGACAAACTCCTGGAATCAATGATATTTAGCTCATTCCTCAAGTAGCAGAATCTTGCTTCATCGAGTGGCTTCGTAAAAATGTCAGCAAGTTGGTTCTTCGTGCTCACAAAAGATAGATCAATATCGCCTCAAGCAACATGGTCTCGAATGAAATGACTCCGAATCTCAATATGCTTTGTCCTTGTGTGTTGTACCAGATTGTACGCAATTTTGATTGCACTTTCATTATCACATAAAAGAGGCACTTTGTCACAATTGACACCGTATTCCTTTAAAGTTTGCCTCATCCACAATAACTGAGTGCAAGCGCTAGCGGCAGCAACATATTCAGCTTTGGTGGTGGAGAGAGATATACAATTCTACTTTTTAGATGGCCAACACACTAGAGATCTTCCCAAGAATTGAAAATCTCCAGAAGTGGATTTCCGATCATCCTTATCACCAGCCCAATCTAAATCAGTATAACCACAGAGAGAGAAATTGGAGCCCTTGGGATACCATAGACCAAAGTTAGGGGAATGAACCAAATATCGAAAGATTCTCTTGACCGCCACTAAGTTACTTTCTTTACGAGATGCTTGATACCTTGCACATACCCCCACACTCAACACAATATCGGGTCTAGATGCGCAGAGGTAAAGAAGAGAGCCGATCATGGACCGGTATACCTTTTGGTCCACATCTTTACCATGTGGGTTAAGTTCAAGATGACATTTTGTTTGCATCGGAGTGGCGACACAATTAAGATCCGTCATCTTGAATCTCTTGAGTATGTCTTGGATGTACTTTGCTTGATTGATGAAGGTTCCTTCTCTAAGTTGCTTGATCTCGAATCCAAGAAAGAACCGTAATTCCCCCATCATAGACATCTCAAATCTGTCAGTCATAAGGTTTGAAAATTCATCATTAAAAGCTTTATTAGTAGAACCAAAGATGATATCGTCTACATATAGTTGGCATACGAAGAGATCCCCCTTAAACTTCTTAGTAAAAAGAGTGGGATCGATTTGCCCAACTTCGAAGCCACGGTCTAGCAAAAGCTCTTTAAGGTCCTCATACCATGCACGTGGGGCTTGTTTAAGTCCATAGAGTGCCTTATCGAGTTTGTAGACATGGTTCAGGAAGTTAGGATCATCAAATCCCAGGGGTTGATTTACATATACCAACTCATGTAGAGGACCATTAAGAAAAGCACTCTTAACATCCATTTGCTGCAATTAAAAGTTATTATGAGCAGCATAAGCAAGAAGGATATGGATGGACTCAAGACGGGCCACATGAGCATAGGTTTCGCTGAAGTCAATGCCCTCAACTTGGGAATATCCTTGTGCCACTAGTCTCACCTTGTTCCTCACAACAATGCCATGTTCATCTTGCTTGTTTTTAAATATCCATTTAGTGTTGATAACATTGCGGCACTCCTTGGGCTTCTCCACTAGTTTCCAGACCTTGTTACGCTCAAATTTATTTAATTCTTCATGCATAGCAACAACCCAGTCCGTATCTTCAAGGGCTTCAAAAAGTTTCTTAGGTTCCGCCATTGAGATGTGAGCTTGATGCTCACCAAAACTTGTCAATTCCCTTCTTGTAGAAACCCTTCGTCGAAGGTCACCGACAACCTTGTCGAGGGTGTGACCCCTTAACTCAAGGTTCCGATCAGCACGAGCCTTGCGACGAAGTTCAATAAGCTTATTGTCTCTTGGCGGAACAGTCTCATCACTTGAATCTTCATTGGAATCATTTGCTCGACCTTGATTAGAATCTGGTATAGCGGTAGAAGGCCGTGATGAAGCCTACACTTGAGATGAGTCAGCAGTCGTAACGAGAGACTGCTGAACAACTAGTGAGTCAGGGCCGGATAATCTGGCCGATGGAGTGGTTGGAAAATCCGGCCTGGGAGGACTTGTGGCAGTTTCATCAGGCTGCCTGGGACAAGCTTGAACTGGCGAGGGGCTGGACAATCCGGGGTCAGCCGGAAAATCTGGCCTGGAGCTTGCAGCGATTTCTTCAGCACCAGGAGCAATTTGATCGTCAGGAGTGGGGTGGCCAGATAATACGGTGTCAACCGGATAATCCGGCCTGGAGCTTTCTGGAACATCATGACCTTCAGCAGTTGATAGAGATGGTGTAGAAGTTGCTCCCGTGGTTGGAACATGTTGAGAATGTGTAGATGAGGGCTCTACATGAGTAGAGCATTGTCCTTCCCGATCCGCCACAAGGGGTTCCTCAATGGGGCGGAAAAATCCCACGCCCATTCTTCTTATGGCATCTTGGGGTATTTCAACATCTACATCACAAACACCAACTTGCTCCGCACGGGAACCGTCATTTTCTTCGAACACCACACTACAAGATTCTACAACAGTTCTGGAGAGCTTATTGTAGACTCTATAAGTGTGGGATTCGGCACCGTAACCAACAAAAATACCTTCTAGAGCCTTAGATTAAAACAAACTCCCTTGATGAGAAAGAAACACTTACACCCGAATACCCGAAAGTATGAAATGTTTGGCTTGTGATACATTGCAAATGTATCCATAATTTTTGATGTTCCATGCTTGGTTTTATCTACTTTATTATGTTTTGTCCACACTTTGGAGTACTTTTCATATGATTTATTGGACTAACCTATTAACAAGAGCCACAGTGCTAGTTGCCTGTTTTCTGCTGTTTTTGGTTCCACGAAAGTCAAAAAATCAATATTCTCGGAATTGGACGGGACAAAAGCCAAAGTTACTATTTTCCTGGAAGACTCACGGAGCCAGAAGGAGAGTCGGAGAGGGGCCACACCACCCCATGGCGCGGGTCCACCTAGGCCGCGCCAGGGCATGGTGTGGGCCCCCTGGCTGGCCACCGAACTTACCTCCTTCGCCTATAAGAGCCTCCCGATACCAAAACCCTAGGTCGTCAATCAGAAATCCACAAAAAGTTCCACAGCGCCGCCGCCACCGAAGGGGAGATTCGGGGGACAGAAAGTCTCTGTTCCGGCACCCTGCCGGGATGGGGAAGTGCCCTCGGAGCCATCTCCATCGATCTCCACCACCATCTCCATCGTCGTTGTTGATTCCCATGATGAGGAGGGAGTAGTTCTTCCTCGAGGCTAAGGGTTCTACCGGTAGCTATGTGTTCATCTCTCTCTATGCATGATCTTATCGAGATCATGAGCTTTGTAATCCATTAGATCTACCTTGCTACTCAAGTGCTTTATTAGATCTCTTCTCTCCCCATGTGTGTGAAAGTGACAGCGTGCTCACCATGGTGGCACTTAGGCTAGAGATTACAAATACTTGTTATGAGTTATATTTGGAGTTGGATGTCTTTATGAAATCGTGGTGTTTGTTGGACTCATCTAGTACTCAAGGTGACAGTGTGGGGTTTTCTAGATGGGAAAGGCTTACTTTGAGGTGTGTTGTTATAGCCCTACCATCGATTAGAGTGTCCAACCGGAGAGTAGTTAAGAGTAGTATCATGAAGATAATATATTTATCTGAGAGTGTTCACTAGTGAAAGTATGATCCCTAGGCCTTGTTTCTAAGCATTGATACATAGTTTGCTATTAGATCTGTTACATGTTTGCTTGCTTCCATCTTTATTTCAGTTTGCTTTTAGTCTTATCCACGCCATCAAGTTATCTTCTCTCACCATTACCACTTATAATTATCTTTACCACTTGTATTTCACTATCTCTTCGCCGAACTAGTGCACCTATGCACCTGGCAAGTGTATTGGGTGTGTTGGGGACACAAGAGACTTCTTGTATCTTGATTGCAGGGTTGCTTGAGAGGGAATACCTTTGACCACTTCGTCCCTGAGTTCGATAAACCTTGGGTGATCCACTTAAGGGAAAACTTCCTGCGGTTCTACAAACCTCTACACTTGGAGGCCCAACAACTTCCTGCGGTTCTACAAACCTCTATTTTCTGGCGCCGTTGTCGGGGAGGTAAGGTAAAAGGTACTCACATCCTCCGGTGTGAGTGCTCGAAGTTATTTCCTTTAGATTCTGCAATTTTGTCTTTTTGTTTCTTGTTTTCACTAGTTAGGCTTAATGGAAAACAACAACAAAATTAGAGCGCTTTATAGTATTCATCTTGAGTTAGGACATGACGTGTTTGAAGAGAAAATTAAAACACATATGGAACTTTATTTGCATGCTAATAGCAATGTTGTTAGTATGAATTCTTTGGACACCATTATTTCTAATGCTATGGAAAAGTCTAAGGTTGGGGAAGCTGGTTTTGATGAGTATGATATTTTTAGTCCCCCAAGCATGGAGGAGAAAACCTACTTTGATGATACTATGCCTCCAATATATGATGATTACAATGATGAATATGATATTTTCAGTCCACCTAATATTGAGGATAAAATTAATTATGATTACAATATGCCTCCTATATTTTATGATTATGGTGATGAGAATAATAAAGATAGCTATTTTGTTGAATTTTCTCCCACTATAATTAATAAGAATGACTATGCTTATGTGGAGAGTATTAATTCTTTTATGCATGTGGCTCATGATAAGAATGTTTTATGTGACAGTTATATTTTTAATTTTATTCATGATGCTACTAAAAGTTATTATGAGAGAGGGAAACATGGTTTTATGTGTCTCAATAATATTAAGTTTCCCCTCTTTATGTTGAAAGTCTTGAAGTTGGGCTTGTTTTGTTTTCCTATGCTTATTGCTTTGTGCTTTCATGGCTTGTTTATTTACAAGATTCATATGCATAGGAAGTGGGTTAGACTTAAATGTGTTTTGAATTTGCTTCTCTATGCTCTCTTTTACTTCAATTCATATTTCCTATGTGAGCATCTTTTCAAACTATCATGCCTAACTTAAAGGCGTTAAAGAAAAGTACTTATTGGGAGATAACCCAAAAGTTTTAGATGAGTCTTGAAAGTTATTACCTCTGTAATAACCGCTCCTTCTCGTTTTTATTTGCTTTTTGTGCCAAGAGTAACCTCTAATGAGAGAGAAGTAATGATTGGGAAAGTTGCTGTACCGAAACAGATTTCTGTGCTTCACCGTGAAAATTCATGTAAAATCTCCGAACGTCTTTTTGTGGCGTAAATTTTTTGGCTTCTTCCCCAGGTTGTTATCTAACTTTCGTTAGTTCAACACTTTTCGATTTGAGCGACAGAAGGTATTCGAAAAAAATCGTCTTTACCTGCTGGTCTGTTTTGACAGATTTCTGCCATTATTCACATTTGCTTCTTGTTGGTTCCTTTTTGAGTTCTTTTGGGGAATTGAGCTTTTTGAGGGAAGTGTTTCAGTAGCTAGTGTTCTAATGGAAGTTTATTTGGTGTTGGAACTGAACCTTAAGACCTATTTATCTTGAGTGCACTAATGTTGCTAATAAAGATTGTGTGAAGTTTTGTATGAAGGAAAATTTCAGGTGTATGGAAGGAACGAGTAATGAGATGAAGGATGGACTAAAGCTCAAGCTTGGGGATGCCACGCGTGTCACCCCAAGAAATATCCAATAAGTAGAAGCGTCAAAGCTTGGGGATGCCCAAGGCATCCCCTTCTTCATCAATAAAAATCCCAGGTTTCTTCCAAACACTTCATTTTTATTGTTTCATGCATAGTTGTGTTGTTCTTGGAGCGTCTTATTCTAAATTTTCGTTTTGGTTTTAGTTTGCTTTGGTTTTTGCTTAGTTTTCTGAATAAATTGGTTGGACCCCCTCTTTCATACATTGGTTTTCAAATAGTTTGGTTTGGATTGGAAAAGAGTAGGAACGTTCATGCTTAAGTGGTAAAGAGAGCTTGTTTTTGACTGTTGCCTATGCTTTGTCATGCCATGCTTGATATTGTTTTGGCTTTATGCTTAGTATTCTTTGCTGTAGCATGACTTGTTATAAACAATTGAGATTGCTTAATGTGCCTTGGATGAATCATGCGTTGTTTTAGCATATTAAAGCATAGTATAGTGGTATTCTCCTTTGATGCTTTATTTGGGTTGACTTGGCGCATGCTCACACCATGTTATGACTATCCAAAGTCACCATAGCCTTTATGATCCTTTAGTTTTCAACTTGTAGTATCACTTGATGCTTTGATCAATGATGTTTTGTCGCTCTGCATGATTATGGCCATTATTGCTCTCTTAGTTTGTCGCTCCCAGTCTTTTGCTAGCCTCCACAACAAAGTATGAGTTCCACTCATGCATCCAACTCCCTAAACCAATTTATTCCAAAGAGTCCACCATACCTACCTACTAGCTTATGCTATTCCAAGTACATTCATGCTTTTGTTTACCTTCCACTTGTTATGAGAAAACTAGTGATTAAAGCTCTCACGAACTTGATGGCACACTTCACTTTTCTTGCCTTAATAAACTTGAACCATTGTGTCATCTATGTTGTATATGCTTGCACTTATTTGTTGGGAATTAGCAGAACCATGCTTTCATGGGGAACGCTTTCAACATTGCACTTGGTACTTGTACCTAGTTGATATCATGCTCTTTTGTATATGGATGTCGTCGGTGTGAAATGAAAGGGGAGCTTGTAATTCCATGGAGTTATGTATATGTGTTAGAGAAACGCCTGGGCCACTGGTCTAATCCATGCTGACATGGTGGAAACCTGCAGCGTAACCATAATGAGCTGTCTATGAACCATTCTTCTTATAAAAAAAGAGTCCTATATTGAGAAAAAAAAGAGAAAAGAAAAAGAAAAAAAGAGATACTATGAAAAGAGGATAGAGAGAAAAAAGCACCATATTCCCATGGTAAATAAGAAGAATGCTGAGATGCTCGTTGTCTACTTGCCTTGTCATTTTGATATGGAGATTCTTCCGTATCATCGGGCAAGGGGTACCCCGTTGGCGGTTCTCTATGATACACATGTACTTACGATGACAAGAACTTACCGGTGACTAAACTTGAGTAGCATGAGGAGCTGCCCTCGTATACAAGGGACATGAGATTTCTGACTTATACTTCGTCAAGCATGTAAACCATAGTTTGTTCACTTTAACCTTAATCACTTCAAGATGCTTATGATAGGGGCAATGAGAGCTGAAAGCTATAAGTACCATAATTTTTGGAAGCTCTTTATGAGACTTGAATCCCTACTTTTCTATGAAGGCCTTTCTTCCACCATTATATTGAGTCTCCACCTTCTACCTTTATGCACCTACTTTGAGAGCATAGTGGCCATTCTTAGTTCTATGTGCATTGTCCCAAGACTAGTTGGTTGATGCATAACTTGATATTGCTTGTTTTAAACTATTTGTATCTAGTCACTCTTATGAACTTTGAAGGTGTCCTATGCATTTATACTTGCTACTCTATGAGGGACAAGTTGAATGCCATTATGCTATGTTTTCTTTATCTGAAACAAACAAACATCTTGCAAAGCATTGTTATTCATGAATCTTTTGTTTGTGCCTTTTCATGTTGCAACGTAGTTTCTTTGTATTAGTGCTAGAACTTTGTCTTTCATGTTATGATTGAAGTACTATGATCCCAGATTTGAATGTTTTACAAATACTTTGATCAAGTTTATGATGGTGCATGTCACCTCAAAAATTATTCTTTCTTTTTATCACTTACCTACTCGAGGACGAGCAGGAGTTAAGCTTGGGGATGTTGATACATTGCAAATGTATCCATAATTTTTGATGTTCCATGCTTGGTTTTATCTACTTTCTTATGTTTTGTTCACACTTTGGAGTACTTTTCATATGATTTCTTGGACTAAAATATTAACAAGAGCCACAGTGCCAGTTGCCTGTTTTCTGCTGTTTTTGGTTCCAGGAAAGTCAGAAAATCAATATTCTCGGAATTGGACGGGACAAAAGCCAAAGTTACTATTTTCCTGGAAGACTCAAGGAGCCAGAAGGAGAGTCGGAGAGGGGCCACACCACCCCATGGCGCGGGTCCACCTAGGCCGCGCCAGGGCATGGTGTGGGCCCCCTGGCTGGCCACCGAACTTACCTCCTTCGCCTATAAGAGCCTCCCGATACCAAAACCCTAGGTCGTCAATCAGAAATCCACAAAAAGTTCCACAGCGCCGCCGCCACCGAAGGGGAGATTCGGGGGACAGAAAGTCTCTGTTCCGGCACCCTGCCGGGATGGGGAAGTGCCCTCGGAGCCATCTCCATCGATCTCCACCACCATCTCCATCGTCGTTGTTGATTCCCATGATGAGGAGGGAGTAGTTCTTCCTCGAGGCTAAGGGTTCTACCGGTAGCTATGTGTTCATCTCTCTCTATGCATGATCTTATCGAGATCATGAGCTTTGTAATCCATTAGATCTACCTTGCTACTCAAGTGCTTTATTAGATCTCTGCTCTCCCCATGTGTGTGAAAGTGACAGCGTGCTCGCCATGGTGGCACTTAGGCTATAGATTACAAATACTTGTTATGAGTTATATTTGGAGTTGGATGTCTTTATAAAATTGTGGTGTTTGTTGGACTCATCTAGTACTCAAGGTGACTGTGTGGGGTTTTCTAGATGGGAAAGGCTTACTTTGAGGTGTGCTGTTATAGCCCTACCATCGATTAGAGTGTCTAACCGGAGAGTAGTTAAGAGTAGTATCATGAATATAATATATTTATATGAGATTGTTCACTAGTGAAAGTATGATCCCTAGGCCTTGTTTCTAAGCATTGATACACCGTTTGCTATTAGATCTGTTACATGTTTGCTTGCTTCCATCTTTATTTCAGTTTGCTTTTAGTCTTTTCCACGCCATCAAGTTATCTGCTCTCACCATTACCACTTATAATTATCTTTACCACTTGTATTTCACTATCTCTTCGCCGAACTAGTGCACCTATACACCTGACAAGTGTATTGGGTGTGTTGGGGACACAAGAAACTTCTTGTATCTTGATTGCAGGGTTGCTTGAGAGGGAATACCTTTGACCACTTCCTCCCTGAGTTCGATTAACCTTGGGTGATCCACTTAAGGGAAAACTTGCTGCTGTTCTACAAACCTCTGCACTTGCAGGCCCAACCACTATCTACAAGAATAGAAGTGCGTAGACATCAGCTTGTTACTGGTAAGTATTTCATATGGAGTCTTGTCCAAGATCTTGCGGAGGTATAACCGGTTGGATGAATGACAAGCGCTAGAGATTGCTTCTGCCCAGAAGTTGTATGGAGACTTGAATTCGGCTAGCATTGACCTTGCCATGTCTATTAGAGTCCGATTCCTTCCTCTTGGCTACACCATTTTGTTGAGGGGGTGTACGCAACGGAATATTGATGTCTAATCCCCTCTTCACTTAGGAACTCATTTAAGGTATAGTTCTTGAACTCAGATCCGTTATCACTTCTTATAGCAAGAATAGGGACGTTGTGTTGACATTGAACCTCGTTGGCGAAGTCGATGACCGTTTGTTGAGTTTCACTCTTCAACTTGAAGAAATAAACCCAAGTGTATCTTGAGTAATCATCAACGATCACAAGACAGTACTTCTTCCCACCGGGGCTTTCATGAGATGGAGATCCGAAGAGGTCCACATGTAGGAGCTCTAAGATCCTTTTTGACGAGATAATAGTCTTCCTACGATGAATAGAGTCATGCATTTTCCCTTCAACACAAGCCCTTCAAACACGATCTTTGGCAAAGGAGACATTTTCTTTTAGACCGAGGATGTGGCCACCCTTGTGGAGACTTTGCAAAGTTCTAATATTGACGTGGGCTAGTCGGCGATGACAAAGCCAACCCACGTTAGCCTTTCCGAAGAGACACATCGGGCCTGTAGTGGTTTTCCTCGAAAAGTCCACCACGTACAGGTCATTTTCGACATATCCCACGAAAGCGACTTTTAGAGACTTACTCCACAAGAGTACCACCAAATCAGCATCAATATAAACTGCAAAGCCCATCTTACCAAGCACGAACTGAAAGCAAGTTGTACCCGAGGGTCTCAACAAGCATGACGTCCACAAGAGAGATATCGTGAGCCATCACAACTTTGCCGAGACCCAATACCTCAGATTTTGACTTGTCACCATAGGAGACGGTTATATGATCATGATTTGGTTGCATCTCCGTGATGATCTCCTTGCTTCCGGTCATATGACTCGTGCAACCGCTATCGAGTACCCATTTAGAACCACCGGAAGCATAGCCCTGCAAGAAAGTTACTTCTTGGTTTTAGGTACCCATTTTTCAATGGGTCCTCTCATGTTAGTGACAAGGGTCTTGGGGACCCAAATAGACCAAGGAATGTAACAATCGTAAGAGCCTACATAACTAGCATAAGCATCACCATAATAATCGCAATATAATTCAAAGTTAGGATTGTTAGCCCCTGCAAAACCATCATAATTAGACTTTTCATTGGTAATGTTGCTAGTCTTTGGTTGAGCAGCCTTGCTCTTCTTCTTCTTGTTGTTGTTTTTCTTTCTCTTTGTCTTGGGAATGTAACCAAGACCTTCTTTACTATTTTTTGTCCTTTGCTTGCTCAGTATCTCATTAAGAACCTCTTTACCTTTGTGTTGAGAACCTCTTGCAAGATCTTCTTTTCCATAAGATGATGTGGAGGTACTTGGCACATCATACAACTTTAATTGAGTTTGGAGCTGGTCATGAGACTCATTTAAAGTAGAATGATCACTCTTCAATGCCTTGTGAGCACTTTCAAGATTATCAAACTTCTGCGAGAGTCTAGCATGAACAGCCCCAAATTCAATCTTTTCTTTCTTTAGTTTCTTTACCTTGGCAAGAGCATTGTCACGTTCTTTGATGAGCTGGGCCACAACTTCTTCATGTGACTCCTCAATGGACTTGAGTCTCTCTTCCAAAGATACTCGAGCTTCATCTTCTTCTTCCAAGGCAATCTTCAAAGAAGCTATCTCGAAGGCATCTTCTCTTTCGATTCTTCCCTTTTCTTCAAGAAGATCTTCGGCTTGAGCAAATTGACTCATAAGAGCATGAAAATGGAGTTTGTGCTCACCTTGCAGGTTAGTGAAAAAGTGACCAAAGCAATAACTTCTTCTTTCATTTTAAGACTGTCATGATCATCCATATCCAAAATTATGTTAGTCTTAGGAAATGAAGAGCTAGAACTTGATACCTCGGACCCTCTTGCCATTAGGCAAGTGGTGTTGTTGTTTTTGACGTTCTCATTTGGCGAGTCAAAGAGAGATGATGGAGTCGATGTGGTGGCTATAGCAGCCACCTCACGAGAACTATCTTCATCCTCTTCATCTTCACTTATAGAGGAGTATTCTTCTTGTGCCACTAAGACGATCTTGGGTTGCTTCTTTTGGGGCCATTCTTCTTAATAAATGGCTTCTTCTTAGGGGCTTTGAATTTTTCTTTAAGAATGAGCCTCCCACCATTGTCTTCTCTATTTTGATAAGGACACTCGGTTACAAAGTGCAGCCTATCTCCATAGTTGTAGCATGTTCTCAGTTTTGGGCCGCTTTCTCTTCTTCCACTCGACCCATTCTTGCACTCGAGTTCCGACTTGGCCTTGGCAGGATCCTTCCAAAAGTTCCTTGCGTAAAATGCCATGTACTCACCATGAGCATGTTTGACTTCATCAGGGTAGTCCATGGAGGCCCCTTCAAACGCTCTTTCATCCTCCTCTTGCTCAACAAGATTATCTTTTAGAGCAACATTGACACCCTTTTGCATTCCAATGGCACAAGCACGGGCATCTTCAGCAATCTTTGCAGCCACTTTGAATGACGCCATTTCTTGCATGACCTCATTGGATGTCATTTGATGGCAGTTGTGTTTACCTTGCAGGCTCTTCAAGTCCGTTGGCTTGAAAGGCATTAAGGCACTCACATATTTTCTTTTTATCCACGCATCATCAATGTGAGTGGCTCCATGCTTTCTAAATGTTGTTGCGATGCCCTTGAGTCTTCTATACATGTCTTCATGGTTTTCACCATCCAACATGTAGAATCCCTCAGCTTCATTACTAAGGGAATCATACCTATTTATTCTCATGCTTTCATTCCCAACAAAGAGATCGGTGAGGGCATCCCAAGCTTCTTTAGTTGTGTTGAGATGTTCAATGTGGGGCATGTCCTTGGGACCCACACCGAGTTGTATCATGTGGAGAGCAGTGGCATTCAATTGGCTGTCCATAACTTCTCTTCTTGTCAGGTTGGTTTGATCTCCAATATGAAGACCCTCTTCAATAATCCTCCAAAGTTCAATAGAGGAGTTGCAAACATGAGACTTCATTAAGAATTGCCATTGATGGAAAGAGGATGCAGTGAGCTTGGGTGGATCACCCCTATTGTTTATATGAGGATGAGGGATAGGTGGGTCTGGGGAATATACGTGATGAACCTCACTATATTCCTTCTTACCACTTCCCTTCTTGGAGGTGGAACCATTAAGTTTTTCACCTACCGCATCATGATCCTTGGATCCGGTGTTAGCCTTTTCCTGAGACGATGGTGTGGTTACCTTATAGGAGGATGGAGATGGGGCTATGGATGATGTGAGACGAGCAATCATTTGATTCATCTCCTCCATCTTGGCCTCAGGATTTCAACAAGGTTGTTTCCAACGTCTTGAGGTCATCCATTGTGACCTTATCCACAGCCTCATTCCCATCTACCTTGGTACCCATACAACTCTTAGGCGGTTAAGCCCGACTATAGAGTCGGGGCTTTGATACCAATTAAAATGGATCGTACGGGCACCTAGAGGGGGGGGTGAATAGGTGTTACTTCAAAATTTAATGCCTTTTCAATTTTAGGCTTAGCACAAAGGGTAAATTCTCTACATAAACTATTACGTGGAATTTCCCTATATGCAAACCTACCTACTAGCGAGTAAAGAGCAAGTGGAAGAGGAACGGGTTAACCGTAGTGAAGCACGCAGAGACATAGGATTTGTTTGACCACAGTTCCTTCCTTGTTAAGGGAAGTACGTCTGCGTTGGAGGGGTGGGCGGTACTAAGACCACCACGCCACAATAGGCCTCACCCTGTTCTCTGATGGATCCCACCACCAAAGGCCTGATCCACCTTTCCACTATAGGGACCCTTCGAGGTGGGTATTGGTGCCTTTACACAACTAGCGGGGCACAACTCCACAATCAACTTGGAGGCTCCCGTAATGACAACAAGCTGCCACAAGAACAAGTTATCAATAACAAAGAACGAGATCTAGATATTGACAAGAATAATAGATCAGGGATTTCTCCAAATGAATGGAGAGGAGTTGATGCGCTTGATTCGTGATGACGATGACGATTCTCTCCTCCTTCAATTCCCCCAAAGATCGAAGCCTTCGGGTGGTTGAAGTGGGAGATCTAGAATGGGAGATCTTGCACAGTGTCTGAACAATTTCGAGTGAATCAAAAGTTCTAAACGTTGGGGAAGAAGGGGTATTTATACCCCCTTCCAAAACCAAGCCGTTGGTCACTTTGGGGGCCGGATTATCCGGCCTGGGGAAAACTCTGCCCCAGAGTCGGAATATCCAGCACATAGTCCGCCCCCCTATCAGAGCGTCGCACCGAGCTTGCCCTTCATCATCTTATGGGGGCCTGATACGTCTATTTTGGATCACTATTCTATGTCATAATTCACTGTTATTCATTGATATATTTCATATTAAGAGATGATACTTATGTTATTTCATCTGTTTTTGCATGGTTGATGACTTTTGGAGTATGGACCGCTGTAGTCAGGATTCTGATAGAAAAGGGGCTGTTTGGAGGCAAAATTCGCGAAGATCAGAAAATTCAGGAAAATACATGGAAAATCCTATTTTTCCAGAAGACGAAGGAAGCCAGAAGGGGGCTGGAGATGGGCCACAGGGGGCCCACACCACCCCCTGGCGCGGGCCACCCTAGGCCACGCCACCAGGTGGTGTGGCCGCCCTGGTCCACCCCTGGCACTCCCCTCTGGCGTATATTATCCTCCCGAAACCCTAAGACCCGGGGAGCAACCACAGAAAGATTCCACCGCCTCTGCGGGACAGAAAACACCGAGAGAGAAAGATCTCTCCGGCAGACAGATTTCTATCGGGGGAATTCCTTCCCGGAGAGGGGAGATCATCACCATCAACACCACCATCAAGTTGGACTTCATCGGGATCATCATCATCATCATCACCACCACCACCATCATCATCAGCACCCTCATCACCATCTCCATATTGCTGTAACAATTGGGTTGAATCTTGCATAGTTCATAGGGGAAACTTTCTCGGTGTTGATTACTCTTTGTAGTTGATGCTATTGAGTGAACCATTGAATTATTGTTTATGTTCAGATTGTTATACATCATTATTCCATCTTTGATCATGATCCATATGATGTCTTGTGAGTAGTTCGTTTTGTTCTTGAGGACATGGGAGAAGTCATGTTGTTAGTAGTGGAGTTGTGTTGAGAAAGATTCAATGGTTTGATATTTAAGTTGTGGTGTACTTCTTCTAGTGGTGTCATGTGAACGTCGACTACATGACACTTCACCTATATGGGCCTAGGGGAATGCATTGTGTATTTGGCTACTAATCGTAGGGGTTGCCGGAGTGACAGAAACCTGAACCCCCGTTAGGAAACCATTGCACAAGGGACGTAAGGGTCTTAGAGTTTAAAGTTGTGGTTAGGTCTGTACCTTAATTACTTTCTTGTACTTACGGATGTTTGCAAGGGGTATAATCACAAGTATGTATTAGTCCTAGGAAGGTCGGTACATTAGCATAGGTTCACCCACACAACACTTAGCAAGATAAAGAAGATTGATCAACTATATGAAGCGAAAGCACTTGACAGTCTTCCCATGTGTCCTCGAGAACGTTTGGTCATCTTAAGTAATACAACCGGCTTGTCCTTTGCTGCATAAAGGATTGGGACACTTGCTGCATTTATTCCAACTGTCTTTTATTTACTCGTACTTTGTTTACTTGCTATATCAAAAACCCCTAAAAATCCATTTGCTAAGTATTTGCAGAGAATTCCTGATCCATACCACTAGCCAGGACCTTCTGCTCGTTGTTGGGTTCGACACTCTTACTTATCGAAAATACTGTGATACACCCCCTATACTTGTGGGTCATCAAGACTATTTTCTGGCGCTGTTGCTAGGGTGTGAAGCACTATTGGAGAGTGGAACTGGTAAAGGAAACTTCTACTATGAGTATTGTTTAGTTCTATTAGTTGCTTTATTTTCGTTATGGATAATTCGCTGAGTTTCTTATTTGGTAATGCTACTACCACTGCTAAGGTAATAGATAAGCCACCACCTGCTGAGAATGATGTTTTTAAAATACCTAAAAGAATTATTGATCGTGTTATGGATAACTACTATGTTGGGGATGGAACTGTCCATCCTGGTGATCATTTACTCTTTATACACGAATTATGCGGGTTGTTCAAGTGTGCAGGTATTACTACAGATCAAGTTAAGAAGAAGTTTTTCTCATTATCACTGAAAGGAAGAGCTGAGGAATGGTATAAGCTGTTGAAGAATGGTCAAGCTCTGGAATGGGAGTAAATAGTGCCTCTCTTTTATTCAAAGTTTTATCCTCCTAGTGAGATTCATAAAGATCGGAATCAAATATACAATGTTTGGCCTCTTGATGGAGAGAGTACAGCTCAAGCTTGGGGTAGATTGAAGTTACTAATGCTCAAATGTCCCATTCATGAGCTCCCTAACAATATTATTATCAATAACTTCTATGCAAGGCTCCCTCTACATGATAAGGATCTATTGAATGCTTCTTGTGCTGGATCATTCACTCGCATGGGAGAAGAAGCTAAATAGGATCTTCTGGACCGTATTCAAGATAATTCTGATGCTTGGGAGAATGACAAAGGTAGAAAGTCAGGTATAAATTATGATTATGAATGCATTGAATATTTTATGCGAACTGATGACTTTGAAAATATTAAAAATGCTTATGGTCTAGACTCTCAAGCTATTGCTTCTTATTTTAAGGCTTTTGCTTCTTATATTGAAGTGCCTAAAAAGAAGTGGAATAAGTATCATGAACCTTATAAAGATATTACTAAGAGTGTTCCTGCAAGAAATACTGAAGTTTATACTGCTAATCATGTCTTACCTGAACCTTATATTGAGAAAATGCCTTTCCCAGTTAAGATAAAGGAACATTCTATGCTAGCTAGTATGGTTAATGAAAGTACAAATAAAGCTATTGAATCTGATAAACAAAAGGTTGATGAACCTATTATAGCAAATGTGAAAGACTTCATTACTAATTATGTAGAAGAGGGACACACTATCCTTTGTAAGGATACCTCTAATATTGTTTCACAAAGTAGTATCATAAGAGCTAGTATTCTTGTGTTTTCTGTTAGAATAAGTGATCATTGTTACGATGGCCCTTGTGATAGATATATTGTTAAGTTTATGCATGATACTGAAAGTTACTATGAGAGAGGGAAAAGTGTTCTTATGCATCTCAATAATATCAAGTTTCCTCGTTTTATGCTGAAAGTTTTTATGTTACACTTTTTTTGCCCTCCTATGCTAGTAGCCTCTGGTTTCAACAACCTGTTTGTTTACAAAGTTCCTTTGCATAGGAAGTGGGTTAGACTTAAATGTGTGTATTTTTGCTTCTTAATGCTCTCTTTCACTTCAATTCATATTCCCAAGTGAGCAACATCAAAATTATCATGCCCATCTTAATGGCTATAAAGAAAGAGCTCTTTGGGAGACAACCCAATTTGTTTTTGCTTTTAGTTTGTTTGTGTTTCTTTGAGTCTTGGAAGTTATTACTTCGGTAATAAAATCTCCTTATCCTTTTTGTTTTGTTTTTGTGTCAAGATCAACCTCTAATGAGGGAAAAGTAAGAATTGGGGAAGTTGCTGTCTCGAAACAGATTTTTGTGCTTCACCATAAAAATTCGTGAGAGATCTCTGTATGTCGGATTGAGTTGGAATTGTTTGTGCTTCTACCCCAGGTTGTTATTTAACTTTAGTTAGTTTTGCACTTTTTGATTTGAGCAACAGAAGATTTTCAAAAAAATTGATCTTTACCTGCTGGTCTGTTTTGATAGATTTTTGCCACTCTTGCATTTGCTTCTTTAATCGATTTCCTTTTCAGATTCTTTTTGGAGTTGCTACGGTGGTTTATGTTTTTATGTTTTCAGTTGAAGTTGGACTCAAAAGGTTTTATCACTTCATTTATACTAATGTTGCTAATGAGAACTGTGTGAAGTTTTGTGTGAAAGAAATTTCCAGGTTAGTGGAGAAAATGGTGTCATAAGAAAGAGAAAGGTTTTATGACTCAAGTAATAAGTGTATGTAGATGAAGATATAGATGTTATTCAAGTGGTGACTCCGGAAGAATCTACTAAATACCAAATTCAGAGACCTGCAGAGTCTGTTTTCAAATAGGTAACAGTTCTCGTAAGAAAAGTTCCACGAAAATACAATCCAACTATATTTTTGCAGTTTTTAATCAATAAGGAAAGCTACGAAGAGAAACAGAGACGAAAACGGAGCCAGGGTGGCTCACACCACCCTGTGGCACGGGCCCACCCCTAGCCGCGCCACCAGGTGGTGAGTCCAGCCCGGACTCCGCCTCTGACTCGTTTTCTCTCGGTATCTTCCTTTTGTTGTGAAACATCGTAATATAATCTCCCAGATCCCCCGAGGTTTGTATATTTTGTTTTCGTCGTGGTTTTGTTTCAATCTGTTTCTGCCAGGACATACTCTTTGAAGGTTTAGAAGCACAATGGTGTCTGCCAAGGATAAAGGGAAGGAGCCTATGGAGGAAGACCTCCAAGACCCCGGGCAGGTGAAGGAGATCAAGAGTGAAGGTGAAGAGGAGGCAAAGCACATCGGCACTACCGTTGCAAGCATTGGAGTTGTGGCGAACCTTGCCAGGATCAGAAGGACTGCACGGATGTCAACTGGAGGGAAACCTCCCCGTCACTGTTTGGCACCAAGGACACCTTCTCCAAGAAGCAAGAGTCCCTTCCATACCTTTAGCCATAACCATGCAGGAAAATAAGACTCCAAGAGGGAAGAACGGAAAAAGAATCACAAGAGATGGGATCCACAATCTGACATGATCATCCATCGCATCGAGCACAACTCGGAGTTGATTCAAACTCTCACCTTCGTGATTGAAGACTTGGGGAAACTAATCAAAGAGCTCATCGAGAGGATACCACCACCACCAAAGGAGTAATTCGTCATCAGGTTTGGCATCCCCTTGGTTTGTTCCAAGCTTGGGGGAGTGTCGTGGTATCATATCACTATCTTCTATCTTTTTAACTTATTAGTAGAGTCATATCATGAATAGAGAAGTTATTATGTAGGATGGTTTGCATTATGGAAGTGTCCCCTCTCTTTTTAGATATGTATCCCTTGGTGTGAGTTGCCGTTATGGAATATTAATGAGAAGTTCTATCATTTACTCTTTTGCATAGCTTATATTAGTTTTCAATTCGTGGTTATATGATTGATCTTGTTGTTAGTACTGGTATCACTTTGCGATCATTGAGTTAATCTAGTTGGTTTTGGCAAACCAGGCTCGGTCAGTAGCAACACAATTTTTCAGAGTTGAATGAAAAGATAAAAGTACTCAAAAGAAAATTTATTTCATAGCCTTTCTTTCTTGATTTGCTCATAAGTTTAGTATTCTGTAGTTAAGATCTTTTGTGCTTTCAAGGATGATTGCTAGTTTTTCTTTATCACTTGTATGTTTGTTTGTTTCCTTCAACTCTTATACTTGCTACCCAGCCTTGCTAGCCAAAAACCTGTACTGAGAGGAAATTCTTCTCGTGCATCCATTCCTTAAACCAAAAACCATGCCATTTGTGTCCACCATACCTACCTAGTAGCATTATTGCTATTCCAAGTAAATTCTTGTTTTGTCTACCTCCCAAATTAAACTTGTTATGTGAAAATTAGTGATTAAAGCTCTCACGAACTTGATGGCACACTTTACTTTCTTGCAGTTAATAAACTTGAACCATTGTGCTCACCTATGTTGTGTATGTGCTTGCGCTTTGTAAGCTGTGAATTAGCAGAACCATGCTGTCATGGGGAACGCTTTCAACATTGCACTGGTACTTTGTACCTAGTTGATATCATGTTCTTTTGTCTATGGATGAAGTCGGTGTGAAATGAAAGGGGAGCTTGTAAGTCCATGGAGTTATGCATGTGTGTTAGAGAAACGCCTGGGCCGCTGGTCTAATCCATGCTGACATGGTGGAAACCTGCAGCATAACCATAACGAGCATCTATGAAGCATTCTTCTTATAAAAAAAGAGACAGAGATTGAGAAAAAGAGAAAAGAAAAAAAAGATATTATGAAAAGAGGAAAGAGAGAAAAAGCACCATATTCCCATGGTAAATAAGAAGATTGCTGAGATGCTTGTTGTCTGTTTGCCTTGTCATTTTGATATGGGGATTCATCCGTATCATCGGGCAAGGGTTACCCCGTTGGCGGTTCTCTATGATACACATATGCTTACGATGACAAGAACTTACCGGTGACTAAACTTGAGTAGCATGAGGAGCGGCCCTCCTATTCAAGGGACATGAGATTCTCAACTTACAACTTGTCAATGCATATCCTCATATTTGATCACTTCAACCTTAATCACCTAAAGATGCCTATGGTAGGGACAATGAGAACTGAAAGCTAGTAAGTATCATAATTTTTGGGAGCTCTTTATGAAACTTGCAATCCCTACTTCCCTCTGCGAAGGGCCTTTCTTTTACTTTTTAGTTGAGTCAGTAAACCTATTCCTTTCTATCTCAGCAAGTATTTTGAGTTGTTGTGTTTCATTCATTCATATATGATTTATCCAATCATGTTTCTTATGTTCCTTGTTTTGCACATTGCTCTTATCTTGAGTATTACTACTTTGAAAGCTATCATTGAAAACCAGTTATTAGTAAACTCCAGCAAACTATCAACTATTCTTCGACTAAGAGCTAAGTTTGCCATTACCAATTATGATTTACTTCATGTATCTTTGTTGTGTTTCCTTTACTCATTGCAAGTTGAGTTATATAATAGTGAGTTGTCTTCTATTATGATATATGTATTGATGAATGTGATGCTTCTTGTCCGTATTCTTTTATCGACTCTTCACTCCATAAACCTGAGGTCATGTTTATTGAGCTCAGTTTCGCTTGGGGACAAGCGAAGTCTAATCTTGGGGGAGTTGATACGTCCATTTTGCATCACTATTCTATGTCATAATTTACTGTTATTCGTTGATATATTTCATATTAAGAGATGATACTTATGTTATTTCATCTGTTTAGCATGGTTGATGACTTTTGGAGTATGGACCGCTGCAGTCAGGATTCTGATGGAAAAGGTGCTATTTGGAGGCAAAATTCACGAAGATCAGAAAATCCGGGAAAATACATGGAAAATCCTATTTTTCTAGAAGACGAAGGAAGCCAGAAGGGGGGCTAGAGATGGGCAACAGGGGGCCCACAACACCCCCTGGCGCGGGTCACCCTGGGTCGCGCCACCAGGTGGTGTGGCCGCCCTGGTCCACCCCTAGCACTCCCCTCTGGCGTATATTATCCTCCTGAAACCCTAATACTCGAGGAGCGACCACAGAAAGATTCTGCCGCCTCTGCGGGGCGGAAAACACCAAGAGATAAAGATCTCTCTCGCAGACAGATTTCTGTCACGGGAATTCCTTCCCGGAGAGGGGAGATCGTCACCATCAACACCACCATCAAGCTGGACTTCATTGGGATCATCATCATCATCATTACCACCATCATCATCAGCACCCTCATCACCATCTCCATATTGCTGTAACAATTGGGTTGAATCTTGCATAGTTCATAGGGGGAAACTTTCCCGGTGTTGATTACTCTTTGTGGTTGATGCTATTGAGTGAACCATTGAATTATTGTTTATGTTCAGATTGTTATACATCATTATTCCATCTCTGATCATGATCCATATGATTTCTTGTAAGTAGTTCGTTTTGTTCTTGAGGACATGGGAGAAGTCATGTTGTTAGTATTGGAGTTGTGTGGAGAAAGATTCAATGGTTTTATATTTAGGTTGGTGTGTACTTCTTCTAGTGGTGTCATGTGAACGTCGACTACATGACACTTCACCTATATGGGCCTAGGGGAATGCATTCTGTATTTGGCTACTAATCGTAGGGGTTGCCGGAGTGACAGAAACCTGAACCCCCGTTAGGAAACCATTCCACAAGGGACGTAAGGGTCTTAGAGTTTAAAGCTATGGTTAGGTTTCTACCTTAAGTACTTTCTTGTACTTACGGATGTTTGCAAGGGGTATAATCACAAGTATGTATTAGTCCTAGGAAGGTCGGTACTTTAGCATAGGTTCACCCACACAACACTTAGCAAGCTAAAGAAGATTGATCAACTATATGAAGCGAAAGCACTTGATAGTCTTCCCATGTGTCCTCGAGAACGTTTGGTCATCTTAAGTAATACAACCGGCTTGTCCTTTGCTACATAAAGGATTGGGTCACTTGCTGCATTTATTCCTACTGTCTTTTATTTACTCGTACTTTGTTTACTTGCTATATCAAAAACCCCTAAAAATCCGTTTGCTAAGTATTTGCAAAGAATTCCTGATCCATTCCACTAGCCAGCACCTTCTGCTCCTCGTTGGGTTCGACACTCTTACTTATCAAAAATACTGCGATACACCTCCTATACTTGTGGGTCATTAGGGCCGGATTATCCGGTCCCATGTGAAGGCCGGATTATCCGGCCTGGGGAGGAAAAACCGCCCCAGTTCGGATTTTCCAGGGGAAAATCCGACCAGACTCCGAGCGACGCGCCTTGGCATGCTTTGCTCAAATTCTGGGGGCCGGCTTATCCGGCCCATGCGGCAGCCGGATTATCCGGCCTGGCGACGAAAAAACCGCCTCAGTTCGGATTTTCCGGGAGAAAAACCGACCGGACTCCGAGCGATGCGCCTTGGCAACCTTTGAACAATGAGGTAGGCCGGATAATCTGGCCCTTCGTGGGGTGGATAATAATTTAGTCTAAGGTCATGTCAAACGATTGCTATATTTACGAGTCAGAGTCCAATTAGGGTTTTTATTTGTGTGTTCGATTTGAGCCTGTCCAAATCGACAAGGTCGAGTCTGACCGCCCCAGCCCTCATATAAGGAGCTGACCGGTCTAGGGTTTGGTTGGCTTTGAGTTTATTCATAATAATGTAGAACTTAAATTTCATATTATCACTGTCCCTCGGGGATCGGTGTGCGTGACGACATCTCGGACGTTCGTCTAGTTATCCATGAATAAAGACAAGAGAGTTCTTGGATTGTTAAGAGTAATCGTGTGTGCGCGAAGGTCCTCGAATTGTTGAGGGTTGTCAAGCTTTGGCGTGTCTATCCCGGCATGAGGTTCGTCGTTCGTTGTCAAGTTGCTCACAGGATTGGCGTTCCCCAATCTCTAGGTTACGTGTTCCGCTCACGTGATTGGGAGATTTATCAGATCCATTAGATCAGGTGGTACACCGTGAAAGATCGAGCCAAAACACCGTATCACCGGGGTGGGCTAGCTTGTTACTATTGGGTCGATCGGCAACGGCTACTCGCTAAACTGCTGCTTCGATCAACCACTATCATCTGAACATAAAGTCTACTGCTACACTACTGTCTGAAATTCAAAACTGGACCAAGGTATTGTTGTTTGTCCAGGTTTTTAAAAGGGTCCAAAATTGAATAGAATTTGAAAGCAACGATACATGGTAGTATTTTGGATGCCATGGCCTTATATACTTGCATGGTAGAATTATTGAGGAAGTTAAGCTCACAAGGATCCAAAGTAAGATGGTAAGTGGAATGAATGAAAGTGACATGGCCTCAACTCAAACTGGGCATTATGAAATATATCAAGAACCAACTACAATTCATCAAGAGGTAAATACAAGTAATATAAATGCATAAGGGATAAGAACCAAATGAAAAGGGGGTTTTATATGATGCTCAAATGCAAGGTGGCATGGTGACATGATCATGATATAATGATGATGCAATAATTATTATGTAGCAGTATCTTTATATAGAATAGAAAAATAGCATTACAATTGTTAGACACTGTGATGCTACAATGCATTAGAAATAATTGGTAAACAGAAGGCACTGCAAGGAATTGAGGAACTATGTTCAGAAGTAAAATTAAAGCGGGCATAGAAAGTGTGCATCAACCTTTGTATCTACAATACCTAGTTTTAACCATCACCTTGGTGAGGGATCCGTGTGGCTTAAGCATCTCTCTGTTGCGGTGGTGGACAACAGAGTCAGGGAAGGAGACATTGTACCGTGGAGTGGGGGATTCATATGCGATGAAGCAACGACAATAGCGTGGATGACGGCATCCCTAAGCAAACTCCGACAAGGTGGAAGTCAGCTAAGGAGGGATAGAGGATGATGAGGCTTCCGTGAAAGATAGATAGTGGAGTTGACAAGCAAGAGGCCTCATCCGTATAAAGGTAGCTAGCGTCTATGGAGCAGTGAAGAAAGGTTTAAATTCCAGGAAAGGTAGAAGGAAGGGATCCCTCAAATATTCCTCTAAATTTTTGAACTAGAAGACCTCGCCAATATCGCACCAAAATTTAGTGCTTAATCGCGCTTGGCTCACCTACCGAGTATTAAAGGACGGTTCGAAAAGCAATATGCATTGAATGCGATTGGATGGTGGTGAGTGCATCTTGTGAAGAAATGTGTGAGTCTACTCCTTACCCTCAATGCTGAGTATAGTATGGTGGAGAGGGTGGTGCTTTTTTGCGAATAAGGAGATGGTGGTGCTAGCTATGAAATTCTTAGACATAGCAGTTATCACACCGTGCCTTTGATGGGATAATATATCGGATGGAAGGCCAAATGTACTACTAGAGATTGCACATGTATGTATTTTTCTTGTCTGAACTTTCCGTGTAAGACAACAGTAGTACTTTTCCCAAAGGACTGGTCCTCCCATGACTACCTAGACAAAGCATGCCCCTCTCCACCACTTGATATCACTATGCCACTAGCTCGACACCACCTCAATGTAAAATCACAGCGTCAGATTAAACGAGGAGAAGGTATGTTGGTTTGTGTGCTAGAAGGACCTCACACCAATCCCAATAATTGTAAAAATATAGAAAAATAAAATGAAAAACCTTGTGACATGGGTATACCCTACAGGTACTCGAGCTTGGTATATACGGCCTGAATACATAGGGGCCCATGGTGTCACCAAGGCCCAAATGAAGAACTCGAGTAACCTACGGACTCTTGATTTCTTGAAGAACAAGAAGAAGCTAAGGATAGAAAGTTCAAAGGGGAAAACCCTAACTTGTAACCGACTCGACATGCTACCTCAGACCTAGCCCATCTATATAAAGGCTAGGAGGGGGCGGCAAGGATGACACACGCAACTCTAGTTTCCACAACCCTCGCCAGATTGCATCTGTGCACCATTGTAATCCTCGATTCCTTCAATAATTCTATGAGCAGACAAGCAGGAGTAGGGACCTCTGCGAGGCCTGAACCTGGGTAAATCTTCGAGTCCCCTTTGTGCTTTTTTGCTAGCCAATAGATGTCCCCAGCGCTCCCTCCTTCTCCAAAACCCAAGTCCATAACAATGTGCATTGATGAGTTAAACCCTCGCCAATTGGTGTCGTCTGTGGGAACTGGGAGTGCTGATGTTGCGGCTTCTTCGGCCCCATCAACCGTGATCTACAACTCCACAACAGTGGAGATTCGCCATCTCTTCGGCGTGTTCGACTTCACCATCCACACGCCGGCCACTTTCCCGACTTTCGAGTCTGTGGGTGAGGAATCATCTTGGCAATCGGGAGCTTCCACTTCCAAGTTGGTCAGATGGGCACGCTTCGTATGCCTGACCAGCCGACGGTACCATCAATTGCTCCAGCATTGTGGTTCCCGCCACCGATCGGCACCCTCAGTGAGCTCAACGGCTCGACAACAGTCGAGAATACAGTCAGCGATAGCAGTCGCGAATCCAATCTAGGCGATCTAGCAAATGAAGACGAGGCCTACGGCTCCGAATCTGAAAGTTGCGGGAGAAATAGCCTCCCCAATCACTTCATGTGCGCCGTCATCAACGCGGGCGACACCTCCGCCAACCGTGACAACACGGGCAGCCGTGGCAACGAAACTGACCCGCCTAAAGGCGGCACACCAAATGGTGGCAACGGTGGCAATGTCGCCCTGTCAACAACGGAGGAGTAGTCGAACCTCCAACTATAATAAACGAGTAGACCGGCAAACGCGTCGTGATCAGGCTCAACGAACAAGAGTGGGCTCGCTGCCACGATGCCCTACGAGGCAACCCTCTACCCTTTGGATCTCCGCAAGAACTGCTAATCGGCTACCATTGCCTCCTGAAGGAGGAATTCAAGCGCCAAGTACAAACAATCGCGCAACTCGAGGCGCGCAAAAAGGCGGCAGATGAGTCGAGCCTTCATCGTGCTGGGCTCTCTTCCCACGGAGGATCCTCCTCAAAGGGCAGCGAACACATCGCAAAGAAGAGGTGATCCCGGATGGCCCATCTCACCGAGCAAGAACGCATAGAAGCTGCAAAGGTCCTTGACTTTAGCTCTATGACAGTCGACACACGGGGCAATGTGGTCCCCAAAGACGCCGTAGGCTACAGTGACAGCAGCCACCATGTACCTCCTCAACAACCAGCCGCCAGCTGGAGATCCCCGAGCCGCCATGCACCGATCTACGATCGCGGGCTTGGGACTAATCGAGGCCGCCCTCGACAAGGAGCCAACACCGGAGCCGAAAAAAGGCAAAGCGCTAGCAAAGCGCTACTCCTCGCCCTCGTCCAGCAATGATAGTCACGATCTGTCTCGACGCCGCCGATCACGGTGACATGACCACGACTACGATGCGCGTGATGACATCACACAGCGCAAGATCGACAAGTCAAGGGCATGACGTGCCCGATCGACTGATTTAGAAGACGAAGATGTGGAGCTCTGTGGCGCCAGATGCTTCAGCAGGGCCATCAGGCAAAAGCAAATGCCCAAGGGGTTCAAGCTCCCATTGGAGAACCCAAAGTTTGACGGTCTGCAGGACCCAAAAATCTGGCTAGAGGACCACATCTCCTCCGTCAAGCTCCTCGGAGGGATTCGAAGCACGACCATGCAATGCCTGCAGCTGCAGCTGCAGGGCGCTGCCCGAGCATGGCTCAACAACCTCCCACGCGGATCCATTCGCAGTTGGGAAGAGCTGGTTTACAGCTTCGTACGCAACTTCAAGGGCACCTACAAAAGGCCCGCGTCAATCGAAGAGCTGAGGTGTTGCCAGCAAAGATCGGGCGAATCGCTACGCTCGTACATTCAAAGGTGGTCCATTATCAAGAACTCTGCAAAAAACATCTCGGAGGACCACGCAATCGACGCATTCAACGGCGGCGTTCGCTGCATAGAGCTCAGGGAGGAGCTAGGCCGCTTGAAGCCCAAGACCATCGACCACCTGATGGAAATCGCGAATCGGTGGGTCGACGGAGAAGATTCAGTGAAGAATCGTGTTCACTCCTTTGAGGAAGCAGAACTCGAGTGCAGATGCGACCGCTGAAGCAAACGCCGCATGCGCATCTATGATGACCGCGACGATGTCAACATGGTCGCAGCCGGCTACGCCGATAGACGCGACGACAACCGCAACAGCGGCTACCGCAGCGGTGGATACCGCGACTCCGGGAAAACCACGCAAGTATGGCAGCGCCGCAATCGCGATGAGGCACCCGCAACATCCATTGAAGACAAGATGTACGGGCCATGCACTGTGCACTTCTACATCGACAAGCACGACGGAAAAAAGAAGTCCACCTCCTGAAGGACTGTCGCGAGTTCCTCAAACTGCATGAGGGATTGGCTCGGATGAATCGCAACACAGTCGAAAGTGGCACATGGCGCTCCGCCACCACCACCTGAACTACCACCAAATGCGGCTGCGCCGGACCAGCACCAGGGAGGCGAACCATACCCACGAGCCATGGGCACCATGATGATCCAAAAGGGACGCCCCTCAAATCAGGTGCAGAAGGCCATTACTCGCCAAGTCAACTTGGCCACAAACTCACCACCATCTACCATTGAGTACCTCAGCGGGAGCGAGTCCTGTATCACCTTCGACAAGCGCGACCATGCGCCCCAAGTACCTCGTCCAGGCCATTGTCCCCTCGTACTTGAGGCGCAAATTGGAGGTTTCGACATGAGCCGCGTCTTCATGGACGGCGGAACTGGCATCAACCTTATATTCACGAGTACCTTGAGAGCAATGAGGATCCCTCTAACTTGCTTAGAAGCCTCGGACACAACATTCCATGGCATCGTCCCAGGCAAAGGGCGTGTATCCCCTTGGCAAGATCAACCTCGACGTCATCTTCGGCACGCCGAAAAACTTTCGGCGCGAGCGCATCGACTTTGAGGTCGTCGACTGGCCCTTGCAGTACCAACGCATCCTCGAACGCGGTGCGTTCGCTAGGTTCATGGCGGTGCCACACTACGCCTACCTGCAGATGAAAATGCCAAGTCCTAATGGCGTCATCACGGTCAATGGGAGCTTCGAGAGATCCGACAGTTGCGTCAAGGAATTCAACAGAATTTCATTGTCCTTTCGCATGCAGGAAGAACTCGCGAGACTAAAGGAGTCGACAGACAACAGTCTGCCTCCCCTGAGCCGGCGAAGTTCGCCCGATCTATCTTTCGACTCATCGGTGCATCCAAAGAAAGTTTAGGTCCACCCATCGGATCCCGCCAAGACGGCCCTCATCGCCAACAACTTGAGTCCCACATAGGAACTCGCGCTCATCGAATTCCTCCGTGAGCACTGGGAAATTTTCGCCTGGTGTCTAGCGGACATGCCAGGAGTTCCCAGGGAATTCGCCGAGCATGCACTCAATGTCAACCCAGACGCAAGGCCAGTCAAACAAACAATTCGGCGATTGTCTGAACCAAGGGCAAAGGTAGTTGGAACAGAGATCAATAGACTCCTCGACGCCAAATTTATATGCGAGATCAAGGAAAGGACTTGGCTTGCCAACACGATGCTACTACCAAAAAACGCCCTTTGGTGTGTTCTGCTACAACACAATGCCCTTCGGGCTAAAGAACGCAGGAGCCACCTACCAGCGGTGCATGCAGGCTTGCCTCAAGAACCAACTTGGTCACAACATTCAAGTCTATGTCAATGACATAGTAATCAAGACCAAAGAGGAAGCCTCACTAATCGACGATTTGCGCGAAACCTTCGCCAACCTCGACCTCTACCGGATCAAGCTCAATCCGGACAAATGCGCCTTCGGCGTACCATTTGGGCAATTACTCGTGTATCTTATCTCTGCGAGAGGGATCAAGGCAAAACCCGAAAAAAATAAAAGCCATACTGGCCATGGAGAAGCCGAAGAACGTCAGAGGTGTCCAGCAGCTGGCTGGGCGAATTGCGGCGCTCAGTCGATTCATCAGTCGAATGGGCGAAAAGGCAGTACCCTTCTACCAACTCCTCTGCAAAGCTGACAAGTTCGAGTGGACCAATGAGGCGCAGGAAGCATTCGAAGACCTCAAGCTCCTGCTATCCACCTCGCCAGTACTGGTGACCCCACACGAAAGGGAACCATTGTTGCTGTACATCTCCGCCACCAACCAGGTGGTCAGCACAGTGCTCGTAGTTGAACGAGCCGAAGAAAACAAGGTCCACGAGGTACAGCGCCCAGTCTACTACCTCAGCGAGGTACTTACACCAACAAAACAGCGGTACCCGCACTACTAGAAGCTGGCGTACGACGTCTTCATGACCGCCCGGCGACTGCGCCACTACTTCTAGGAGCACCCAATCATTGTAGTCAACGACGCCCCGCTAGGACATATACTCAATAACCCTAATGCCATTGGGCGAGTCGCGCTTTGGGGAATATAATTGTCTCACCAAGACATCACATACGAAAAGCGCGACGCAGTCAAGTCGCAAGTTCTCCCTGACTTCCTCGTACACTGGATGGAGAATCAGCTCCCTGAAAAACCAGATATGTCCTACCTCTAGACAATGCATTTCGACGGATCCAAACGGAAATGCGGAGCTGGTGCAGGTGTCATACTGACATCGCCCCAGGGAAACAAGCTGTAATATATTCTGCGAATGCAGTTCACCGCCTCCAACAACGAAGCCGAATACGAGGCCCTGCTACACGGGATGAGGATGGCAAAAGCCTGCGGTGCCAAGAGGCTCATTATATACGGCGACTCCAAGCTGGTCATCAACCAAACAATGCACGAGTGCGACGCACTGTACGACAACATGATCCCCTACCACGACCTCTATGATACACTCGAATGGGATTTCGACGGTTGCGAGATGCGGCACATAGGACGTGAAAGAAATGAAGAGGCGGACGCACTCGCCAACATAGGCTCCACCTGCACCCCCATACCACCTGGGGTATTTCTCGAGCGCATCTGCGAACGCTCCATCAAGCCAAAGGCCATAGAGAAGAAAACAAGCGCAACAACGGACATGGGCGCTGCACCGCCCAATGAGCCAATGGCACTCGATGAAATGGAGCTGGACACAGGACTCGAAGGACCAATGAGCATCATGCTGATTGAACCATCCTGGACCCAACAATACATTGCGTACCTCCTCAGCAAAAGGCTACCGGACGATCCGACTGATGCCCAGCACATCGCACGGTGCTCCTAGGCATTCGATGTTATCGACAGCGAACTATACAAGCGCCGCATTATAGGAGTACGCCAACGATGCGTCTCCATGGCCGATGGAAAAGTTGTTCTCCTCGACATCCATGAGGGGACCTGCGGGCATCACACCGGCAGTCGCGCCCTCGTCACCAAAGCTTTACGAGCTGGATTCTACAGGCCTCCGGCCATGCGCGATGCCAAGGACATCGTCCAGAAATGCAACGCGTGCCAGCGATTCGTGGACAAGCCGCACGCACCTGGCGCAGAGCTCCGGCCAATTCCATTGGCCTGGCCCTTCATGCAATGGGGACTCGACATGGTCGGCAAGCTCCCAAAGTCCTCACGAGGAGGCTACGTCTACCTCCTGGTCGCAGTCGAAAAATTCACCAAGTGGATAGAGGCCATGCCAGTGACCAATCAATCAGGGCACAGCGCGGTCAAGTTCTTCGAGTCCATCGTCTACCGCTTCGGAGTGCCACACAGCATCATCACAGACAATGGGACAAACTTCACATCCACGGAGTTCCAAGAATTCTGTGAGAATCTGGGAATCAATGTCAGCTATGCCTTCGTAGCACATCCTCAGACCAACGGTCAAGTCGAAAAAGCTAACGGGCTCGTCTGCGGCGGCATCAAGAAGCGACTCCTCAGGCCACTCGAACAGGCCGCGGGTTGCTGGCCAGACGAGCTGCAATCAGTACTCTAGAGCCTGCGCACAACTCCAAACAGCGCCACAGGGTACACCCCATTCTTCATGGTTCACGGGGCTGAAGCGGTGCTACCCGCTGAAGTACAATACAAAGCACCGCGCGTGGTCGCTTACAGCGAGTAGGATTCAACTCTGGCACTCGAAGACTCCGTCGACCTCCTTGACGAGGCAAGGGAAATTGCCGCGGAAAGATCAACGATCTACTAGCAGAACCTGCGCAACTACCACAGTAGGAGGCTACGCTCCAGATCCTTCGTTGAAGGCGACCTGGTCCTGCGACTGAAGCAGCAAGGGCATCCCAAGCTCGAGTCCCCCTGGGAGGGACCATACGTGATTACAGAAGTAATCCCAGGTGGCGCCTATCGCCTTCAAGATTTAGAGACAGGAGTCGCATATTCCAACCCCTGGAACGTCACGCAGCTGCGATGCTTCTACCCTTAGTCGCTTTTTACTTTTACATTGCAAATAAGGCTACTCAGCCAAGGCTACTTAGCCACACATTGTACTTCGTACTATCCCGCGAATAAATAAAGCTAAGTGCCCCAAAACTCTATGTTTTTCTTTATTTTTCGCAAATTATCCACTCGGGGGCTGCACCACCCTATACACATCTGTTCTACGAACTAAAACGCAATATCCTAAGTAGCTAGCACACCAATCGAAACCCTTGACAAAACATCAACCCAGATGCAACGCACCTGACAGGTTGACAAGGGACTGAGATAAACACATAGCCAGGCTAACGAAAAGGAGTCGCATAGTGCAACGCACTCACAAAACATAGACTCTAACAAGCTCTTTTATACATCACCGACAATCAATTATACACAGCATATATACGAACTTTACAACATTGGTACAATTATATGCAGGATCCAAACTAAACTACTATTGCAGCAAGAGAACATTGGTTTGCTCCTCAAAGAAGTTGACGATCTCCTCTGCTGGGCAATCCACTGCCTGGTAGTGCGGCACCATGTTCCAAGCAGAACCCGCTGGCGGCGCAGGTGGTCTAGCTACAATTGCTGCAACGTCTACATCAGGCCTATGCAGTCGCACCAGTGACAGAGCAGCCTTGGCACTAGCCACTAATAGTTTCCGTACACACTCACGGACCGCACTCAAGTCATGAAATTTAGCGAGAAGGGCCAGCAGGCTTGACAGGACGACATCCAGCGGGAACATTGTCCGATAAATGTTCTTCAAGCATGATAGCGACTTCTTCAAGAAATGAAGCACCCGCGATGCACGATCCTGCAGAGTCGCCAATGCGATTGCGCGATCATGATCCACCTAGAAGTATCCACTCGCCTGAAGTTGTTCTTGGGTCAGGTCATGCATGCGAATGGCAATCCTATCCTTCTCATCCTGCGGATGGCGCGCGCTGACAACTATACCAAGCAAAGGCGGAAGTATGAAGATATAAAACTGTTGCGAGTGACTACAAGGAAAAGATAAGAGTAAGAAAACTAACATTTAAACTGGTCGCCCAGCTGCGTCACCTCCCGCAACATATATTGTTCTCGGGCAGTGGCCTTCTCTGCCTTTGATTTCCAAACATCCGCATTACCGTGGAGTACGGGCAATTCACGCTCCAACTGCTCCGCGCGATCACGGAGTCGCGAGAGTAGAGACAGCTCATCCACCCTTGAGCGCGGCGGTGCCAAAGTGTCATCAAGGGGTGGCGAATCCTGAGGTTCCCTCAACGGTTCACTCGATGTGCCCTATCACAAGTCAAGCAAGAAGCAATAAGAAGACTAAAGCGATGCATAGACAAAAGATTCGAGTGCATTCAAGATTAGCAAAAGTATCAGCAGATACACTCGCCAAAAGGCATGTTTTCGACAAAAGACATAAGCTATCTAACTATTACAAGACTACTGAGGAGAAACTGGTTTCTTCGACTTGGACTTTGGCTTTGGGGGCCTCATCGAGTCCGTGGCAGTATCAGATGCCACTGACTTTCCGCTTGCCCCTGACGTCGCAGCCTTCGCCGCCTTCTTGGCTCGCTGCAACTCCTCAGAGTACTTTGCAACTGTGTTGATCAGCTGGGGCCCATACTTGCCACAAGCAGTCACGAAAGGGGCAAAGACTACCTAGTGGCCGTCCGCGCTGACAGGCATTGCCCTTGAGACTGCTATAGGATCCACTTCGACTCCATGGGCTTGCACCATTGCGAGTGACATTGACGCACCAGCAACACGGAGCTAGTTCTTGAAGCTCGCAAGAACGCCTCCGGTAAGTGATTCCACCCGCTCATCCAGATTTTCGATCAACTGAGCCTTGGGTGTCATCTCCTCCCGAAGACGGCTGAGCATGCCTTTAGCCTTGCCGAGCGTACCATGCACGGCAGTGCTGCGGTGTTCGACTGCCGAGACGGCACCTGCCAATGCGTCATCACGGCGGAGCGCCTGTGCGTCAAAGCTTAGCCCGCTGGCATCTACACAAAAATCGAGCATTGGCACAACATCAGCAGCAAATAACAACATCAAAGGCAATCAAAAAGAGGCATTTGATGAAATTGCAGACCAGCAAATACCTGAGAGAGCCTTGGTAATCAAAAAAATCTGTTCTTCGAACATCTTCTCCCTAGCTGCGATGGAGGCACGCAGATCCTCTTCGCGCTTTTGCGACTCGTCACGCGCCGCGGTTGCCTCATCACGGCTCTTCACAGCCGCGACGAGCGTCTTTTCCTGGGTGGCGGCGTCGCGAAGAAGGGCATTATGTTTAGCTAAAAACAAACACAAAGGATAGACTATCAGTTGAATACATAACAATGATGCAGAAGAAGAAGAAGAAGAAGTAAAAAGCACCTACCTTCCACCACGCGATGGCGCGTATCCAGCATTGCATGCTGGCGACCCATCGCAAGAACCTGCTCTACCAAGTGAGCGGCTTCCTTCACAAGGAGCCGTCATAAAAGGAAAACAACAAAGGATCAGTAGATGACATAGATAAAATCGACTGCAACATCAGAAGAAGAGATACTACACTTACATGATCCTCCAGTGACTCCGAAATTGATTGATGTGTAGTCATCCGGGAAACCATCCGATTCTCCCCATTGTGTGGAGAGTTTGATGAATTATGCCCATAGTGGGCTGCCAATGGAGGGAAAGGAGCACGCGCAACCTCTTTCTTGGCCCTGGAGGTCGCGACTCTAGATTCTTTCAAAAATTGGACGTCGCCAGAAGATGACGACGCATGCTGACTACAAGACCAAACCAACATCAAGAAAAGGCAACTCCAAGGAAGAACCAAACGGAAGACTCGTATACTTTCCAATCAAAATTGTCAAAATCGAAGGAAGGGTCCCCCGACTCTGACGATGAATCCTTCGGCAGTCGCATCTTCTTGCGAGAGGATGGCGCCATGGCACTCACAGGAACGGCAGGGATCGGCGACTCTGCACCAACATGTGCACCTTCCGGAGTCGAAGGAGACGACGCATCCGAATCCTCGCTGCGTGAACGCTTGCGAGTGTCCAGACCACTCGACTCGGGGGCTTCCTCCTCCACATCAGATGGGACGGTCAACTCCGACTCGTCCTCTTCCAAAGCTTCACGAGGGATAAACCCCTCAGGAAGAGGGGGCATACAGGGTGACACCGCCCAATCCTGCATACAGAAAACAATTCAGCACAAAGTCAAGAAATAGAAAAGAAGCAGTCGACAAGCAAAGCTACTACATAGCACAATTGTACCTCGGGAGGAGGGTTAGCAGCATCGAACGGAGCAACGTCTGGTTCATTGGGAAGCACATCCTTGACGGTGTACTTAGTGACCAGTCGCACCCTTTTGTCTAACTCACTCGCGGATATGCCATCGGCAGACACGCGAGTGACATCGTCTGTGCCAGCCCACTGGAACATAGGGTGGACTCTGGCCTGCAGGGGCTGGACGCGACGGCGCAGCCATGGGCGAATGAGGGCGCAGCCTCCCTCTTCTTTGCCCATGCGAGTCTCGAGGTCGCAAACGCACTCGTATAGCACATCTGTCTCCATGGACTCACTGGGCATAATCACGTTCTTCCAGGAGCGCCTCCTCCTGCATGGCGTCGTGGGTCAAAGGGTGCGAGTCCGTAATGTTCTCCGTCGGCCTTCTGATCGCGGACATAGAACCACTTGTCCCTCCATCCTTGGACAGACATCATCAGCTTGATGTCGAAATACGTAACGGAGGGGTCGACGTGGATACCCTAGCTGCCTACATCGTAGACTACGAAGCCAGACGCTGATTGGCGCTTCAACTTGAAGAGGCGCTTGAAGAGGCCGAGGTGCGGCTCGATTCTGAGCCAGCACTCGCAGAGAGTAATGTAGCATGCTACATGGAGGATGGAATTGGGGGGCAACTGATGGAGCTAGAGCCCGTAAAAACAAAGAAGGCCCCTGAAGAAAGGATGCAGGGGCAACGAGAGGCCGCGGATGATGAACGCTAGGAACATCACCTAAAAGCCGGCAGGAGGAGAGGGGATTACCTCGCTGCCAGGGACGCGCGCGTTAGCGACCGCGGATGACAAAACTCCATCTTGGCGAAGAAGACGAAGCTCTCAGGACTTGATCACGGATGCAAGCCATGCACCATTTGGGACGCGAGTGCACGTGCCCTTCTTTTTCCCGTCGGCGGCGGTGCTAGTGCCCGCAGCGGTGGAGCCACCCTTCTTCTTCGTAGCAGCTGCGGCAACAGCGGAATCGGCCGCAGCACCTCCCTTTTTCTTCCCCATTCCGTGGCGGCGGTGTGACCGAAGGAAGTAGCTGGGAAATACACGGAGCTGGTCTAGCGCCGCGAAGGAAAGGAGCGCAAAGAAGCAAAGAAGCAGCGGCAATGGCGACGGAGGCAAAGACAGAAAAGAAGTAGATGTGAAATTTACCGTCGCCGCATCGCTACTTAACACCCTGGAAGATGCAATCCAACGGCTAAGAAAAAGCCTATCAGACGCGTGGCGTTCATCATGCTCGACACGTGGAGGACCTAAAGTGCGAACCGTCCCCCACTACCCCCATTACACACGGAAATCGAGGAGGCGCAGTTAAAAACAAAGATTACGCACGCCCGGTCAAATCAGAGTCAGGAACTGAGGTCATCGAATCGTCAGCACTAACGTCATCCAAAATTACACAGCAAAATATTTCGACTACTTTAGTCCTTACTCGAGTCTTCGACTCCACCAAGCACTCAAGGGCTACTCCCATAGGGAGTGCTGGTCGTGCACCCAACGATTATTCTTTTTCTTTTTACAGGAACATGGACAATCAAAGCAAACCCAACCACTCGAAGCACGATTCGACTATGGACATGGGTTACTCCCATAGGGAGCGCCAGAAGCAAATTCGACTAAAACAAGCAAACAAAAGACGACAGCAGTCGCAACAGTTATTTAGTCCCTGCCTGAGTCTTTGACTCAACCAGGCACTCGGGGGCTACTCCCATAGGGAGCACTGGTCGCGCAACCTATGATTATTTGTACAACGTGTTGTGTGTTGATAACATCCACACTCGAAGCTTACGGCGACACCGCCTCATATTTTCCCTGCAAAGAGATTGCGTCTCTTGGGTCACCCGAATCGTCTCCGCGATGACAAAAATACGGATGCCACGCTTACAACGTGAAGATAAGACCTAAATAAAGCCTGGCAACGCATTTGCTGCACACTACCATAAATATATCCATGCTTATAGGTACGATGAACATGCCTTGACGGACGCGTCGAGTGCTCACACCTATACACTGGAATTCGACTCCTGTAAGACCTCCGCGGCTTGAGTCGAATTACACCAGCACTTTTCCGGATTCGAGTCCAGGGACTCGAGTTCGAGTAGATGGCGTTGTTTTACCCTAAGTTAGTTAACTGATACCGATACATTGGTTAAATCAGGCACGCGCATCAACAATCCCTATGACACAAACAGAACAATCGAAAAACATACTCAGTCATGCACTCGCAAGGATTCATAAAGTCTCCAGTCGAATCTGCGATTCCACTGGACACTCGGGGGCTACTGACATGGGTATATCCTACAGGTACTCGAGCTTGGTATATACGGCTTGAATACATAGAGGCCCATGGTGTCTCCAAGGCCCAAATGAAGAACTCGAGTAACCTACGGACTCTCGATTGCTTGAAGAACAACAAGAAGCTAAGGTTAGAAAGTTCAAAGGGGAAAACCCTAACTTGTAACTAACTCGACCTGCTATCTGAGACCTAGCCCATCTATATAAAGGCTAGGAGCGGGCGGCGAGGAGGACACACCCAACTCTAGTTTCCACAACCCTCGCCAGATTGCATCTGTGCACCATTGTAATCCTCGATTCCTTCAATAATTCCACGAGCAGACAAGTAGGAGTAGGGACCTCTGCGAGGCCTGAACCTGGGTAAATCTTCGAGTCCCTTGTGTGCTTGTTTGCTAGCCGATAGATGTCTCCAGTGCTCCCTCCTTCTCCAAAACCCAAGTCCATAACAATGGGCATTGATGAGTTAAACCCTCGTCACCTTGCATTGTGTTTTTTAGAGGTAAGGACCTGAAGTGCCGATTGAGAAAATGAATTAATGTTTGGAGGTCACACAACGTACAAAAAGTACCTTTAAAAATAATAAAACTAATACCCCATCCTGAACATTAGGACATAGCACCCAAAATAGAAGCAAAAATCATAGATCAAGTCCTAGGTCATCGTCGAAACGCTCGATAGCCTGGGTAGTCACTCTTCTTAACCACCAAGACTTTCCAAAGTATTCAACTTCTTGCGAATAAATTTATGCCGACAAATTTCACTATGTGTTTTAAATATTTTCAAACAAATCAAAGAAAATAGAAAAATGTGAAAAACTTGTGCATGGCGTCCTCTAGCGTGTATTGGTTACCATGAAATCTCATGAACATGGATTTAGAAATATTTGGAAAACTCTCTACATGTTAGGTCTTACCATGTATGAACATTCTTGCATTTCATGCCAAATGATCAATGTCATGGCCATATCTATATCATATTTATGATAATGTGACCATATTTCACCCACTCACACGACCTTCCATCGATTACTCGAACTAGGTCTAATTTAATAATCTATAAGTGTGTGAGAAAAAGTTTAATAGTATAACCAACTCTTAGGTATAAGAAAGTGACACATCGTCATCTATTATCAGCCTTATACCAACATATACACTACATAGCAATTAAAATAAACAACAACTAGCATTACGATGCAACAAACTCATCAAAAGCAAGAAAATTAAATAGAAATAAAATGTGAAAACCTTTCTATGCCTGCTTGAAAAATCCTAGAACTTGGGAATTGTAAGAAATCAAGGTACACTTTGTCTAAAAATTGGTGTGTGGCATTCTTTTTTTGGAACCTGGGTACCATAGGTCCTGAAGGAGAGTGATACGTCCATTTTGCATCACTATTCTATATCATAATTCACTGTTATTCATTGATATAGTTCATATTAAGAGATGATACTTATGTTATTTCATCTGTTTTTTGCATGGTTGATGACTATTGGAGCATGGACCGCTGTAGTCAGGATTCTGATGGAAAAGGTGCTGTTTGAAGGCAAAATTCGCGAAGATCAGAAAATCCAGGAAAATACATGGAAAATCCTATTTTTCCAGAAGACGAAGGAAGCCAGAAGGAGGGCTGGAGATGGGCCACATGGGGCCCACACCACCCCCTGGCGCGGGCCACCCTGGGCCGCACCACCAGGTGGTTTGGCCGCCCTGGTCCACCCCTGGCTCTCCCCTCTGGCGTATATTATCCTCCTAAAACCCTAAGACTCGGGGAGCAACCACAGAAAGATTCCGCCGCCTCTGTGGTGCGGAAAACACCGAGAGAGAAAGATCTCTCAGGCAGACAGATTTCTGCAGGGGGAATTCCTTCCCGGAGAGGGGATATTGTCGCCATCAACACCACCATCAAGATGGACTTCATCGGGATCACCATCATCATCATCACCACCATCATCACCATCAGCACCCTCATCACCATCTCCATATTGCTGTAACAATTGGGTTGAATCTTGCATTAGTTCCTAGGGGAAACTTTCCTGATGTTAATTACTCTTTGTAGTTGATGCTATTAAGTGAACCATTGAATTATTGTTTATGTTCAGATTGTTATACATCATTATTCCATCTCTGATCATGATCCATATGATGTCTTGTGAGCAGTTAGTTTTGCTCTTGAGGACATGGGAGAAGTCATGTTGTTAGTAGTGGAGTTGTGTTGAGAAAGATTCAATGGTTTGATATTTAAGTTGTGGTGTACTTCTTCTAGTGGTGTCATGTGAACATCGACTACATGACACTTCACCTATATGGGCCTAGGGGAATGCATTGTGTATTTGGCTACTAATCGTAGGGGTTGCCGGAGTGACAGAAACCTGAACCCCCGTTAGGAAACCATTGCACAAGGGAAGTAAGGCTCTTAGAGTTTAAAGTTGTGGTTAGGTTTCTACCTTGATTACTTTCTTGTACTTACGGATGTTTGCAAGGGGTATAATCACAAGTTTGTATTAGTCCTAGGAAGGTCGGTACATTAGCACAGGTTCACCCACACAACACTTAACAAGATAAAGAAGATTGATCAACTATATGAAGCAAAAGCACTTGACAGTCTTCCCATGTGTCCTCGAGAACGTTTGGTCATCTTAAGTAATACAACTGGCTTGTCCTTTGCTGCATAAAGGATTGGGCCACTTGCTGCATTTATTCCTACCGTCTTTTATTTACTCGTACTTTGTTTACTTGCTTTATCAAAAACCCCTAAAAATCCGTTTGCTAAGTATTTGCAGAGAATTCCTGATCCATAGCACTAGCCAGCACCTTCTGCTCCTCGTTGGGTTCGACACTCTTACTTATCAAAAATACTACGATACACCCCCTATACTTTTGGGTCATCAAGACTATTTTCTAGCGTCGTTTCCGGGGAGTGAAGCGCTATTGGAGCTTGGAACTGGTAAAGGAAACTTCTACTGTGAGTATTGTTTACTTCTGTTAGTTGCTTTATTTTTGTTATGGATAATTCGCTGATTTTCTTATTTGGTAATGCTACTACCACTGCTAAGGTATTAGATGAACCACCACCTGCTGAGAATGATGCTTTTAAAATACCTACAAGAATTATTGATCGTGTTATGGATAACTAATATGTTGGAGATGGAACTGTCCATCCCGGTGATCATTTACTCTTTATACACGAATTATGCGGGTTGTTCAAGTGTCCAGGTATTACTACAGATCAAGTTAAGAAGAAGTATTCTCATTGTCACTGAAAGGAAGAGCTGAGGAATGGTATAAGCTGCGGAAGAATGGTCAAGCTCTTGAATGGGAGGAAATAGTGCCTCTCTTTTATTCAAAGTTTTATCCTCCTAGTGAGATTCATAAAGATCGGAATCAAATATACAACTTTTGGCCTCTTGATGGAGAGAGTACAGCTCAAGCTTGGGGGAGATTCAAGTTACTAATGCTTAAATGTCCAATTCATAAGCTCCCCAACAATATTATTATCAATAACTTTTATGCAAGGCTCCCTCTACATGATAAGGATTTATTGGATTCTTCTTGCGCTGGATCATTCACTCGCATGGAAGAAGAAGCTAAATGGGATCTTCTGGACCGTATTCAAGACAATTATGAAGCTTGGAAGAATGACAAAGGAAGAAAGTCAGGTATAAATTATGATTATGCTAGCATTGAATCTTTTATGGGAACTGATGTCTTTCAAAATATTAAAAATGCTTATGGTCTAGACTCTCAAGCCATTGCTTCTTATTTTAAGGCTTTTGCTTCCTACATTGAAGTGCCTAAAAACAAGTGGAATAAGTATCATGAACCTTATAAAGATGTTGCTAAGAGTGTTCCTACAAGAAATACTGAAGTTTATATTGCTAATCATGTTTTACCCGAACCTTACATTGAGAAAATGCCTTTCCCAGTTTAGATAAAGGAACATTCTATGATAGCTAGTATGCTTAATGAAAGTATAAGCAAAGCTGTTGAACCTGATAAACAAATAGTTGATGAACCTATAATAGCAAATGTGAAAAACTTTGTTACTAAATATGTAGAAGAGGGACACACTAACCTTTGTAAGGATGCCTCTAATATTGTTTCACAAAGTAGTGTTATGAGAGCTAGTATTCCTGTGTTTTCTGTTAGGATTAGTGATCATTGTTACGATGGCCCTAGTGATAGCTATATTGTTAAGTTTATGCATGATATTGAAAGTTACTATGAGAGAGGGAAAAGTGTTCTTATGCATCTCAATAATATCAAGTTTCCTCGTTTTATGCTGAAAGTTTTTATGTTACACTTCTTTTGCCTTCCTATGCTAGTAGCCTCTGGTTTCAACAACCTTTGTTTACAAAGTTCCTTTGCATAGGAAGTGGGCTAGACTTAAATGTGTGTATTTTTGCTTCTTAATGCTCTCTTTCTCTTCAATTCATAATCCCAAGTGAGCAGCATCAAAATTATCATGCCCATCTTAATGGCTATAAAGAAAGAGCTCTTTGGGAGACAACCCAATTTGTTTTTGCTTTTAGTTTATTTGTGTTTCTTTGAGTCTTGGAAGTTATTACTTCGGTAATAACCTCTCATTATCCTTTTTGTTTGGTTTTGTGTCAAGATCAACCTCTAATGAGAGAAAAGTAAGATTTGGGGAAGTTGCTGTCCCGAAACAGATTTTTGTGCTTCACCGTAAAAATCCGTGAGAGATCTCTGTATGTCGGATTGAGCTGTAATTTTTTGTGCTTCTGACCCAGGTTGTTATTTAACTTTCGTTAGTTTTGCACTTTTTGATTTGAGCAACAGAAGAGTTTGAAAAAAAATTGATCTTTACCTGCTGGTCTATTTTGACTGATTTTTGCCACTCTTGCATTTGCTTATTTAATCGATTTCCTTTTTGAATTCTTTTTCGGTTTTCAGAAGGAGTTGCTATGGTGGTTTATGTTTTGATGGTTTTCAGCTGAAGTTGGACTCAAAAGGTTTTATCACTTCATTTATACTAATGTTGCTAATGAGAACTGTGTGAAGTTTTGTGTGAAAGAAATTTCCAGGTTAGTGGAGAAAATGGTGTCATAAGAAAGAGAAAGGTTTTATGACTCAAGTAATAAGTGTATGAAGATGAAGATATAGATGTTATTCAAGTGGTGACTCCAGAAGAATCTACTAAATACCAAATTCAGAGACTTGCAGAGTCTGTTTTCAAATAGGTAACAGTTCTGTTAAGAAAAGTTCCGCGAAAATACAATCCAACTATATTTTTGCAGTTTTTAGTCAATAAAGAAAGCTACGAAGCGAAAGAGGGACGGAAACAGAGCCAGGGTGGCTCACACCACCCTGTGGTGCGGGCCCACCCCTGGCCACGCCACCAGGTGGTGAGTCCACCCCGGACTCTGCCTCCGACTCGTTTTCTCCCAATACCTTCCTTTTGTTGTGAAACTTCGTAATATATAATCCCCCGGATCCCTCGAGGTTCGTATATCGTGTTTTCGTCGTGGTTTTGTTTTGATCTGTTTCTGCCAGGAACTATTCTTGAAATCTTAGAAGCACAATGGTGTCCGCCAAGGATAAAGGAAAGGAGCTTATGGAGGAAAATCTCCAAGACCCCAAGCAGGGGCTGGTACCTTTAGTCTCTTGCCCTGCATCAACGGAAGCCCTACGAGTCACTAAGGAGTTCTCCGATAAGTACCGAGACTTGAGGAGGAAGGTGGACATGCTTCAATGGGAGAATAACAGGCTTCGCAAGATGCTGGAAGATTTCCTCACATCAACTAAGGAAATATTACCCCCACCAAAGGAGTAATTTGTCATCAGGTTTGGCATCCGCTTGGTTTGTTCCAAGCTTGGGGGAGTGCCGCGGTATCACATCACTATCTTCTATCTTTTTACCTTGTTAGTAGAGTCATATCATGAATAGATAAGTTATTATGTAGGATGGTTTGCATTATGGTAGTGTCCTCTCTCTCGTCAGATATGTATCCCTTGGTGTGAGTTGCCGTTATGGAATATTAATGAGAAGTTCTATCATTTACTCTTTTGCATAGCTTATATTAGTTTTCAATTTGTGGTTATATGATTGATCTTGTTGTTAGTATTGGTATCACTTTGGGATCATTGAGTTAATTTAGTTGGTTTTGGCAAACCTGGCTCGATCAGTAGCAACCCTATTTTTGAAGAGTTGAATGAAAAGATAGAAGTACTCTAAAGAAAAATAATTTCATCATCTTTCTTTCTTGATTTGCTCATAAGTCTAGTATTCTCTAGTTAAGATCTTTTGTGTTTCCAAGGAAGATTGCATGTTTGTTTTTATCACTTGTATGTTTGTTTGTTTCCTTCAACTCTTTTAGTTGCTACCCAGCCTTGCTAGCCAAAAGCATGTACTGAGAGGGGATACTTCTCGGGCATCCACCTCCTTAAGCCAAAAACCATGTCATTTGTGTCCACCATACCTACCTATTAGCATTATTGCTATTCCAAGTAAATTCTTGTTTTATCTACCTCCCAAATTAAACTTGTTATGTGAAAATTAGTGATTAAAGCTCTCACGGACTTGATGGCACACTTTACTTTCTTGTACTTAACAAACTTGAACCATTGTTCTCACCTATGTTGCGTATATGCTTGCGCTTTGTAAGTTGTGAATTAGCAGAACCATGCTGTCATGGGGAACACTTTTCAACATTGCACTGGTACTTTGTACCTAGTTGATTTCATGTTCTTTTGTCTATGGATGTCGTCGGTGTGAAATGAACGGGATCTTGTAAGTCCATGGAGTTATGCATGTGTGTTAGAGAAACGCCTGGGCCGCTGGTCTAATCCATGCTGACATGGTGGAAACCTGCAGCGTAACCATAACGAGCATCTATGAAGCATTCTTCTTATAAAAAAAGAGTCTGATATTGAGAAAAAAGAGAAAAAGAAAAAAAGGAGATTATGAAAAGAGGAAAGAGAGAAAAAGCACCATATTCCCATGGTAAATAAGAAGATTGCGGAGATGCTCGTTGTCTTCTTGCCTTGTCATTTTGATATGTGGATTCTTCTGTATCATCGGGCAAGGGGTACCCCGTTGGCAGTTCTCTATGATACACATATGCTTATGATGACAAGAACTTACCAGTGACTAAACTTGAGTAGCATGAGGAGCGGCCCTCGTATTCAAGGGACATGAGATTCTCAATTTACAACTTGTCAAGCATATCCTCATATTTGATCAGTTTAACCTTAATCACCTAAATATGCCTATGATAGGGACAATGAGAGCTGAAAGCTAGTAAGTATCATAATTTTTGGGAGCTCTTTATGAGACATGCAATCCCTGCTTCCCTCTGCGAAGGTCCTTTCTTTTACTTTTTAGTTGAGTTAGTAAACCTATTCCCTTCTATCTCAGCAAGTATTTTGAGTTGTGGTGTTTCATTCATTCATCTGATGATTTATTCAATCATGTTTCTATGTTCCTTGTTTTGCACATTCTTCTTATGTGGGTGTTTACTACTTTGAAAGCTATCATTTGGAAACCAGTTATTTGTGAACTCCAGCAAATTATCAACTATTCTTCGACCAAGAGCTAAGTTTGCCATTACCAATTATGATTCACTTTATGTATCTTTATTGTGTTTCCTTTACTCATTCCAAGTTGAGTTATATAATAGTGAGTTGTCTTCTATTATGATCTATGTATTGATGAATGTGATGCTTCTTGTCTGTATTCTTTTATCGACTCTTCAATCCATAAACCTGAGGCCATGTTTATGGAGCTCAGTTTCGCTTGGGGACAAGCGAAGTCTAAGCTTGGGGGGAGTTGATACGTCCATTTTGCATCACTATTCTATATCATAATTCACTGTTATTCATTGATATATTTCATATTAAGAGATGATAATTATGTTATTTCATTTGTTTTTGCATGGTTGATGGCTTTTGGAGCATGGACCGCTGCAGTCAGGATTCTGATGGAAAATGTGCTGTTTGGAGGCAAAATTCGCGAAGATCAGAAAATTAGGGAAAATACATGGAAAATCCTATTTTTCCAGAAGACAGAGGAAGCCAGAAGGGGGCGAGAGATGGGCCACGGGGGGGCGACACCACCCCCTGGCGCGGGCCACCCTGGGCCACCCCACCAGGTGGTGTGGCCACCCTGGTCCACCCCTGGCTCTCCCCTCTGGCGTATATTATCCTCCAGAAACCCTAAGACTCGGGGAGCGATCAGAGAAAGATTCCGCCGCCTCTGCGGGGCGGAAAACACAAAGAGAGAAAGATCTCTCCGGCAAACAGATTTCTGCCGGGAGAATTCCTTCCCAGAGAGGGGAGATCATCGTCATCAACGCCACCATCAAGCTGGACTTCATCGGGATCATCGTCATCACCGCCATCATCACCATCAGCACCATCATCACCATCTCCATATTGTTGTAACAATTGGGTTGAATCTTCATTAGTTCATAGGGGAAACTTTCCAGATGTTAGTTACTCTTTGTAGTTGATGCTATTGAGTGAACCATTGAATTATTGTTTATGTTCAGATTGCTATACATCATTATTCCATCTCTGATCATGATCCATATGATGTCTTGTGAGTAGTTCGTTTTGTTCTTGAGGACATGGGAGAAGTCATGTTGTTAGTAGTGGAGTTGTGTTGAGAAAGATTCAATAGTTTGATATTTAAGTGGTGGTGTACTTCTTCTAGTGGTGTCATGTGAACGTCGACTACATGACACTTAACCTATAGGGGCCTAGGGGAATGCATTGTGTATTTGGCTACTAATCGTAGGGGTTGCCGGAGTGACAGAAACCTGAACCCCCGTTAGGAAACCCTTGCACAAGGGACGTAAGGGTCTTAGATTTTAAAGTTGTGGTTAGGTTTCTACCTTAATTACTTTCTTGTACTTACGGATGTTTACAAGGGGTATAATCACAAGTATGTATCAGTCCTAGGAAAGTCGGTACATTAGCACAGGTTCACCCACACAACACTTATCAGGCTAAAGAAAATTAATCAACTATATGAAACAAAAGCACTTGACAGTCTTCCCATGTGTCCTCGAGAACGTTTGGTCATCTTAAGTAATACAACCGGCTTGTCCTTTGCTGCATAAAGTATTGGGCCACTTGCTGCATTTATTCCTACCGTCTTTTATTTACTCGTACTTCATTTACTTGCTTTATCAAAAACCCCTAAAAATCCGTATGCTAAGTATTTGCAAAGAATTCCTAATCCATACCACTAGCCAGCACATTCTGCTCCTCGTTGGGTTCGACACTCTTACTTGTCGAAAATACTGCGATACACCCCCTATACTTGTGGGTCATCAGAGAGAGATGCTGCAATTATCGCGCTAGTGTTTGCCGACGTCGCTAGGTGGTCGGAGAACCTTTTTGTAATTATTATTGCTTTTGAGCCTTTTCGTACTAATGCTTATAAATATTGATAGATCGGTTAAATTTTGCAAAAAAAAGAACACTATTGCTAGAAGTAGAACGGTGTGTCGTACCAAGTTATACGTGTGCAGCGCCACACTCTGGACGAGGCAGAGGCCAATTTTGTGAAGAAGGTTTTTGAAAATTGAAAAAACTCATGTTTATCATTTTTCATTGCAGGTAATACATGCAAAAGGACGCCATGCATGAGTCTTTTTCTTTTTTCTTATTTTCTTATTTTGTCTTCAAATCAGGGTCAACTTTGTCGGTATGCAAATTCTAGCAAGAAGTTGAATCTTTCAAAACTCTAGATCATTCTTGATGTATTAACTGTCTGTTGGATACCTTCAAAAGATTTTTATAAGATTTTAAGAGCAATCAGTGACTCACTTGTTGTTTAAATTAATTTAACCTAATTTCGAGAAATTGATGTATGGTAATTTAAGTGGGCGAATTTAGCTGTGAAGCTTGAGAACTCATAAAATCCGAGAATCGCAAGTAAAACATGCATGGTCGACTATGTCTGCAAACAAGGCTTATGGTGTTCTGGTCCATATTCTTTGGATTATCTTTACAAAACATCCCCATGGTCACTTGGAAAACTGAAAAATGTTTTTCCCTAATTGTTGGAAACTTCGACGGGAAACATTGTTTACTACGACAAGACCAACCCATCTATCCAATATGAGAACCGTATAATAAAGTAGTTAGGATATCAATATATATGGCCCTTACGTTATTGGTTGTTCAGGCGGAAACCCAAGAATGTTCATACATGGTAGGCTATAATGTGAATTTTGTTTTCTAAAGTTATCAAAATTCATGTTTATCATTTTTCATGACAATTAATACTAGCAAAAGTATACCTAGTGTAATTAGGTCTCATGTTTTTGTTTTACGCTTTATTTTGTTTGAATGTTTTCCATACGTGGTAAAATTTGTCGATATGCAAATACTAATCAGTAAAGGAATTTTTTTAAACTATTGTTGGTCCATGATATTTTGACTAATCTGGGTACCTTTAGAAGAAAATTCAGAATTTCTCAAGAGTAACAGTCTATCGCCCTCACATGTATTCAAGTTGACCTAATTTTGTTTTAACGACATGTATTCATTTAAATGCGTAGAGTTTTAGCTTCCATGCTTGAAAAACCCTTAAACTTGGGAACTATAAGAAAGCATTGTCCACTTTATACGAAAATTGGGTGGGGGTATTCTTTGTTCTTTATTCTACCACTAAAAATATTTGAAAAAACTCACTTCATGCATGCCTACCATGTACTCTGTATGAACTTTCTTGGGTTTCTAGCAAAATGTGACCAAGATCATGCACATACCCTATCTACATCAAGATAATGATATTGTGTCCATATTTTGGTAGGTAGGTGCATGTCTGCATGGTAAACACGTAAGTTTTTTCCAGAAGGAAGTACAAATAATGTGGCTCAGAGTGTATAACATGTGCCATTTACTACTAGTACATATAGTGGTCTATGTTTTATGGAAAATTTCTTGGTGACTATATTTTTCAAACTTTTCTAGTTAATTTCACCCACTCAGACGACTTTCTGTTCATTTGCCGAACTAGGTCTAATTTAATGATCTACAAGTGTGTGAGAGAAAGTTCAATAGTATAACCAACTCTTAGGTATAACAAAGTGACACGTCATCATCTATTGTCCACCGTATACCAACATATACAATAACTAGCATCACGATGCAGAAACCTCATCAAAAACCAAGAAAAGTAAACAAAAAATAAATGAAAAACCTTACTATGCCGCTTGAAAAATCCTAAAACTTGGGAATTGTAAGAAAGCATGGTATACTTTGTCGGAAAATTGGGGTGGTGATGCATGTAAAATGCATCCATAAACTTTGCACTTTATTACTTGATATTCCAACATATTTGCATCATATATGTGGTTTATTCATGTTTTATAATGATATTTGGGAATAATTCAAACTTCCCATATTGTTTTGAAATTAACCCTACTGAGGCAGAAAACCCCTATTTCAATATTTTTGACTTTCAGGTACCCAAATGATGTCCAATTGACCTGAAACTTCACCGGACCTAGTATATCAAAACCAAGAACATTAGGCCAAAGATCAGCGAAAGAAGAAGACCCACGGAGGAACAGGCCCACCACATGCGACCACCCCCTGACGCATGTGGTGTGCTTGTTTATTCCTCGAGTCTCCGATGCCATCGATTCTTTCTCCTAGGTGAAGGTTCTGTTGTAAAACCACGTATAAAAAAGGTCTCTCGATGATTCTCGGAAAGGAGCGCCGCAGAAGACAGAAACACGAAATAGAGAGGCAGGAGGCAGAATATTGGAGGGGGAAAACTCTGGTGGGGCACTGCCGGCTCACCATGATGAAGGGGGAGTAGTCCACCCCTGGACTATGGGTTTGTGGCAGTAGCTATTGTATCTGTCTCTCATGATCTCGATTGTAATAGAACCATTCTTGTTTACTTGTTTTGATCAAACTTTTATATGGGAGCGTGTGTGGGGGAATGTGTGCATTAGTTGGAGCAACGTGGGTGATCTGGCGGGTAGGACAGCAAAACTTGCGAATCACTTGGGTGTTTACCTTACTTAGTTACCTCATTAGGGATAAATAAAATACCATGCTTAGACTAGATCAAGTATGTTATTATTTTAACTTCATATCATAGAACTTAATGCTATACTCTGAAATTGTTCTTAGTACTAGATTGCTTGGAGACCCCCTTTCTAGTGGAGTATAAGTGAATTGTTAGGACGTGATGCCCATATGAATTGCTATCCATACTTTAACATGATGCACCAATATTATGTCAATTAGAGTGTCCCCTGTCTAAGCGAAATCATGAACCCCGGTCCATTTTAAACCATAAGAAAACACTATCCAACACATCTACAACAATTTTTATTTTCAGTACTAAATAAATCCGAAAATACAAAAAAATTATCATACTTGAAAACACCAACCAAAACCCAAAAACATCATATTCCATTGCATTTACCACCATTGCATATTTACTTTACTATTGCATTGGATTTTATTTTATTGTATTTTATTTCAGTTTTGATTATATACATCTTGTGCTTGACAATCACTTGGTGAGGTTGTGGGCACAAAACAACCTACAACTATTTTGTAGGTTGCTTGATGAAGAACAAGACGATCATTCTCTTACACACAGCTCCCGAGAGTTTGATATTTAAACCCTCGAGTTTCCCTCGTTGGGAATACTTCCATTTACCACATCACTCTCCACTTAGAATATCAACGGTTAAGGTGCAGCGAGAAGCTCCTACGACAACTGTCAGGAAGTTTTCTAGCGCTTGCACCAAGAAAGTTTTTTGGTACCGTTGCCGGGGAGCTAGTAAAAGGATAGCTCACAAGAAAGTTCAACTTCATCACCAACTTGTGTAAACACCTAATCTTGAGGAGGTTGCACCTATGTGAGTATCATGTTGTTCTTCTAGATCTTCAAAATAATTTTATTTTGTTTTGTTATTGTCTTTACTTTCATCTTTACATTTCAGTTTTTACATTTTTAGTTTCTTTACCATTTGGTTTTGCATTTACTTTTACTTTTCAGTTTGTCTTACTTTTGTATTTTTGTTTGTCTTTTTATTTTTATTTTTTGTATTTCATTTGTTAGTTGTTAGTTCAGTAGTATTAGTTTTAGTATCATTTAAATTTCAGTTTTCATTGAAAAATATAAAACACATAAAAATTAGTATCACTTTACTACTTGCATAACGGGAGAAAGAACTAAATTGTGTGACTACACAAATACACCAAATGATCAATTTATTGTTAAGCCCATTACCACACCTGATATTACACCGGAGAGCTTTGCAGTTAGTCCTAGTTTGCTAAACTTGATAACAAGCGAACAATTTGGAGGTCGTACAAATGAGGATGCCTCTATGCATCTTCATGACTTTTGTGAAATATGTTACATGCAAAAATTTAAAAATGTTGAAAATGATATCCTCAAACTAAAATTGTTTCTATTCTCACTTAGAGTAAAATCTAAAGCATGGTTACTATCACTACCCACCGCTAGTATAAATTCTTGGGATGATTTAAAAGAAGCATTCATAAAAATATTATCCTCTCGTTAAATTATTACAAAATAGGATTAACATCTTATCATTTAGGAAAAATGAAAATGAGCATGTAGCTATGGGTTGGGATTTAATTAAGATAATGCTTAGGACTTGTCAATCACATCACATGGAGTCAATGAATGGGCCATCTTGTATTCATTCTATAATGGTTTGAACTACATGACTCGAAACATACTAGATACTGCTCTTGGATGTGCTTTTATGAGTAAAACTATTGTAGAAGCAAAAGCCATATTAGAAAGTATATTGAAAAATTATAGTCAATGGCATACTGAAAGAGCACCTATTCCTTCCAAGAAAGTAAATTCCATAGAAGAGATAGACACTTTATCTAATAAAATGGATGTCATTCTTGCTTACATGTCTAAACGAAATGTTGAGAATGTTCCTTTGCAAGACTTAGTTGGTAACAATGCTAAAAGTGTGGACATGAACTTTGTTAGGAATTTTGGTAGTGGTAGTTATGGTAATAATAATTACAACTCTTACAATAGGCCACCCTTTGTTCCCAACAAATATGCTAGTAGTGGTAATGTTTCTAATGACTTGGAAAACACTATTAGATCATTTATATCTACACAAAAAGAGTTGAACAAAGAATTTATATCTAAATTTAAGAAACAAGACTCTTTGTTTGAGAGGGTATATCAGCTCACTAGGGAAGTAACATAATTGAAAGAAACTATCGTTGCTCAAAAACATGAGAAAACTATAAACTATGTGCAATATGTAATAGATAGATCTTGGGAAGTTATTAATGAAAGAAAGGGAGTGGAAAATGAAACTCTCATGATTATGAATGAGAAAAAGGTAGAATAAGTAAAGATGCTTAGTGAGTTTAAGGATCCACTACTTGATTTAGATAAATGTAGCTTGCATGAACTCATTAATGTGCTACAAAACATTTCTACCGATCCTTCCATAAATTCTCACCAAGCGGGTTTTGATTCTTATATAGCTAACCATGTGCTTAAAGAAAAGATTGCTAGGTACAATCAAGATGCTATGATACCACCTAAGCTTGTGGATGTATGGATCCTCAAGGTATTAATTACTATTAGAAAAGAAACACACCATGCTATACTTGATCTAGGTTCTAGTATTTCTGTTTTATCTAAAGATCTATATGAATTGCTAGAATTGCAAAATATAGAAAAAATGCTCCATAGACTTACTACTTGCTGATGATACCATTAAACATGTTGTAGGCAAAGTTAGTAATGTAATGGTAGAGCTTCACATGACTTTCGTTCCCATTGATTTTATAATCATGGACATGGGGAGTAAAACATCTAGTCCAATTATTTTGGGAAGACCTTTCCTTCGTACTACAGGTGCTATTATTGATTCAAAGAAAGGTAATATAAAGTTTTAGTTTCCACCTAAGAAGTGTACGGAACATTTTCCAAGGAAGAGGGACACTCCAAAATTCAACCTCTCTCATGAGCTTCACCTCTCTTGAAATTCAAGTAAGTAAGCCTAGCTATATGGCTTTAAAGAAAGCATTTTGCGGGAGGCAACCCAAATGTTTTTGTTTTGATTTTGTTTGTGTACTCTTTCTGTAGCAAGATACTTTAGTTTTTTGTTTTTGTTCTGTAGTTTTCAATAAAGTACCAAGTTTTACCTATTTTGGATTGAAAAAAGTTGAACACATATATGGATTGTATATTTATGCACGAGTCTCTGTACCATATGATTCTTCATATTTTTTATCTAACTCCGATTGATCTCATGTTCGAACTGTATTTACAATTTTCCATCCTATGTATGCTCATGTAATTTCTTGATTTTAGGACATGTCTAAGTAGGGTAATTAATTATGTTTTTCTACTGCTAAAATTCTTGATAGATTCTGTCCCATTTTGTTTTATGCATTCTTTGAACTTTTAAGTTGAATCTTTTTGAGTGATTTGAGTTCATGAGAAAGCAAAAAACATTATATACCTACTGGAAATTTCATATATTCATTTTTAAAGGATTTTTTGCAGCAACCAATGTGTCTTTTGTACCCACTAATGTCACCCCACGGAAAAGAGATGGGAGAAAATTTTGTGTTGATGTTTTTTCACAGGGATTAGAGGAGCTGCACCAAGAGAAATCCAAGGATGGTGAAAACCACAATCTTGGGGATACCCAAGGCACCCCACTGGACCAACCACACTCTCGGTTTGCACACGTATATTTTCTGTTTGTCGAGCAACATATTACTGTCGCATAAACTTGGAGCGTCTTTTATTTGTTTCAGTTTGTTTTGTTTTATTTCTATTTGAGTAGGACCACCACTTTGATATATTATGGAGGAGCTACTGGAGGTTTGGATTAAGTAAAGTTGGATGCTATTAAAAAGTTTGGATTGGGATGTTAAAGTTGATTTAAAAGATTACACATAGTTGCATGGTTCATATGCTTTGAATGAGTATGAATATGCAAATGCATTGTGTAGAGTTATCTTTTATTCATGTTTTGATAGTTGATATTAATTTACATTGTTTGACATGGAATGATTAGAACTATGTACTCTTATGCATGCATGTAGACGACCAACTTTCTCCCTCTTGCTATCCCAAAAATAAAACCAACAAGTTATCCAACTCCTTTGAACCAAGTTTTTCAGAGTGTCCACCATACCTAACTATTGGCATAATTGATATTCCAAGTATGTTTCTCATGTTTTATTGATTTATCTAGCTTCAAAATTAAGATGATTATGGTTATGCTTGCTATGAGAAAATTGGTTAGTAAAGCTCTCACAAACTTAATGGCACACTTTTATTTCTTACACATAAGAAACTTGAATCATTGAGACTATCTTATGAAGTGTGTGCGTGACAAATTATGAGTTGGGAGTTATCATAAGCATGCTTTCATGGGACACATTTTCAACATTGCACTTATTCAAATTTAGTTGATATCATATTCTTTTGTTATGGATGCCTATCATTGTGAAATAAATTGGAATCTTTGTGAGCTCATGGAGTCCGTATATTTGTGAGAGAAACGCCTAGGCCGCTAACCCAAGCCATGAATCATTCATGGTAGAAATTTAAAGCATCCCATAGTGGGCATTCTATGAAGCATCTTCAATAAAATCTATTCCAATAGTAAATAAAAAGAATTGATAAGATGCCCATTGTCTGTTTGTCTTGTCATTTTGGTATGGGAAACCTCCCATACCATGGGGCAAGAGGTACCCCGTTTGGCGTTCTCGGTGATACATGTATGCTTACAATGACAAAACTTGCTTAGGGTCCTAAGTTGAGTAGCATGTGGTGTAGGTACTCATATTCAAGGGACATGAGGCATTCAACTTATACTTTGTCAAGTATATAACTCATACTTGCATCACACTAACCTTAACCACTCAAGATGCCTATGATAGGGGCAATGAGGGCTCAAAGCTAATGAATACCATAGTGCAAACATGATCATAAGAGGAAGAGTTTGGAAGCTATATGAAACTTACTCATGATTAATCTCTACTTATTATCTATCTTTACAAAGTGTCCACTTTTATATTCAGAATTGAGAAAAAAACTCTATGACCACTATAGGATGTTTTTACTTTACTTTTGCTTTTGCATTTTGCATTCATTTAGTCCATATCTCTTTCTTCTATGTTACACTTTGTGAATTGCTATTGATCATCCTTTCATGGTATATGAGATATCACTTCATTATCTATCTTGCATATTGCTATTCATTTAAAGAATGAATCATTTGACTTTGTGTAGCAATAGTAATCAGTCTTGATATCCAAAATAGTATTAAAGTACAAAGTCTATGTTAGTTTTATCACCTTCATACTCGAGGACGAGTATAGGTTAAGCTTGGGGATGCTGATGCATGTAAAATACATCCATAAAATTTGCACTTTATTACTTTATATTCCAACATTTTTGCATCATATATGGGGTATATTCATGTTTTATAATGATACTAGTAAATGTGCCTGTGCGTTGCAACACCTTTATTCTTCTCCTGATAAGGCTCACAAATAAATAAGTCATATGTCCATAGTGCTTTATCAATAAATTGCATATCCATAGTGCTTTATCCCAAGAAAGATATCATAGTCTCTCACACCGACGAAGTATTCATCGTACAAGACAACCCACTCCTGGCCCGTGCAGGAGTGCGTGCGAACTATGTGATGTCACAGGCCCTCGTAAATTTGGGTCCCCAAATCTCAGGCCCAATGCCCGTCCAAACCTCTATCCCCGAAGTCCCAAAGATATGCTCTCATTTCACGCAAGTCCAGACCTAGTCTGTGGTGAAATTGTTTGACTACCAAAAGCTCTAACTTTGGCACAACGGGCAAATACCCAATCGGCGGTGGTCGTTTATCCATGGTGGGTAGGGCGATCCAACTACAAAGACGTTAAAAGCGCAGTGACAGGCAAGCTCCGAAGCTCGGCACGTATGGGAGGCTGCCGTGCTCTCGAATTCATGGTGTGTCTCTTGATCGGTCATTGTCTTGTTTCGCGATCTGGTCGGCAATGTCGATACAGGCACATGACATTTTGAGTGCAGTTAGGTCGTGAGATATCCATAACATGAAATTGTATATGAAGTACACCCTCCGTTCTGAAAAGCATATGATGTAGCAAATTTATTTAATTCGAATGTATGTATACACTATTTATTATGTAGATATATTCAAATTTAGAAACTTATGACATCCTTGTTAGGACAGAGTACATGAATTCTTCTTCTTCTCAAGAAAGCCGACTAAAAATGAATTGGTTGGCAGATTGGATCTTTTCCACGTTCCCCTTACCACTGAGCTGCATGCGCCCCATTTTGTTATTTTGCATTTCTCCTTTCGCTCGCCCACTGCGATCGACGCCATGACTCTTTATTCCCAAAGGCCGAAGCTATTTCATCATTCCCCAATTCGCTATTAGGAACGGAATCACTCCATTGGTGGAAGTATGTAAGTTATACTAACTACATTGGGCCATGCTGCTCGCTGAATAACATCCCACGCTTGGTTCGCTCAACGCCGCACTCTTTGCACATGTTAATTAGTTCGAGATCCGCGACGCCGAGCGCCGTCCTTGACCGCAATGCCATGAGCCGGCAGGCCCTCTTCTCCGTCTAGCGTGGCCACGCACGCCTTGAGAATCTGTCCAGCATCCGCATGAAAACCCGCTCCACATCAGCGGCGGCGCTGGCCGAGCACAGCAGTGCGTGCATTGTATCCTCTGGCTGAGGATCGGTCGAGGGACGACTCCTTTTTCTAGGTACCTTTGGCTTGCTTAACAGGTAGAGGATCGGAGTCCATATCGATTGTCGAGCATCCCATGGCTGCGTGCTTGAGCAGAGTCTATGTCGGAGCGAGGTTCGTGTCGTAGCCGATTGTTGCAACATACTGTCTAACCCAATGCTGGTCCACTTCGGTTGCCGCTCGTGCCAAACTCTTTGCCGGAGCTGTGTAGGCGTTGTTGGTTTCTGTGTCGGCGAAGATCGTGCCCCAGTGAACCTTTGTCCTTTGGGTAGTAGAAGAAGCTCGAGTGGTTGATCTGTACAGCGCGTAGCGACGGGAGGAAGCGGCCTGACAGGTGCCCCACATTGCAGGTAGACGGACAAAGGGACGACAATATCTGCTTGAGCTGACCTGGAAGTCTGCAACACACGAGGAAAGCTATGGTTCTGGCCAAAAATGGAGTGGAGAACCTGGAGACGCCCCCACCCCAAATCTAGCCCTCCACTTCGCATCTTGGCTCGTCCACTATTAGTATGCCGAGCGCCTTTAATGCGTTGTATTCCCTCGCGTCCATAATTTCCAACCGGGATGTTTAGATATTTTTCAGACTAAGTGGGCCAGCTAAGTGACGATCATACAGAAGAACGGCCCTATGGCCATCTATACCTGTACTGTTCACCTTCTCCTCCCCCAAAACTGCCTCCTCATTGAACTCCCACTATGATCTGCTGCCCAAGATGCAACATGGGTGTTACTCGGTGGTTCACATCTAAAACCCAGAAAGTATCCGGATGGCTCTTTTACTGATGCGAGTACCACTTAGCTGGTAGGAGTATTTCACTTGTATACTAATCTGTTTTCCACCCCTTGCATCACGTCTTCATCTAAAAAAAATCGTCATTTTTTCTTGACTAAATCTTTATTATATAGGGCTTGATCGGTGATATCCTTCCATCATATTAGCCGTTTTACATTCATCATTATCAAGTCATTTTTTGTTGATCAGCGATGCAGCCTTTGGATACACGTGGACTACATAACAGCTTGATGGGGACATAAGACCTGCTCCATGTCCGGGTGAATGTGACGACCATCGTGTCCTTCTCGGTTGCTCCTACAGAATCAGGCCGAGCTCAGGAATATACTTCTATAGTTGGGATTGACATACTTGCTGTTGTAGCCCCGCTCCTTCAACTTGATTGTGTCTCACTCTAGTGCACTCAGAGAAGTGAGGTGTGTTCCTCGATGGCAAAGCTTCTCTGTAGGTTGAAGATGAATAGTAAGCGACCGATAGCAGATGGTAGGCACATGCATTAAATCGTGCTCTCGTGTGTCTGTTCTGCCCTGTTTAAATGACGTCATAATAATACATTGTTTACTGCTAAGTACTTAGGACATAAATTTTCAGCTAATAATGCTACTTTCTCTACAGATCATGAATTAACTAAGACTAGTCAGACAGGACATAAATTTTCAGCTAATAATGCTACTTTCTCTACAGATCATGAAGTTATCTAAGACTAGTCATAGTGGGAAGTAACTTAGAGTAGTAACATGCATATGTTACTTGTTTAAGTTATTACCTCCATATAATGGAAAATAACATAGGTATAGTATCATGCAAACGCTCATTTATTGCAATGTAGACTTATTTTATCTTGAAATGTGTGATGTTATGTACATAGCTACTCTCTCCTTCCCAAATTAGGATGCCTATTAGATTTTTTTCAAAATCAAAGTTTATAAACTATGACCAAGTATATATGAAATAATATAAACATCCACAACATAAACTCAATATTATTAGAACCATGATGAAATATATTTTCGTATTATATGCATTTTTTATTCCAAAAGTTACTGTATTTTTATATATAGTTGATCAAAATTTAAAAAGTTGACTTTGACCAAAACTAATAGGCATCTTAATTTGAGAAGGAGGGAGTAGTTACCACATGACCCTCTCTCATTATTTAATTGAATGTCATATCACCTAAATGCTTAGTTGGTAATACATGTAGGACTATGTTATTACTCTCACTATGAGACGTCTCATAGTAGTAACTTTGGTAGTAACATAGTCTTACATGTATTGCCAACTAAGCAGTCTCATAGTGGGACTAACTTTGATAGTAACATAGTCCTACATGTATTGTCAACTAAGCATTTAGATGACATGACATTCAATTAAATAATGAAAGAGAGTCCTAGAGCAAGGGCAATAGTAGAGCCAGTTGTTGGCTATAAGTCATGTCCATGTCATCTAAAGTCAATCTAATAGCCAACATGTATAATAGTTAGAGATTAAAATATACTACTTTATTAATGTATGGCCACTTTTCACTCTCACATAGTGCCTAGGAGCACGTGCTGCAGCTGGCTCTTAACTAAGCACCAACTCTTCTTCTCTCTCCTCTTCTCTCTCATCCAACTAAGCACAAATTTACTATTTTAATTTCTATAGTCTGCTGACTGGACCTTATTGTACTTGCTCTTATGGTAACTAGCTATGTTACCATAACATCACACATTTCAAGACAAAATGAAGCTACATTGCAATAAATGAGCTTTGCATGATACCACACCTATGTTATTTATCACTATGAAGGTAGTAACTTAGACTAGTAACATATGCACTTCCCACTATTGGATATTTTTAAGACGGAGTACATGCATCCTTTTTATGACATCTTTTTTAACAGGATAGGCTAAGTTATTTCCCACTATGACCAGCCTAAGACTGCGTAGATAGCACGATTTTAAGTAATCTTTACTTGGCTGTTTTAGTGCAGATAATCGAATGTACTCAAACTAATATCCATGTAATAGCTTGGCATCTACTTCATGCAATAAAGGATGTTGCCCTCTCATTTATGCATTTTAGTACTCTGTTGCGAATTTATTGCTCTGCCGCCAATTTAATTTCGCCATTACAAAACTGCAAAATTCTGTACCGGGCTGTTCCATGACGACCCCACGGGCCCGTTAAATGCGTACCCTGACTGTATTCACCATAGTCCCTGCTGTATTATTCAATCCTTCTCCTTTTTCTAATCATTATATTTCCTTGTCCACATATCTCATAGCTAGTAGTTATTAACGATAAGATACGGGGGAGTGGCGTACCCAGGTTGTAAAAGTCCGGTCCAGCTAACTCGCGTCTTCTGGAACTTACACCCGGTGAAATTGATCGTCCGAAGGGTCAAGGGCGTAGCTGCCTTATCACCAGCATGGCCGCGCCCACCGCCACCAGCAGAAGTGAGCTTCCTTTTTGTCGTGATCGTGATCGATCCTCGATCTCAAACGCCTCCTTAGTCACGTATCTCGTCAATCTCACGTTGTATTTATAGGGAACAAAAGTGTGTAGCTAGAGAACGTGCCCAATATGAAACCTCTAAAGCGATCGTTCTAGACTTGTTTCCTATACGAGAGCTTAAACTGACGACCAACGGACTAAGACCAACGGGAAACGGATTTTTTGATCACCTCGTACGGATAGATAGATTTTTCCTTCCGGGGTCCGTTCTGATCGGGCGGAAGTACAATGTACGCGCGACGTAAGAAGGCGCCGGACGACCGGACGAAAACATAAGTCGACAGTTGAAGAGAGAAACCTTAGTCTTTTTATTATTTAGACTAGGAAATATATCTGTACGTTGCACCGAGAGAACAAGAAATAAATATTTCGATGAAAAACCGGCACAACCCAAAATTTACTTGCTTTGAGTTTTGGTAAAGAAAATTTACACTTGAAAATTCTAGGAATATATATATATAATTTGCGCGTGCCTTGCAACATGTCTAAAATAAATCAATATGTTTGAAGTATATCCTCATCTTGCTTGTATTTTTTTAATTATATTAGTTTTCACCAAATTTCCGGTGCTCATAGATACCCCCCTATACAACAATCCTCAGAAAAGTTAAAAGAAGAACTCATCACTTAGTTTGTGACTTTCTGCAGAAAATCACTTGTTAAATTTCATGAAAGGACACAAAAATAATGAAATAGTGTTGAATTACTAAAAAGATGGATTACATGAAAAATATCAATTCAATTTTCAACAAACGAAAGCACACATGAGAGGTCATTATTGCACGGTGATTACATGGTGTAGCCGGTTTGCATTGCACGATTATTGCTATTGTAGTCTCACAAGCTAAAACAATTTTGCCAACATTGGAATAACTCTGAGGGTGAGTAGGCCTCTCCTAACACAGCTGCACTTGCGTTAGGTCGTTAGGTCATCTCCGTTACCTTTGGTGAATTTTGCAACGCCATTGTCATATGCTGGGGGTCGGGGCTGCCTGCTTGCGTAGAGGTCGAAACCAACCGTGATAGCATCTCCGTGACTTAGGGTATGTACTGCGCAAATCGCTTAGATAGATGCTAGGCGATCAAAAATAAATACCAAGAAATCCTTTTATTAGCTAAACCTCCAGTCCATCAACGCGGAGCGCTTAAGGGATCGCTATCTGAGATGGGAAATTCAATGATAGCGCCCACGCTCTCCAAGGCGAGACGCGCCTGGGTGGTCTCGAACCCGGCAGTACCACCCAAAGTTTTTTTTTCAGTCCTCACTTCTCCAGCTCGCTCTGTCGTCGACCGATGGCGGCATGACCGGCCCCTTCATCTGCTACCGGCGGCCGCCCATATCCTCTCCCCGCCCACATCCCTGGAGCACCGTGGCCAGCTCTGCCTGAGACCCAGACTGCCCAAATCCATGGAGCTAGAGTGGACGTGGCGGCATCTTCGATCCGCCCCAGACAGCCGGCACCGCCTAGGTTCTCCTCGAGCTCGTCGCCCGCGGCGGCGGAACATGGATTCGGTTAAACAGCTGAGGAATGAGATGTACGCCTCTCCAAAAAAAATTCCAAACATCTAGGAGGTCTAGCGCCCGCCGCTCCTTGTTCCAAGATCGTGTGGGAAAAAAAACCTAAGCACCCGACGCTCCTCGTTGCATCGACCCTCCTCGTTACGTCGACGCTTGAGAAAATCTCGTGGCCCGAAAAAATCGGTTAGCGAGTCGGCTCTAAACGTCTCGATTGTAGGTCGAGGCAATGCCGCCGCACGTCCAATTGGTTGGAGTCACTACTGCCGTGTAGGGCGGCTATATTGGACATGTTATTCGCCGGCCGTGAATACCAGTCCACTCTTTTAGACTTACTAGTAACTATGCCGGTGCGTTGCACCGGGTGATTTGTACTAAAATAGCTATGTCATGTTTAAAATACAAATCTTAACAACGGGTCGTCATTTGTTTTCTCGAGATATTATCACACCTTTCTTTGTCGGATGAATTATTTTGAGTTAAAAAATTGTTGTAGTTCACTCGCTTTTTTTCATGGCTCACCCATATGTAGTATCCACTGTGTCGCCGCCCTCACCCCCTCCACGTCGCCTTCCTTCAGTCCCAAACTTCTCCACCATGGTCGTGGCCGGATACGAGTGGCACAACTCTTTTCGGATCCCGCAAGATAATCTACATCAGGAAAATATAAGAAGGCACACTAATTTGGAGATATTTTCTAACTGTTCTTGCTTGTATCCAAAAAATATTTCTAAATAGGCCATAATTTTTTAGAAATTTTGGAGAATACCTTTTACTTCGGTGCCGATGCCACTTCTACTTCTATTAATGGCATAGACTGACATTATTTATATGTTGGTCACACTTTATTTTATTTTATTGAGAAAGGGAGATTTTTATCACATTTAGAACAACTTATAGGCATTCCATATGACAGGAAAAAACAAAGAGGCAGCAGAAATCAAAATAAACTTCGATGTAGTTGGCCTAGCCGGCGTCGGAGTTGATATATGTCCGCGTCTTCAGAGTAGTCATCATCAACAGGTGTTTGGCCTCTTCAACGTAGTTGTGCCACGGGGATCGATCTCTGATGTACCATACATTAGAGTGAAATCTTAACAATGGCTCGTCATTTTGCTGGATTAGAAGCTTACGAGTGACGAGAAAACATTATTGTCCAGAATCGGAATTTAGAGTAGCTTAATCGAAATGTCATTTTGATGTATAATCATTTACAATTTGTAGCCTATGATTCTACAACAAATATTTTTTTATGAAGTCAAAGATGCAAACATTTATGTTGCTGTGCTGAGACCATTGGTGCGAGTAAAGCTTCAGTTTAAAACATGTACATCATGCACACTTGGATCTTCCTTAACCTGCCATACATATAGTTTGTGGTCATGATGCATAGTATCAATGAAAGAGGGATGGATCCAGCAACTATTATATAGAAGTCCTAGAGACATCAATATGAGCACCACCACGGCTATGTGGACCAGGTCTTTAGAAAAATCCCACATGTACATGTTGACCTGCAGAACCATACTCAGCTTCTGCCAGACTGAAGATGATCATCCCGGTGCAACTCATGCTCACCATGGCATTGCCGCATGGGTATCAGGCCTTCACTTAATCACTTTGTCACTCCTGCTCACCATGCCCATGAGCGCATTGGTGAAGACGACGATTGGGTGTAGGCGCGTAGCGCAAATACAGCGCCATAGCGGGGGCCTAGAAGCTTCCGGGGAACTGCATCATGATCAACCAAGAGGATGAAGACCAAGGGACAGGGGTATCATCAGCAAGACACGGCGAGTCAGCTCTAGGATGATGGCATGCATGCCGCCATCCGTGAGCGTCCGCTCACACGACACGCAGAGCAGCATGCCTAGCACACCTGCTAAGCCACAAAGGCAGCAGGAGCAGATCAGGCGGAGACAGAGGCCGTCGCCCAGGACGGCTGGAGCGTTGCTATTGCTACTTTGCTAGGGACATGGACGCGGCGGTGGCGCGTGCCAAATTAGGAGGCGGTACCTTCCCTGGTTTGTCTGTGATGTCCAATTTGGTAGGGATAGCAACCAGGATGCAATGCAAGCGGACGACTATTGTGGCTTCGCCCGATGGCGTTGTTGTCAATGTAGGGTTGACTACTGTGGCTTCGCCCGATGGCGACCATGAATCCACCTGCTAGGCCATCCTGAAGTTGGACACCGTCGCTACCGGTGGCGACGAGAGGTCCGATAGTGTTATCAGCTGGCACATCCACCTAGCCTAATGGCGGCAGCGCATCTTGCATGTGAAGTACACCATCGTTAATGGCGTCCATTCCCAGAAAGGAGTAGGTCGTCATCGAGATTGTTGTTTCGTTGAGGAGACATATATTTTTATGAACCTTACTACACACACGATAGGTTCAGTCCGACACGTGCACGACAAATCCAGGGGTCCATCCATCACCCGGCTGCTGCTAGGTCATGGTCGTCCTCAGTCTGTAACTTTTGCCGATGGCCTCCCATTAAAAAGAAATTTCACCGATTGTCGCCTTGAGGTGCACAACCTATACATAGAGAATGGCCATATGATAAAGGGACTATTTTCTTTAACTATCTCGTACCTAGTGGATCATGTACTTGAGGCATGTAACTCAAGCAATTGGATTCACAATGACAACATATACTCTGCCTCTTTGTTTTGTTCATGCAAGCATCAATCTCTATGTTGCATAATGATGAATTTTGCTTTAGATTCAACACCTTTTGTCCTCTGGTGCATGCAGGGCCGGCCCCGAGGAGGGGCAGGTGTGCGGCCGCACAGGGCCCCAAAAATCCAGGGGCCCATCCCAGGGAACATTCTACTACTTGTATGCATGTTTAATATGGGCAGGCTAGAGGCAGGAAAAAAAGGCTTAATGGCCATGTAGCGATCGTCTCTGAGGAAAAAAGGCCCGCCCAGCCGTACGTATCAGGAAAATAACCTATCAACATCTCGCCTGGAGTGATCGCGAGACCCCGACCCGCCGCGACCTCCTCGTCTGCCTTGCGCGCCCACCGGCCCAGGTCGCCAGCGGCGGAGACTGACAATTCGCGTGCTGCGTGCTGCGTGCAGGTGGGCGGGTAAGGCCAGGGCGTTCTTCAGTTTTCCATTGACACGGCTATCGGCCGTTCAGTGATCTTCTAGTTGCACGGTGACGGACTAACAGTTCACCGCGATTTAGGATTTTTGTCGTTTTCTGAATTTCTCCTAATTTGATTTTCAATTGCTAGTTCATTGACTCATCATCTCGTTGATTTCAGTATCTAGGCCTTCGAACAAAATAATATGCCACACCGGCACATCGCCGATTTAACCAATATGAGGTATATCGATTATTACTATTCCCTACCTACCTACACATACATGATGCATAGTTTGTACTATTCAATATTTGATGTAATTTTGTTTCTCAGCATTGTGTGTTAGCATGCATAGTTGTTACGTCATCTCATCTCATCTGAACTAAAGATGACAAGATTCACCATCCCAGATGGCGTAATTCCTACCATGGAGATTTTCAAGCATGTCAGAGAAATTGATAGTTATCCTAATATCTCTATTGTTTATCACATCTTATTTATTGTGTATGTGACCGTCACATTGTATCAAAAAAACTTTTCAAAGTTAAAATTATTGAAGAACTATTTGATAACAACAATAACTTAGCAGAGGTTAAATGGTTTGGCAACATAATGCACCGAGAATAAATTATCCGATAACGTCATCGACCCCATCTTAAGTGACTTTCAACGATAAATGCTAGAAGAATTTTTCTATTGTAATATGGATATATGTGTACTACTATTGGATGCATTTAAGTGTTATTGACAACATATATTTCACGCGTATAATATCTGTTATTATTATTGCGGTGTTCATATTAAGGGTCCAAGTTTTAGTCTCGCCCCGGGCCCCCAAAATTGCAGGACCGGCCCTGGGTGCATGGGATCAAGTGCATGTTTTTAATTTGGTTTTGCTACATCAACCTCGCGTAGCTGGAGGAAAGAAACGGATCTCAGAAACCACCCGACTTGACGCACAAATCGATTAGCAATAGAACTCGCGCGTCGAATGTATAACCCCGCGGCCGTATCCGCTGGCCTCGTAGACAATCGGCAGCATGCAGGTGACGTAGGACAACATGGGGAAGCACGATGGTAGCGTGCTTGCCAGAGCCCGTTTGCGACTCCCATGATGTTAGGCACTCGGAGGCTGAGCAGTACCGAGCGCTCGTATCGGGTAGCGGTGGCACTCTCAAGACGACGTATCGTGTCTAACTATAGATGACGCACGTACGTGTCAAATTTGGATTAGAAGAGAGTTGTGTATGTGAAGACATATGATTCAATCAGGAAAGCTACGCGCACGACTTCAACCTGATTACTACTCGGACAGCTTCCGGATAGAAATACCGCACGACCTCAACCTGATTACTACTCGGACAGCTTCCGGATAGGAATACCAGCAACCAAGGAAACAACACACGAACTGAACCAAAAACGAACACGCCTTTTAGGATGGACCAAAGCGTATTACGGCGGACAACGAGAGAAACGCTTCTCCTTTTATTATTAGGTAGCGACGCCCATGATGTTAGGCACTCGGAGGCTGAGCAGTACCGAGCGCTCGTATCGGGTAGCGGTGGCACCCTCAAGACGACGTATCGTGTATAACTATAGATGACGCACGTACGTGTCAAATTTGAATTAGAAGAGAGTTGTGTACATGCAGACATAGGATTAAATCAAGAAAGCTACGCGCACGACTTCAACATGATTACTACTCGGACAGCTTCCGAATAGGAACACCGCACGACTTCAACCTGATTACTACTCGGACAGCTTCTGGATAGGAATACCAGCAACCAAGGAAACAACACACGAACTGAACCAAAAACGAACAAGCCTTTTAGGATGGACCAAAGAACGAAGAGAGAAATGCTCCTCCTTTTATTATTTGGCACCCTCAAGGCGACGTATCGTGTCTAACTATAGATGACGCACGTACGTGTCAAATTTGGATTAGAAGAGAGTTGTGTACGTGCAGACATAGGATTTAATCAGGAAAGCTACGCGCACGACTTCAACCTGATTACTACTCAGACAGCTTCCGGATAGGAATACCGCATGACTTCAACCTAATTACTACTCGAACATCTTCCGGATAGGAATACCAGCAACCAAGGAAACAACACACGAACTGAAGCAAAAACGAACACGCCTTTTAGGATGGACCAAAGCCTATTACGGCGGACGAAGAGAGAAACACTCCTCCTTTTATTATTAGGTATAGATTTCGGCGATCGATTAATCGATCGAGCTATAGGACGCACGAAACGGGAAACCGGGGACCGTGGCCTCGCGGTCCATCGTGCCCGTACTCGTTCTTGCGGTATCTCCAGCGGTGGTCAACCCCGTCCGCATCCCCGATATCCGCCGCCATGCGCGTGGCACGTGGGGTCTCTACCAGCGTCCCGTGAGGATCCAACGTGTCAGGATGGTTGGCGGTGATGAGCATCGCCAGGTGACCCGTCTTCGTCGTCGCTCTCTTCTCTCCGTCGTGTTTGTTATTTGTGCCAGAGAAACATTTGTTTCCGTTAGGGTCGGTTTAGTCTTCTCAATCTAAGGAGTCACGTATATATATGAATGAGAAAGAAATCATAAACCGGATCGAGCTGGGGCTATTTCCTTCCATAGGAGCCTTCTCAACACGTACGACATAGGAACTACGGCTGATAAAAGCGCATTGACGGATGGACGAAAGCGGCAAAACGACGGACGAAGAGAGAACCTTAGTTCTTTTATTTTTAGGTATGGATTTGTCTGTTTTCAGATGCATGAGAACTAATTAAATCTCAGTCATCTAATTATCCATTAAATTCCATGCCCTAAGATTTGTGTAGGTTAGGGCCCAGCTACTGCTTTGGGTCGTGCGAGCTCCTTTTCCGGAAGGCGTGCAGGCCGCACGCTGATTCTTTTGTGGTGGGCTACTGCCGGCTGCCGTTGCTGTTTTGTTTTGGCCTGTGTGTCATGTTGCCTTTTTTACTAACTCCGATATTAGTCGACTTGAATTTATTTAGATTCGAATGTATCTAGACATGTTTTAGTACTAGATACATCCGAATTTAGATAAATCCAAATCAATTAATATGGGTCGGAGAGAGTATTTTTTTTGTTTTATTTTGTTTGCTCAGCTGTTGCTCTTTACTAGTAAAATATTTGTAGATCCAAGACTCGGCTTATTAGCTAAAAAGTGTAATTACATGTGATATGCAAGTGATAAAGGGACGTATACATGGTGTGTGATTAAAAGCTCGTAGGTTGCAAAAAAGAGTTTTCTAGCTGCAGATGTGTTCAAACCGAGAAAAATGTCTGAGATGGTTAGTTCATACGGAATTGCTTGTTCTCAATCACCTGAGAACACGCTAGTTCTCAGTCGCAGTCGGTACTGTTGGATGCTTTTACTTTAGGATTCGTGTAGCTGTGTGTCCTCTGTTTGTGTGCGCGCGCAGGGTGCTGTTCTTGTGGGCTTGTTTTGTTCTGGGCCAGCAGGTGAGTACGTGGCCATAGTTAGTGGGGCAAATTCATCGTTGTCCAGACTATTTTTTTGGACGCACTATACAGAGGCATCTCAGGGGCAATTGTTTTTTATTTTTTATTTTTACTTTTCTATTTTTCCTTTTTTTCCTTTTTTTGTTTTCGGTTTTGCTTTTTAAGTTTTCTCTCTTTTTTATTTTGAGCCATGTTATCATTTTTTTTAAAATAATAAACATTTATTATTCCGTTTTTTTTGCTTCGGTTTGTTGTTTTTAATTTTGGGTCATGTTTTTTTTTTGGAATTTAGTTTATGATTCCGAATTTTTGGGTTCATTTATTGCAAATTTTTAGTTTATGATGAATCACAATTCACTTGCAACTGGTATTTTTTCTTTCTCTGAAATTTTTGCATGTTAAGACTTGAACGAGACTAATAGCAACTCGCTCGAAACTGATTTTTTGTGTTTTGATTTTTGTGTATGTGTTGAATTAAATAGCTCGCAACTAGCTTGCAATCGGACCTCGAATGATACTACTCGCAAATCGCTTGTAATCGGGCCTCGTCGAGGGGGCCAGTTGCAACTTGATTGCAACTAGGCCCCGTCAAGGGTCTAGTTATAACTTGATTGCAACTGAGCCCCCGTCGAGGAGCCAGTTGCAACTTGATTGCAACTAGGCCCCGTCGAGGGTCTAGTTACAACTTGATTGCAACTGGGGCCTCGTCGAGGGGCTAGGTGCAACTTGATTGCACCTAGGGCCTCGTCGAAGGCCAGATGAAACTTGCTTGTAACTCAGCCGCCGTCGAGGGTCCAGTTGCAAGTTGATTGCAACTGGGGCCCCGTCGAGGGGTCAGTTGCCACCTGATTGCAACTGAGGCCCGGTCGAGGGTCCAGTTGCAACTTGATTGCAACTAGGGCCCTGTCGATGGGCCAGTTGCAACTTTCTTGAAACTGAGCCCCCATCGAGGGCCAGTTGCAACTTGACTGCAAGGGGGCCCCTGTCGAGAGACCAGTTGTTTTGCAATTGGGGCCCCGTTGAGGGACCAGTTGCAACTTGATTGCAACTAGGCCCCTATCGAGGGGTCAGTTGTAACTTGATTGCAACTAGGGCCCCTTTCGAGGGGGCCAGTTGCAACTTGATGGCAACTAGGGCCCCGTCGAGGGTCCAGTTGCAAGTTTATTGCAACTGGGCCCCCGTCAAGGGGCCAGGTGCAACTTGATTGCAACGAGGGCCTCGCCGAGGGTCTAGTTGCAACTTGATTGCAACTAGGCCCCTGTCGAGGGGGGCAGTTGCAACTTGATTGCAATTAGGGCAACTTTGATTTTCTAGTTGCAAATGCATCACAACTAAGCTTATTCCAGTCACAAGTGAATTGCAACTGAGAAAAAAATCCTGGTTGTATCAGCATCGTGATTTGTGTTGGCTAGGAGTTCTAGGTGAGAAAAAAATCCTGGTTGTGTTAACATCATGATATGTGTTTGCTAGGAGTTCCAAGTGGGCTATAAGTGATTTTTCGGTTTCCACTAAGTTGCAGCCAAGTTTTTCCGGTTGCAAGTAGGTTGTAACTTATAAAATACTCCCAACCATTTGTATATCATTGTGATTTCTGTTGGCTAGGAGTTACAAGTGGGTTGTAACTATGATTTTTCACTTGCAATTGAGTTGTATCTAATTTTCTTGGTTGCAAGTGGGTTGTAAGTAAGTGTTGGATTTGCAAGTGGATAGGATGACTATAATTGTGATAGAATTGTAACGGTTAAATTGCATGAAATTAGCAATTCATTTATTTGCACCAATTTTTCTAAAAAATCCTTTGCAAAGAGACAACGAAGCTCCTCCCAAATTTTTTTGATGGATTATTCAATGAGTTGGCAGAAATAATAAAAAAGGAATTAGCAACTAGTTAGCTCAAGAATACATGCTAATGGGCCCTTGGGAAAGAGCACGTACATTGCATGCCTCCTCAACGAGAAAGGAAAAATCAAAGGAGGATCGCTAGCTCTCCACGCAAAACATCCACCAGAAAAATGATGAGACGCTCCGTGCATCGACTGAGAACTAACTTGTTCTCAGTCGATTGAGCGCTAGGCAGTCCCTTTATTATTAAGTATAGATTTGAGAATAATTCACACTTTCCATATTGTTTATAATTAACCTTGCCGAGGCAGACAACTCCTATTTCAATATTTTTGACTTTCAGGTACCCAAACGATCTCCAATTGACCCGAAACTTCATGGGACCGATATTTAATAGAACAAAGAACATTGGGCCAAAGATTAGCGAAAGAAGAAGGCCGAGGGAGGAATGGGCCCACCACATGCAAACACCCCTTAACGCGTCTGGTGTGCTCGTTTACTCTTCGAAACTCCGATGCCGTTGATTCTTTCTCCTAGGTGAAGGTTCTGACCTAATACCGCATATAAAAAGGTCTCCCGGTGATTCTTGGAAAGGAGCGCTGTAGAAGACAGAAACACGAAAACAGAGAGGAAGGAGGTAGAAGATTGGAGGGGGGAAACTCCAGTGGGGTGCTGCCGCTGTGATCTCCACCTCCTCCAACGACTCCAGCACCTTCATCATGATGAAGGGGGAGTAGTCCACCCCTGTACTATGGGTTTGTGGTAGTAGCTATTGTATCTCTCTCTCATAATCTCGATTCTATTAGAACCGTATGAGCTGCATAACATGATTACAGTCATATTTGTATTACCTATGTGGTGGATCTTTATATAGTTGATATTTGAGATTGCAATTATTCAGTATTGGAAGTATATGAATAGATGCATATCATGTACCCCGTTCTTGTTTACTTGTTTTGATCAAACTTGTATATGGGAGCGTGTCTAGGGCAACATATGCATTAGTTGGAGCAACATGGGTTATCTTGTGGGTAGGACAGTAAAACTTGTGAATCACTTGGGTTTTTACCTTACTTATTGGCCTCACTAGGGATACATAAAATACCATGCTTAGACTAGATCAAGTATGTTATTATTTTAACTTCATGCCATAGAACTTAATGCTATACTCTGAAATTGTTCTTAATACTAGATTTCTTGGAGGCCCCTTTTTCTAGTGGCGTATATGTGAATTGTTATAAATCACATATCTATGTTAGGACATGATGCCCATATGAATTTCTATCCATACTTTAACATGTTGTACCAATATTATATCAATTAAAGTGTCCCATGTCCACCACAACTCAAAGAGAGAGTGCATAAGAGAAATCATGAACACCGGTCCATTTTAAACCATAAAAAACACTACAGTACATCTACATCACTTTTTATTTTCAGTACTAATTAAATCCGGAATTAAAAAAACATTTTTCATACTTACAAACACCAACCATAACCCAAAAACATCATATTCGATTGCATTTACCACCATTGCATATTTACTTTACTATTGGAATTGCATTTTACTTTTATTGTATTTTATTTCATTTTTTATTACATACACCTTATGCTTGACAACCACTTGGTGAGGTTGAGGGCACAAAAAAATCTACAACTATTTTGTAGGTTGCTTGACGAAGAACAAGATGATCATTCTCTTACACACTGCTCCCCGAGAGTTTTATATTTAAACCCTCTGGTTTACCTCGTGGGTAAGACATGCATTTACTACATCACTCTACACTTAGAGTCTCAACCGTTAAAGAGCAACGAGAAGCTCCTACGACAACTATCAGGAAGTTTTCTAGCGCTTGCACCAGGTGGTGGCATTCTTTTTTTTTTTGAAAACGGGGTACCATAGGTCCTAAAGGAGCGAGATGCTTCAATTATGACGCTAGTGTTTGTAGTCATCGCTAGGTGGTATAAGGACATTTTTGTAATTATTATTACTTTTTAGCCTTTTCGCTCGTGCTTATGATTAATAATAGATTGGTTGAATTTCGCGAAAAAAGGAACACGGTTGCTAGAACTAGTTCGGTGTACCGTGCGAAGGCACATGTGCGCATTACCAAACTGTGGACGAGGGAGAGGCAAGACGACCTTTGTGCGCATGGGGCTGCAGAGAAGAGATAGATGGGGGGGGGTGGATGTTGAGAGATAGCAAAGTCGAGAGAAAACACAAATTTTTGTGTGTGCATAGTATATAGTACTATCTACTCCTATAGGTTCATGCATTTATTACGAGTGGAGTGTACCATCTACCTCGTGGCAGCAGCCCATCATAGCTTTGCTCTAACATCGCACCGCCTTCAACACCTTCTCTTTGCTTCTCTCGTCCTTCCTCCCTTTTGTTCTCTAGTAAGTATGCTCATTTCAAGCGATGTTCTTCATACGGAGTACTAGTACTTACTTTATAGAAAAAATATTTCCATCACTTAGAAAATCAGAGTTGTTTATTTTCCTAATAGTTGGAAACTCTCATTGGCAACATTGTTTACCATGCCAAGATGCACACATCTACTTTCATGTACCAAATATTGGGAAATTATCATAAACTATGATGTGGATATGGTCATGACCTTGGAAGCTCTAACTGGAACCTATTCATACTTACATGGTAGGCCAATTTGTGAAGCAGGTTTTTCATAAGTTGAAAAAACTCATATTTATCTTTTTTCATTGCAAGTAATACAAGAAAAAGGACGCCATGCGCGAGTATTTTTTCTTTTCTTTTTTATCTATTTCCTTATTTTGTCTTCAAATAGGGGCAACTTTTTCGGCATGCAAATTTTAGCAAGAAGTTGAATATTTCAAAACTCTTGGTCATTCTCAATATATTGACTATTTGGTGGGTACCTTCAAATGATTTTTGTAAGATTTGAAGAATAATCAGCGGCTCACTTGTGATTCAAATTAATTGACGTAGTTTCGATAGATCAACATAGAGTAATTTAAGTGGGAAAATTTAGATGTGAAGCTTGAAGACTCATAAAACCTGGGAATCGCAAGTAAAACATGCATGCTCCGCTATGTGTGAAAACAAGGCTTGTGGCATTCTGAGCCAATTTTTTTGGAATTTCAGAATATACCCATCTTCACATGGAAAACTAGAAAATGTTTTTCCCTAATTGTTGAAAAACTAGAAAATGTTTTTCCCTAATTGTTGGAAACTCCAACAGGAAACATTGTTTACTATGCCAAGACACACCCATCTACTCGATGTGAGAACCGTATCATAAAGTAGCTAGGGTGTCAATATATTTGACCATGACCTTATTGGTTGTTCGGGCTAAAACCCATGTTCATACATGGTAGGCTATAATGTGAATTTGTTGTTCTAAAGTTGTGAAAAGTCATGGTTATCATTTTTCATGGCAATTAATACTAGCAAAATTACATCGAGCGCAATGAGAGTCTCTTGTTTTTGTTTTACACTTTATTTTGTTTGAATGTTTTTATACATGGTCAAATTTGTCAGTATGCAAATACTAATCAATAATGGATTTTTTCAAACTATTGTTGGTCCATGATATATTGACTACATGGATACATTCAGAAGAAAATTTGGAAATTTTCAAGAGTAATAATCTATCGCGCTCACATGTATTCAAGTTTCACCTAATTTTGTTTTATCGACATGAAGTCATTTAAGTGTGCGGAGTTTTACCTTACATGCTTGTAAAATCCTTAAACTTGGGAACTATAATAAAGCATTGTCCACATTGTACGAAAACTGGGTGGGGGTATTCTTTCTTCTTTCACTACAAGAAAAATTCGCTTTTACAACGGATGATTTTCGTGGTTGATGGCCCATTTATAATGGTTGAGAAGTCTTCTATGACGGATCCCTTCGTGGTAAAAGTCCTGTCACAAATGAATCTATCACGGTTTTTTTCTTGATCGTGGCAGATCCCACCCTTAAGCCACGAAAACTTGTTCCATCGTAGTTTTGTTCGCCAGTCATATTGACTGCTGACGTCATGCAAATTGCCACGTCGAAAATGCTATTGATGGCCAGTTACCGCTGTTAGCGGTCATGGAAACTGTTGTTGAAGCCAGGACTAACCAAGGCCTACCAATTATTAATAAGTCGGTCGACCCATTTTGAGAGCCCAACAAGAAGATGGCCCGTTACTGTGTCGTCCTGCACTATTTTAAATGGGCTAGTTAGTGTAGCCCACTGTAGCCCGTACGCTTTTAGGCCCATTACTATGTTAGTCTACAGATGGCCCACCTCGGTCCAATATTGTGCGACCCATTAGCAGCATGCACCAAGTCGATCTGGTACTGCTAAGGCCTGTGATCGGCCCATTACTATTCTTACAGCCTGTTGTACACCTCCTACAAGCGACCCTTTTTTGAGAAGGTCCGGTACTGTTCTGGCCTTTTACTGTTTTGGCCTTCTACTATTAAGGCCCATAAGCGGCCTGCTAAGGTTCTGGCCTGATACTTTTCTAGCCTGGTAATTTTTCGGCCTATTACAATTATGGCCCGTTATAATTTTGGCCTCTTACTGTTTGGCCCGTTGCTAGTCTAGCCGGTTTTTGGGCCTATTACTGTTTTAGCCTTATATTGTTCTAGCCTATTACTATTCTGTCCTTTTACTATTATGGCATTTACAGTTCTGGCCCTTTACAGTTCCGGCCTTTTAATGTTCTTGTCTTTCACGGATCTAGTCTTTTACTGTTCTGGACTTTTACTCTTCAATAAGTACCGGCAAAAGCCCACTATTTAATGGCATCATGGTAGGCCCATCCCTGTTGATTGACAGCCCATCAAGGACTGGTACAATCCTTGATGGGCCTGCTACTGTTTAAGCCTATCTTACTTAGGTCCATTCCCATGACATAAAACTGGATAAACAAAGAACACATGTGTCTCTATGATACGTCCAAAACGTATCTACTTTTCCGAACACTTTTTCTATTGTTTCTCCTCTAAACTTGTGTGATTTGGATGCAACTAACGCGGACTGACGCTGTTTTCAATAGAATTACCTTGGTGTCTACTTTTTATGCAGAAAATCAACTATCAGGAAAATCCCGGAAAATATGCCAAAAATCCTATTTCACCCGAAGACTCCAGGAGCCAGAATACGAGACTAAGAAGAGCCAGGGGGTGGCCACACCAACTGGTGGCGCGGGCCAGGCTAGGCCGCGCCAGGGGGTGGTGTGGGCCCACCAGGCACCCCCTCGGGCTCCCTCTTCGCCTATAAGAAGCCTTCTGACCTAAAAACTCAGGGGGGTCGACGTTTTTTCAGAAGGAGTTTTGCTCCGCCGCCACCTCCAGATTCCACAAAACAGCACCAGAAACTCCGTTCTGGCACCCTGCTGGGACAGGGAATTGGAGGAGATCATCGTCATCACCATCACCAACGCTTCTCCATCGACCATCCATGTTTCCCCCATCTATGAGTGAGTAATCCCCCGCTGTAGGCTATGGGGATGGCAGGGATTGGATGAGATCATTCATGTAATGGCATCAGATTGTTAGGGCATGGTGCCTAGTATCTTTTATTAGTGCTTTATGACTTTGTTGCGACTTGTTGTGCTTAATGCTTATCACTAGGGCCCGAGTGCCATGATTTCAGATCTGAACATGTTATTAATTCATTATGATAGTATTGTTTATGGTCTTATCTGCAAGTTGTATACACATGTTGTTGTCCGGAACCAATGGCCCCGAAGTGAAAGAAATCGGGATAACCGGAGGGAATGGCTTTGATGTGAGGATCACATGTGTTCACGGAGTGTTAATGCTTTGCTCCGGTGCTCTATTAAAAGGAGCACCTTAATTGCCAGTAGTTCCCTTGAGGCCCCGCTGCAAACGGACTGGCGGGACAAAAGATGTTGTGCATGTTCTCATTGCGAGCACGTATGACTATATATGGAACACATGCCTAGGATTATGTAGTACTTGGATGCTTTATCTTATTTATCTGCAATTGCCCTATGTTCTGATTGCTATGTGAATTGTCTTTTCCATGCAACGCCCATCCATCCATCCCTATGCCTACCGCACTCGAATCCTATTGTTACTACTATTGTTACTGCTGTCTTTACTTTACTACTGTTGCTACTTTGCTATTCTTACTACAAAACTGTTGCTACTGATAAACTGCTGTGAGCAAGATTGTTTCCAGGTGCAGCTGAATTGACAACTCAGTTGTTAAGGCTTATAAATATTCTTTGGCTCCCCTTGTGTCGAATCAATAAATTGGGTTTCACTTCCCTCGAAAATACTGCGATACACCCCCTATACTTGTGGGTCATCAAGAGTATTTTCTGGCGCTGTTGCCGGGGAGCATAGCTTTATTTATTAAGTTCACTTGGATTCTCTATTGTTCGCTGCTATCCATCCATCATAGGTAAATCTCGTGATGGCAAGGTTCCTATTTTACCATCCACTACAAGAAGAGGTACGGTTCTGAACACCTCTATTGCTCTTGATTCACCATCTATTATGAGGAAGCTCGTTACACCACCACATACACATGCTACACACACTGCTACTACTGCGGAATCTGAAACTTCTGATGCTTATGATGCTACTTCTACTGTGCTTGATAAGAGTGGTTCATTAGGTCCTTTCCTAGATGCTACGATTGCTAGAACTATAGCTGGAAATACCGAAACTCCTAATGAAGACACTACCACACATGTTAGTTCACCTGAGTCTAGTGAAAGTTATGATATTGAAGATGGTTATGTTGAGATGACCGGTGAATTTATTAAAGAATGTAAAAACACCCATGATAGGAGCGCTTCTAAGAGTCTCCTTGAGAGGCTTACTATTAGACCCAAATTGTCTCCTATTGCTAAGTTTGCTGATTCTCCCATAAACATTATAGATGAAGATTATGATTTCTCTCTCGATCTATCTTACATAGCTATTGTCGAGAAAGAACCTTTTTGTGGGACTAAGAATGAAAGTGCGGTAGCACATATGAATGAACTTTCTACCATGAGTGGCTTGTTTTCTGATGATATTAAGATGCGTACTTACTTTGTTGCTAAGATTTTCCCCTTTTTACTGAAAGGAGAAGCTAAAACTTGGTTTAGTAATTTACCTCCTGGATCTATTGATAGACCTGATTGCTTGATTAGTACTTTCCTGTAGAAATATTTTCCTCCTAGTGCTAGACATGCTATTTTGCAGGAACTTTTTGATTTTAAACAGGAAGAAAAAGAGGTATTGCCTGAATCTTGGGCGAGGTTTTGTGCTTTGATTCATGCACAAGATGGAAGTCCATTACCCAAGAATGAGCTTCTTGATATATTTTATAATGGACTAACCGAAGAATCTAGGACATACCTAGATAGTTGTGCTGATTATGTTTTCAGGAATAGGACTCCTAAGGAGGCTGAGGAATTAATGGCTAAAATAAGTAAGAATTATGAAGATTGGACTCCTCCTAAACAAGCTATACCTGAATTAATTATACCTGAACCTTCTATTCCGGTGCCTATTCCAATATCAAAGAAGAGGGGAGTTATTAAATTAAATGGTGAAGTGATGAAGGAAGCTAAGAAATGTCTTAAGGAGAAGGGAATTAAAGCTGCAGATGTCAAGAATTAACCTCCTATTGAGGAATTATGTAAGCCTATTTCCTACTCATCCACTATTTAGGTACACTCTCTCCAACACTTTTATGAAGGTGATATCCCTTACTCTAAACCTCCTGATCAATGCTTAGAAGAATTCGATATCTTTATTGTTAAGTAAGATAATTTTAATAAAAGGGTGCAAAATCATCTAATGGAAAACACTAGAGCTATTGTTGAGTTGAAAGATATTGTGGAAAGAACCTCTAATGATGTTAAAATGATTGTTAAACACTTTCAAATGGTTCAAACTCAAATAGATCAACTTGTTAAAGTGCAAAACGACTTGCTAGTTAATGCTGCTAAAGAAAAACATGCTTATGAAATTAGAACTAGAAGTGGAGCTGCTACCCAGGATCCTCTATATCCTGAGGGGCATCCCCAAAGAATTGAGCAGGATTCTCAAGAAGCTAAAAATAGTGGTTCTACTCGTAAGAAAAGGAAAAAAGAAACATAAAACTGTTGTAGAACCCTCCGAACCTGTTATAGATCCTAATAGTATATCTATCTCTAATGCTGAAACTGAAAGTGGTAATGAAGAAAACAAAGTTCCTAATGAAGAAAAAGTTGAAGAAGAACCTGAAAACCACACTAAGAATACTAAATACACCAAATAAGATTTTATTGCTAAGAAACATGGTAGTGAAAGAGAGCCTTGGGTCCAAAAACCTATGCCTTTCCCTGATAAGAAACACAAGTCAAAGGAAGATGAACATTATAATAAGTTTTGTGAGTGGATGAAACCTTTATTCTTGCAAATTCCTTTGACTGATGCTATTAAATTGCCTCCTTACTCAAAGTATATGAAGGATATTGTCTCGAATAAAAGGAAGACCCCTAATGAAGAAATTTCTACTTTGCTTGCTAGTTATTCCTTTAATGGTAAGGTTCCAAAGAAACTTGGAGACCTAGGGATTCCAACTATCCCTTGCTCTATTAAGAACAGTTATGTTAGAACCGCTTTGTGTAATTTGGGAGCTGGAGTTAGTGTTATGCCTTTCTCTCTCTATAAGAGGCTTCAACTAGAAAAATTAATACCAACTGATATATCTTTGCAAATGGCTGATATATCTACCACTATTCCCATTGGTATATGTGAGGATGTACCTGTTCAAGTGGCTCATAATTGCTTGATATTAACTGATTTTGTTGTGCTTGAAATGCCTGAAGATGATAATATGTCTATTATTCTTGGGAGACCTTTTCTTAATAATGCAGGAGCTGTTATCAATTGTAATCAAGCAAAGGTGACTTTCAATGTGAATGACAAGGAACATACTGTCTATTTCCCCAAGAAGATTGAAAGGACTTATGGTTTGAATTCAATTGAACATGTTGAGGGCATTCAAGTTGGAGAAATATACTGTCCCATACCAAGAGAAAAATTTGAAACTATTATGATTGGGACTATTGCTATCAAGGTTGAGGTAACATAATCATTAGTGGAATACAAAGTTTTGTCTCATATGGAATTTTTTTGGTAACAAGACCTGATAAACCTTGTTAACAAAAGGATTTCATTGAACAAAACAGTGTTTTCACTATGATTATCTCCGCTTACTTCTATTCTATCTATTTTAGTTTTTGCTTTCGTTTAGTTTTCTTTATTGTTAGTTGCTTGCATGTTAGAGTGTCTTAGAACTTCTATAGTTCTAGCTTTGTTTTGTCCTTGCATCATGTTTTCTTAAAAAAATCTGTTTGTCAGAAAATCATTCTTCTATTCCTGAAAAATGCCCAAAAATAAAGTGTCTCGAAAAATTCCAGAAAATTCATATTAAATTTTTGCGTGAAAAAAGGGCAGAGGAGTACCTAGGAGGTACTAGGGGGCCCACCAGGCAGGCACACCACCTGGTGGCATGGCCTGCCCTGGGTGGCGCCATGCCCTGGTGTGGGCCACCCCTGCCCCCCACTAACTCTCTCACCTGCCACTTTCTTCTCTCTCCCGAGTAAGCTCCAGTTCATTGCTCAAAATCGCGTTCTTGCTGTGCTTGCTCTCGATTTTTTCGATCTCCTTGCTCAGCCCATCTTTCTTGCTGAAATTTGGAGCATTTGTTCCCTAGTATGTGACTCCTCTCCTTGTCCAAGTAGATTTGTGTTTGGTGGATAATATCTTGAGTATTTTGCTGCTGTAGGTGACTGGTTATGAGAGCTTGTAAGCTTGTTTGATGCTTAGAGATATAGTTTTGATGCATGTTTAGGCCTCTTACAAGTCCCTATGAGTCGAATCCTTCATTATATTTACTTTGCAATCACTTCTTTAATAGGTGTTTAAATTTCAGAATAGAAGATGAGTGAGCACCACCTAAACCAACAAGAACTATGGGTGCCTGAGATCATGAAGGTCCACCGGGAGGAGGAAGTTTTTCCCTCCATTTATCCATGCTCTGAGTTCATGAGAGCTGCAGGAATTCTATAAGATTTCCACACTTTGGTTTCTAATGCAGGGTTAGAGCACTTTTTGGAAGATGAACCTTGTCAATTTGTGAAGCTAACCATGTCTGTGGTGTAGGACTTCCAATTTAGTCACTCTTTGCCTAACCCCATTGTTCATTACAAAATTTACAATATTGCTGTTGACCTTTCTCTTGATGATTTTTGTGTAGCTATTAAGGTACCTCAATGGGGATCATATTGAAGGATTAAGGAGCAACCTGAACTACTCATGGATTTATACGCAGAAATTTGCGAAGGGAGCAGCTTCTCGAAGGAGAATGGAAAAATCCATAACATTCATCTTCCCTCTATTCGTTACTTTGCCTACTTTGTTTCCAAGTGTGTTCTTGCTACGAAACCTGCCAATAAGTTATCTTCATACGATCTAGCATTTATCTCTGCTGCTCTTAAACGAGATAGGTATTACAACTTAGGGGCTTTGATAGCTTTCCGTCTTGCTGCTAACCGTGAGAAAGGTTGAATTTGTGGAGGCCTCATTACTTCTCCTTTACTAGCATTGCATGGTTTAGTGCCTCATCATCTAGACCTATAGTTTCCCATAGAAAGGCTTGATCTTAATTCCATGATACAGCATAAATTTGTTTCCTCGTGGGCTAGTATGAGTGAGTTATCTTATGAAATAACCTTTCTCAAAGCTGGTTGGAGAAAGAGCAAGTCCGGGCGTGTTGTTCTTTTGCCTGCACCAGTTTTGTTTAACCTTGATAACAGGGAAGGATGGTCCCTCACTGAGGAGGAGCTTGACACATACTTGGGAGAGCTCTCCCAACAGAAGCAGGACACTAGAAGAGAGGTCACGGATGATTCGGTCCAGCCCTCGAATGAGGGAGAGTCTTCATATCAGCAGCCTGCTTATAATTGGGGAGCTTCTTCTTCTTCCCACGGCCCCAACTACAACCATTCTTATCACAATCCGCCTGCTTGGAACCCTTATTCGTATATGGATTGATACCCACTTAGGCCAAAAGCCTAAGCTTGGGGGGAGGTACGCCGACACCGCACTCATCTCCATATCATGTTGCGTCGGTACTTTGTATATTCATGTTTCGTTCTCTCTTTAATTTTTGTTCTTTCTTTGCTTTTGCTTTCTAAAACACAAAAAGACCAAAAATATTTCTGTTGTTTCTCTTTGGTTTGTTTCTTTTTCTTTTTGCCTTGGTTTGTTTTTCCCTTTTGCTTTGTTTGAACTATTCAAAAAACCCAAAAAGATTTTGCTTTGCTTGTTTTCCTCTTTGGTTCTTGTTTAAAAAAATCGAAAACACCAAAAATATTTGTCGTTCTTCTTTGGTTTTGGTAAGTTGGCTACAGGGTTCAGCAGTCCTTAGTGGATATTGGTTTCATATTATTATTCAAGCCACACAAGTGAAGAGCAATAATGAGGATCAATGACAACTCAAGGCGTGGTAAGAGGCTGGTAACGAACTCTATTTGTTTTCATTTTTGTACATATACTCATCACTGCGGACATGCTTAGTCCGTTCATGTAGGGCGTATGTTATCTTTGGATGCTTAGTAGTTCTTGCTTTCTTATGATTAGCTCCAACTCGCTAATATTTTGTATCATGTCTGATGAATGTTTGCTTGCATTATTCTATTCATAACTTGGTATGACACCGTGCTATCCTCCTCTGAATGTTTCATTTGAATTGACTTGGCACATTCTCACACATGCACATGACTGTAATAATCAGTTAAGCCTTGATGAATTATTTTGCCTTGAGGATCTTTAATCACTTTCATGCCATGATTAGTCCTATTTTGTTGCAAGCATGATTATGACATCTATTTCTTTCTCGTTGGTCTCTCCCTTACTATTGCTAGCCCTCACTTACACTGAGTATGCTTTACTCAAGGTTCCAACTCCCTAAACCAAATATTTCCAAAGTGTCAACCATACCTACCTATTAGCAACATTTGCTACTTCCGCGCATATTCATTATGCCTTGCTTTCTTCCGAATAAAATGTTTGCTTGTTATGAGAAAGTTAGTTAGTAAAGCTCTCACGAACTTGATGGCACACTTTATTTTCTTGCACTTAATAAACCTAAACCATTGTGTCCTTCTTTGTTGCATATATGCTTGCGCTTTATAAGTTGAAGTTAGCAGAACCATGTTTCATGGGGAACGTTTTCAACATTTAGTTGGTACTTAGTACCTCGTTGATATCATGTACTTTTACTTATGGATCCCGACAGTGTGAAATAAAAGTGGAACTTGTAAGATCATGGAGTTTGTATGTATGTTAGAGAAACGCCTGGGCCGCTAGCCTAAGCCATGCCTAATCATGGTGGAAACTTGCAGCATAACCGTAATGAGCATTCTATGATGCATCCTGAATAAAAATCTATGCACATAGTAAATAAAAAGATCGCTGAGATGCTCATTGTCTGCTTGCCTTGTCATTTTGATTATGGGATAGCTCTTGTGTCATGTGCAAGGGGTACCCTTTGGCGGTTCTCTATGATACGTATATACTTACAATGACAAGAGCTTACTTGTGACTGAAGTTGAGTAGCATTAGGATCGGTCTTCGTAAGTAAGGGGCATGAGGCTTCGATTTATAACTTCTATTCTAGCATGTAGAAGATTCTATTGATAGTACTTAGCACAATGAACGATATGCGCAAACCACAAAAATTCTAATGATATGTTATACTTTTATTATCTTAGTATACCCCACTATATAGTGTACGAATCCCTTTGAAATTTGACCATTGGATCAAGACTGGAAATCCCAACATTGCTAACCGTTGTATTTTCCTTCCACTCTAACATCTAGAAGATCCTATTTTCAGTATATAGCATAATGAATGCTATGCACAAACCTCAAAACACACTATCCAGTATTATAGAATCTTCTATGTCATTTCTCTAGAGCATGCCGGGTATTAGGAAGCTAATAGGTTGATTTCTAAATGATACAAATTACAAGAACCACATATACACCCGATACTTTATGTATGTGGCTCAAAATTATAATTACTTTTTGAGCTTTACCTATTATAATTTTATATAAAAATGATATGTCATATTATATTATCTAATTAACTATGAAACATTTCCCCTAAAAAACTATGAAATATTTAATGACTAGTTATATATTATGTGCAACGATTATGACAAATGTCTATATTTTGCGTAGAAAAGGTCTATGGTTGTGGTTATGTGCAAAAATCTCCCCAACATGTGGTGGTACTTGGAATATCCTTGTTGTTGATGCTCTTGGGGCGAAAGAGTCCCAACCGTTCGATCTTTTTTAATGGCCGAAGGGAACTGTTAGGCTGCTCCTACGACATGTGGAAACTCCTGGATGTCCTAATAAATCCTTTTTAAGCTGCCATAAACAACGAGCACCTCTCCCATCTAGGCACGATGCACACATCGAAAAACTCTCTCTGTCTTTCCCATCCCTCCCCCCTTTAGGCCGGTATCGGAGAAAGTGTCCTGTGAAGGAACAAGGGGTCCAACAAGCCCTGAGTTCGAGAACGGGCTAAACACACATTATGATCTTCTCAGGAGTGGTAGAGATGGCGGCATACGAGCACTACAGAGAGGATGACACAAGGGTTTTTACCCAGATTCGAGACCCTCGTGAGGAGGTAAAGCCCCTACTTCTACTTGGTCGTATTTCTCACAATGTCTCGCGATGGTACAATGGTGTATCAATGTCTAGGGTTATAGATCATTGGGATCCACCCATCCTAAGGTAGGAGAAGGTCTCCTTATATATGGATGCTAGGCCTCTTGCCCCTGTCCATGGGTGTGAACGGTCACCACATCGCCATTCACCAAAACCTCGGTCCACGAGACTACTTTCTGTGGACTTGGTCTAAGGCCTTTGGCCTTTCTCTAGTCATTCATAAAGCAAAGGTCCCTGGCGCCATCCTCTGCCTTCTCCTAAAGCTAGTCCGTTTGGCGTCGCTTGTCATCGTGTGAGGCTGCCTGTCTTCTCTCTTGAGCTGAAACGACAAAAGGTGGGTCGCTACCATCATTGAGGTCATCTACCCAGCTTTGACACCAAAGGGGCCAGACCGTCTACTCTATACCAAGGTGGTCCGGGGGTCCACCGTCTAGTTGGGGCAGGGCATGCTTGTCGGGTCACACCGTCTTTGCCTCTTTTGCCACGTGATTACGTATTTACCCCTGAGTCACGTGCCAGAGTATCTGAGGCCTAGGCAGGAACCGTGGAGCCTCATGAGGCCTCCCTCTTACGCTCGGCAGCCTCCCGAGGATGGGCTACCCGTGGTTTAGGTTTGAGGTCCCGTTGAGGCTTCAGCGAGGGCAGCAGCCTCAGGCTTCCCTCGAGCGCGTCCTCCCTAGGAAATGCTTCCCGGCTTCCTCTAGAGCATACTGGTATACGGTCGGTGGGCCCGAGGGTCGTAGGATTGTGGTACTCGCGGTGTTGAGACTCTGACTGTAGCCCTCGGGCACATGCCACGCATGTGTCCCCTCGAGGACACGAAGGGGCAGGGGCCCAAAAAACGTCCTTCGGGCCCCGATGCCCCTAGGTCAGCATCGGTCCCTCCTGTGCTTATCCCGGCCATGCACACGGAGTGTTCGTCCCTCCTCCACCTTTAGTTACGGCAGCGATTACCCCGCCTTGGGAGTCGTCTCCACGATGTGATGGTGTGTGTGTAGGGGAAGGCCCGCAGTTAATGCCACGCATCGAGCGTGGGGACACGACCATCACTCCTATTAAATCGGAGCACGAGCGGTTGTGTAACACCCTGGACTCTCTGTTCCCGGGTTGTCACTCCTGGCAGCTTAATATAATATCTAGACAGGGCCCCATAGACCAACACTAGTCTTTTCTATACACTTTGTCCTTACTCGTGCGCACCCGGTACCCACCCGTTCCTCCGCAAGGGTGGCTCTGCGACCAAGTGGGCTTCCTGGTAACCAGCATAGTTCCTTTAACTCATCAGAGCCGACCGTAGGAAGCCCCCAGTGACCCCCCTAAGGGGCGTCACGCTAGCCTTTATGGTGATGGGGCCTAGGAGCGGAAGTCGCCTCACTCGCTCGGAGGGGGACTGACGAACGCGCTCCATCCTTCGGCGGTGGAGGGGCATTACCCCCACTAGCCCTCTCCTGACCTGTTGTGGCATTGGCTCTTAGTTTGACGAGCCTATACCAAACTAATCCAGGGCCAGATCACTAGATAACTGTGAAGAATATTCTAAAGTATATCAAGAGAACAAAGGATATGTTCCTAATCTATGGAGGAAGTGATTAAGCTCTAAATTTAACTGGTTACGTGGATGCGAGCTGGAACTTAGATCATGATGACTCGAAGTCCCAGACAGGATTTGTGTTCCTAGTGAATGGTGGGGTGGTAAGCTAGAAGAGTAAGAAGCAGCCAGTGGTGGCGCAGTCTTCAATGGAGTCTGAATACACTGCTGCAGGTGATGTGGCGAATGGAGCTATTTGGCTAAGGAATTTCATCATCAAACTAGGAGTCATTCCAAGTGTGCAAGACCCCGTGACAATATATTGTGACAACACGGGAGCTATTGCAAACGCAAAGGAACCAAGGACTCATTCCACTGCCAAACACATCAAGCTTTGGTTTCACGTGATTCGGCAGGACGTTGACGAAGGTGAAATCAAGATTTGCAAAGTACACACGGATCTAAATGTGGTAGATCCTTTGACTAAAGCTCTCCTACAAGCCAAGCACGAACAGCACCGAGATGCCATCGGTATTAGGTTCCTGCCTATTCTATACTAGACTTATTTGTACTCTAGTGCAAGTGGGAGACTGCAGGAGTTATGCCCTAGAGGCAAATAATAAACTGTATTATTTGATATATCTTCTATTTTTTCAAAATACATTTCATAATATGCTATAACTATGTTAATACGAAACATTAATACACATGCAGTATGTAAACAAACTGTGTCTCTAGTTATCTCTAGAGAACTAGTTCATTGGTCATGAGGATGATCTAGGTTTCAGGATCATGGGCATTTATGCCAATTAACAATGAGGTCATGCATTTAACAGAATGATGTGATAGACAAACATCCGACAATTGTATCTTAATAAGATCTAGTTACAAAGTTCACCATTGATGATAAACACTGAAAACCTTGCGACCTGATCCATTAACTGTGAGGTAATGCAAATCACCGTTCTTGAGGAAGCTATGATGGTATCAAGTATCATCTCGTAAAAGGGTGATCAAAAAGGTGACACTCAGGTTTTCCAAAGGGGCGCGTAGAGGAGTACATATCAAGACCAGGATTTGTCAAATCCATGTAACAGATAGATACATGTGGCCATCTCGGCGACGTTGCATTAACAGATCTTGCAAGCATGTGACTTGGTCACGGAATGCAACGACATGGGAACGAGTAAACAAGTTCATTGGTAATGAGACCGAACTAAGGTATAGGGATATCGAAGATCAAGTCTTAGATGAATTAGGTATCAAATGACAAAGGGAATGAGAAACGACTATTTCACAGTTGAAGCTATTATATTCGTGAAACGCACGGGGGTCACTTGGCCATCCAGGTCCCTCTATTGATCATTGATATGAGAGTAGTCTCGATCATGTCCAGAGTGTTTCTGAACCGACGGATTTCATGCTAAAGGGTGGGGACGCTTAGGGTAGATGAGGTATCGTAGGAGAAATAGAGAAAGAGAAACCAGAATAGTTCTGGGTAACATCCGATGTAGATCGGAAGGGGTCTGGAAGGTGTTCCGGAGTAGAGGAATATGATAATATGTGTATTTGAATGTTAATTAAAGAATTAATATTAAATATATATATTATTTTATTATTAAAGGCAGCCCAATGCTAATGGGCCTTACCCGAAGGGGAGGCCCAAAGGGCAAGGCGCATAGGGAGAGGGGGCCAGCTAGCCTAGGCTTAGTGGGCCTCCCAAGTGGGGCCCACCTAGGAGCGGCGGCTGCCCCAAGGTGTCCGGCGGGTGTGGGCATTAGTCCCACACCACCTGGCCCCTAGGTGGTGCGCCCCTTCCTACTACATGTAGGGGTCTCCCTACCCTTTGGCATCATCCATTCTCCCATTCTCTCTCTCTCATCCATTGAGGACTTCTTTGTAATATTGGGGAGGACCTCTTGGGTTGTGAGTTCTCCACCTTCACACTACCGTCGTGTGATCATCGATCCGACATCTACTTCTTCTGCTGCTCGGCTGGATCGGAGTCCGGGAGACGTCACTTACACCGGACGTGTGAGGAACTTTAGAGGCACCACATTTGAGGTGCTGCCGTCTTCATCAATATACACCTTCCTGCGTAAGGCGTTCCTCAGTCTTCAAAGGTATAAATACTCTCTCTCTCTTTTGTTGGTCTACATAATATTATCCTGGTATTAGTGTTCGCTTAGTTAGATTTTTTTGTTTTCTCCTACGGAACCCTATAGTTTCCTACATGTGTCGCGTGAGGGTTTCAAGTACCATGAATCGTGGGTAAGGTGACTTATCGCTGAAGCTAGTCCAAAAGTTTAGATCTCGACACATTATGTGGGGCCCCCGGATCAATCCTCCAAGAATCCCTGTTATGCATGCAACCACGATCCCATGATCAGTTAGTCATGGCACATAATCGACAAGTATCAAAGTAAACATCCCATACTTAACGAATACATGCCATACCTTAATTGCCATTATGGCTACATCGATCAACATCAGCAGAACTTCATTAAGCGTAGAGCCCGAGCCATGCCTTAACCTATAGGCAACTAACTAGGAGAACGTCCTAGCTCGCATAGTCGCCAACACCACCTTCTTCTTCATATCTGACCAAGTTAATATCCAGTGACAATGCGAGTGAGTACTTTGAATGTACTCGCAAACCACCTTAAGAGAGCAATAATAATAAGAGGATATGCAAGATGGCTGTGGTAGTAGGAGGGCTCCACGAGAGGTTCTTTTCTAAAATAGTTTCTCTTATAGATATAGCATCTCCATACCTTTGTTAAAAACTTTTTGTAAAGCCTTTATGGGAAACTTTTTAAAAGTTTTGTAAAACACTAGGACTGGGTCACCCATTTGTTCCTTTCTTCCGGTCGTCCCATGACCAAACTCCTTTCTTTCCCTTCCAATCATCCCATGGCCAAAACCTTTCTCCTTCCGTGAAATCCTTTGTGAAATCAAAACCAGCACCGCTCTACAACAACCTTCCCAACCATCCATGACCGCGGACACGGCTATTCGAATAGATTTACACTCTACAGAGGTTGTACACTTTACCCACACCATCCGGGTACACTACCCTAATCTACACCGATCGTGGGTTGAGTAACCGATAAAGACTCTCCGAATTCCACTCTAGTATAAGTGCCTACCCTATGAGTCTTCTTCCCCTCAACACCGGGACGCCCTATATAGTACACAAACCAACCGGAGCACTTTTTGCACTTCCCAAGTGTGTGCTTTCAATGAGGTGCTCATAGTAACGCGTGGAGGCCCGCAGACCCTTCATTCCTTCTCCCGGTCGATGTTTTACATGGACTCAGCCAGAGAAGGCCCACCCTCTAGGGATTTTTATCCCCTGTAGTTGTTGCGAGGCAGCTTATACCAGAATAAACAATCATCAAATCAAGCCCTGTCCTATTCCAGAGTAATGTGGTTGCACGGGTTAATTGTTCTAGCAAAACTGCAAAGAACCGGGTGCGTTTTTGTAAACCTTTTTCCTCCAGCTTTCCTTCAAAAATTTTTTAAAACAAAACTTTTTCTTTCTCAACATCTCTTGGGAGGTCCCACCTCACCAAGGTTTTATCATAAACATTTGGTAAAACTTTTTTGGGGGTCTTCCCGTCCTCTAGTTTTGCTTCGGGTAAAACGGGATCTCCAAAGGGTTATGGTGTAATACACCATCTATCATACTAGGGTTAAATAGGTGTCATCAAGAGGGTTGTACTTAATAGTACAAAAGCGTAATTGTTTGGAGAAGCCAAGCCACTACCAAGTAGAGATCATCATATAGTAAAGCAATGCAGTTTTCATAAAGGAGTAAGTAAACAGTAGGACAAGGCTTATGAGCAAGAAGGTGGCTTGCCTGATGATTAGCAATATGGAAATATGTCCCTGGACTTCTTCTTACAATACCCAATAATACCAATAATAACCACTTCTTCTGATCTCCGATCTAATCGCATCTAGCGTCGTTATGGATCAGATGCAAGCAAACAAAAGGGTGCAATCAACACAAGGAAAATAATCACCAATCCATACAGAAACAAACATACCACATATTACTTCAGTAGTTTTGATAGATTGAGATCATAGCATATGGAAATGCTTTAATTGCCTTTGACAATTTGCCTCTGTGATTTATTTGTCAAATACCACATACGAAAGGGGTTTTGACTAATGCTTCGTTAAGTAAGCTAAAAATGTGCAAAAATGATACCATCAGGTAGGTATTTCCAAAACAAGGCCAACAAAAGTGGTTACATGATTTTATCACTTTTCTTTATTTAGTTAAGCATTTTCTAGTGATAAAGGCTCTAGTTTTAGAAAATAATCCACCAGAGATGTTCGGTATGTCAAAAAATTATTTCCTTGGGTGGTTAGGTAGGGCTTGATGTGATAATTCACTGAGAGTTGTAATCATGTCAAAGTATTTACCAGAATGCCCTCAGTAAATTCCCAAACTTAGTTCTGCATGCAATTTGTCTTTTTAATCAGTTTTAAAAATACAGGTCCAAATGGTATGAGGTCAAGGTAATTGGATAGTATTACAAATACCTTCTAGTAGGATTTGGAATCATTATTTTTGGAGTTGCCAAACTTCTGGAATGATTTATCTAGTGATAATACCACCTACATAAGTATTTAATACACAGAAATTCAACAAATGATCAATAAATCCTTATCTCCTGGTTTTAGATAGGTATTGAAGTGCCACTTCTCTAGGAGTTGGAATTAGCCTAATAGGTGCTGGAGATATGCCTAGGGAATTTTCTAAAGTCAGAAATGGAGGGATTTTGTTATTTTTACCAATGTTAAAACATAGTTCACCTTGACATAAAATAAATACTAACTTGTACATCTAGCAACTAGCTTTCATAGGAACTTTGATTCATCCCATTTGGGTTAGCATAGCCCACTAAGGAGATTATTGATTGAAAATTATACCTTTTTGTAGATAATTTCTCAGAAAATGTGGGTTTACTGATTTGCATCAGTTTTGGTTTTGCATGTTGTACAAAACATGTGGTTACATGTGTATATTTTTATCTGGACGAAACATGGTACTTTTAATTTTATTTGGTAATTAAACCAAACCTGCATATTATAGATCTAGAGGAAAAGAATAAAATAAAGGCATATGCGGGTCGTTTTCTAGGCGAGCTAGGCCGCGCAGTGGGATTTCGGCACATCCGGCTAGCGCACGACACGGAAGCCAGGTTTGAATCCCGCAGGGCAGGGCCCATTGGCTAGTGACACATAGCCTCGAAGGGGTATGGATCAAAGATGGCCATCTGATCTAGGTGCGATGGACGGCCTCCTGTCGTCGTCCCTACGGTGGTTCTGGCATGTAGAAGATTCTATTGATAGTACTTAGCACAATGAACGATATGCGCAAACCACAAAAATTCTAATGATATGTTATACTTTTATTATCTTAGTATATCCCACTATATAGTGTACGAATCTCTTTGAAATTTGACCGTTGGATCAAGACTGGAAATCCCAACATTGCTAACCGTTGTATTTTCCTTCCACTCTAACATCTAGAAGATCCTATTTTTAGTATATAGCATAATGAATGCTATGCACAAACCTCAAAACACACTATCCAGTATTATAGAATCTTCTATGTCATTTCTCTAGAGCATGCCGGGTATTAGGAAGCTAATAGGTTGATTTCTAAATGATACAAATTACAAGAACCACATATACACCCGATACTTTATGTATGTGGCTCAAAATTATAATTACTTTTTGAGCTTTACCTATTATAATTTTATATAAAAATGATATGTCATATTATATTATCTAATTAACTATGAAACATTTCCCCTAAAAAACTATGAAACATTTAATGACTAGTTATATATTATGTGCAACGATTATGACAAATGTCTATATTTTGCGTAGAAAAGGTCTATGGTTGTGGTTATGTGCAAAAATCTCCCCAACATGTGGTGGTACTTGGAATATCCTTGTTGTTGATGCTCTTGGGGCGAAAGAGTCCCAACCGTTCGATCTTTTTTAATGGCCGAAGGGAACTGTTAGGCTGCTCCTACGACATGTGGAAACTCCTGGATGTCCTAATAAATCCTTTTTAAGCTGCCATAAACAACGAGCACCTCTCCCATCTAGGCACGATGCACACATCGAAAAAGTCTCTCTGTCTTTCCCATCCCTCCCCCCCTTTAGGCCGGTGTCGGAGAAAGTGTCCTGTGAAGGAACAAGGGGTCCAACAAGCCCTGAGTTCGAGAACGGGCTAAACACACATTATGATCTTCTCAGGAGTGGTAGAGATGGCGGCATACGAGCACTACAGAGAGGATGACACAAGGGTTTTTTACCCAGATTCGAGACCCTCGTGAGGAGGTAAAGCCCCTACTTCTACTTGGTCGTATCTCTCACAATGTCTCGCGATGGTACAATGGTGTATCAATGTCTAGGGTTATAGATCGTTGGGATCCACCCATCCTAAGGTAGGAGAAGGTCTCCTTATATATGGATGCTAGGCCTCTTGCCCCTGTCAATGGGTGTGAACGGTCACCACATCGCCATTCACCAAAACCTCGGTCCACGAGACTACTTTCTGTGGACTTGGTCTAAGGCCTTTGGCCTTTCTCTAGTCATTCATAAAGCAAAGGTCCCTGGCGCCATCCTCTGCCTTCTCCTAAAGCTAGTCCGTTTGGCGTCGCTTGTCATCGTGTGAGGCTGCCTGTCTTCTCTCTTGAGCTGAAACGACAAAAGGTGGGTCGCTACCATCATTGAGGTCATCTACCCAGCTTTGACACCAAAGGGGCCAGACCGTCTACTCTATACCAAGGTGGTCCGGGGGTCCACCGTCTAGTTGGGGCAGGGCATGCTTGTCGGGTCACACCGTCTTTGCCTCTTTTGCCACGTGATTAGTCAGGCTTCCCTCGAGCGCGTCCTCCCTAGGAAATGCTTCCCGGCTTCCTCTAGAGAATACTGGTGTACGGTCGGTGGGCCCGAGGGTCGTAGGATTGTGGTACTCCCGGTGTTGAGACTCTGACTGTAGCCCTTGGGCACATGCCACGCATGTGTCCCCTCGAGGACACGAAGGGGCAGGGGCCCAAAAAACATCCTTCGGGCCCCGATGCCCCTAGGTCAGCATCGGTCCCTCCTGTGCTTATCCCGGCCATGCACACGGAGTGTTCGTCCCTCCTCCACCTTTAGTTACGGCAGCGATTACCCTGCCTTGGGAGTCGTCTCCACGATGTGATGGTGTGTGTGTAGGGGAAGGCCCGCAGTTAATGCCACGCATCGAGCGTGGGGACACGACCATCACTCCTATTAAATCGGAGCACGAGCGGTTGTGTAACACCCTGGACTCTCTGTTCCCGGGTTGTCACTCCTGGCAGCTTAATATAATATCTAGACAGGGCCCCATAGACCAACACTAGTCTTTTCTATACACTTTGTCCTTACTCGTGCGCACCCGGTACCCACCCGTTCCTCCGCAAGGGTGGCTCTGCGACCAAGTGGGCTTCCTGGTAACCAGCATAGTTCCTTTAACTCATCAGAGCCGACCGTAGGAAGCCCCCAGTGACCCCCCTAAGGGGCGTCACGCTAGCCTTTATGGTGATGGGGCCTAGGAGCGGAAGTCGCCTCACTCGCTCGGAGGGGGACTGACGAACGCGCTCCATCCTTCGGCGGTGGAGGGGCATTACCCCCACTAGCCCTCTCCTGACCTGTTGTGGCATTGGCTCTTAGTTTGACGAGCCTATACCAAACTAATCCAGGGCCAGATCACTAGATAACTGTGAAGAATATTCTAAAGTATATCAAGAGAACAAAGGATATGTTCCTAATCTATGGAGGAAGTGATTAAGCTCTAAATTTAACTGGTTACGTGGATGCGAGCTGGAACTTAGATCATGATGACTCGAAGTCCCAGACAGGATTTGTGTTCCTAGTGAATGGTGGGGTGGTAAGCTAGAAGAGTAAGAAGCAGCCAGTGGTGGCGCAGTCTTCAATGGAGTCTGAATACACTGCTGCAGGTGATGTGGCGAATGGAGCTATTTGGCTAAGGAATTTCATCATCAAACTAGGAGTCATTCCAAGTGTGCAAGACCCCGTGACAATATATTGTGACAACACGGGAGCTATTGCAAACGCAAAGGAACCAAGGACTCATTCCACTGCCAAACACATCAAGCTTTGGTTTCACGTGATTCGGCAGGACGTTGACGAAGGTGAAATCAAGATTTGCAAAGTACACACGGATCTAAATGTGGTAGATCCTTTGACTAAAGCTCTCCTACAAGCCAAGCACGAACAGCACCGAGATGCCATCGGTATTAGGTTCCTGCCTATTCTATACTAGACTTATTTGTACTCTAGTGCAAGTGGGAGACTGCAAGAGTTATGCCCTAGAGGCAAATAATAAACTGTATTATTTGATATATCTTCTATTTTTTCAAAATACATTTCATAATATGCTATAACTATGTTAATACGAAACATTAATACACATGCAGTATGTAAACAAACTGTGTCTCTAGTTATCTCTAGCGAACTAGTTCATTGGTCATGAGGATGATCTAGGTTTCAGGATCATGGGCATTTATGCCAATTAACAATGAGGTCATGCCATTAACTGAATGATGTGATAGACAAACATCCGACAATTGTATCTTAATAAGATCTAGTTACAAAGTTCACCATTGATGATAAACACTGAAAACCTTGCGACCTGATCCATTAACTGTGAGGTAATGCAAATCACCGTTCTTGAGGAAGCTATGATGGTATCAAGTATCATCTCGTAAAAGGGTGATCAAAAAGGTGCCACTCAGGTTTTCCAAAGGGGCGCGTAGAGGAGTACATATCAAGACCAGGATTTGTCAAATCCATGTAACAGATAGATACATGTGGCCATCTCGGCGATGTTGCATTAACAGATCTTGCAAGCATGTGACTTGGTCACGGAATGCAACGACATGGGAACGAGTAAACAAGTTCATTGGTAATGAGACCGAACTAAGGTATAGGGATATCGAAGATCAAGTCTCAGATGAATTAGGTATCAAATGACAAAGGGAATGAGAAACGACTATTTCACAGTTGAAGCTATTATATTCGTGAAACGCACGGGGGTCACTTGGCCATCCAGGTCCCTCTATTGATCATTGATATGAGAGTAGTCTCGATCATGTCCAGAGTGTTTCTGAACCGACGGATTTCATGCTAAAGGGTGGGGACGCTTAGGGTAGATGAGGTATCGTAGGAGAAATAGAGAAAGAGAAACCAGAATAGTTCTGGGTAACATCCGATGTAGATCGGAAGGGGTCTGGAAGGTGTTCCGGAGTAGAGGAATATGATAATATGTGTATTTGAATGTTAATTAAAGAATTAATATTAAATATATATATTATTTTATTATTAAAGGCAGCCCAATGCTAATGGGCCTTACCCGAAGGGGAGGCCCAAAGGGCAAGGCGCATAGGGAGAGGGGGCCAGCTAGCCTAGGCTTAGTGGGCCTCCCAAGTGGGGCCCACCTAGGAGCGGCGGCTGCCCCAAGGTGTCCGGCGGGTGTGGGCATTAGTCCCACACCACCTGGCCCCTAGGTGGTGCGCCCCTTCCTACTACATGTAGGGGTCTCCCCTACCCTTTGGCATCATCCATTCTCCCATTCTCTCTCTCTCATCCATTGAGGACTTCTTTGTAATATTGGGGAGGACCTCTTGGGTTGTGAGTTCTCCACCTTCACACTACCGTCGTGTGATCATCGATCCGACATCTACTTCTTCTGCTGCTCGGCTGGATCGGAGTCCGGGAGACGTCACTTACACCGGACGTGTGAGGAACTTTAGAGGCACCACATTTGAGGTGCTGCCGTCTTCATCAATATACACCTTCCTGCGTAAGGCGTTCCTCAGTCTTCAAAGGTATAAATACTCTCTCTCTCTTTTGTTGGTCTACATAATATTATCCTGGTATTAGTGTTCGCTTAGTTAGATTTTTTTGTTTTCTCCTACGGAACCCTATAGTTTCCTACATGTGTCGCGTGAGGGTTTCAAGTACCATGAATCGTGGGTAAGGTGACTTATCGCTGAAGCTAGTCCAAAAGTTTAGATCTCGACACATTATGTGGGGCCCCCGGATCAATCCTCCAAGAATCCCTGTTATGCATGCAACCACGATCCCATGATCAGTTAGTCATGGCACATAATCGACAAGTATCAAAGTAAACATCCCATACTTAACGAATACATGCCATACCTTAATTGCCATTATGGCTACATCGATCAACATCAGCAGAACTTCATTAAGCGTAGAGCCCGAGCCATGCCTTAACCTATAGGCAACTGACTAGGAGAACGTCCTAGCTCGCATAGTCGCCAACACCACCTTCTTCTTCATATCTGACCAAGTTAATATCCAGTGACAATGCGAGTGAGTACTTTGAATGTACTCGCAAACCACCTTAAGAGAGCAATAATAATAAGAGGATATGCAAGATGGCTGTGGTAGTAGGAGGGCTCCACGAGAGGTTCTTTTCTAAAATAGTTTCTCTTATAGATATAGCATCTCCATACCTTTGTTAAAAACTTTTTGTAAAGCCTTTATGGGAAACTTTTTAAAAGTTTTGTAAAACACTAGGACTGGGTCACCCATTTGTTCCTTTCTTCCGGTCGTCCCATGACCAAACTCCTTTCTTTCCCTTCCAATCATCCCATGGCCAAAACCTTTCTCCTTCCGTGAAATCCTTTGTGAAATCAAAACCAGCACCGCTCTACAACAACCTTCCCAACCATCCATGACCGCGGACACGGCTATTCGAATAGATTTACACTCTACAGAGGTTGTACACTTTACCCACACCATCCGGGTACACTACCCTAATCTACACCGATCGTGGGTTGAGTAACCGATAAAGACTCTCCGAATTCCACTCTAGTATAAGTGCCTACCCTATGAGTCTTCTTCCCCTCAACACCGGGACGCCCTATATAGTACACAAACCAACCGGAGCACTTTTTGCACTTCCCAAGTGTGTGCTTTCAATGAGGTGCTCATAGTAACGCGTGGAGGCCCGCAGACCCTTCATTCCTTCTCCCGGTCGATGTTTTACATGGACTCAGCCAGAGAAGGCCCACCCTCTAGGGATTTTTATCCCCTGTAGTTGTTGCGAGGCAGCTTATACCAGAATAAACAATCATCAAATCAAGCCCTGTCCTATTCCAGAGTAATGTGGTTGCACGGGTTAATTGTTCTAGCAAAACTGCAAAGAACCGGGTGCGTTTTTGTAAACCTTTTTCCTCCAGCTTTCCTTCAAAAATTTTTTAAAACAAAACTTTTTCTTTCTCAACATCTCTTGGGAGGTCCCACCTCACCAAGGTTTTATCATAAAACATTTGGTAAAACTTTTTTGGGGGTCTTCCCGTCCTCTAGTTTTGCTTCGGGTAAAACGGGATCTCCAAAGGGTTATGGTGTAATACACCATCTATCATACTAGGGTTAAATAGGTGTCATCAAGAGGGTTGTACTTAATAGTACAAAAGCGTAATTGTTTGGAGAAGCCAAGCCACTACCAAGTAGAGATCATCATATAGTAAAGCAATGCAGTTTTCATAAAGGAGTAAGTAAACAGTAGGACAAGGCTTATGAGCAAGAAGGTGGCTTGCCTGATGATTAGCAATATGGAAATATGTCCCTGGACTTCTTCTTACAATACCCAATAATACCAATAATAACCACTTCTTCTGATCTCCGATCTAATCGCATCTAGCGTCGTTATGGATCAGATGCAAGCAAACAAAAGGGTGCAATCAACACAAGGAAAATAATCACCAATCCATACAGAAACAAACATACCACATATTACTTCAGTAGTTTTGATAGATTGAGATCATAGCATATGGAAATGCTTTAATTGCCTTTGACAATTTGCCTCTGTGATTTATTTGTCAAATACCACATACGAAAGGGGTTTTGACTAATGCTTCGTTAAGTAAGCTAAAAATGTGCAAAAATGATACCATCAGGTAGGTATTTCCAAAACAAGGCCAACAAAAGTGGTTACATGATTTTATCACTTTTCTTTATTTAGTTAAGCATTTTCTAGTGATAAAGGCTCTAGTTTTAGAAAATAATCCACCAGAGATGTTCGGTATGTCAAAAAATTATTTCCTTGGGTGGTTAGGTAGGGCTTGATGTGATAATTCACTGAGAGTTGTAATCATGTCAAAGTATTTACCAGAATGCCCTCAGTAAATTCCCAAACTTAGTTCTGCATGCAATTTGTCTTTTTAATCAGTTTTAAAAATACAGGTCCAAATGGTATGAGGTCAAGGTAATTGGATAGTATTACAAATACCTTCTAGTAGGATTTGGAATCATTATTTTTGGAGTTGCCAAACTTCTGGAATGATTTATCTAGTGATAATACCACCTACATAAGTATTTAATACACAGAAATTCAACAAATGATCAATAAATCCTTATCTCCTGGTTTTAGATAGGTATTGAAGTGCCACTTCTCTAGGAGTTGGAATTAGCCTAATAGGTGCTGGAGATATGCCTAGGGAATTTTCTAAAGTCAGAAATGGAGGGATTTTGTTATTTTTACCAATGTTAAAACATAGTTCACCTTGACATAAAATAAATACTAACTTGTACATCTAGCAACTAGCTTTCATAGGAACTTTGATTCATCCCATTTGGGTTAGCATAGCCCACTAAGGAGATTATTGATTGAAAATTATACCTTTTTGTAGATAATTTCTCAGAAAATGTGGGTTTACTGATTTGCATCAGTTTTGGTTTTGCATGTTGTACAAAACATGTGGTTACATGTGTATATTTTTATCTGGACGAAACATGGTACTTTTAATTTTATTTGGTAATTAAACCAAACCTGCATATTATAGATCTAGAGGAAAAGAATAAAATAAAGGCATATGCGGGTCGTTTTCTAGGCGAGCTAGGCCGCGCAGTGGGATTTCGGCACATCCGGCTAGCGCACGACACGGAAGCCGGGTTTGAATCCCGCAGGGCAGGGCCCATTGGCTAGTGACACATAGCCTCGAAGGGGTATGGATCAAAGATGGCCATCTGATCTAGGTGCGATGGACGGCCTCCTGTCGTCGTCCCTACGGTGGTTCTGGCATGTAGAAGATTCTATTGATAGTACTTAGCACAATGAACGATATGCGCAAACCACAAAGATTCTAATGATATGTTATACTTTTATTATCTTAGTATACCCCACTATATAGTGTACGAATCTCTTTGAAATTTGACCGTTGGATCAAGACTGGAAATCCCAACATTGCTAACCGTTGTATTTTCCTTCCACTCTAACATCTAGAAGATCCTATTTTTAGTATATAGCATAATGAATGCTATGCACAAACCTCAAAAAACACTATCCAGTATTATAGAATCTTCTATGTCATTTCTCTAGAGCATGCCGGGTATTAGGAAGCTAATAGGTTGATTTCTAAATGATACAAATTACAAGAACCACATATACACCCGATACTTTATGTATGTGGCTCAAAATTATAATTACTTTTTGAGCTTTACCTATTATAATTTTATATAAAAATGATATGTCATATTATATTATCTAATTAACTATGAAACATTTCCCCTAAAAAACTATGAAACATTTAATGACTAGTTATATATTATGTGCAACGATTATGACAAATGTCTATATTTTGCGTAGAAAAGGTCTATGGTTGTGGTTATGTGCAAAAATCTCCCCAACATGTGGTGGTACTTGGAATATCCTTGTTGTTGATGCTCTTGGGGCGAAAGAGTCCCAACCGTTCGATCTTTTTTAATGGCCGAAGGGAACTGTTAGGCTGCTCCTACGACATGTGGAAACTCCTGGATGTCCTAATAAATCCTTTTTAAGCTGCCATAAACAACGAGCACCTCTCCCATCTAGGCACGATGCACACATCGAAAAACTCTCTCTGTCTTTCCCATCCCTCCCCCCCTTTAGGCCGGTGTCGGAGAAAGTGTCCTGTGAAGGAACAAGGGGTCCAACAAGCCCTGAGTTCGAGAACGGGCTAAACACGCATTATGATCTTCTCAACAGTGGTAGAGATGGCGGCATACGAGCACTACAGAGAGGATGACACAAGGGTTTTTTACCCAGATTCGAGACCCTCGTGAGGAGGTAAAGCCCCTACTTCTACTTGGTCGTATTTCTCACAATGTCTCGCGATGGTACAATGGTGTATCAATGTCTAGGGTTATAGATCGTTGGGATCCACCCATCCTAAGGTAGGAGAAGGTCTCCTTATATATGGATGCTAGGCCTCTTGCCCCTGTCCATGGGTGTGAACGGTCACCACATCGCCATTCACCAAAACCTCGGTCCACGAGACTACTTTCTGTGGACTTGGTCTAAGGCCTTTGGCCTTTCTCTAGTCATTCATAAAGCAAAGGTCCCTGGCGCCATCCTCTGCCTTCTCCTAAAGCTAGTCCGTTTGGCGTCGCTTGTCATCGTGTGAGGCTGCCTGTCTTCTCTCTTGAGCTGAAACGACAAAAGGTGGGTCGCTACCATCATTGAGGTCATCTACCCAGCTTTGACACCAAAGGGGCCAGACCGTCTACTCTATACCAAGGTGGTCCGGGGGTCCACCGTCTAGTTGGGGCAGGGCATGCTTGTCGGGTCACACCGTCTTTGCCTCTTTTGCCACGTGATTACGGATTTACCCCTGAGTCACGTGCCAGAGTATCTGAGGCCTAGGCAGGAACCGTGGAGCCTCATGAGGCCTCCCTCTTACGCTCGGCAGCCTCCCGAGGATGGGCTACCCGTGGTTTAGGTTTGAGGTCCCGTTGAGGCTTCAGCGAGGGCAGCAGCCTCAGGCTTCCCTCGAGCGCGTCCTCCCTAGGAAATGCTTCCCGGCTTCCTCTAGAGCATACTGGTGTACGGTCGGTGGGCCCGAGGGTCGTAGGATTGTGGTACTCCCGGTGTTGAGACTCTGACTGTAGCCCTCGGGCACATGCCACGCATGTGTCCCCTCGAGGACACGAAGGGGCAGGGGCCCAAAAAACGTCCTTTGGGCCCCGATGCCCCTAGGTCAGCATCGGTCCCTCCTGTGCTTATCCCGGCCATGCACACGGAGTGTTCGTCCCTCCTCCACCTTTAGTTACGGCAGCGATTACCCCGCCTTGGGAGTCGTCTCCACGATGTGATGGTGTGTGTGTAGGGGAAGGCCCGCAGTTACTGCCACGCATCGAGCGTGGGGACACGACCATCACTCCTATTAAATCGGAGCACGAGCGGTTGTGTAACACCCTGGACTCTCTGTTCCCGGGTTGTCACTCTTGGCAGCTTAATATAATATCTAGACAGGGCCCCACAGACCAACACTAGTCTTTTCTATACACTTTGTCCTTACTCGTGCGCACCCGGTACCCACCCGTTCCTCTGCAAGGGTGGCTCTGCGACCAAGTGGGCTTCCTGGTAACCAGCATAGTTCCTTTAACTCATCAGAGCCGACCGTAGGCAGCCCCCAGTGACCCCCCTAAGGGGCGTCACGCTAGCCTTTATGGTGATGGGGCCTAGGAGCGGAAGTCGCCTCACTCGCTCGGAGGGGGACTGACGAACGCGCTCCATCCTTCGGCGGTGGAGGGGAATTACCCCCACTAGCCCTCTCCTGACCTGTTGTGGCATTGGCTCTTAGTTTGACGAGCCTATACCAAACTAATCCAGGGCCAGATCACTAGACAACTGTGAAGAATATTCTAACGTATATCAAGAGAACAAAGGATATGTTCCTAATCTATGGAGGAAGTGATTAAGCTCTAAATTTAACTGGTTAGATGGATGCGAGCTGGAACTTAGATCATGATGACTCGAAGTCCCAGACAGGATTTGTGTTCCTAGTGAATGGTGGGTGGTAAGCTAGAAGAGTAAGAAGCAGCCAATGGTGGCGCAGTCTTCAATGGAGTCTGAATACATTGCTGCAGGTGATGTGGCGAATGGAGCTATTTGGCTAAGGAATTTCATCAGCAAACTAGGAGTCATTCCAAGTGTGCAAGACCCCGTGACAATATATTGTGACAACACGGGAGCTATTGCAAACGCAAAGGAACCAAGGACTCATTCCACTGCCAAACACATCAAGCTTTGGTTTCACGTGATTCGGCAGGACGTTGACGAAGGTGAAATCAAGATTTGCAAAGTACACACGGATCTAAATGTGGTAGATCCTTTGACTAAAGCTCTCCTACATGCCAAGCACGAACAGCACCGAGATGCCATCGGTATTAGGTTCCTGCCTATTCTATACTAGACTTATTTGTACTCTGGTGCAAGTGGGAGACTGCAGGAGTTATGCCCTAGAGGCAAATAATAAACTGTATTATTTGATATATCTTCTATTTTTTCAAAATACATTTCATACTATGCTATAACTATGTTAATACGAAACATTAATACACATGCAGTATGTAAACAAACTGTGTCTCTAGTTATCTCTAGCGAACTAGTTCATTGGTCATGAGGATGATCTAGGTTTCAGGATCATGGGCATTTATGCCAATTAACAATGAGGTCATGCCATTAACTGAATGATGTGATAGACAAACATCCGACAATTGTATCTTAATAAGATCTAGTTACAAAGTTCACCATTGATGATAAACACTGAAAACCTTGCGACCTGATCCATTAACTGTGAGGTAATGCAAATCACCGTTCTTGAGGAAGCTATGATGGTATCAAGTATCATCTCGTAAAAGGGTGATCAAAAAGGTGACACTCAGGTTTTCCAAAGGGGCGCGTAGAGGAGTACATATCAAGACCAGGATTTGTCAAATCCATGTAACAGATAGATACATGTGGCCATCTCGGCGACGTTGCATTAACAGATCTTGCAAGCATGTGACTTGGTCACGGAATGCAACGACATGGGAACGAGTAAACAAGTTCATTGGTAATGAGACCGAACTAAGGTATAGGGATATCGAAGATCAAGTCTCAGATGAATTAGGTATCAAATGACAAAGGGAATGAGAAACGACTATTTCACAGTTGAAGCTATTATATTCGTGAAACGCACGGGGGTCACTTGGCCATCCAGGTCCCTCTATTGATCATTGATATGAGAGTAGTCTCGATCATGTCCAGAGTGTTTCTGAACCGACGGATTTCATGCTAAAGGGTGGGGACGCTTAGGGTAGATGAGGTATCGTAGGAGAAATAGAGAAAGAGAAACCAGAATAGTTCTGGGTAACATCCGATGTAGATCGGAAGGGGTCTGGAAGGTGTTTCGGAGTAGAGGAATATGATAATATGTGTATTTGAATGTTAATTAAAGAATTAATATTAAATATATATATTATTTTATTATTAAAGGCATCCCAATGCTAATGGGCCTTACCCGAAGGGGAGGCCCAAAGGGCAAGGCGCATAGGGAGAGGGGGCCAGCTAGCCTAGGCTTAGTGGGCCTCCCAAGTGGGGCCCACCTAGGAGCGGCGGCTGCCCCAAGGTGTCCGGCGGGTGTGGGCATTAGTCCCACACCACCTGGCCCCTAGGTGGTGCGCCCCTTCCTACTACATGTAGGGGTCTCCCCTACCCTTTGGCATCATCCATTCTCCCATTCTCTCTCTCTCATCCATTGAGGACTTCTTTGTAATATTGGGGAGGACCTCTTGGGTTGTGAGTTCTCCACCTTCTAGTAGTACACAAACCAACCGGAGCACTTTTTGCACTTCCCAAGTGTGTGCTTTCAATGAGGTGCTCATAGTAACGCGTGGAGGCCCGCAGACCCTTCATTCCTTCTCCCGGTCGATGTTTTACATGGACTCAGCCAGAGAAGGCCCACCCTCTAGGGATTTTTATCCCCTGTAGTTGTTGCGAGGCAGCTTATACCAGAATAAACAATCATCAAATCAAGCCCTGTCCTATTCCAGAGTAATGTGGTTGCACGGGTTAATTGTTCTAGCAAAACTGCAAAGAACCGGGTGCGTTTTTGTAAACCTTTTTCCTCCAGCTTTCCTTCAAAAAATTTTTAAAACAAAACTTTTTTCTTTCTCAACATCTCTTGGGAGGTCCCACCTCACCAAGGTTTTATCATAAAACATTTGGTAAAACTTTTTTGGGGGTCTTCCCGTCCTCTAGTTTTGCTTCGGGTAAAACGGGATCTCCAAAGGGTTATGGTGTAATACACCATCTATCATACTAGGGTTAAATAGGTGTCATCAAGAGGGTTGTACTTAATAGTACAAAAGCGTAATTGTTTGGAGAAGCCAAGCCACTACCAAGTAGAGATCATCATATAGTAAAGCAATGCAGTTTTCATAAAGGAGTAAGTAAACAGTAGGACAAGGCTTATGAGCAAGAAGGTGGCTTGCCTGATGATTAGCAATATGGAAATATGTCCCTGGACTTCTTCTTACAATACCCAATAATACCAATAATAACCACTTCTTCTGATCTCCGATCTAATCGCATCTAGCGTCGTTATGGATCAGATGCAAGCAAACAAAAGGGTGCAATCAACACAAGGAAAATAATCACCAATCCATACAGAAACAAACATACCACATATTACTTCAGTAGTTTTGATAGATTGAGATCATAGCATATGGAAATGCTTTAATTGCCTTTGACAATTTGCCTCTGTGATTTATTTGTCAAATACCACATACGGAAGGGGTTTTGACTAATGCTTGGTTAAGTAAGCTAAAAATGTGCAAAAATGATACCATCAGGTAGGTATTTCCAAAACAAGGCCAACAAAAGTGGTTACATGATTTTATCACTTTTCTTTATTTAGTTAAGCATTTTCTAGTGATAAAGGCTCTAGTTTTAGAAAATAATCCACCAGAGATGTTCGGTATGTCAAAAAATTATTTCCTTGGGTGGTTAGGTAGGGCTTGATGTGATAATTCACTAAGAGTTGTAATCATGTCAAAGTATTTACCAGAATGCCCTCAGTAAATTCCCAAACTTAGTTCTGCATGCAATTTGTCTTTTTAATCAGTTTTAAAAATACAGGTCCAAATGGTATGAGGTCAAGGTAATTGGATAGTATTACAAATACCTTCTAGTAGGATTTGGAATCATTATTTTTGGAGTTGCCAAACTTCTGGAATGATTTATCTAGTGATAATACCACCTACATAAGTATTTAATACACAGAAATTCAACAAATGATCAATAAATCCTTATCTCCTGGTTTTAGATAGGTATTGAAGTGCCACTTCTCTAGGAGTTGGAATTAGCCTAATAGGTGCTGGAGATATGCCTAGGGAATTTTCTAAAGTCAGAAATGGAGGGATTTTGTTATTTTTACCAATGTTAAAACATAGTTCACCTTGACATAAAATAAATACTAACTTGTACATGTAGCAACTAGCTTTCATAGGAACTTTGATTCATCCCATTTGGGTTAGCATAGCCCACTAAGGAGATTATTGATTGAAAATTATACCTTTTTGTAGATAATTTCTCAGAAAATGTGGGTTTACTGATTTGCATCAGTTTTGGTTTTGCATGTTGTACAAAACATGTGGTTACATGTGTATATTTTTATCTGGACGAAACATGGTACTTTTAATTTTATTTGGTAATTAAACCAAACCTGCATATTATATATCTAGAGGAAAAGAATAAAATAAAGCCATATGCGGGTCGTTTTCTAGGCGAGCTAGGCCGCGCAGTGGGATTTCGGCACATCCGGCTAGCGCACGACACGGAAGCTGGGTTTGAATCCCGCAGGGCAGGGCCCATTGGCTAGTGACACATAGCCTCGAAGGGGTATGGATCAAAGATGGCCATCTGATCTAGGTGCGATGGACGGCCTCCTGTCGTCGTCCCTACGGTGGTTCTGGCGGCGTGGCCGAAACCCTAGCGACGGCGGGCTGGGAGCGAGGAGGCTTACCAGATGCCGGGAGGCGTCGGTGAGGTTGCAGGCGGACGCGGCGCACCGCGATGAGTCGGGAGAGGGGTGGCAAGGCGGTGCTTGCTTCAGGAAGGGAGCTCGCGCAACGGTGGCTGAGAGGGGCTCATCGGAGCTCGACGCAACAGCACCCATGACCTGTTGCCTGCCGAAAATGAGGGCAAGATTAGATGCAGGGGATCAAGGGGAGTCCAGCAGTGTGACATGTAGAGGGGGAAAGATGGGGAGGAGGGAGCCTGGCTCGAATCTATGGAGGGAGCCGAGAGCTCCTTCTCTCCTTCTCTCGGGCAGGACAAAGTAGGGGAGGAGGAGAGGTGCCCTAGGGAGTTAAGTGAGGAGCAGGGGGTGAATGAGGGGCAGAGGAGGCGCGGGGTGGCCTCTGGTCCATTTAAACGAAAGGGGAGAGGTCCATGGTGAGCTATGACCATGGAGGGCTTGAGGAGGAGAGTTGGTCACTGGTTGGTCGAGCTAGGTGGTGCTGGGAGGGAGTGTGGGCCTGGTGCTCGACCAGAGAGAGGTGGGAGGAGGGGTGTTGCTTCTGCTGCTTCCCAAGGCTTATTTCTCAAGATATGTAATAAAGGCTTGATCCTCTCTCTCTCTTCTTTCCAAGCATAAGAGACAAAGGATGGGAATGCTAAAGTGGAGGTACTGTAGCACTCGACCAGGGGTGGTGTGGTATGCTGTGGAGAAGCATTAGAGAGGTTTGGTGAGGGTTTGAAATGGATTTAAAAGATAATTTGAATGATTTCAAAAGTTGGCCAAACTTTGGATCATGAAGCAGGTTTCAAAACTTGATCTTGGCAGGTTGAGGTATTGATTCTGGTAGGTAGGTGAGGTCAAGATACCCCTCCAGGAATTTATTGAGATTTTCAGATGATTTTTGGTGCATTTCTGATCAATTATTCAAAAAGTGCAGAAGTGGTTTATAGAAGCTCATTTGAAAAACTTACATTGGACATAGTTTGTTTTTGATGTGGGAAGATCTTAAATATGATTACACACTTTGGAGAATTTTCTCAAGATTTATTGAAGGGTAAAAGTATTTAATATAATTAATTTCTTGTTTCTTCAATTTAAGAAAATGGGCAAAAAGAATTGTTAAGACTCTTCAAAAATATTTATTTTTGAAGTAAGAATATAGGGTATGATATATGGACCTCAATTGAGCCACAAGTTGGAGAAATGTTTTGGTAAAAATCAAACTTTCCTTTATGGAAGAAGTTTTGGAGGTTTTTGTCTATTCAAGGAATTAAATAGATCTTGGTCCAAATTAATTATTGAAAAACCTTGGTAAATCTTTATAAGCAAGGTAGATGGTGTACACAAGGTGTATCTAGCATTTTCAACCTTGGGATTTGGGAATCCAACTTGATTTTGGCTAAGAAACAAGGAAGAAGGGATCTAGGGTAGTGTTATTATCATACCATCAAAATCTTGTTGGATCTTGGAGCTCAAATCTCCCCCTTGCGCATGGGATAGATGGATGGATAGACCAAGTGATGTATATCACCATGGTATAGAGGTTTGGGATGGATCATTCTTGGGTTCTCCAAGAATTGATTTGAAACTTTGAATAAAATAAGCCTACCAAAGCAGATTATCAGATAGCCTTCAAAACCATGTGGGTTTGAGAAGTACCAAGATCCAATTGGAAAAAGTGAAGTAGGAATTGATAGGCCTATATGAGTAGATCACAACCATGCAAAGATTTGGTCCATAGAAGGTTGGATGATGGTGTGAGCTTCTGTCAAAGTAGGCATGATGATAAGATTTGGAGGGAAAGGTTAATTTCTTGCATGCAAAACCATCAAGAACAAGTGGGATGGAGGATGATCTAACCAAGGGAAAGAGTGGGCCTTGGTATTCGTTAGGATGGTTTACAAGATGGTTCAAATGCATTTTTAAAAATGCACAAGGGTTGAGAGAAGGAGGCATTCAAAAAGGTGATGTTGGAACAATTCCAGACTTAGCCAAATTTGGCAGATTTAGGGTTTTTGACTAGAATGTGGGTGGGGATGATGTTGATGGGTTGCAAGGTACCAAAGCATCATCAAGTGGATGATGTTGAACTGTATATGAAGTTGAAAGGATCCATGCTTGATATTGGTCTTCATTGATTTGGAAGCTTCTGGCAGTAGATCACTTTAGAGTTGATCTAGTTAAGGGTTTAAGATGATCACCTAGTATCTAGAGATCAGATCTCGCTTTGTATTCTTTCTTATGGTGAGGTGATTTGGGAACATCTTGATCCTAGGGATGAGCTCCTAGAGTAGCTCATACTATCTCCTAAGTAGACAAATCAAGCAGCAGATCAAGGCAACTCATCAGACAACAGATCAAGGCAACTCATCTTATAAACTTGGCAACTAGTACTAGGGTTACCCTCAAGCATAGCTTGAGGCAAGGATGGGAAATTTTGAAAGGTTTGAGTTTGAATAAGGTAAGAGTCCTTGGTATCCCTACCAAGGGTAGAATTCAAAGGTTTTATACAAGGTTTTGGAAATCCTAGAGGTAAGAGTAGTTGAAGGTTATATCTTGAAAACATAAGGAGATTATAACTCTCCATAGTTTTGTCAATAGCAGCTACTAAAATAATTTTGGTTGTAGAAGCATCTTGGCTCATGTTTGAAATGCCAGAACATTTTAGAATGTAAAATGAGCCAGGATTGTCTTGTTAAATAGCTTTTTGGACAACTGATGTTGAGGTAAGGAGTATATCATAAGCTGTAAAATCAGAAGCATAAGCACAGACAACAACAAACAAGCACTGCACCATTAAATAAGAAAATGTTTTTGTTCCCCCTGATTTTTGCATTCTGGACAACTAATCAGGGTTGCTGATATTGGGATGTTATAGACCTTTCCCCTTAAAAGGATCTCGTCCCGAGATTCAGGAGAGTAGGGTTGGGGGATTTTGAGTCTGGTTGATACTAGGTGTCTTACGCGTACTATCTTACGGACTCCATCCTTGAAAGTGACTACTCTGTCGATAAAGTTGAGCTTCAGACTTCCAGGATGCACGGAGAGTTGAGCAGAGTCCATCCCTGATTGCAAGGGATCATCTTTTTATTCCTTCGGGGCTCGATATCTCTAGGGCTTAGGCTAGGCAGACTACCTCGATTCTGAACTCCATGGAGTACTCGTCGGAGGATAGAATCTACAGCTGGGAGTACCTCTCTCTAAGGGTCCATGACTCTTCCTTAGGGGCATAGCGTATCCTATTTAACGATGTTAGGGTTGGGACCCCTGAGTTTTCTTCGGTGAAGGGTTACCCTATTTTTGTGGGAAAGATGCAGTCGTTCCCCCTTAGGATTAAACTGGGGTAGATCGAAGAGTTCACATAGTCCTTCCTTCTCGGAGTCGTAGATTGATATTTTGAAGACTGTCGTCACTCTTTCTCCTAGAGTTGAAATCTTCCAATGACGTCCGTGAAGGTAGGTCCTATGGGGATTATATACTACGATTATTTGTACTTAGTCTGTTGGAGCCGTTGGAGGCTCACGTCCTCTAAGCGATTGGAACTGAGCGGTTAGCGATCCGGTGGTCCTTCGGATAGGTTTTCAGCTGACATAGCGAAGGGATTTCATAGAATCTTCAGTTTGTTTCTCCTCTGATGAACTGCGACTTGCTATTTGGCAAAAAAATTCACATTTGGGGATCTTTTCTGAAGTATCTTCCGGTAGACAATCATCTGGAGTTTGAGTGGAAAGACGTAGTATTTCCACCATAGAGCTTCACTAGGGTTCTTAGGAAGGGGTGCGGATCTTCTGTCTTGGAGTGTTGACTTGATGTCAGAGGAAGGCTGTATCTTCTTGAGTCTTGAGTTGAGGTTTTTGAGTGAAGCCCTATTCTCGCAAACATTGGTGGGGATGGTCTCCTAACAAAGCTTTAAGGAGTTAGCTCAACACAAGTTAGCGGTTTATGACTCCTCTTGAGAGCGTTCCGTAAGAGTAGAGGCATCTAGCTTCAGAGGAGTTGTCGTCTCTTGAACACTTAGCGTTGTTTCTACTCGAGGGTGGGGTAGACTCTTTGTCTTCATGCTTCCTTATCATCTGGCTTCAGGGGTAGTTCTGACATTCTAGGGAGGATCATTCCGTTAGTTTGGGTAGGGTCGACTAGATTAGTTAGTCTCCTGAGGCGGTCAGAAGCTCTAATACACTAAAGGTTAGTGTGGTTAGGTATTCACTTCTTGTCTTGGTTGACTTATCAGGTGGTTTCTTGTGGATATTCAGGATCCTTCGGTATTCAACTTCCGGCTTCAACATGATTTCTTGCTATAATATATCGAAGAATAAGGGAGTGTTGCGCTATCGATGAGTCTTGAGAGGTGAGTTTGACGAGGTATGCCATCCTGCTGAGGTGAAGTCTTCGAGTTGTTCTGACTTGACGATGTCGAATTCCTGGTTATTGCGATGCTTTTCCGTTCATATACCCCTGAGGTTAGTCTAGGTTTTCGTTAGCAACGACTAACAGGGGTACCTGAGGTACTCAGTGGGGTATCGATCCTTGAAACACTTTTGGCATGTGGTAAAAGGGCCAGAAAATACATACAAAGTGAACAGAACGAGAGGATCGCAATATCCTCGGCAAACCACACACATCAAGCAACACATAAGGCACTTTAGGGAAGCAAACACTGTCAACATTAGGGACCAAGGAGTTAACTACTCGCGATGTAGGGGAATCCTATTCTTAGGACTATTGAACCTAGATATCGTCTTTCTTCAGGTTGGAGTCACTATCTTGCAGATGAAGCCTTCATCGTATCTTGATAGTGCAACACTTGATGTCTTCTGATTATGAGGATTCCGCTGGTAGAGCAATATTGTAGTCTCCTCGTGTTTGCTGGTAGTTTCTTGTCTTCATCTTGTTCTCATTGTCTTCACCAGGTTCTAGATCATAGTTATTTAAAATCCGTAAGTTTGAAGTTTGGACGAGAGTTAGAGGAAACCATGTTTGAAATTCTTTATATTAGGAGAGGATAAGAAGTAGAATCTTTCGAAAAGCTTTGAGAAAATAGTTTTGAAACCCGATGTTTCCAAAATAGTGTTCTTGTCTAACGTCCATGCTAACTAAGGTTCTCCTACAGTCAGGATGGCTCTGATACCAAAGTCTATGGGCCCCCCGGATTAATCCTCCGAGAATCCCTGTTATGCATACAACCACGATTCCATGATCAGTTAGTCGTGGCACATAACCGACAAGTATCAAAGTAAACATCCCATACTTAACGAATACATGCCATACCTCAATTGCCATTATGGCTACATCGATCAACATCAGCGGAACTACATTAAGCGTAGAGCCCGAGCCATTCCTTAACCTACAGGCAACTGACTGGGAACATGTCCTAGCTCGCATAGTCGCCAACACCACCTTCTTCTTCATATCTGACCAAGTTAATAGCCAGGGACAATGCCAGTGAGTACTTTGAATGTACTCGCAAACCACCTTAAGAGAGTAATAATAACAAGAGGATATGCAAGATGGCTGTGGTAGTAGGAGGGCTCCAAGAGAGGTTCTTTTCTAAAATAGTTTCTCTTATAGATATAGCATCTCCATATCTTTGTTAAAAACTTTTTGTAAAGCCTTTATGGGAACCTTTTTTAAAAGTTTTGTAAAACACCAGGACTGGGTCACCCATTTGTTCCTTTCTTCCGGTGGTCCCACGACCAAACTCCTTTCTTTGCCTTCCAACCATCCCATGGTCAAAACCTTTCTCCTTTCCGACCATCCCATGGTCAAAACATTTCCAAAGCCTTTGCTTCTCCGAAATCCTTTTTGAAATCAAAACCAGCACCGCTCTACAACTACCTTCCCAACCGCCCATGACCGCGGAGACGGCTATTTGAATAGATTTACACTATGCAGAGGTTGTACACTTTACCCACACCATCCGGGTACACTACCCTAATCTACCCCGATCATGGGTTGAGTAACCGATCAAGACTGTCCGAATGCCACTCCAGTATAAGTGCCTACCCTATGAGTGTTGTTCCCCTCCACACCGGGACACCCTATATAGTACACAAGGCAACCGGAGCGCTTTTTCAACTTCCCAAGTGTGCGCTTTCAATGAGGGGCTCATAGTAACGCGTGGAGGCCCGCAGACCCTTCATTCCTTCTACCGGTCTATGTTTTACAAGGACTCAGCCAGAGAAGGCCAACCCTCTAGGGATTTTTATCCCCTGTAGTTGTTGTGAGGCAGCTTATACCAGAATAAACAATCATCTAATCCAGCCTTGTCCCATTCCAGAGTAATGTGGTTGCACGGGTTAATTATTCTAGCAAAACTGCAAAGAACCGGGTGCGTTTTCGTAAATCTTTTTCCTCCAGCTTTCCTTCAGCACTTTTTTTAAAACAAAACCTTTTTATTTCTCCACATCTCTTGGGATTTCCCACCTCACTAAGGTTTTATCATAAAACATTTGGTAAAACTTTTTCGGGGGTGTTCCCGTCCTCTAGTTTTCCTTCGGCTAAAACGGGGTCTCCAAAGGGGTCTGGTGTAATACATCATCTATCATACTAGGGTTAACTATGTGTCATCAAGAGGGTTGTACTTAATAGTACAAAAGCATAATGTTTTGGAGAAGCCAAGCCACTACCAAGTAGAGATCATCATATAGTAAAACAATGCAATTTTCATAAAGTAGTAAGTAAAACATGCATAAGTAAAACAGTAGGACAAGACTTATGAGCAAGAAGGTGGCTTGCCTGATGATCAGCAATATGGCAATATGTCCCTGAACTTCTTCTTATAATACCCAATAATACCAATAATAACCACTTCGTCTGATCTCCGATTTAATCACATCTAACGTCGTTATGGATCACATGCAAGCAAACAAAAGGGTACAATCAACACAAGGAAAATAATCACCAATCCATATAGAAACAAACATACCACATATTACTTCAGTAGTTTTGATAGATTGATATCACAGCATATGGAAATGCTTTAATTGCCTTTGAGAATTTGCCTTTGTGATTTATTTGTTACCACATACAGAAGGGGTTTTGACTAATGCTTGGTTAGGTAAGATAAAAATGTGCAAAAATGATACCATCAGGTAGGTATTGCCAAAACAAGGCCAAAAAAAGTAGTTTCATGATTTTATCACTTTTCTTTATTTAGTTAAGCATTTTCTAGTGATAAAGGTTCTAGTTGAAGAAAATAATCCACCAGAGATGTTATGTATGTCCAAACATTATTTACTTGGGTGGTTAGGTAGGGCTTGATGTGCTAATTCACTGAGAGTTGGAATCATGTGAAAGTATTTACCAGAATGCCCTCAGTAAATTCCTAAACTTAGTTCTGCATGCAATTTTCATTTTTAATCAGTTTTAAAACAATAGGTCCAAATGGTATGAGGTCAAGGTAATTGGATAGGTATTACAAATACCTTCCTGTAGGATTTGGAATCACTATTTTTGGAGTTGCCAAACTTTAGGAATGATTTATCTAGTGATAATACCACCTACAAAATTATTCACTAGAATTCAATAGAGGATCAATAAATCCTTATCTCCTAATTTTAGATAGATATTGATGTGCCACTTCTCTAGGAGTTGGAATTAGCCTAATAGGTGCTGGAGATATGCCTAGGGAATTTTCTAAAGTCAGAAATGGAGGGATTTTGTTATTTTTACCAATGTTAAAACATAGTTCACCTTGACATAAAATAAATACTAACTGGCAGGCCTAGCAACTAACTTTCATAGGAACTTTGATTCATCCCATTTGGGTTCGCATATCCCACTGAGGAGATTATTGATTGAAAATGATACCTTTTTGTAGATAATTTCTCATAAAATGTGGGTTTACTGATTTGCATAAATTTTGGTTCTGCATGTTGTACAAAACATGTGGTTACATGTCTATATTTTATCTAGGCAAAACATGGCAGTTTTCATTTTATTTGGTAATTAAACAAAACTTGCATATTACAGATCTAGAGGAAAAGAATAGAAGAAAGGCAGAGGCAGGCAGTTTTCTAGGCGAGCTGGGCCACATAGGGGGATTTCGGCCCATCCGGGTGGCGCCCAGCGCGGGAGCCGGGTTTGAATCCCGCTGGGAAGGGCCCATTGGCCAGTGACACACAGCCTGAAGGGGTATGGATCAAAGCTATCCATTTGATCTAGGCGCGATGGACAGCCTCCCGTCGTCATCCCCGCGGTGGTTCTAGCGGCGCGGCCGAAACCCTAACGGCGGCGGGCTGGGAGCGAGGAGGCTTACCAGATGCCGTGAGGCGTCGGTGAGGTTGCAGGCGAACGCGATGCACCACGATGAGTCGGGAGAGGGACGACAAGGCGGTTCTCGCTTCAGGAAGGGAGCTCGCACGACGGTGGATGAGAGGGGCTCGTCGGAGCTCGACGCAGCAGCACCCAGGACCTGCTGCCTGCGGAAATAAGGGCATGATTAGACGCAGGGGATCAAGGGGAGTCCAATAGTGTGACATGCAGAGGGGGAAAGATGGGGAAGAGGGAGCCTTTCTCGAATCTATGGAGGGAGCCGAGAGCTCCTTCTCTCCTTCTCTCGAGCAGGATAAAGCAGGGGAGGAGGAGAGGTGCCCTAGGGAGTTAAGTGAGGAGCAGGGGGAGTGAATGAGGGGCAGAGGGAGGCGCGGGGTGGCCTATGGTCCATTTAAACCGAAGGGGAGAGGTTCATGGTGAGCTATGACCATGGAGGGCTTGGGGAGGAGGGCTGGTCACTAGTTGGTCGATCTGGGTGGTGCTGGGAGGCAGCGTGGGCCTGGTGCTCGACTAGAGAGAGGTGGGAGGAGGGGTGCTTCTTCTGCTGCTTTCCAAGGATTATTTATCAAGATATGTAATAAAGGCTTGATCCTGTCCCTCTCTTCTTTCCAAGCATAAGAGATAAAGGATGGGAATGCTAAAGTGGAGGTATTGTAGCACACAACCAGGGGTGGTGTGGCATGCTGTGGAGAAGCATTGGAGAGGTTTGGTGAGGGTTTGAAAGGGATTTAAAAGATAATTTGATGATTTCAAAATTTGGCCAAACTTTGGATCATGAAGCAAGTATCAAAACTAGATCTTGGAAGGTTGAGGTAATGATTCTGGTAGGTAGGTGAGGTCAAGATACACCTCCATGAGTTTATTGAGATTTTTCAGATGATTTTTGGTGCATTTCTGATCAATTATTCAAAATGTGCAGAAGTGGTTTATAGAATCTCATTTGAAAAATTTACATTGGAGATAGTTGGTTTTTGATGTGGGAAGATCTTAAATATGATTACACGCTTAGGATAATTTTCTCAAGATTTAATGAAGGGTAAAAGTATTTAATATAATTAATTTCTTGTTTCTGCCATTTAAGAAACTGGGAAAAAAGAATTATTAAGACTCTTCAAAAATATTTATTTTTGTAGTAAGAAGATAGGGTATGATATATGGACCTCAATTGAGCCAAAAGTTGGAGAAGTTTTTTGGCAAAAATCAAACTTTCCTTTATGGAAGAAGTTTTGGAGGTTTTTGTCTATTCAAGCAATTAAATAGATCTTGGTCCAAATTAATTATTGAAAAACCTTGGTAAATCTTTCTAAGCAAGGTAGATTGTGTACACAATGTTTATATAGCATTTTAAATCTTGGGATTTGGGAATCCAACTTGATTTTGGCTAAGAAACAAGGAAGAAGGGATCTAGGGTAATGTTATTATCATACCATCAAAACCTTGTTGGATCTTGGAGATCAAATCTCCCCCTTGCGCATGGGATAGATGGATGGATAGACCAAGTGATGTATATCACCATGGTATAGAGGTTTGGGATTGATCATTCTTGGGTTCTCCAAGAATTGATTTGAAACTTTGAATAAAATAAGCCTACCAAAGCAGATTATCAGATAGCCTTCAAAACCATGTGGGTTTAAGAAGTACCAAGATCCAATTGTAACAATTGAAGTAGGTATTGATATAACTATATGAGTAGATCACAACCATGCAAATAGTTGGTGCATAGAAGGTCGGATGATGGTGTGAGCTTCTGTGAAAGTAGGCATGATGATAAGATTTACAGGGAAAGGTTAATTTATTGCATGCAAAACCATCAAGAACAAGTGGGTTGGAGGATGATCTAACCAAGGGAAAGAGTTGTACTTGGTAGTCCTTAGGATGGTTTACAATATGGTTCAAATGCATTTTTTTAAATGCACAAGGGTTGAGAGAAGGAGGCATTCCAAAAGGTGATGTTGCAACATATTCTAGACTTAGCCAAATTTGGCAGATTTAGGGTTTTTGACTAGAATGTGGGTGGGGATGATGTTGATGGGTTGCAAGGTACCAAAGCATCATTAGGTGGATGATGTTGAAGTGTAGATGGAGTTGAAAGGATCCATGCTTGATATTGGTCTTCATTGATTTGGAAGCTTCTGGCAGTAGATCACTTCAGAGTTGATCTGGTTAAGGGTTTAAGATGATCACCTAGTATCTAGAGATTAGATCCCGCTTTGTATTCTTTCTTAGGGTCTAGTGATTTGGGAACATCTTGATCCTAGGGATGAGCTCCTAGAGTAGCTCATACTAGCTCCTAACCAGAAAAATCAAGCAGCAGATCAAGGCAACTCATCAGACAGCAGATCAAGGCAACTCATCTTATAAACTAGGCAACTAATATTAGGGTTACCCTCAAGCTTTGCTTGAGGCAAGGATGGGAAATTTTGAAAGGTTAGAGTTTGAATAAGGTAAGAGTCCTTGGTATCCCTACCAAGGGTAGAATTCAAAGGGTTTATACAAGGTTTTGGAAATCCTAGAGGTAAGAGTAGTTGAAGGTTCTGTCTTGAAAACATAAGGTGATTATAGCTCTCCATAGTTTTGTCAATAGTAGCTACTAAAATAATTTTGGTTATAGAAGCATCTTGGCTCATGTTTGAAATGCCAGAATATTTTAGAATGCAAAATGAGCCAGGATAGTCTTGTTAAATAGCTTTTTGGACAACTGATGTTGAGGTAAGGAATATATCATAAGTTGTACAATCAGAAGCATAAGCACAGACAACAACAAACAAGCACTGCACCATTAAATAAGAAAAAGTTTTTGTTCCCCCTGATTTTTGCATTTTGGACAACTAATCAGGGTTGCTGATATTGGGATGTTACACATTAGGCCCTGGGTCGACAGGAGGTAAACCGACGGTAGACACCGTGCCTAGCCCCCTCTCGCATGGAAATGCTTATCATGTTGGTCCCTTGAGGAGGAGGCCATATGTATTGCATGAGGTTTGGCCGCTAGAGGGGAGTACCCTCACGAGCCGCCTCGTAGAGCTCTCGAGGAGACGACTGTATGGAAAAGTCATATGCTATTGAGGTTCTCTACATGTATCGTGTGAGGGTTTCAAGCACCAGGAACCGTGGGTGAGGTGACTTACCGCCGGAGCTAGTCTGAAAGTTCAGAGCTCCACACTTTAGGCCCTGGGTTGATGAGAGGTGGCCTAGCGGTAGACAACATGCCTATCCCCCCACTCGCATGGCACCTGTCGAGGAATCTCAACTGCAGGCATCATTTCAAAAATGTGTTCTAAAAGAGAAAACAAACTAAAGAGTTAGCGTATGGCGCAAAATCCAAAAAAACTACCATATAGGTCCCGACTTATTATAATGCCACCGTGATTCACACGGGGTCTCACAAGGAGTAAGGCTGCAAAAGATGAGAGTTTAGAACATCACCTTCAAAAAGGTTGGGTAGCCGGTCGCCATGCATGGGTGGGGGCATGTTAGCCCTCCTGATGCCTAGCTCCCCTTGGCATCCTTTAAGCACTGTCGAGGAACGGGTTAGCGTTGTGCGCGTGCTGGGTGAAGTCCACTAGGATGTTGGGAGCCCCCGTGTCCACCTCGCCCTCGCGAGCTTCGCTGATGCTAGCGAGGATGGGGCGGGGCTGTCCTGAGGACCTCTCGTGGCTATAGGCGACGACCACAATGTGACCCTCGTCAGAAGGGTATAATGCAGCGGCCTCCCTCTTTGCCAGAGTGTTCTCGTGAGCTACCATTTGCTTCTTCCTTGTGGTACCCCCGATGTAGTCAAGGGTATCGACCTCCTCCGTGTGGGCGGTGCTCATGGTTTCGTAGGCGTGCTCGAGAGAGCATAAGGCTTCCCTTTCATCACACCGAATGGTGATGACCCCGACATCGCCTCCCAACATCTTGACGACATTGTAGGCATGGTGAGTGGCCGCCATGAACTCGTCTAGGGCGGGGTAGCCCAGGATGACGTTGTAGGGGAGGCTGATGTGCGCCACGTCGAAGTCAATCAGTCCGGTAGTTGTTGCAAGACCCGAACACGACGCAGCAACGTACCTGCTAGATGGTTATGGTAGTGTCATTGGTGACCCTAGAAAAAGGCATGGTCAACATCAGCTAGTCGTACGACACCGGCAGTTTGGCGAACGTATTGGTGGATATCACATTCAGTTTGGCACCACCGTTGATGAGCATATTGGTGACTGTGATGTTGTTGATGGTGGGAGTGTAGATCATGGGCAGAGTTCTCACGGCCTTGGTGGAGATAGGGTGGTCCTCTGTGTCAAAAGTGATGGCGCACTACAACCACTTGAGCCTCGGGGACAGGGTCCCAGGCCAAGCGGCGATGACCTCACGGGTGAGCTTCTTGAAGTTCATGTTGGATTCTGGGTCCTAGGAGCCATCGGGGATGCAAGCTATGGCGTCCCTCGGCTGCTGATGGCCCCTAGCATTCCCTTTGACCTTCTTGGGGGCACAGGGAAGCTGTTGTACCGAGTTGGCCTAATGCCCCTTGTGGGGTGTGTCTTTGCCACCATGGTTGTTGTCCTAGCGTCCCCCTCCTCGATTGCCACCATGGTTGTTCCCGCGCTCGCCTTCCTGTCTCCCTTTCCTTTGACTATTTCACTGGTTGCGAGGCTTCTTGAGCTTGTAGCAGTCGTCCATGGGATGCCCATGCTTCTTGTGAAAGACGCAATATGACTCTTTGTTGCTGCCCTTGCGAGGACTCTTCCGCTCGGGTTTGGCGGCGGGCTTTCGCTTGGGATCCTTCCTCGTTCCCTTGGAGGCGCTTGAGGGTTTGGGAGTGCCCTTTTCCTTGGCAAGGCCAAACATCCACCCCGCTTCAGCCCGAACACACTTCTCCTCCATGACGAATAGCTCGGCGGATGTAACACCCTCAAATCGGCCCTATGCAAGTTTTAGCGCTCCCCGCCAAACCCGCATAGAAACGATTCAAGGACGCCCACCAGGCACTTTCGTGTGAGTGGGAAACAAAGTAATACCATTACACATTAGTCCACGATGGAACCCACAGAACATATATATACAACAACGACTCCATGAGTCAAGAATACGGATATACCATACAAAGATCAAAATCACCTTGAAAACGATAGAGTGTCCGACTACGGACAAGATGCAAATGGGGCTAAGAGCCCTGAAGAATAACCAATGGCATCCATAACCCTGCCCAGGCCAAGCCCGAAGGGTAACCCTGCTAATAACGTCGATCTCAAACCTGCTAAAACAAAAGGGGTGCCGACAAAGGGCAAAGGAAAAAGAGGAGCGTAAGTACTGAGGCCAGTACACGGCGAGGCTAGAATTCGGCGGCTCTCGCCTACATTGGTATGGTAGACTAAAGCGGCAGTGAAGCATGCACTAAACAACCTATAGAGACTCAATACAACTGTCGGCTATTAGAGAGGGATAAGAGAGACCTATTCGGGACCAACCTGATACTACCACCAAACATACCCATCTTGGTATTTCCCCCCTCGAGACCAGATGAGGAAGTCATGCCGAGGAAACCCACACAATTGGCAGTTTCATTCATTCATTCCATGGTGGTTGTCCAACTTACTAGTCATATCAGATACAAGTCATGTTATAACAACGATTCTTTAGTTATAGTTGTCTATGATCGAGAAACTGTGCTCCAAGTTGTCCATAACCGCGGACACGGCTTTTCGAAAAGATTTAACCCTACAGGGGTGCACCAAAGTATCCACACGCACTTCGGCCCTTTTTGCCAGATCAATTAACATACACCCATCGGTATGTCGGCAGGGCCTAAGTCATGACGTTTCCCAGACCCAAAGCAAGTGCATGGGGGCCACCCCACTAAGCTTCCCGCAACGAAGTCAGCCGGCTCCGAGGCGGACCCATGGTTTGCGACGACGACGGTAAACGACTTGGAACCCGAAAAGTGTGACTGGGCTTGTCGATACCGCAAAAACATGGCGCGATCCAAAACAGTACAAGTGCTCCACGCACAAATTAAATAAAGCAGTAACATGGCATAAGTACAGAATAGTAATAAAGCCCCAAACTACTTGTGGCCCCCGGTACAGTACGTTGAAATCAGGTAGTAAGCCGATGGGGGTGCCCACACACCCCACCTGTGGTTAGCACGCTCGATCTCGGAACAGGTGTCAAGAACTCGGGTCCTAGGGGACACCAGTGAGCGGTTAAGAACCAAATAATTACTATTACCCTCCGGTGCCTCTGCATTATTTCTATCATCAACATTAATTAAAAAGTTGTAATTAGAACCATGATCAATGCCACCATTAAACATATGCCAACCTCCCAACAACTATGGAACAACGACGATGCGAAGCAACACCTGAGCAAGCAACTACGACTCGCAGGGCCAACTGTCTATCAAGCAACAGGTAATAGGAGGTGTCCAAGGCAATATAATGGCTGCAGGAATATAACTGGTGCACGGAAACTAAAGCATTGTGACATAGATAGCAATAGATCAACAGGAGGAAATAAAGACTATAAATGCAAAATAGGTAGAAAGGGGGAGAATGCTCGCCTGGGAAACACTGCCGAAGATACATTATCCGAAGAACTTGTCGTTACTCGCATCCACTCAACGGCCTAATCCGTGAAGAAGCAAACACTAAAAGAAACACCAGATGCACTATTTAATACTATGGAAGAAGAACGGGCATGATGCGTGTATGATGCATGACATGGCAAAGATGCGGTGCAACTAGACAATATTAAGCGGAACCGGGGTCCCGACAATTAATTAATAGGTTCATGTTGTTTAGCTACCCCGCAATTTAAATGTTGTCTTAACAAGGCAAAACATGGCATCAGTTCGCTACTCAAATTTAAATGGAGGCGGTATAATACAAGTATAGCCCGCATATGCGCTCCATATTTAATTATGAGGTGAATCGACTAAATACCCTGAACAAATGAATATGTATGCGACATGAACAATTTAATATGCAACAAGTATATGTTATTTATTATAAAATAGGGGGTCTCGGAAAAGGGGATCACATTGGGGTTCGGCGATCTTGGGTTCTAAGGGTCCGACGGGGTTTGGTCTCCGGGTTGACGGGAACGGGAGGGGTTCGGTTCGACGGGATCGTTCTCGGACAACAGAAGGAGAGCTTGGCGTTCCAGGAAGAAGGACTTGGTTTGGCGTCGGAGCATCATCGGATTTGCCATGGTCGGTGTTGATCTTGTCGTCATGAAGATCTTGTCGGGTCCGCGTATCGGGTCGGTCTTGGCATTTGGGATGAAGAATTTGGCGTTCCGTGTCGGCAGCCTTGGCGTCCGGGGATCTCGACATATTCGGATCAGGGTCTTGGCGTCTGAGAGGAAGTACTTGGTGGTTCCGGGAAGGAGGTCTTGTCGTCGGTGGTCTTGGAGATTCCGGGGGGAGACCTTGGCGCGCAGAGGGGTCCGACGTGGTTTCATGGTTCATTCTTCGGACTTCAGGATCAAAGGTCTTGGCATCCGGGCTTCAGATCCTTGTTGGCGCACTCGGGGCCTCGGCGTCTACGGTTCCATGAGGCAGATCTTGTGGTTCCGACCTTGTTTGATGTCGAACTTGCGCCGTCGGTCATTGTACTTGTCCGATGTAGATCTTGGATAGCCATACCATCATCCTCGGTTCATCAGGTAGGCAGCCTTTGTTTTTACTCGGGTAATGTAATAAAATCGGACCCTACGCTCTAAGTTCAAGCCTGGATGAACTAAAAGTGGTTAAGGGTTTTACAGCAGGGGCCCAGGGCCATGCACGTGTAGGCCCGTCGACCGCCCTAACCACTTTCAAGAACATCGGGACAAGAGCGAGCAGCGTAGGCAATAGGCGAAGAGATCAAATAGATACACAAGTGCATATGTATGCAAGCTACCTTACAACAGTTCTCAGAGCCATACCATCTAAAAAAAATAGAAATATTGCAACGCCATATGGCAAGATCCAAATATCCTAAATAGAGATAATAGTGCAGGATAGCTCCTCATACATCAATCAACAGAGTATCAAGCGGAAGCGGGATACAAGATCCGAGTACGGATAAGAAGAAAATTGTCATAAGATGCCACATAAATAAGCACATCCCGCCCATAGATCTCACAGATCCCCAACCCCAGAATCTCTACACCGAGTGATCGTTGCCAACATCATCTGTTTCCTCCACCCAGTATCCATCTTACGAGTATACCTGTTCATCTGAATCAAACAATTTATCGTGTGAGACCCTAGGGGTACTCAGCAAGTCTTTATGCCTCTAAAGGGGACATATACCTGGGGTGACGCAATTGCAGCAAAAGATAATAACTAACAAGGCTATAGATACTCGCTAACCATCCCCCTAACCAAAGATAGGTGGATGTCTGTTAATTAGAAACAACAATTTTAACAGTATAAAGTAACAGATCCATCCTCCTTCTCGCTTACCGACGAGAGAGCGGACGAACAACCCATCCGTTGGCAGTTTTATTAATCATTCCATGAATATTGCACTAATTACTAGTCAGATCTTTAGTGAAATTAAAAACGGTACTTTAGTTATACTTGTCTATGATCGAGAAACTGTGCTCCAAGTCGTCCATAACCGCGGAAACGGCTTTCAGAAAGATTTACCCTGCAGGGGTGCACAAATAGCAACACACACACGATGGACCTCGGAAAAACCAAAATCAAAACCCAACGAGGCTTTCACGACAAAGCAATCAGAGGATTCACAAATCATTTCAGGGGGCCACCCCAATAAGCTACCCGCAACGAAGTTGGCCGGCTCCGAGACGGACCCAGGGTATGCGACAATGGCTGTAAACGATTGGGAACCCAAAAATGTGACTGGGCTTGTCGATACCGCGAAAACATTCCGCATTCATAAACAGTACAGGTGCTCCACTCACAATCTTAAATAAAGCAGTAAAGCATGGCATAAGTACAGGATAGTAATAAAGCCCCAAACAACTTTGTGGCCCCAAGAAATAAAGTGCAAATCAAGCTCAGGGAAAGGGGGATTCATAGAGTCTCCCGTATGTGGATAGTGCGAATTGTCAAGGAACAGGAATCAAGTACTCGGGGTCGTACGGGACACAAGTGAGCATGAAAAACCAAATAACAGATATCACCCACTAGTGCCTCTTTCATTAGTTATCCCATTACTACTCAGGTTAAGTTGTTTAGGTACCGGATTCCTGATAATTTCCCTGCTCGGCGTCTATCCGAGAAGAACCAAACAAAGAAGACCAACATAAATATAATGCGCAAACATATAGGTAAAATGCGACAAGCAAAGAAGCATGCCATGATGAATGATGCACAAATTACATGGCATAACATAGCATGGCATGGGTGAGGTGTGGGGTACAAGAATAAAGCATTTTATTAAGGTTTTAGTCATGTTTTGCTCCCATATAACTTGCCGTCCACTTAATATTTATATGATGCATGCTTCAATTCATATTATGAAATGCATAAACAGAACGGCCTCGTCGCGCCGATCGATTTAGACATAGCATTTGCCAAATTTGGAGTTGTAGAATTAAAGTTATTAATTCATTAAGAAGAGGCATTTATTGCAAATTTAATCATCTCGGAAAATTAAATTAGTCAAACATTATTTTGGATGGCATATTTGAATTCCTCACATTTTTTTGATTCAAAAACATATATTATTTGTATTATTTGGATTTGTCAAATAAAAGTTATTTAAAACTAGATTTAAAATCATTTAAACAAATTCTGAAAATATTTTTATTAAACTGAAAAACGAACACAGACTTTTTATACGCAACAGAAGCTAGCCAACGTCACCGACAAGTGGGGCCTGTGCTGAGCTGGCGAAACTGCGCGCGGCATAGATTTTCCCACCGCGGGGTCGTCTAGCCGGGGTGACAGACAGGTGGGTTCGACGGTTTCTCGAGCCCACACGCGGGCGCGCGAACAGGGCGCAGCCACGTGGCGCAGCTGGGTAGTGCGGGTTGAGAACCCAACAGTCCAGGTGCCTATTTGTAAAAGCGCCGGAGCAGATGACATGTGGGCCTAGGAAGGACTATGGGTTGTGAAAACAAAAGATTGGGTGGGTATTTGGAAAAACCCCAGCGCTACTGTTGTTCTGCTCAGCGTTTCTGACGAAACTGAAGAAGGCAGGGGACATGCGCGGTGGGGATTCGATCCCGCGACCAGGCGGCAGCGACCGCTGCGGCTAGCGGGGGTTGCTGCAGGGTTCACGTGGCGCGACTAGAAGAGGCTACAGCGGGGCAACGACGGTTAGACGAATGCGAGCACCATGCACAGAGGATGCTCGTCAGAGTGTCTGGCGCATACAGGAAGTGAAACAGTAAGATGAGGTGTCTGGGAGGGGCAGAGGCTCATCGCGGTGGTGTTGGTGGTGGCGGAACGAGCCGGGAGGCAGGGGATCATCGGGGGAGCTGACGGCCGACCGATTAGGGTTTTGCTTGGTTTCGTCGGGGTGCGGCAGGATCTGGCCATCTCCTCCTCGCCTCCGTGTACCGGGCTGATGCAGGGGATCTCCTCCGCCTTCCTCGACAACCAGACGCCGCGCCCTTCTCCTTACTACGGTGGGGGCGAGGAGATGCAGCCGGTGGGGTGGAGATGTGAGAGAGGGGTAGTAGGGGCAGATGGGGGAGGAAAAGCGACTGGGCAAGGCCCTAGGGATCTGGGGCGATGCCAGGTACGAGAGGAGGGGGGGGGGGTAGATAAGGCCTGGGAAGAGGGAGGGCACATGGGGTGGCTCGGGTGGAAAAAGGTGGTGGTGCACCTTTTTCTCCTCTCTCTCGCGGTGGCAAGTCTCGGATGGACCAGGGGGCAGCTGGGGCCAGAGAGGACGGAGCAGGTGTGGCTCGGGTGGGGTACGCTTGGCAGCGAGGGAAAGAGAGAAAAGGAAGAGGGGGATGGCTCGACTAGGGTTTAGGTTAGGGGGTGGCTCGGCCTAGAGTAGAAGGGGGAAGGGGTTGGGCCGATCCAAGCCACAAGGCTAGTGGTGGCCTCGGTTTGGGGAGAGGAGAAATGATAAGTGTGAGGTGAGTGTAGCTAGGGTTTGGTGTTGTGTAGGTTTAGGGTTAGATAGGGAGGTTAGGGTTAGATGATGGCTCCAAAATAGATGAAGAAAGGGAGAGAATCTAGGTTAGATCATGAGGGAAAAAGCCATGCTCCACTCAAACCGAAGAAAAACCAAAGAAAAAGGAAGGGGGATGATCTTGCATGGCCCATGCATATATAATAAATGCAATTTTTATTCTTGTGACAACAATTGTAAATACCATGGGCATTTATTAGCACATGCTTCCAAAAATATGGAATTAAGGCCAAGCCAAAAGAAAAAGTTGTGTCCCATGTGGAGTAGATGGAATATGCTCATATTTGAATCTCATTTGGACATGCTAGTGTGTATGCCCCACTAGATCCATAATAGCCTCAAAATATTCCAACATGAGCATACATTCAAAAACATCCATATGGAAGCTTGACAAGGGGTTCCACTCACATAGCATGCAAGGGTGGCCATGAGGCTCCACATATCAATATTGTGAAAACAACATGATGCATAAATGGGAGCATGTGGAAGTAGAGTGGATCCATCTTAATATATGTGAGCTAGACAAGAGCCAAAAGAAGTGCAAATGCCCACATATAGTTTGGATGGTGGAATTATGGGGTGGTGACAAAGAAAGGTGGTGGAGTTATTAAACGATATGCCCCCAACTCAACTTGGGCATCAAGCATTTATCAAGAACCAAATACAATGTATCAAGAGGCAAATACAATTAATAGTGCATATGCGATAAGAACCAAATGAAAAGGGTTTTCTATGCTGCTCAAATGCAAAGTGGCATGATGACATGAGCATGATATAGTTATGATGCAACAATTATATGTAGGAAGTAGCATTTTATTATTATACCATGTAGCATTACATATGTTAGATAGATGGGATGCTACAACTCTCCCCCACTAAACTGGAATCTCGCCCCGAGATTCTAGGAAGAAGAAGACACGAAGAGGGTAGGATACTTGGCACGGAGCTCATCTTCACGTTCCCAAGTGGCTTCATCAACGGAATGGTGCGACCACTGCACCTTGCAGAACTTGATAGACTTGTTGCGAGTCTTTCTTTCTGCGACTTCTAGGATTTTTGTGGGGTGTTCTTGATAAGACATGTCTTCTTGGAGATTGATGAGCTCATGGTCCACGGTCCTGCCGGGATCCTTGAAGCACTTCTTGAGTTGAGAGATATGGAAAACATCATGGACCTTGAGTTTTTCAGGGAGCTCAAGAGCATAAGCGACTTCTCCTCTTCTTCCACGAACTTTGAAAGGACCGATGTATCTAGGAGCCAGCTTCCCTTTGATACCAAACCGGTGCGTGCCTCTCATGGGAGTGACAAGAAGGTAAATGAGATCACCAGGGACATACTCCATGTCCGTGTGCGTTCTGTCGTAGTTGCTCTTCTGGCGACTTTGAGCAACCTTCAGGTTTCCGAGAATGATGTGAACCTTCTCCTCCGCTTGAGTTACAATGTCGGGGCCAAATAATGTTCTTTCACCTGCGCCCGACCAACCAATCGGAGTTCTGCATTTGCGGCCATAGAGAACCTCAAATGGTGCCATCTTTAGACTCTTCTGGAAGCTATTGTTGTAAGAGAACTGAGCATAAGGGAGGCATTTTTCCCACTTCATGCTGAAAGAGATGACGCAAGCACGGAGCATATCTTTCAGAATCTGATTGATCCTTTCAACTTGCCCTTGTGACTGAAGGTGGTAAGCTGTGATGAAGTTCAACTTTGTTCCCAAAGCATTTTGGAAACTTCCCCAGAACTTGGAAGTGAAGATGCTTCCATGTTCTGAGCTGATCTCAAGAGGAACCCCATACAGAGAGACAATTCTGTTGATATAGAGCTCAGCCAACTGAATTGCTGAAATTGTTTCCTTGACGGGGAAGACGTGAGCCACTTTAGAAAGCCTGTCGATGACAACAAAGATTGCATTGTTGCCTTTCTGCGACCTTGGAAACCTAGTTATCAAGTCCATCTCTACTTTCTCCCATTTCCATTCCAGAGGCTTCAATGGCTGTAGAAGACCAGAAGGTTTCTGATGGACAGCTTTTACTCTGTGGCAGACATCACACTCCGAGACATACTTGGCACAATATCGTTTCAATCCAGGCCACCAATATTGTGTTTTCAGGTCCATGTACATCTTAGTGCTGTCAGGGTGGATAGAAAGAACAGAATCATGCGCCTCTTTAAGAACTTGCTCTCTCAAACCCGGATACTTCGGAACGAACATCCGGTGCTTAAAGAATAGAGTGCCTTGGTCGTCAAGGTGGAAAGGTTCATACTTCGGAAGCTGAACCTTGGCGATGATGTTTTTAGTGTAAGGATCACCAAGTTGAATGGAGCGAACCTTTTGTTCCAAGAGAGGGGTAGCCAGAAGATTCAGAAGATACACTTGATCCACAATTTCAAGGTTGAGCTGGCGGAATTCCTCGCACAAGAGAGGCTATTGTTCTTCCACCATGAGGTTGTTGACGTAAGCTTTTTGGCTAAGAGCATCGGCCATCACATTTGCTTTTCCCGGAGTGTAGTTGATCGAAAGATCAAAGTTGTTGATGGTTTCAATCCATCTCCTTTGGCGAAGGTTGAGGTCCGGCTGAGTGAAGATATACTTCAGGCTTTTGTGGTCAGAAAAGATCTCACAACGACTTCCAAGCAAGTAGTGCCTCCATACTATTAGAGCGAAGACAACCGCTGCTAGTTCAAGATCATGTGTTGGATAGATGAGCTCATGAGTTTTCAACTGACAAGAAGCATAAGCAACGACTTGCTTTTCTTGCATGAGGACCGCACCCAATCCTTGCAAGGAGGCGTCACAGAATATCTGGAAAGGCTTTGATGTATCTGGAGGAATCAAGACTGGTGTGGAAGTGAGCTTCTATTTGAGTGTTTCAAAGCTAGCTTGACATGTAGGAGACCAAAGGTATTTCTTTCCTTTCTTGAGGAGATCGGTAAGAGGCTTCGCAATCTTCGAGAAGTTCTGAATGAAGCGATGGCAATAACTAGGCAAACCAAGGAAACTCTGGACTTCTTTGACATTTTTAGGTGGAAGCCACTCAACAATTGTCCGAACAGTTTCTGGGTTGACGGCAATGCCCTTAGCAGAGATGACGTGACCAAGATAGGTGACTTCGGGAAGCCAAAATTCACA